>OX467116.1:5895509-6563009 GCA_950106695.1 Biston stratarius | reverse complement strand
GGAGGCCTATGTCCAGCAGTGGAAGTCCTACGGCTGAGATGATGAACAATGTGGTTTAAAAAAATATGAAAATTTAAAGTGCGACGCCCTATAATATCATACCGAACACCTTGTATTTATTATGAATTAAAAATATATTCATAAGTTCTGTTTAGGTGATAGACGTAATCAAATCTAAACGAAATAAGGCCACCAAACCCCCCAAGCTGTTTACAAAAAGTAGGTACTTACGCATCGTCAATTCCAATTTCATTTGGTACTTTTTCTTGTCTTCACCCTGTATTTATTATCAAGCAAAAAATTTTGGTAAATATTTACAAAGTAGAATATATATCATGGAAATGTAAGTAAGACGCCCTATAATATCATACCGAACACCCTGTATTCATCATGAAGCAAAAATTTTTGGTAAATATTTACAAAGTAAAAAAAATATCATGGAAATGTAAGTACGATCGAACCCACGCCCCTACAGCTCAGGCAGACATACTCCCAATGAGCCAACAGGGCTGTCATAACGGTGTGTTCCGGCTGCCTCACTTGAGAGCCAGTTCCATTCCAGGCTAGGTGTTCTTTTCCATCTTCGACCACACCGTCACTTAGTTTTTTTGTTGTAAATACATACTTATAATTCATACGAACACCCAGACACAGAACAAACATTTGTTTATACCAAACAAACATTTGTCCTTGGCGGGAATCGAGCCCACGCCCTATAGCTCAGGCAGACATACTCCCAATGAGCCAACAGGGCTGTCATAACGGTGTGTTCCGGCTGCCTCACTTGAGAGCCAGTTCCATTCCAGGCTAGGTGTTCTTTACCATCTTCGACCACACCGTCACTTAGTTTTTTTGTTGTAAATACATACTTATAATTCATACATAACACCTAGACACAGAACAAACATTTGTTTATACCAAACAAACATTTGTCCTTGGCGGGAATCGAACCCACGCCCCTACAGCTCAGGCAGACATACTCCCAATGAGCCAACAGGGCTGTCATAACGGTGTGTTCCGGCTGCCTCACTTGAGAGTCAGTTCCATTCCAGGCTAGGTGTTCTTTACCATCTTCGACCACACCGTCACTTAGTTTTTTTGTTGTAAATACATACTTATAATTCATACAGAACACCCAGACACAGAACAAACATTTGTTTATACCAAACAAACATTTGTCCTTGGCGGGAATCGAACCCACGCCTTACAGCTGAGGCAGACATGCTCCCAATGAGCCAACAGGGCTGTCATAACGGTGTGTTCCGGCTGCCTCACTTGAGAGTCAGTTCCATTCCAGGCTAGGTGTTATTACCATCTTCGACCACACCGTCACTTAGTTTTTTTTGTTGTAAATACATACTTATAATTCATCCAGAACACCCAGACACAGAACAAACATTTGTTTATACCAAACAAACATTTGTCCTTGGCGGGAATCGAACCCACGCCCTACAGCTCAGGCAGACATACTCCCAATGAGCCAACAGGGCTGTCATAACGGTGTGTTCCGGCTGCCTCACTTGAGAGTCAGTTCCATTCCAGGCTAGGTGTTCTTTACCATCTTCGACCACACCGTCACTTAGTTTTTTTGTTGTAAATACATACTTATAATTCATACAGAACACCCAGACACAGAACAAACATTTGTTTATACCAAACAAATGTTCCGGCTGCCTCACTTGAGAGTCAGTTCCATTCCAGGCTAGGTGTTCTTTACCATCTTCGACCACACCGTCACTTAGTTTTTTTGTTGTAAATACATACTTATAATTCATACAGAACACCCAGACACAGAACAAACATTTGTTTATACCAAACAAACATTTGTCCTTAGCGGGAATCGAACCCACGCCCTACAGCTCAGGCAGACATACTCCCAATGAGCCAACAGGGCTGTCATAACGGTGTGTTCCGGCTGCCTCACTTGAGAGTCAGTTCCATTCCAGGCTAGGTGTTCTTTACCATCTGCGACCACACCGTCACTTAGTTTTTTTTGTTGTAAATACATACTTATAATTCATACAGAACACCCAGACACAGAACAAACATTTGTTTATACCAAACAAACATTTGTCCTTGGCGGGAATCGAACCCACGCCTTACAGCTCAGGCAGACATACTCCCAATGAGCCAATAGGGCTGTCAAGAAAGCTTCATACTTCTTGTAACTTTCTGCAAAAATACAATAAGAATGTATGTAGGTATATGTTTACCTATATACTATTACTACGTAAATATACGTAACGAGCTAGAACTGATCATGATGATGAGTACACAATACTAATTTGAAAGCATCTACTTACTTACTTTAATTTGATTATTAGATACCTATCTACTAATTTATACGCGTATTATATATACATACATCTAACTACAGAGAGCGTAGCAAGAAATGTCGATTTTAGTGAAAATATTTTTATTACTACCAATTCAGCCTAGTTACCTAGATACAATTTTTATTTACTTACCGTCGTTTGCGCCTCATTTGGTACGATTTTTTTTATGGCAAGACTTGAAAGTCTTTTTCTACGATCGCTTTTGTTAGCCATTTTTTCCGTAACCTTGTCGCGGCGGCGATCGCTACATAGTTTGACGCACGTCCGACGTCGACGAGCTCTGCGAGCGGTCTGAAGCGAAGAAAAACGCGCCGTGATGCCATAAATTCGTGATTAAAATTCATATAAAATTACCATTTTAACTTTTTATAATTTTTATTTATAAATAAGAATGTTACATTATTTCGTAATATTTTAAGAATTATCAAAAAATAATTAAATAGCTAGAATTAGTCGTATGTGGATTCTGTTTTTTGAAATAGAGGTAACTTTGGATTTTTTTTCGATCGAGCGAAGTTAATGATTTCATGTATCAGATGGTCTGAGTAAATGAAAGATATGCTTAAAAATAACATATATTTTTACCCACAGTAAAAAAATATACTTTGTCATAGAACAATGTGGATTTTTGTTCGACGTTTAAATGGCCAGGAGCGTCTTAAGTGCCTTACCAGGGCCTAAACTGAGTAAATGACTTTTTTAATTTTGATTTGATTATATACATAAAATATTTATTAGAAATTGATATTTTTTTCCTTTAAAAATGTCATCTTTATGTTGTTACTTTTATATAAGTGCACAAATTTTACTGAAACCAATTAAAAACTACTGCTTGACAGTAGAATATCTGGTACTGCGTTAATACTTACCTAGACGATATCCTAAGAAGATTTACCATCTAGTAATTTCGGCGAAAAATTTAGTTTCCGATCGTGACCCTATTGCGTATACATTATCTCTTTGTGTGAGTATGTGTGGGCGTGTGTGAGTACCTATGTGTGGGCGTTTGTAGGTATGGCTATAAAGAAACTTTTTGGTTTTAAACTGTTACTGAACAAGAGATAAACAATTACGAGTTTTATGCGGGTGCAAGTTAGCAAATAGTCGCGTTTGGTAAAGTTAGAAAATTAACTTTTTTTCTATCGTACCAATGAAATCGTTTTTCTTCTTTTTATTTGGCGTCGCACTTTGTGCATTTGCCAGACTTTAGATATTTTATGAAAAATCAAGTTATATAATAATCGTAGGACTTTTTCACACATTGCCATCTGGCCCCAAACTAAGCAAAGCTTGTAAAATGGGAACCAGATAACTTATAGAATACTTATATATTGTTTTTTATAAATACTTACCCAGACACAGAACAAATATCGTCACATACCTAAATTTTTGCCCTGGTGGAAATCGCACCCGCGCTCTACAGCTCTTGAAGCAGATATTCTACCAAATGAGCTAAAACGGCAGTTAAGTATAAGTCACACTCAACGTCACACAAATTAAGTCATGATCGAGTCCAGTCATGCACTAGTAAATTAGTAGTGACTACAAGATGCGATTGAGTTTTTTAAGAAACATGTTTTACATTATATCACTTTCACACATAATTATGCACACACGAAAAAGTATAAGTTCCTACCAAAACTCTTGAAATAGTTTTGGGAAAGGTGAAAATTAGTTGAATCTGCCCCGTTTTTTTTTTATTAAACTGTCTCAACGCGGAACGTTTGCCACGTCTAGTTGTGAGAAAGGTGAGGCTATAGTTCACCACGCTGGCCAAGCGCGGGTTCAGATAGACATCTGAGTAGGTATATGGTTTTAATTTCACGTGTTCCCGAGTCAGAAAGTCTTGACAAACGGACAAGCGGACAGACGTACAGACGTACAGACAGCCAACGAAGTGATCCTATAAGGGTTACGTTTTTTTCATTTTAAGTCACGGAACCTTAAAAATTAACGTTACCGCAATTCGTATTCATATCTTGCCTTATAAATGGACCCCGCAAAGTAGCAGAAGGTCTGAGACCCTATAAATACGTTCCATATTCGGCGGTGTCATTTAGCGTTTTACTTACGGTTATGAAAGTGAACCGCAATCTGACCCAGCACTTACCATAAACTGTAAGTATGAGGTTTGCTATAAAGTACTACGGCTGATCCAAAATGTAAGGCAATATTCATACATACTCATTCAATACAGTATATATATTACTACATATCTACTTAGATACATATATCTAACTACATTGATATAGTGTTCAAGGTATATTTAGTTTATTTCCGCTTAAAAGCCGTTAAAATAACAGTGATTAAAATTTGTTTAAAATGATTTTACTTGGTGGTAGATTTCCTTAGCAGGAGGTCGTCTAGGTAGGTACCACCGCAGTACCAGATATTCTGCCGCCAAGCAGTAGTGTGTAAACATTACTGTGTTCCGGTTTGAAGGGTACTGCAGCTAGCGAAATTACAGGGCTATTGAGACTAACCATCTAGTCCCAAAGTAATGAGCGCCATGGCAGCGATGCCCTGGACTTTGTTTTACTACTCAAAGTTCTGTGTATCGCTGTAATGTTCATGGACAGGCGTTATCTCTTAACATCAGGAGAGCGTCGCGTTCGTCTCAAAAAAAATAACGAATTTAATGACAACTTTAAAAATTTATCTGTCTCTGACCGAGACAAAACAATTGCCAAGCGCTGAGAGTCAATAGGCACGCCGAAGAGATTAGGTCCATCCCGAAAAATGACCTTGTGCTGTCGGTGAAGGAAAACATCGTAAGGAACCCATAGCATGGTGGTAGGGTACTTTCTAGTACTCGGCTGGCTAGCTACCACTCTCAAGTTGAAAATCTGCCGCTAAACATCTAACGGAGCGTTCCGTGAGCCTTACTTGCGAGTCAGTTCCAGTCCAGGCTAGGCGTGCTTTTTATCTTCGAGTACACCGTGACTTAACATTAGGTAGGTTGTGTTCAAACATAATAAAAAACACATTGATCAGTAGTTTCCACTCAACAAAATAATGTTATTACGCTGTTAGTGGGACGTATGCTGAAACAAATTTTAGTGCTGGTCGTATGATGACCGTTTTGTACCAGTTTTAGCATCAACATTTGTTAAGGTTTTCAAAGTTTTAATTGAGAATTTTATTCAACAAAACATAATATCCACAAAAGAAAGCACTGGAGCAATAAAACAAGCGTCTTGTCAGCTAAAATAAGAGTTTTACGCTTAGAGTTAAATTAATCAGACATCCAGTGTAATATTGTGGAGCGCACTCATCTGCGCGTATTTCTTGGTTCAGAGAATGAGCCACAGTTTGAATAGTTCAGTAGATAACATTGTTTTTTTTTTTCCGGAACAGTGCTGATTCATACAGCAGTTTATTTATTTATAGTTAAAAGTAATTGAACGATTGAGACGTTTCCCTGATGGTAAAAGATATCGCTTGTCCATGACTATTGCAGGTAATATACAGAGCTTTGAGTAACAAAACAAAGTCCAGGGCATCGTTGAGTTGGCGCTCATTAATTTGAGACTTTCGATGCTTAGTCTTAACAGCCTTATAATTTTTCCAGCTAGTAACATTTCAATCCGATATACGATACCTTTCAATTCAATACACAGTTATGTTTACACACTACTGGCTGTTGAGGCTAACCAAAACTGAGAGGTTTCTTAAAGTAATGAATGCTTAAGCAGCGATGCCCTGGACTTTGTTTTGCTACTCAAAGTTATATGTATCGCTGCAATGGTCATGGACAAGCGTTATTTCTTACCATCAGGAGAACGTTTCGATAATTCCATTACTTTTACATTTTCGTAGCTATCATAGTTCACTAGCTTACTAAAGATCAGGTGAGCTGTGGTTAAGCACCTAACCTGTCAACCAAAAAAAATCTACAAGTCTCAAAGTAATACAACACATAGACAATTAGTATGAAATGAAAATTTATTTGGCAATTACATACGTCGTTTAACAAAATAATTTATACAAAAGTGTTGTTCGAGACTATAATTCATAGAGAAGGATTGTTACCCATGCTAGGAATTAACCTGTGTTATGGCGAAACAATACCCTCAGCCGGACAACAAAATCACTACATATACGTCATAAACAATAATGGATTAAACTAGAAGAAAAGAAAAGGGATATTTTGGGATATATTAAGTACCTTACAATCAGATTTTTAAAAGTTCATCTTAAAAAATAAAAAAAAACGTAATGGGAAAAAAATATATTTCATTCATTTAAATATGGCAAAGACTTTGCTTTTTATGACATGACCCTTTTGACAGTGACGGGACTACAACTGTACCAGAAACTCGACGCGAGAATAAATTCTAAAAGCCTTTCAAGGCTTTCTCCAAAACTAGGTCCTAGCCTACTGCTTTATGTTTGCTAAAACCACTTCACTGTGACCTCCTAAAATGTAACCGCTACGCTTTTAATTCTTACAAATTGTGGGAAAGACAGCGTGCCCCTGCAATGCGGGGTCTCGAAAGCTCAGGATATATTGTAATCTTACGAAATTTATGCTATAATATAGTAACGATTAGGTGGAATATTAGGGCTAGCTTAGGACTGATAACTTAGTCTATAACAGTTACTAATTTAGTAAGTTTTTTATTACATATTACGGCACGCCAGCTTAAACGACGTCATCCGTCGGGCTTTTGTCGGTGCCGGCGTGTCATTAGTTTTCCCATTAATCGAATGGACTGATGCGGGACGTCGGCAAGAGACGCGACGGTATGATCCTTATCCCGTGGTAGTTGGGATGACCTCTGGTGTGGGACGCCACGTGTCGACACCTTGGCGCCGTGTCATCTTTTTGTGACTTTGAGATAAGCTGGTGCTACCGCGTCTAAAGTCGAAAACCTCAAATGGCACAAATATAGTTATTTGGAGTTGAAACTTTAGATCTTTAAGTGATGGCGTGATCGAAGATGATTGATATAGGTACCCAATTTGGAATCTAATTGGCTCTCAAATGAAATCATAGCATGGTGGCAGGGTACTTTCTTGTACGCGGCTGGCCTGGAATTCTCAAGTTGAAAAATATGACTGTGTTCAGACAGCCTTACTTTGAGCGCAAAGCTAGACAAGGCCGCGCGTTGTACACCGTTTTGATTCCTTGAAGAAGGTCGCCTGAAGTAACTGAACATAATTATAGTGTAATTAAACGTGAGTACGAGTAATTGCGCATTTACGTATACTATTTAGTATACAAATACCAGCGAACGAAAATTCACAATTTGACCGGATAAATAGAAATTACTAGCTGTTACCCGCGACTTCGTCCACGTATTTTATATATTGTATATAAAATTGTTCAAGGTGATATTAAGTAATATTACGGATAGATTTTTTTTAATTGTCGTCAAGTTAGTTAATAAAACGAAAATAAACTAAATATATACCTTAAACACTAAATGAACTTCCGCAAAGTAACGTCTGAATAAATAAATTAGTACCTATATAAAGTACCCTATATGTTAATCCAGACCATAAACTTAAAGTGCGCCTTTCATCCAAATCCGTTCAGACGTTTTTGCGTGATTGAGCAAGAAACATCTACCGTCCATCCTTACAAATTTTCACATTTATAATAATAGTTGGATGAGACATAAAGTCTGTAAGTGACGAACAAAACAATACGAGTGGAGTTTTGGCGGGAACGCGGAGAGCGTCGTGTCGCCCCATTGTATTTTTTTTCTATAACTAGTGTTTTTCGAGTTTTTATACATAAAACAGTGGTTTTTTATGTATAAAGTGCCAAATTACAAGCGCGAGTGTGAGAGAATGATATAATGTGGTTAAACATGACTTTTCGTGTTGCTTCCAAAACTCCGTCCAGAAGCTTATAGTAAAGTCGCCACTACTTTACTAAGGAATGACTTGATTTGACTGGTACCAACTGAAAAATTAAGACTACTCATAAAATATAGAAACATTGAAACCGGCAGAATGCACAGAGTGCGATGCCAACAAGAAAGAGGAAAATAAAAACAATACAAGTACAAACCGCTTTAAATAAAGAATATACGAAAACCCTGAAAATTAAAATAAATCCCTTTGTATTTAAGTGACATCTAGCCGGTTTTATCGCTTGAATGCTTCCCGCGGGCGTCTATACAGTTTATTCAAACGTTTGTTTAACACGAGACACGAATGAGGGAAGATTTTATTTGAAAAGTTTTATCTACAATGAAAAGCAGTACGCGTTTGGAAGTAGAAACGGAAATCAATAAATTTATAATATTACTAAAGAAGGTTCTATTTCACCTACTACGAGTACCTCGTTTTGTTTGTTTTTATTTATGCGTTTAATAATATTGGATACTTAGAATCGGTTGGGTGAATCGGTTTCTTGTAGGCATGCGTGTTCCTTCTTTATCAACATCTTCGCTTAATTCAATACTGTGTTCCGGTTTGCAGCTAGTGAAATTACTGGGCTGTCAAAGTCAAAGTCAAAGTTGATTTATTCATGAGTTTTAGGTACATCGAGATGGTTTTTCCTCTTTCTTCTTGGCATCGCACTCTGTGCATTCTACCAGCTTCAATGTTTCTGTATTTTGTTCTTCGGCTTTCAGCTTCTTTATCTCTATAGTTAAAGTCCAGTCTTGGTCAAGTCCAGTCCGTGCCAGTTAAATCCAATCATGCTTTAGTAAAGTAGTGGCGACTTCACTATAAGCTTCGATGGAGTTTTGGAAACAACACGAAAAGTCATGTTTCACCACATTATATCACTTTCCCACACCCGCGCTTGTAATTCGGCACTTTATGAATATATCACCACTATTTTTATACGTAAACACTCGAAAAAACACTAGTTTTGGGAAAAATACAATGGGGCGACACGACTCTTTCCGCGTTCCCGCCAAAACTCATAGATATGGTTGGGTAATATTTTCATGAGCTATTCCAAAACTCGCCATTGCATTGCATTGCCATTTTCTATTTATATATGTAATTGAAATTTGCAATAAATAAATGGAATGTTGAGACTAGCCATCAAATATCTCAAAGTAATGAGCGCAAAAGCAGCGGTGCCCTGAACTTTGTTTTGCTATTTAAAGTTCTTTGTATTGCTGTGATGGTGATATGTGTTATCTCTTGCCATCGGGAGAACGTATCGTTCGTCTTATATCTTTTACATAAAAAAGGCAAGATGGCGGTCATTGCAAGCTCTACAACCAATAACAATAAAATCATTGAAATTAGTTTCAGCTATAAATCATATAACTCGGAGCGATTGCTCTGTTACCTTGAATTGGCTAAGGGTAATTATTACACTCATACCCATAAATTATAGTAAGTAATCTAACGAACTAATTTGTTCTACTTCAAGTATTTGCAATTTCAAACACAATAAAGAGCTTATCACCAAAGTTGTAATGTTCCAAACTCTATTTTATCTGACCTTTGATTAATAATTGAGGGCGATACGTGACACTCCTACTTAAACATTAAGAAGTTATTGCCTGTCAGTTACGTAATGACAGAGTTTTTAAACGATCCTAACCGACATAGCGAAACGAATTAGCAAGTTGAAGTGGCAGCGGGCTCATAACACACAGAACTGATGGTCGATAATGATGCAAAATTCTGGAGTGGAGACCACGGACCGGCAAGCGCAGCGTAGGACGTCCGCCTACAAGGTGGACAGACAACCTAATGAAGACCGCAGGAACGCGCTGGATACGAGCCGCTTCCAACCGGTCTTTATGGAAGTCAATGGGGGAGATCTATATCCAGCAGTGGGCATCTCAAGCCTGAGATTATGATGATAATGATGATGATGACGTTTAAACAGGTCTTTTTTAAGTGTGGCTTAATTTCATGATTTTAATTTGAAACTTTAGAGAAATTAGCAGCCTTAAACAGCAGATTTCGCTGGCTTAATTTATAATAGAAAATCCATTTGCAAGTTTCGACTGATAAGAGCTTAAATACATTTTCATTTTACGTTAAGACAAGACGTTACATAAATAAGTATTTACTGAAGATATATTTTAATATGATAAATAATTCCATTAATATTATGATTCATATAAATTCAGCATATATATTTGGCTAAAACGGACGCTTGACTGTTTCTAGATTGATCTAATGCCACAAAGGAATATATCATATGTTAACAACTAACCAGAAATGGTTGAAGTTTCACTTTATTTATCTATCTATCTAATACCTTGAAACGAGCAATTCTTATATATATATGTATATAATCTGAACCTCGGAAACGGCTTCAACGATTTTCATGAAATTAGTAACCAGGGGGTTTAGGAGGCCATAAACAGATCTAGCTAGGTTTCATTTTTAGAAAACGAAAAAATACCTAGCAAAGCTCGGTCATCCAGGTACTGTATAATAATGAGACAAACGAAACGCTCTCTTGATGGAGTATCAAAACATCACTGTTCTGGCGCTCATTACTTTGAGACATTACATAGTTAGGTTAAAGATGATTAGAAGGTTAAACCGGAATAATCCACTGGTTGGTGGCAGAATATCTGGTACTGCGGTGGTATGTAGACAACCTGCTAAGGAAATTTACCACCAAGTAAAAATGTACAAACAATAACATTATTTTGACTGTGTAGTTATAGCAATAGTGGTTAGCGCGGTCGGTTTGGACGCCGAAAGGCGTGGGTTCAAAACCCCACAATGAGTTTGAGCTGCCGGGGTAAGAAAACATCGTAAGGAAACCATAGCATGGTAGTAGGGTGCTTTGTAATACTCGGCTATGGCTAGCTATCACCTTCTAGTTGAAAATCTGTGGCCAAGCGTCTAACGGCGTGTCCCGGCAGCCTCAAGCCAGTTCCGTTCCAAGCTAGGTGTGTTTTACCTACTTCGACCATGCCGTTACTTAATATCAGGTAAGCTGTGGTCAAACAATTAGCCTGTCAACACTTAAAAAGTAAAATATTGTCGATTAGCTTCCGCTTGCGGTTTTGTTAGCGCCGTCAAATGATGTGATGCATGTCACATGGGGCTACTGATTTTACTGAGACAATTACTGCTAAATAAGAAGTGAATAATTACGGCCGGGTCTGTAAAATGGATACACGTTTAGAGCTAATGCCTTACACGTGTATCTTGAATAAACAAACTAATACTTTGTACGGTTTGTTTCGCTTCATTATCGTGTTAAAGAAACTAAAAAATTATGGCATAATTATTAGTACCTGGACGACCGAGCTTTGCTCGGCTGAAAAACGGATTAAACAATGTTTTCTAAAAATGAAACCTAGCTAGACAGTAGTGCGTAGAAATTACTTTGTTCTGGTTTAAAGGGTATTGCAACTAGTAAAATTACAGGGCCATTGACACTAACCATTGAATGTCTTAAAGTAATAAACGCCAAATTAGACATGGACATGGACAATGGACATGGTAATCGCTTACCATCAAGAGAGTTCGTTCGTCTCATTACTTTTATTTAAGTCTTGATCATCGCCTCTGAGTAGCATGTCTGTCTATTTTTTACCGGATTTCGGGGAGTGAACGCAGGAGCTCCATGACCTTATCCCACCCTCTCCGTTCCACCACAGGACAAGCAGAAGAACGGCACACTATCATCCGTTCCTCGTGGACATTCCCGGTATTCATGCACAGCGATTCCGCTCTGCTTTCTTGATACGTACAGCCCATGAATGGAACTCATTGCCAGCTGCTATGTTTCCTTTTAGCTACAATTTGGACGTTTTTAAGCCTAGAGTGAATAGATTTCTTCTAGATCGGCGTGCTCCATCCGCGTCGTCGCTTTCCATCAGACGAGTTAGTGGCGAAACGTAGATACATTTAATATTTATAAAAAAATGAAACAGTTTATTTAAGTACGACGTATCTCTTTTCTAATATACTGATGTTTGTTCAGGTTCGATAGTAAAAATAAACTAAACGTGTTTTAAGTGGATTTTTTATATTGCATTAAAAAAGTTTTAATTATTATTTTCAGAACTCATTTATTTTTAGGTTTGTTTCATTATTGTAAAATTTGGTGTTTACATCTATTGATTTTCACTGCTTTGATTCAGATTTAATAATAATTATAATATTCATTTATTTCAGAAACATGTCCATAGTAGTCACGAAAAAAAAAAATACAAATTCATAATCATCAAATAAAAAAATCAATTTAAATATAAATATGTCCAAATTAAAAAATATTAATATTATATAAAAAGAAAGAAATGTAAATTTATCTCAACCTAATAGTGTTAAAAAAAATTATGAATTGAAAAATTTACAATACTATAGACTATAGATAACAATACTATAGATTTTCGTAACCATGAATCACATCATCAGCCATAGAACATCCACTACTGGACTAGGCCTCCTCCTTTGGGGTTTGTATATACTCGCCACGCTTGGCAGGCGGGTTGGCGAGCGCAGTTAAGTGTGATTGTTCAAGGAAGACGCAGCTGCCCATCTTCCGGATTACATCCCTTAGCCGACTCTTACGGCAACCACGGGTAGAAAGGGTGGGGTACAATTCTTACACCGGCACCACCACGGCAAACCACGAATAAAACAAAAATGAACTCAATTGAACTATTAAGTTTTATTACGGCAAAGTACTCAACAAGCAATGTCCGGCTGAAATTGTTTTAAAAATTACTCAACCAATTCCAAAGTCGTAATAAAACAAAAGGGGCCAAGATTCGTTAAAGTTTCCACGCAATTCGGCCGACGCGGCAAAAACAAATGTAGCGCACAAGGGGTCTATCATTTGCGACCTTTGGAATTATTACTCCCTGTAGGGTGACCATAATGAACATATTCACTTTACTGATATAATATATCAGACTGACAGTTGCCAAAATATCGCAATGAGACAATTCGCGATGAACAAAAAGACGAATGCTTACCGCCATTTTGGCGCTGATAGTTGTGCTCAGCAGCGGTGGGCGTCTACAGAACTAACGTTTGACTGCCTTGTTAGCTCATTTTGGTAGAATATTTGGTTCAAGAGCTATATGGTGTGGGTTCGATTCCCACCTGGAACCATTTATGTGATAAATGTTTGTTCTGTGTCTGGGTGTTCTGTATGTATTTACAAAAAAAATTAGATAAGTATTCTATTGGCATTAGCTTATAAGAGTCTTTTGTTTTCCGTACTTTTTTTTTATATTTTTGGTGTCTTCAATAAAGAGATTCTACCTATTTTATCTATCTAATAAATAAACAAATATCGTAGGACATTTTAAGCTACCTAGCCCCAAAATACGCAATGATTGTAGAATAAGAACCAGATATCTGATAGAATACTTAAATACTTTTTTTTGTAAATAGATATTTATAATACATACAGAACACCCAGACACAGAAAAAACATTCATATTAGTCACACAAAAAAATGTTATTTCTGAGTGAAAATCGAACCCACCCAGGACGACAACTGTTGTCAACAGCAACAACAACAGCGGCTTTGTCGGGGCAATTTATCTCAATATTTGAATGAACTAACGGGTATCCAACTGGTAATTAAAAAAAATACTAAATTATTAAATAACTACGCAGAAAAAAGAAATCATGGACACTCGTCTCTCGGGTCAACAATTCGACCCCTCGAGTAAAAACTTCAGAAATGGTAATCCTGAGTTATTGAGGTGATAAATTGCCGTTGCATTTTACGGCGTGGATCGGTAATGAACGGACGGATTTGGGCTCATTACCCGCTTATCTTTGATACTGTAGCTAAGATGGAAAACGCTTCGAAAGGAATGATGAACTCTCGCGAATTGTGATCGTCAATATATTTTCCTTTTTTTTTGTTTGTTGCGTATGTGTACTATAAACTCGGTGTTAGATAAATACTTTTAAAAGTTACGGGTCATTAAATCGTTGTCTTTTTTTTTATGGTTCCGTACCTCAAAAAGAAATAACGGAACCTTTATAGGATCACTTTGTTGTCCGTCTGTCTGTCTGTTAATACCCTTTTTCTCAGGATCACGTGGAGGTATCAAGCTGAAATTCATATCAAATACTCAAGTCTACTGTCCCTTTGAGCTGTGAAAAATCAAACTTCTAAGCCAACGTAATCAAAAGATACAGCCGTTTATGCTGCAAATTTTCGATACTCGCAAGGGAATCAAAACCTACAGGTTACTTCCCGTGTACTCAGAATCTTGAAATTTGGTACGAAGCAACGTCTTATAGGACATACAAAGGAAAAATTGCGAAAAGCAATAAATTACCATTAAAAAAAAATACCATAACTTTTACTTATATACTCACAAGTTTGTACGGAACCCTTGGTGCGCAAGTCCGACTCGCACTTGGCTGGTTTTTTAAATGTAAATATAATTATACGAACATTAATAATACGTTTTTTTTTTGGTTGATAAGTTGTTTGACAACAACTCACCTGATCTTAAGTGATGGTGTGGTCGAAGATGGTAAAGCACACCTAGCCTGGAATGGTACTGGCTCTGAAGTGAGGCAGCTAGAACAAACCGTTAGGTGCTTTGCGGCAAATTTCCAACTTGAGGGCGGTAACTAGCCAGCAGAGTATTATAATGGTTATGGCTATGGTTTTCTCATGATGTTCTCTTTTCTTCAAGCTCATTGTTGGGCTTTGAATCCACGCCCATCGGGATGTAAACAGACCGCGCTAACGACTGAGCTATCATCGTCTTACCATTTTCTTAATGATAAGCCTAGCTGTGAGACAGCGTATAAAACAGACTGAATCGTAACACTAAAGATATAACATCAGAAAACAGAGAAAATCCTGAAAAGGAATCCCATCTCAAGTGTTTTAAGCTTGAAGAGCGTTAACTATTTTTATAGTGAGACGATGATAATAAGAGATAAAGACCATTGCTGCGGTACAAAATTGTGGTGCATGTACACCAAGAAGTTTTTTTACTTTTTATGAGTGGTCTGTAAACTTTTGTTTTGTGTTCAGTTCCCTGATCGTCTTCTGCTTGGAGCGTTGTTTGTAAATTAATGGTGATTGATAAAAAAAAACTCTGTGTTATTTTAATTAAAATACACATTAATTGTATAAAAACTCCTTAGTACACACTACACGACAAACATATTGAGACGAATTGAGAACCTCCTGTTTTTATGAAGTCTATTAAAAAGCATATGCTCAGTAAAAAAATAGTAATACAATACGCTCCATCAAAATTCAGCTGGCAAATACCAAACTTCGCTGCGATAACAAGTTTCGATATAAAACAAGCAAGTTGCGTTTGAAATGCCGACAACTAGTTGAAATTCACAGCAACGCGTTTATTTCATACTTACGAAGCGTGAGAAGGAGTTTATTCAATAACTAGAGTTTAGTTTCTTGGAAATGTTAATACCTACTTGGAGTTTTAAAACTTATACCACTTTTTGTCGAAAGAAAACATCGTAAGAAAACCAGTATATTATGCCAAGAGAGAAAAAATGGGACTTTGGCTAAGTACAGACTGAACCAACTAACCCCATATTTAAATGAGAAATTACAGAAATAGATGACGAAAGTTCTTAACATACTATATAAATAGTACCTGGATGACCAAGCTTTGCTCGGCGGAAAACACGGATAAAGCAACGTTTTCCTAAAATGAAACCTAGCTCGATCGATTTATCGCCCCCGAAACCCCCTGCATACTAAATTTCATGAAAATCGTCGGAGATAACGATTGTTAGCTCTAACGATTTTGATGAAATTTAGTATGCAGGGGTTTCGAGGGCGATAAATCGATCGAGCTAGATTCGATTCTTATTCTGATTATTCTTTTCTTAGATTCTGATGGTTCTATTTTATCTATATATATATATATATAGATTAAAATTCTAAAAATACAGTTTCAAAGAAATAATCAGTGGTTGTTTTGGCGGGAACACGGAAAGAGTCGTGTCGCCCCATTGTATTTTTTTCTAAAACTTGTGTTTTTTCTAGTGATTATGTAAAAATAGTACAAATTATGTAAGAAAAAACTAGACGACCTCCTGCTAAGGAAATCTTTAAATTTTTTTAGTTGTAAGTTTATTTTGGACGAATAATTATAATTGTTTTCAGCTACGTTGTAATTTGTTGTAACCTTTGTATGTGGGAGAAGTGTATAAGGGTGTGAATGTAGAGGGTATAAGAACAGGCCGATGATGATAATGCTGAAGAGTATTAGTAAGTTAATTTGTAAGTCCTCAAAAAAGTCTTTTGTATAAAAAGCATACATTTCATTATAGTAAGCAAACACGCAAAGGAAATCAAAGACATGGAAATGAGACGGGAATAAACCAAATAAACCTACTCTTTGAATATTTTATCATTTATTTACTTTGTACTTTGATTGATTCGAAAGATACGTTGCTGACCTTTTTGGCATGAGGTTCTGAATAATATTTGGTAAAACGAAGGTCATAGCAATATTATAAGCATTATTAGCCAGAAAGAAATGCAAAAAGGACAGTATTAAATTATTCTGTAGCGATGTTGCCGTGGTGGTGCCGGCGTAAGAATAGTACCCCACCCTCTCTACCCGTGGTTGCCGTAAGAGTCGGCTAAGGGATGTAATCCGGAAGATGGGCAGCAGCGTCTTCCTTGAACAATCACACCTAACTGCGCTCGCCAACCCGCCTGCCAAGCGTGGCGAGTATTGGCAAAACCCCCACAGGAGGAGGCCTATGTCCAGCAGTGGACGTCCTATGGCTGATGATGTGATGTGATAGCTCAGTGCTCAGATAGTTTATTGCTGTGTTATTGCTGTGATAGCTCAGTGCTTAGTGCGGTCGGTTCACACGCCGTAGGGCGTGGGTTCAAACCTCAACAATGAGAATAACCGGTGAATAATGCCATAGCATGGTGGTAGAGAAATTTCTAGTACTCGGCTGGCTAGTTACCACTCTCACGTTGAAAATCTACCACCATGCGACTAACGGTGTGTTCCAGCAGCCTCATTTAAGAGCCAGTTCCATTCCAGGCTGGGTGTGCTTTATCATCTTCGACCACACCGTCGCTTAACGTCAGATGAGCTGTAGCAAATCACTTAGCATGTTAATCATTTAAAAAAAAGTGGAGATCAAAAAACAATTAATCAAGTCGCCAATATAATAGAATAGAAAAATATAATTAGCACCTATGCAAAGTCGGGACCGGTAGCTAGTTAATAATAAAGCAAAGATTTGATCACTTAATGGGTGAATTATCTTTCGCCATTTGTAACCTTTGGAGCATATCTTATAATTTAATCTATCAAAGGCATCTAATATGCGGTATTCGGTAAACAGGGCACAGTAAATAAATTTAGTTATGTTACAATTCTACCAATATTCCTTTTGCTACTGTATACCAAAATCTGAATAGGATAGTGATGTGAAATACTTGTGACATGTTTTGGCCGGATAATACCGAATCTTTACAAATTTTCCAACTTTACGGTGAAGGAAAACATCGTGAGGAAACCATAGCATGGTGGTAACGTACTTTCTAGTACTCGACTGGCTAACTACCATTCTTAAGTTGAAAATCTGTCGCTAAGCACCTAAGGGTGTATTCCGGCAGCCTCACTTGAGAGCCAGTTTTATTCCAGGCTAAGTGTGTTTACCATCTTAACATCAGGTCACTTAACATAACATGAGCTGTGGTCAAACACTTAGCCTGTCAACCATAAAAAAAAAACACTTTTAGAAGTTTGGCGGCAAATTTTTCAAGCTAAGTCCTACAAAAGTTACCAGCTCTATTTAAAAAAAAAAGTCTTACAATTTAACGAAGTTTACGGATATTGGTGAGTTCCAGAAAAGAATACAGAGTTCCGTCTTTGTTCGTCAGTATCTCTCGATGTGTCACTGTCAGGCGATGAAAGCTCCGAGACACAGAAAAATTATATCGGTAGGGCTTGTGTTGACTTGAGTTAGTGAATCCATATTACGAGATAGTTTAATGTAGTACTTGGTGGTAAATCTCTTTAGCAGTTTGTCTAGGTAGATACCACCGCAGTACCAGATGTCTGCCGCCATGCAGTAGTCGTGTGTTTCGGTTTAAAAAGTACTGCAACCAAAATTACAGGGCTGTTGAGACTAACCATCGAAAGTCTCAAAGTAATGAGCGCCAAAGCAGAGATGCGCTGGACTTTGTTTTGCTGCACAAAAATCTGTATATCGCTACATTAGTCATGGACAGGCGTTATCTCTTACCATCAGGAGAGCGAATTTGCATGGTGGTAGGGTACTTTCTAGTACTCGGCTGGTTAGCTAGCACCCACAAGTTGGAAATCTGCCGCCAAGCATCTAACGGTATGTTCCGGCACCCTCACTTGAGAACCAGTACCATTCTAGGCTGGGTGTGCTTTACCATCTTCGACCACACCGTCACTTAACATCAGGTGAGCTATGGTCAAACATCTAGCCTTTCCACCATAAAAAAAGAGCTTCTTGTTAATCTCATTACTTTTACTTTTACTTCCTTCCTCCGTCCTCCCGCATTCGAAGATATATGAAGTGTACCCGCATTTGGCTAGCGTGGTTGATTACGGCCTTACCCTTTTCACAATGAGAAGAGGCCCAAGGCCATCAGTTGGACAATTAAAAAAAACAGGGCTGATTCGTACTGCCTCTTTGGTAAGTTTTCTTACTGTAGTTTTTGCGCTGTCTTAGGATTTTATTATAAATCGTCTTTCTCAATCTACGATCGATCTTCAAAGCTGGGCTTCGAATTCAATGGATTGAGATGAATGCGGACTACTTTACCACGAGCATGCCGCGAAGTATCAATGCAGACGTTTCAAAGTGTCCGAAACTGAAACAATATTTTATTTATATTTTGTCCAGAGTACGCAACATTATATGCCAGTAATTAAAGAATGAATTTGAAGATTTTGAAGGAGGAATTTGCGTCGCGAATGAATCGGTTTCTTTTAGGCGAGCGTGCTCCACCGCAAACCGCATCTTAACTCGCTTAACATCAGGCGAGATGGCAGTCAATGCAGGCCAATTTGCATTACAACTTAACCTGTTAAGTTGTGGTCAACTAAACCTGTCACTAGTCAAAAAATGTCATTTATAGATACAATATTTTACATTCCTAGACTGAACAAAACATTGAAATCATTTTGCGTCGTCAAAAAAATAGCACATTACATAGAAAACGAACCTTTAACAATAGAACATAATTCCAAACAATCCAGAAGTTCCTTTCGATGAATTGTGATAGACAAATAATAATTTGATGGGAAAACTTGGAACAAATTTTAAATTAACACGGAATATTAATGAGCTATTTTGGAAGTGGATTTAAAGCTTTCCGGCCCACGTAGATCTTCTATCGAGCGCTATTCTTAGCTGTAAACCGACTTTACTTTATTTGTTTAAAAAAAAAAAAATGCAAAACCAATTTGGTACCAACAAACTATTATATTATCGCCAAAAAAAAAGACAGCAACGATACCCTGCTTCCGTACTCCGTGGTTCCCATCGCGATTCGGTATGTATCTGCCGTGGCGGTGCCGGCATAAGAATTATACCCCACCTTCTCTACCCGTGGTTGCCGTAAGAGTCGGCTAAGGGATGTAATCCGGAAGATGGGCAGCAGCGTCTTCCTTAAACTATCACACTTAACTGCGCTCACCAACCCGCCTGCCAAGCGTAGCGAGTATTGGCAAAACCCCCCCAGGAGGAGGCCTATGTCCAGCAGTGGACGTTCTATGGCTGATGATGAGGTGATGTGATGTGATGTTTGTTGTGGCGGTGTCACAGACACGACCACGTCTAGTTTTTTTACTGTTGGCAGGTTAGTTGTTTGACCACAGCTCACCTGATGTTAAGTGATGGTGTGGTTGAAGATGGCAAAGCACACCTAGCTTGGTACCTAAATTTTCAACTTAAGGGTGGTAGCTAGCCAACCGAGTATTAGTAAGTACCATCACCCAAAACACGTACGTACGTGTGTGAACACGTGTACATTTTTGAACATTAAGAACTTCTTCTGATTTCTATGTTTCAAGTCTTCACTTAACGTAACAAATAATTTATATGTTTTGATATTATGTTGTTACAATATTAAACTACTGCTTCCACTATGAAAGCAAAAAAGACGCATTCACATCAAAATAGAGTTGGCTGAATAATGACGTGTAACTCTGATGCACATTCTCCGAAATAAATCCTGTAAAGCATTGACAACTTTGTATTTTTAGTCTTAAGTTCTTAATTTAGAGTTGCTATTTGCTTGAGTAGCTTATATATTTTCGTATTTTGATCTATAGTCGTCGATCAACTAAAAACGAAATGTTTAGATTGTTTGAGATTGTTTTGTTTCAAAGTTTTATGTCAAAGCTTAATTTATTTAACAAAAGTTAGTAAAGCAAAGATAAAGAATCGACTAGCAAGATTAATGTGCAAAGTTTAGATGGACTTGCTGTAATGGAATGGATTTCATATTGACGGATGTCTTTATTTGGAAACGTCACTTTGCATAGAATTATATTTTAGGTTAATGATATATCCTTAGTTTATTTTTCATCGATATTATTGGCACACACCGTTTTCTACTTGTTTTTGTAATCTTTAGATTGCCTAGAAGAGATTACTTTTAGAGATAAGGTTGTTGAATGTAACACTAGAATATTTTGCAAGTACAGTAGAGCGTGGATTATCCGAACTAATTGGGGGACAAATCGTTTTTCGGACAATCGAACTATCATATATATTTATGCACCGATGAATGAATACTATATTTATATATTTATGTCTATTGTGGCAAATAAGAATTAAATAAAAAAAAGTGCAGACTTTCTTGTAATAAAACTTGTACTAGGTTCAATTAACGCTTAAAAGTTTTGTGCACGAGCACCGTAGCGCGGGAGAAAAACACGTGCGAACCGGGCAGGCGTTGTAGTTCGGATAAATGGTCGTTCAGTTATCGACGTTCGGATAATCGATGCTCGGGGGGTATTACATCTTGCGTATTACATCCCTTAGCCGACTCTTAGGGCAACCACAGGTAGAGAGGGTGCAATTCTTACGCCGGCACCACTACGGCAATTTCAGATACTAGTCCATAAAATTTACAATTACAAATATCAGAATATCATCGAATTAATTTTAAAATACCAATGAAAACAGACACGATAAAAAATATTAAAAGAAACTAAACCTTTAGTTATTTTAACCTATATTTCGGTTTCGATACAGAATGCCCAAAATACACCTTCGTCTATTATCGCATGATTGGGAAATCTAGATCAATTCTTGAGGCAAATTCGCACCCGTCACATCAGCGATGCAACAGTTTGCTCATAATAGCCGCAAACCCATCTATATTTTTTAAAGTTGGTTAGGGAATGCTCGTACGCACTTTACGAGAGTTTCCCACACAATTTTCCCACATAACTTTGCAATAAAACCGATACGCATTTCTATCACAAAAACAAATAATCTACAATATTCAGTCATAACCGTGCCTAACTTCATGCATATAAAACTGCCATGAATTTTTTTTATTGCCCCGATCGGTTACACAAAATGGCAAATAATTTTTTTTATTTGGTTATCAGTTATTTGGTTTCGCACGATGAATTTACGATCAACATTTTTTATTTACGTTTATATGGGGTAAGGTACCACTTTGACATATTGAAAAAGTTTATGGCAAAATGTAAGCAGTACCATGTAACGCGACGTAACGTGAATCATGATGAATGAAATAGCTTTTTTTTTTATGTAAAAGTAATGAGACGAACGAGACGAATGTCTCAAAGTAATGAGCGCCAAAGCAGCGTCGCTCAGGATTTTGTTTTGTTACTCGAGTTATTGGGTCCTACTGTTGCAGTGGCTATAAAAATGTGTTGTCTCTTACCATTAGAAAAGCGTTTCATTTGTCTCGTGGTAAAGTACTATAAGATAGACGACGTCTCTCTAGACGACCTCCTGTTTCACCGCAGTATCAGATATACTGCCGCCAAATAGTCATCATCATCATCATCAGCCATAGAACATCCACTGCTGGACATAGGCTTCCTGCTGGGGGTGTTTTGCCAGTACTCGCCACGCTTGGCAGGCGGGTTGGCGAGCGCAGTTAGGTGTGATTGTTCGAGGAAGACGCTGCTGCCCATCTTCCGGATGACATTCCTTAGCCGACTCTTACGGCAACCACGGGTAGAGAGTGGGAGAGGTGAAATAAATATAACATACTATACTTACGCCGGCACCACCACGGCAAATAGTGCTTAAACATTACTGTGTTCCAGTTTGAAGATTACTGCAGCTAGCAAAATTACAAGGCTCTTGAGACTAACTATCGAATGTTTCAAAGTAATGAGTGCCAAAGCAGCGATGCCCTTGCTTTTGTTTTTACTCAGTTCTGTCTACCGTTGCAATGGTCATGAACATGTGCTATCTCTTGCCATCAGGAGAGCGCCTCGTTTGTTCAAACTTCAAGAAAAACATGTTTTTCTTGAAGTCGGTTTTACTTTTTTTTAAGTATGTTTATTTTTTAATTTTTTGTTAATTTATGTTCACGCCAAGATACACTTGAACAATATGAGTCTAGCTAGACTCGATAAGATTTAAAAACGACTTGCCAAAGACAATTACATCGTCTACGTAAACAAAAATTTTCATTAAAAAATGCATAAATAAAAAACAACTGGGCCAAACTATGTTAAGGGACCAAATGGCAACTATTCCGCATAACCAAAAAAAAAACCAATCAAATTGAAAACCTTCTCATTTTTGAAGCCGCTTAAAAAAATGTGAAAATGTCTTAATCGCAGACAAAATATTAAGAAATTAGTTTTGTTTTTTGAACTCGATTAAAACCCGGTGATAAATATAATAATGTGTTCAAGTTACAAAAGTTTAAAAATGACATTAAAGGATACTCCGACTATGGTTTCGGCCATTCATCACGGAGACAGCTTAGTACAAAGCGCACGTGATCTTGTCTTGCCGAAACTATAGAAATAAAAAGCCAAAGAAAGTGGCCGAAACTATAGCTGAAGTACCCGACATAATTCTGAGTAAGTAAAAGGAAAATGTGTCAAAACCACGTCGGTTTCCATGCCCTTATCATTCTAAATAAAATCTTAAGCACAAGTCACTTGGAACTAGATAACTCAGTACTCTCTCTGGACAATAAGAAAGGTTTTTATCTCATAAAGCGTAGGTCACATTTGTGAGCACTGCGAAGGCTTTCTTTGTCTGCCTTTGAGCACATAATTACGTAGAGCCGTGGCTGGTAGAACAAAAGAGGTATAAAAAAGTGTTGTGTAATACATGACACTTTTTCCGTCTCAGCTAAGACGGCTTCGTTATTAATAAGTAGATGACAACGTGAGAATTTTGCAGCTACGAAGTTTCAACATTAGAGCAAGCATTTGAGTTTGACGTCTCTTTCTATCAGCATTATGTAGTGATGATAGTCCAGTGGTTAGTGCAGTTGGTTAACACGCTAAAGGTCGTAGGTTCAAATATTAAATGGAAGGAAAACATTGTGAAGAAACCATAGTGTATTGGTAGGATATTTTCTAGTTCTCAGCTGGTTAAAACCCTCAAGTTGAAAATTTGTCACTAAGCATTTAACATAGTGTTCCGGCAGCTTCACTTGAGAGCCAGTTCTATTCCAGGCTAGATGTGCTTACCATCTTCGATCACACCTAACATCCGGTGAACTGTGGTCAAATACTTAGCCTGTCAAACAGCAGAGCAGTTCAATACTTTACAAAAATATGAAATTATTTAATGAACAAATAAAAAATTAACATTGTAACGAATAAAAACGTCACGAAAGGCAAAATCATCTACAGAAAAAATAGGTATTACAAACATTAATAAGTCATTTCGTGCAGACTTCTTTGTTTTGAGGTTCTGTTCTACATAATAATTATTTGATACCGGAGCATATAAACGTTTTGACTCTACGATTCTCATCCGTACGGCTAAATAATAGAACAAGCAGCCCTCCTTGTTTCCTGAGAGGTATAACCTAGTTTTTTTTTAATGTGAAAATGTGGCAAGCAAGCGACGGTCTACCTGATAGTAAGTGCTCACCGCCACCTACAATATCCTGTGCATTGTCAATACGTTGCTTACCTTTGATGACTCTATTCACCCTTTGTTTGAAGCGAGGTAGATCAAAATCCGGTGAAAAAATCGAAAATGGTAAGCTATTCCACCTAAGAAGTGAAGAAAGAAACAGTCAATTAAATCGAACGGTACGAGACTTCCACGCATCTATAATATGTGGTTGGCACTTTTGGCGATGGCGGTTGGTACGGTAGTAGAACCGAGATGGAGGGATAAGACCAAAAAGTTCATCAGAACATTCTCAGAACATACTTAGCGAACCAATATCCCGGCGCAAGCTCAATGGTTCCAACCTGTCGGTCAATTCCGGGTCGTCAACAAGTCTTCTCTGCAAGGTAATATTTTCAAGGTCAGAGTGAATAGTTATCTTCTAAGTCTGCGTGCTTCATCTTCAGCCACATCATTGCTTACCATCAGGCGAGCTGGTGATCAAACGCGGACTTATCCGTATTAAAAATAAATAAAAGTTACTTATATCTACGCGTAGCATGAATATCCTTTCTTTGAATTCTATCGTCTCAGACGAAGCTAACTACCAAACTAAATAAATCCTTCAATGTCTTTCACAAGCTCCGAGCTTTATTAATATTCACAAATAAATCAGTGCCAGTAAACGATGTCATTAATACTTCAGGGTCCAACAATGGCTAGCAGATTATTATCCCAGTCGATTGTGGATTATCTTTGGGGAGTCAGTTGTTCATCTTGGGGAAAATAATGCTTCAAGGACGTTACTGTAAAGAGAAATAAAATTGTGGCTAAAATACGATTTGCATCCTTAGCAGGAGGTACTACTGCAGTATCAGATATTCTTCCACCAAGCAGTTGTGTGTAAGCATTACTGTGTATACGAAGAACATTGTAGCTAGCAAAATTTCAGGTCTATTGAGAATTTTAAGCTAACCATCGAATGTGTCATAGTAACGAAAGACAAAGTGGGGCGATGACCTGGACTTTTTTGTCCTGGGTTCAAAAAAAAAGTAAAACTAATGGTAAGAGATAACGCCTGTCCATAACTATTGCAGCGATACACAGAACTTTGAGTAACAATATTAAGTCCAAGCCATTACCGTTTTAAGCTCATTACTTTGAGATATTAAATGGTTAGTCTCAACAGCCCCGTAATTTCGCTAGCTACAGTACCCTTTAAACTGGAACACAGTAATGTTTACACACTACTGCTTGGCGACAGAATATCTGGTATAACAGTGGTACCTACCTAGACGACCTCCTGCTAAGGAGATATACCACCAATTGAAACCGCTACCGCTATAATGGTCTTTGGCAAGCAACCCTTATTATCACTTACTTTCAGGAGAGCGTTTTGTTTGTTTTTACATAAAAAGACACCTAGTGTAGTGAACCGGTCTTGTCAAAACATTGTAACTTGTTAACTTTGGTGTTATCAATAAAATATTGTATTGTATATCAAACTACCTCAAACTCATTAAAGATCATAATATAATAGTTATTCTTATTTCAGAGGAGCTAGCATGTCAATTTATGAGTATATTTCATTAATAATCTTCAATACTGTCCACTACAATAGTTTGTGTCTTAAGGGTGTCGCAGCGCTTGTCTTCCCCGATTAATCGTTGGCAGCTCAGTTATTTGTCTATGTCGTCAATTGACGGAGTGTTTACGCGTTATGGGAGAGAAGGAGAAAGAAAATGGAGAATATTGTAGTGGAAGATCGCTTGTTGCTCCTTTTATGGGAGCAACTGTAGCGATGATAGCTCAGTTATCACGGTTGGTTCACACGCCGAAGGGTGTGGGTCAAAACCCCAGCAATGAACTTGAGCTGCCCGTGATGGAAAACATCTTGAGGAAACCATAGCAATCGCTGCCCTAGCGGTCATTACTATGAAAATATTCAATGGTTAGTCTTAATAGCCCTTTTCGATAGCTGCAGTATCTTTCAAACCGCAACACAGTAATGTTTACACACTACTGTTTGGCGACAGAATTACGTGAAACTGCGGCAGGATCTACCTAAACGACCCTGCTAAGGAACTTTGAAACTTTAAAATATTGAATTTTTGAGATAAAATGTCAAACTTTAAAGAAAAATCTATGATCTCAATTGTGTTAAAAATTCCCCTTTTACTTCCGCGGAGTACCATTCCTCACAATATTTCTTTTTTAATATATGTTGTTACATTTTTTGTTTCCTTCGCCGGCATCGACATTCTTGTTATTTCTCATTATTAATACATAATGAGAAAAAGACATGAATTTTGCTGTTACAGGTATTAAAAAATCCATAAAAAAATATCTGTTTACTGAGGCTAAATTTGGACTAGATCATCATTTGTTTTATAGTAAAAACATTTCAACATTTAATCCAATAATTTGATTTCCAACAAATACTTAACTTGATACTATAGATACGGCTTCCTTGTTTTCTGAGAGATTTAATCTACGACTTTGCAAAGTCAAACATAGATTACAAAGGAGAAAACAAAAGAGAAGATATCTAAATAGTTAATTGATCTGTTGGATGATCTAAGTATGGAATCAAATTATCTGTCCGTAATTTATTACATTTTTATTTTACTTATGCGGGATTACTCACGTTTAATTATATCGGATACTTCGACTATAGTTTAGGCCTGATGTTAAGCAACGATGTGATCTAGGATGGAACATGTTTACCTAGAAGGAATCTGTTGCTCTTGATTTAAAGACACCCATATTGTACTTATCGGGAAACCTTTATGGAGATAGCGCAGAGTACAACGCGCGCGCAGCCTCAAGTACAGAAAACCGAAACCTGTGGCCGAAACTATAGTCGGAGTATCCGATATAATTAAGCGTGAGTAATCCCGCTTAGGTAAAACAAAAATGTGTCAAAACCACGTTAGTTTCCACAATTTATTACAGTTCCCATAGCAAATTTGACAGCCCTGTTGGCTCATTGGGAGTATGTCTGCCTGAGCTGTAGGGCGTGGGTTCGATTCCCGCCAAGGACAAATGTTTGTTTGGTATAAGCAAATGTTTGTTCTGTGTCTGAGTGTTCTGTATGTAATAAAAGTATGTATTTACAAAAAAAAAAGTATTCATGTATTCTATCAGTTATCTGACTACCATCACACAAGCTCTGCTCTAGCTTGGGGTCAGATGGCGCTGTGTGTAATGTGTAAAAAAAAAAAAAAAGTTGTTCCAAACAGTCCTATAAAATATTCTAAGCTCTACAAAAGTTATGATTTTCCCAACACCATTAAAATTATTATTTTCTTATAATTACTTCGTCTACACAGCGATATTTACTTTATCCTAATTTACATTTTTGCCTCGCTTCCTGAACATCATTTTTCCCGTTCTATTTTCCCGGACGAAAACCCTGTTAAAAATTCATAATATCCCGATTGAATAAATAAAACACCCAGTATGGAAATCAGACGAATGTGTTACGTTACTTCATATATTTTGTTATGTTGAAAGTTAACTGTTGTACGCAGTATGTAAAATTGCTTTTTTTATGCAAGCACGAGGTAAGAACTAGATACTTTGGCTGAAATTGTGGAGACGTCAATTTTGATCCTAAATACAGTAAAATAAAAATATGACTACGCACTTTGACAGAACTTTGTAAGAAGAATCTCCCAACGCTACCCAAATGCAGTATATTTTTATATAAAAAGTATTGAAACAAACACTCTCTAGTTGGTAAAAGATAACGTCTGTCCATGGGCATTGCAGCGATACACAGGATTTTGAGTAGCAAAACAAAGTCCAGGGCATCGCTGTCAGTCGCACAACACTGTAATTTTGCTAGCTGCAGTACCCTTCGAAACACGGTAATGTTTACACAGAGTTGGTGGCTGAATATCTGGTACTGCGGTGGTGCCAACCATTAAACCCCCGCCAAGTATAATTTCGAATATGTGTGTCACATATTATTTGAAAACATTGAGAATTCTTATTCATGGAAATATCGTCACGTTTGCCTTCAAGGTTTACACCTATTGGCAATACGCCCATAAAAATACAGATCCACAAAATAAACTGTATCAATTTAAATTATAATAAATAGCATGGAGACTGACGCAGTTTTAACATATTATTTTATTTAAGCGGGATTACTCACGTGCTGTGGTGGTGCTGGCGTAAGAATTGTACCCCACCCTCTTTACCCATGGTTGCCGTAAGAGCCGGCTAAGGGATGTAATCCGGAAGACGGGCAGCAGCGTCTTCCTTGAACAATCACACCTAACTGCGCTCGCCAACCCGCCTGCCAAGCGTGGCGAGTCAGCTCACGTCAAAACTATAGTCGGAATATCCGATATTATTAAACGCGAGTCAGTTCAGACATTCACATCAGCCATAGGACGTCCACTGCTGGACATAGGTCTCCTCCTGGGGGGGTTTTGCCAATACACGCCACGCTTGGCAGGCGGGTTGGCGAGCACAATCAGGTGTGATTCTTCAAGGAAGACGCTTCAAGGAAATGTAATCCCGCATAAATAAAAATAAAAATATACTCAATTGTGATATATTAAATTAGTTCTATTTTTTATGATTGACAGCTCTGTTACTCACTTGATGGTAAACGACGGTGTAGTCGAAGATGGTAAACACACATCTGAAATGGAACTGGATTTCATGTGAGTCTACAGGAACACACCAGGTGCTAAGCAGCAGATTTTAAACTTGAGGTTGTAGCTAGCCAACTACGTACTCAAAAGTTACCATGCGAATATAATAATATATTCCTCACGAAATTTTACTTCGCCGGCAGATCAAGCTCCGGAATGTGAAACGACCACACTGACCACTGCGCTACGAGTGTCATCAGCTCCTATTTACTCATTTCAATGAGTAAGTTCATAGCTTATTGGGTTTGTTTTTCCATAAGTAGCGTAACTGTTTTCTACTGTCACATACAGTAGGATTACGGGAACCCTTTGTGGATCTGAATAGGATGTTGAACACGAAAGGATTTTCCAAATTTGATACAGATTTGAGGTAAACTAGGTCTTTGTAACTTGAGACTTGATTTTGTACGTCAAAGATTTGTTACGCGGATGGAAGTCGGATTTAGAGTTTTGTGATTTATAGTAGGAACAAAAAAAGAATATCGAAATGCAAAATAAAAATCTTTTATTGATAACACCAAAGTTACAGGTCATTATTTCATTCATATTTAAAAATATCAAAATCATAACATATGTCAATATAATGAAAAAGTCAATATACTAATGTATCAAATATAAAATATGTCAATATGATTAAACAAATAAAAATAAAAAAAATTTAAAAATTATAATTACTTACTAGTAATTCAATAATCTCTTATTTTTAAATAATCGTCAAAGTCATAGAACAAGGTCTCTTGAAGCCAAGATATTAGTTTGCTTCTGAAGCACGCGATAGAAGGTGCATCCCGAATGGAAGAGGGTAATTGTATTTTAATTTTGGTAAAAGTTTCGCTGCAGTTAGCGAAATTACGGAGCTTTTGAGACATTATTTATCGAAAGTCTCAAAGTAATCAGCGCCAAAGCAGAGAGCAAAGTCCAAGGTATCGGATTTTGTTTTGCTATAAAGTTCTACCTATAGCTGCAATGGTCATATGGGCATGCGTTATCTTTGGCCATCAGGAGAGCGTCTCATTCGTCTCATTACTTTTACACTTTTGTTTAACACGTTCACTGCTAGGCTGTTATTGGCGGACTTTCAGCCAGTGCGTATGAGGTCTATTCGGGGCAAAATTAAACTTTTTTACATTGCGTATGAGAACTTTTCAGCCTCACAAAACAACGTTTTTCAAAACTTGTTATATCCAACTGATTAATGAAAATGTTTGTTTAAGATTACCATGTTAAAGTTAAATTGTTGTTTTAAAGCTAATTCTAGAGTCGTCAGCATTTATGACATTTGCATATTAAATAAAAGAAGAAAATATTTGTGACATCTGTTTCATCTCAAATCCCACTGAAAGATAGTTTTTCTGAAAGAGATTTGTGTGTTAACTAGTGATGGGAATAAATGAGAGTTGCAGTTACGATATTAAACACAGTGCACAGAACTTTGAGTAACAAAGTGCAGGGGATTTCTGCTTTACCCTCGCGTTTGACCGCCTTCTCGGAATTGACAACTTTGAAACACTAGACATTTAAATCAAGGCAGTGTAACTTGCCAATAATGTTTTAACTTAATGAGGCGTCACGTCGCGCGTGATAGAGAATATATTAATGGAAAGTAACACCGACTATGCCTAACTGAGGCGGTGATATTCCGGGAAACAGTATGGACTTTTGTGACGATTTACAACTTCTTCCTAGTTTTTGACTTCGCATTTGGTGCGTGTCAAGTTAAAGATATTTAAAAAAAAATACGATTTTTTTTATGTTTGACAAGCTTGGTGTTTGATGTTATCTCTTTCTAACTTATCTTTAGTACAAAAAAGCAGCAATGAGAAACTTGTTTGTTGTTTTGTTGTCAAAGTTTTAGGTTACTCAAAGTACCACTGCAATGGTCATGGACATGAGCATTTCGTTTGTTTCATTTCACTAAACTCTGTGTAACAAACACAGACGTTTGTTGTTCTTATTAGTACCTATACATTTGCTTAGTTTGGGTTTAGATGGCGCTGTGTGAAATGGTAAACGATTTCTTTTTATGTTTGATGACAAGCTAGATGTTTGACCACAGCTCACCTGATATTAAGTGACGGTGTGGTCGAAGATAGTAAACACACCAAGCTAACTTTACATAAAAATACCGTATTATAATATATTACTTTGTAGTACTTTGTAGCGATGATGGCTCAGTGGTTAGCGTGGTAGGTTCGCATGCCGAAGGGCGTGGGTTCAAACCCCAACAATGAGCTTGAGCTGCCGGTGAAGGAAAACATCGTGAGGAAACCATAGCGTGGTGGTAGGGTACTTTCTAGTACTCGGCTGGCTAGCTACCACCCTCAAGTTGAAAATCTGCCGCCAAGCATCTAACGGTGTGTTCCGGCAGCCTCACTTGAGAGCCAGTTCCATTCCAGGCTAGGTGTGCTTTACCATCTTCGATCACACCGTCACTTAACATCAGGTGAGCTGTGGGTAAAAACCTAGCCAGCCAACAATAAAAAAAAATAATACGTATCAGAATACATACGTAATATATTCCTCTCTGTTGTCTGAAACATTACGACATGCAGACAGACAGACATGATTTAGATTATAATAGTATTTTGTTAAACTTCTTAAACTTCTTTGTACCAGAAACCATACAGTGTCTATTATGCGTTTGTTGCGATGATAGCTCAGTGGCTAGCACAATCAGTTCACACGCCGATAGGCGTTGGTTTAAACCCCAACAATGACCTTGAGCTGCCAGTGAAGGAAAACATCGTAAGGAAACCATAGCATAGTGGTAGGATACTTTTTTGTACTAGGTACCACTTTCAAATTTAAAATCTGCCGGTAAGTACCTAACGGTGTGTTCCGAGCAAGTTCCATTCCAGATTACGTATGTCGTCTTCGAACACACCCGTCACTTATAATAATCTTGTAAGCTGTGATCAAACACCTAGCCAGGCAACAATATAAAAAAGTAATAAATTTTAAAATAAAAAGTAAAAAATCGAATGTTTAAAGTTGGTAATTTGTTTGTTGAAAATAGCAATGACGATGCCATTTACTCCTTGGTATAAACTTTAAGCTATTTAGGAAGAAAAGCATTTTTATCTCAACGACTCAGGTCAACGAGCTTGTGTCCTAGGTTGCTACATAGAAACAAATTACTATAGAATGATAAATATCTCGTAAAATAAGTCAGTGGAAAATAGACTTTATTTTAGTCATGTTTACAAACCTTTTCGCTTGATATAAATATAATGATATTGATAAAAATATAATCTAAATATATAAAACTTTCCAGCATTTTTAGAGATTAATAGCTGGACAAACTTAGCAATAACATGTATTATTTAATGAGAGGGAACTCTTAGAGATATCTGGTGAGCTATGGTCAAACATGGGTGGCATATGGTGATGAAACGTGGTCTCTGACTTTGTGCCTTCTTGATAAGCTCAAATTCGCACAACGAGCTATGGAGAGGGCTATGCTAGGAGTTTCCCTACGAAATCGAATCAGATATGAGGAGATCCGTAGACGAACTAAAGTAGCCGACGTAGACCAGCGGATTAGCAAGTTGAAGTGGCAGTGGGCAGGGCACATAGCACGCAGAACTGATGGCCGATGGGGCTGCAAAGTTCTGGAGTGGAGACCACGGACCGGCAAGCGCAGCGTAGGACGTCCACCCACAAGGTGGACAGACGACCACATAAAGACCGCAGGAACGCGCTGGATACGAGCCGCCTCAACCGGTCTTTATGGAAGTCAATGGGGGAGGCCTATGTCCAGCAGTGGACGTCCTACGGCAGAGATGATGATGATGATAATGGTCAAACACCTAGCCTGTCACTTATATAGAAAAACATGGACAAGTGCGAGTCAGCCTTGGCCACCGAGGGTTCCGTACAAACTAGTAGGAAGGTATAATAAATAGTTCGGAATTCAATTCGAGAATAATTAAAAACCTGTTTTAGCTTATGTTTATGAAGCTCTTTCATATGATACGTTTAACTCTAAAACTTGGACCCACATTCCTGGCCTTGCTTAGTTTCTTGCCGGAGTCTTCTCAGTTGAAGTGTAATTACGAGCCGGTGGTAGATTCAAACATGTAACTTAACGTTCATAAGTGCCTTACCAGGGCCTAAACTGAATAAATTACTTTTTGATTTTGATTTTGATTTTTTGGCCTAAAGACCCTATTTTTTGTGATTAAATTAACAATGTACACTTTTCGTATCTTCCTTTATGTATACACAATAAACAATGTATAACAATGTATATAATAGACAATGTTTTTTTGCCAAATTGCATAGTTCTATGAATTTTTACTCTTCTATCAGAGTCATGTTCTACGGTAGTCCGTAGGGAGTGTATTTGAAAATGACTGGTCTATTCTCAGCGCATTTCATATTATAATAAAGATTGTGAACACATATATATAAGAATAACAGTTTAAAACGAATTAGGATTTATGATCTGAAACTATACAGGGCTATCGATACTTTACAACTTTGAACTTTTTTATGGTAATAGGCTAAATATTTCACCGCAACTGACATGATGTTAAGTGACGTTGTGGTGGGTAAACACACCTTGTTTGAAATGTAACTGGCTCTCAAGTGAGGCTGATGGAGCACCCCTTAAGTTACTTCGTGGCAGATTACACCGTAGATTAACACTTATGCTTATACTATTTATCCCGAAAAAAAATAGTATTCACGTGGGAATAGCGTGTAACACCGCGGGGTGCAGCTAGTTTATTATAAATAATGCGAAAATCATAAACATATTTTTTCGTAGTCGAGTAAAACGAGCAATTGATTGATCGATTGATTGATTGATTGATGGATGGATTGATTGATTGATTGATTGATTGATTGATTAAGTCTTTATTGTATTTTATTTAAAATGAACTTATTAAAAGGTGGAATAAAAGGTGGTGATGGTAGTGGTATTCTTTGTAAGAGTATTTAATTATTTTTTTTTTAATTTCCTCTCCACACACTGGGGTCCGTGACCTTTGTCAACTTTGAATTACAATTTTTAGTCAAATTAATCTTAATTTAGGGTTTAATCTAGGGATAAAATACTAGATTGTGTGTATACCGCGAGCAGACCAGCGACCCGCAAGCAGCACCCGATCACGAGTATGACGCATGTGCCAGCCATCACCCTCCTCAACCATATCTGAGGGAAGAGAGCGACCAGACACACGACGCTTCCGCAAGAAGGAGCCTTTGATGGTGAGCATGAATGCTCGAGGCATACACACGATCCTCATTTTACATTTAATAATTACATTTAACAATTACATTTAACAATTTACATTTAATAATCACATTTGAATTTAAATCGCCTCCTCTCGGCCCAGGGCCCTCATCACCGCCACGTTTCGGTCTTTAATAGCCATCTGCAGGTTGTACTCCTTGATGGTCTTCGGCGACGCAACCGACGCTCGACGCACAAACCGACTGATAGCATCGTCTTTAATATCGTCGGCGTCAAAATGTTTTTAGTTGTCCGAATGATGTTTTAAGTAATTGAAAAATTGAAATAAATGTGCGACAAATTGGAAAACTCACGAAATTGTGTGTTTTTTATATATGCTATTATTTATACATATCAGAAACACCATTTTTTTAAAGTCGTTTAAGTCAGCTGGTTATTAATAACCCTGTATGAATATAAGAATAAACATTTGAAATAATTCAAGATTTCACATCTGACCAAGTGTCAACTTTTATGAAGGTGTATGAGGTTATATGCAAAATAGATAACGCTTGGACATGTTAGTAGACAACAACAAAATTTTATTACGGTTTTAAATTTTCATGTCTCTGCAAGATTTACAACAACTTATGGACATTTTGTTGCTGGCTTTATAACAATAAGGTGAGAAAAGTATTTGAATGCAATTTTTTTTAATCTTCATCTTAATTCTTTGGTTAGTAAAGTTCTGCTTTAGGTATACCAATATTAGACTTTTGAACGTTGAAATTGAGTTTTTAGTAACAAGCGTTAAACGATGTGATGTTGCAGCCTTACTTGAGAGCCAGTTCCATCGCAGGCTAGGTGTGTTTACAATCTTCGATAACACCGTCACTTGACATGTGAACTGTGGGCAAATACCTAACCTTTCAACCATAAATAGAACTCATGTCAGGTTTATCGAGATACAAATAATACTAAACTTTAAGGGAGTCATTATAATCCACTTTCATGTTTCACGATTTCACGATGTTTCAACTGGCCTATGACTTCTTGTACTTATTAGAATTGTAATTAAATTTGACATTATATTTGTATCTGATATTCTATTTTAATTGACATTATATTTGAACATGATGTTCAAATTTGACATTTTATTTTGTTTTTGACATGTTATTTTGTTTTCTAATTAATTAATGTATAATTTAGTGACATAAATGTAACTGATTTTTTTATTTTTTATTTTTATATAACAGTAATGAGACGAACGAGACGCTCTCCTGATGTTAAGAGACAACGCCTGTCCATGACCATTGCAGCGATACACAGAACTTTGAGTAGTAAAACAAAGTCCAGAGCATCGCTGCCTTGGCGCTCATTACTTTGGGACTAGATGGTTAGTCTCAATAGCCCAGTAATTTCGCTAGCTGCAGTACCCTTCAAACCGGAACAAGTAATGTTTACACACTACTGCTTGGCTGCATAATATCTGGTACTGCTGTGGTACCTACCTAGACGACTTTCTGCTAAGGAAATCTACTACCTAGAAAATTAATCGTTTGATGTCAGTTTTTTTATTCAATCATAACTTTTAAATGCCAGAACAGATTTGAACGTGTGGGTTGTCGGTAGAATCCTTATTTCATCCCGAGTAACACGGGCTATAAAGTTTTGAAATAAAATAGTAGGCGTGGGCTTCATGTAAGTTAAGTTGTAAGTCAGTTAAGTGTAAGCACAAAATTACGCTCGGAGTTCTCTACAAGATCGAATCAGAAATGAGGAGATCCGTAGACGAACCAAAGTTACCGGTATAGCAAAACGGATTAGCAAGTTGAACTGGCAGTGGGCAGGGCACATAGCACGCAGAACTGATAGCCGACGGGGCTGCAAAGTTCTGGAATGGAGACCACGGACCGGCAAGCGCAGCGTAGGTCGTCCACTCACAAGGTGGACAGACGACCTCATAAAGACCGCAGGAACACGCTGGATGCGAGCCGCTTCCAACCGGTCTTTTAGTCAATGGGGGAGGCCTATGTCCAGCAGTGGACGTTCTAAGGCTGAAATGATGACGATGATGATGATCAAATTACGACTAAAATTCTCAAATCATGCAGCTCGATCAATCATTCCGTAACTACCTTACGCCCGATGCCTACCTTTATGTTTCAAACAAAGACCTTTGATCGCTACTGACACAAAAGTCTTAGATCTGAATCAAGTGCCAATCACGGCCATCCATCAAAGCCAGTCTAATTGTACGCAATGATCGCTTCTGATGGAGCCAGATCGTAATTATGAGTCTAATAGATTTATGACCCGTTATCGACAGCGGTGACTTGTGACAGATTGATGAGTTACATCTTTGGGAAGATCGTGAAATGAGAGATGGATTCAGCAGATGAAAACGGTCCACTTATCAATTAATCTTACTTTGAAGTATATACCTATCAGTGAGATGAAAATATTCTCTTAAAATTTAAAATTAAAGAAGATAAAATAACATTAAATCAAAATATTGATCTGATGTTAACCGGGACTTCGGAGACGTTTTTCTAAAGTTTTGCTCGATCGATAAGAGTGTGTGATGGGCGCGAGTTCGATTCCCACACAGGACAAACATTTTGTGACTTTTTATTTGGATTACCAACACTATACACATCACAACATTTATACAGGTCATCAACATAATAAAAGAAAACTAGATGTTATAGCAATTACAGGTGACGAGAACATGTATAAAATTATAAAGTTAACAAATATTATTAAAAATTTCGAAATGCCGATATTGCGTAGGTAATTGATAAATAGATATGTCAAGTTTATTTTTAAGTCTAAACTAATTAAAATTAAACAATATGAAATAACAAAATTAACCTAATATTATATTATTTTAAATTAAAATAGAGATTAAATTTGGAAATATCACGGAATTAATAAATATGTCAAATTTATTTTAAAGTCAAATTAAATAATAAAAAATGGAAATAAAATAATATAAATTAATAATAATAATTCAAAAGGTAAATTATTTATGGTGATATAAACAAATGTGTGTGGATATTCCGATCTAAGTATGTATTTACAACAAAAAAAAGTATCTAAGTATTATATCAGTTATCTGATTCCCATAGTACAAGCTTTGCTTAGTTTGGGGTCAGATGGCGCTGTGTGTAATGTCCTACGATGTTTATTTATTTTTATTTTATTCATGTTAATAACGACAAGTAACAAAATTAAAAATTTTGAAAAAAACCCTCGACCCAGCATCTCCCCCTGGTGAGTTATCACCTATCTAAGAACATGCACCAATCAAACCCAAACCCATAACTGAAAACTTCATCAAAATCGAACTAGTAGTTTTGGAGAAATATGGCAACATGGATTTGCACAAACCATGTTTGCTGCAGCGCCCCCTGGTGAGTTGTCACCGCAACACCTATCTAAGAACATGCACCAATCAAACTCAAACCCATAACTGAAAACTGCATCATAATCGGACTAGTAGTTTTGGAGAAAAATGGTAAAATGGATTTGCACAAACATCCTCTCACCCCAAACGCATATACCGTCTCCGTTCCGTCGTAGGTAAAAATTAATTTTATTAGTACGATTGCCGTAATTTTGAAAATATCTCGTTTTGATCAATAAACAAATTTAATGGTCACTCATTTATTTATTTATTTATTTATTATTCATAAAACCTTAAAGCCTATTGTACATTGATCTTAACTTACTATTACTCATGAATCATAAGTTCAAGTACACTGAAAACAAGTATAAGTATTTTTATATCATAACAATACATATTAAAAATGCGACGCGGAAATATAATTATCACAGAAATTGGTAAGGTGCTTACAGATCATTAAAAAGTGCTCAAAACTTTTGCGTTCGTTCAAATTAAAGCGCTTTTGATAGCCAGCTCAAATTTACTTTTGCTGCCAATAAATTTAAAATGCTTTGAACTTTTCACAGTTTTTGTTCCGGAAATACAAAACTGGGCGTGAATGTTTGTCAGGTCCTTACAGTGGAGTTAGATCGATTGTATAATTCCAACTTCGAAAGATTTTGTTTTTCTCTTAAGGCGTTGTCTGCGCACTACGAATTCTGGACAAAAAAAACCACAAAAATCTTGAATTATGCACAACATTCTAAAAATTAGCTTATTTTGATGGTTAACACTCATATTTCAATAAATAGTAGTACTTTTAACTAATATAACAATTTTTTTATTTTTTATGGGCTGACAGTCTAGGTGTTTGACCCCAACTCACACTTACACTGACCAATTTCCTTAATATCTTGGCATTATCACTTTGTGTATACTATCAGTATCATGTTACTGGCATTTTCAAGTGTCTGAAGTAAAAAACAAGTCAAATAAGTCAAAGTCAAAGTCCAATTACATAAAGAAAATCACATAAAAGCTCAGTCTGCACTCTAATAAAGTAGTAACTACTTTACTAAAAGCTTCAACGTAGTCTTGGAAATTACACAAAATGGCATGTTTCATCACATTATATCAGTATGTTATTAATATTTTCAATCGTGTGAAGTAAACAAAGTTTAAGTCAAAGTCTAATTACATAAAGAAAATCACAGACAAGCCCAGTCTATATTATAATAAAGCAATAGTGACTTTACTAAAAGCTTCAACGTAGTCTTGGAAACGACATAAGCACATTATATCACTTGCACACACTACTACGCACAAAAATAATACAATGTATCGCTTTTGCTACGTTTCTTCAAGAACTCGCCTAATCAATTTGTTCTTCCCGGTCTTGACAGATTCCTTGCCAAAAAATTTCCACTGTGACTGAACTTTGACATTGGCTAATTTTTTTCTACAATCACAAAAGCCCTCCAATTAGGCGTAATGGGCGGAGAGTTTGTGTAACCCAGATCGCAGCGGGATCGACGGGTCAAGTGACAGTCGGATCGCGGATCGATTCACGGAAGCGACATTTCGGACGTATAATGAAGTCAAATGGTAATTTTATTCTTTGTCTGTTTTTGACATCTGAAGTGAAAAGATGGGTGTTATAAGTTTAACATATCGATCTGTGGCGTCATAGACTGAACTGAGTTTTTGTTTAAATAGGAACTTTATCTTGAGTTTGCTTAGCTATGATTCAACAATGTCTGTTAAGCTGTATAAATATTATCAGCTCTTTTCTAGTTGATTAATGGATGTAAGTCTCTTCTATAGGTCAGTCAAATTTTGGTATTTTGTTATGGTGTTGTTTTTTTTTTTAATTCTTAATTTATAATTGTTTTATTGGCACCACACTTATCTCACACACGCCTATCTCTTATCATCAGGGGAGAGACCCGTTCGTATCATTATTCTTACAAAAAAATGCCTCGGACTTGCGCCTCTTGAATTGACTTTTCATCACATATTTGAAAATATGGAAATACTCGGAAACTCATACAATGCTTTTAAAATGCTGTCCTTGATGGTAGATTTCTTTAGCAGAGATCGTTAAGGTAGGTACCGCAGTACCAGATTGTCTACCGCGAAGCAGTAGTGTATAAACATTACTGTATTCCAGTTTGAAGTGTACTGCAGCAAGCAAAATTACAGGGCTGAGAAAGTATAGCTTGAATGAATAAAGAACTATATATTTTTTTACACGGAATAGGTTCGCGATTTTCCACATCCTGCCTGATGTTAGGCAATGATGTGATCTAGTATACAACTCGCTTACCTAAAAGGACCCTGTTTACTCTTGATTTGAAGACACTCGGAAACACAGACCTTCACATCCTCGCTGTGCGAATAAAGAATGTGGATTCGAAGTTCGTTCGAAGTTGGATTCGAATAGTGCGCACATGGGGAACGTCCACCTTGTACGGGTGACGTTTTGGTCGTGTTTGTCTGGCCGTCCGGTAGTAAAAAAGGGTGGTGGGAACCAAGCCGTGCAGCTCAAAAGCACAATCAAAGAACTTGAGTCTCAAAGGAATGAGCGCTAAAGCGGGTATGTAACTTTGTTTTAGTACTAATTTTTTTTGTGTATCGCTGCAATGGTCACGTACAGGCGTTATCTCTTACCATCAGGAGAGTGATTCGTACGTCTCATTACTTTTATATTAAAAAAAAAAAACTATTAGCTGACACTGAAGATTAATGGGTGATTTACCGTTCCTTATTATCTAACCCAACTATACATTTTTAACATCTTCTATCGGTAATTATTAACAACACCTTCGTTTTAAGAAACGATCTTCATTATACAGTTCGCAGTAACTACACAATACTATAATAAATTATATAAGTAGGTACCGAGTTAAATCTAATTAAGTTTGAACGAGCACCTGACATTGAACTTGTAAAGCAAACACCAACCGGTGTGACAGTAGCTCCCTAAACCATAGAAATAGGACGGTTTTAGAAGTGCCTTTTCCGAAGCATTGCTTGTCTCTTTCTGTCACTGTAACTGAATTGCAAGAAAGAGGCCACAATTGTAGCGTGTTTTAAACCTATTGCAGAGAAGCCAAAAAAGGGGGATTATGTGTTTGATAAGTGTGTACATAAATGTCCCTTGTAACAACAAAACGACTGGTTTTGACTATTTTTGATTTGTCGTTAGATTCGTCGCTTTAGGGTGAGTTTTTTGTTTTAAATATTTGACAAGCTAGTTGTTTCACCACAGCACACCTGATGTTAAATGTATGCGTAGTCAAAAATGGTTAAACACTCGTAGTTTGGAATGGCATTGGCTCTCAAGTAAGGCTGCCGGAACACACTGTTAGGTGGTTGGCGGGTTTTCAACTTGAAGTAGCTTGTCAGCCGAGTACTATGTTTATGTTTTTTTTACTTGACTTGTTAAAAAAACTTACTTTTTCACTTTGAATAATCAAAGCTTTATACTTAATTATCAAGTTAACAACGAGTATACTTATATTTCCAGTGCAGGCTCCGTTTATGTGTTAGGTACACAAAAATGAGAATTATTAAAATATATTCACTTAAATTGTAAAATGGATTGCTTTCAAAGAAATGTTTTTTTTTTTAAATTCTAGACGATTTAATTCTTTATAAACGTTTTTTCTTTTTCTGCATGAATCAGAGCCCAGTTAAGTGGTCAAACACAAGCCTATAAAAGTAATAGAAAAAGAAAATGTTTTTTAACTTTCATTTCCATGTCAAGTAATTGTAAAAGTGACACTACAATTAATAACTGTGTGTCTGTTGAGCATTCTTAAATTTATGCTCACTCTACTTTAAGAACTCTTTGGCCTAAACTACCCAAACACAGAACTCTTAAAGTAATTTGACAAGTTTGTCAATCCCACAACTTCGAGCGAAGTGCCTGCGAAGTGCCTTCTTGCTTTCTGCCAACGGTAACTTTAACAAGTTGGCATTTGTCTTTCAGAATGTTAGACGAGATTTTGTCAGAAATTCTTAGATACATTGTATACATCGATCAATGAAAGACATATTGCAAGCCGTACATGCAACGCTGAAATTTAAAACATTTTTGTACACCGAAACATATACATATATCGTATATACGTAACTTAAAAATGGAACAAGCTTCTTTCAAGCTTGTTTCCTGATAGACATAACTTAATATAAGGTGTTATTATATTAAGGTGAAAATCAGATATAATTACTTTAAATTTGGGACGACCACTTATCAGAAATGAGGAAGTCCGAAGACGAACCAAAGTAACTGACATAGCCCAGCGAATTAGCAAGTTGAAGTGGCAGTGGGCAGGGTTCATAGCATGCAGAGCTGACGGCCGATGGGGCTGCAAAGTTCTGGAGTGGAGACCACGGACCGGCAAGCGCAGCGTAGGACGTCCACCAACAAGGTGGACAGACGACCTAATAAAGACCTCAGAACACGCTGGATGCGAGCCGTTTCCACCCGGTCTATATTATGGTCAATGGGGGAGGCCTATGCCCAGCAGCAACATCCTACGGTTCAGATGATGATGATGATGATGATGATTATATTAAAAAATTGTTCCATAGATTTCGTTGAAAGTAAACATTAGTTAAAAGCCGCTGTTTAGCTAAACATAATAACTTTTTTTAATATTTTGGCTGGCTGGTTTTTATATTTACCACAGCTAACCTGATGTTTGTGACAGTAAGGTCGAAAATGGTAAACACACCTAAGAGCCTGGAAAAGTAACAATCAATGTATTCGATATTCGATAACGCTATTAGAAAAGTCCAAAAATGTGTGGGGGGTTGATATTATGTACCACGTGATATATCGACAGTTTATGTCAACTCCGTACAGTTTTTACGTTTCTATTGGCGTTAACGCTAATCGAATGTTACTTTGTCTGGGACTTCTAGCCTGGAATGGAACTCGCTCTTACGTGAGGCTGCCGGAACACACCGTTAGGTGTTTGGCAGTAGACCAAGTATTATAAAGTACCCTATCACTATGCTATGGTTTCTTCACGTTGTTATCCTTCACGTGCTGCATAAGCTCACTGTTGGGGTATGAACTCACACCCTCTGATGTCTGAATCGATCGCGTTAACCACTAAGCTATCATCGCTACAAAATAAAATAGTTGTATTTGTGTTCTTCTTTGTTCATAATTTTATTCGTGCCTAAGAACAGATTTTCCAAAAAAATCCCCAATCACAAAGTAGACACACAAAAAAATTATCTCCCAGAGTTAAACGAACCAGATATTTTTTCGTTTATTTGTGTTATTTAAACATGAAAATATTCGAGCTCATGTAAAGAAGAGACAATTTTATTAATGTTTTTTTTTATTCTTGGAAATTTCTCATTTTTAACCTAACTGACTTGATTAAAAGAGATGTAGAAATGGCTTTACTGAAAGGTGAAAACATACTGTAGAGTATGACCAAATCAGCAGACGTAGTACATGACGCCCTGTTATTCGATGGAGTGACTCAGCAAAAAGCCTAAGTGGTCGAAGATAGTAAAACACACCTAGCCTGTAATGGTACTGGCTCTCAAGTGAGGCTGCCGAAACACACCGTTAAGATGGTCGGCGGCAGATTTTCAACTTGAGGGTGGTAGCTAGCCAGCCGAGTACTAGAAAGTACCCTACCACGTCGCTATGGTTTCCTCATGATGATTTCCTTCACTGGCAGCTCAAGCTCATTGTTGGGGTTTGTACCCACGCCCTTTGGCATGCGAACTGACCGCGCTAACCACTGAGCTATCATCGTTACTTCTTAGTTGAGACCTATGCCCAGCGATGGACTACGATAGAATAAAGAAAAGTTGGTCGTGCCATGGACTAAGTTAAGTAAACTTGAAAAGAAGGGCCGCCACGCCAAAATATTAATGTATAATAAATTGCCTAAGTGTATTACAGAATTGAATCATACCGATCTTTAATAAAAAAAACCGGCCAAATATGCTTCTCGCAATTTTTCCTTTATCTGTGCTATAAGAAGTTGCTTCGTACCAAATTTTAAGATTCTGAATTCACGGGAAGTACCCTGTAGCTTTTGATTCCCATGCGAGTGTCGAAAATTTGCAGCATAAACGGCTGTATCTTTTGATTGCGTTGGCTTAGAAGTTAGATTTTTTCAGAGCTCTAAGGGACAGTAGACTTGAGTATTTGATATGAGTTTTAGCTTGATACCTTTACGCGTTCCTGAGAAAAAGGGTCTTGACAGACTGACGGATAGACAAGCAAGTGATCATATAAGGGTTTCGTTTTTTCCTTCCTAAAAACCATTAAAAATTTATTGGAAAGCAATCCTCTTTACAAATTAAGTGAATATATAACGATGAGGTTTTCGAAATCGTCATTTATGTGGAACACATAAACGGAGCCTGCACTGTAAATATAAGTAAGTTCGTTGTTGTTAACTTATTCATTATTATACATATAGCTTTATTCATTAAAGTGTAATTGTAAGGTTATTTTTCTTGTACATGTGACTTGCCTGTAACATTTTTGTTATTTACAGCCAATAAATATTACGGACTTATAAATTAGTCTGACCGTGATGATGTGGTTCTTGGTGTATCGTTCTAGCACAGGCAAAGTCACTGAACATAGATATCTTTTAACGCATGAACGCTTCCTATTAAATTTTCGACTGGCGAATTTATTACTGTTCAAAACCACATCCTACCCTTCCACATGCGCCAAGTTCATTAGCGAAGGGTCTTATCATCGTTCAGGCGTAATTTATGTTATTTATCACGACCCTAGCCAGCGATTTTGGCTTGATAATGTCGCCCCAATTATTTACAGGTTTTGCTAATACAACACTGCTATTTAGCTGCTATTAGCATTAATGGTGTGTTATTTTTAGCAGGTTTTCTAATACGTTATTTACGTATGGTGATTTTTATCAGAGTTTTAATAGTAATAGCGTTGTTATCGTAGATTATAATCATAAGTAAGGTACGTAATTGAACAATAATGGAGTATGACGCCCTTAGAATAGAATGTTCTGCAATGAAATTTTAAATCGAATCGATTGAATGCGATTACGCATACAACTAGTTAACAGAATGTATTGTACATAGGATTCTGTTTTGATTTTAATTTACTCCAAGCAATTTTTTTTATACATATTTATATTACGATGTTTTCCTTCACCGGTAGCTCAAGCTCATTGTTGGGAATTGAATCCATGCAATTCGGTATGTAAAAAAAAACTTTATTTATTCCAAAACCATTTCGAAATATTACATTCCTGTACATTATTCTTACGTTTAAAACTTTTTAAACTATGAGAAGGGGTTTATTTTAATAAAATACATAAAATAAACTTATATTTCAATTGACCTCTAATGACGTCACATAGTAGGCTATATAGGGCTGCGTTCAGTGCCTAAAAGCAGTGCAGCAAAAAGTGCCTAAGTTCAGTGTCAACAGCAGCCATAACCTCTCGTCGAGTTGTTTTTCGTTTTATTAATACAAATATCTGGATTATTTTACTTTAAACGTTTCTCGAACTCTAATATATCGCTTTTATGATGCGATGATATAAGATTTGTTTACTTGAAATGTCAAAGTCAATCAAATGTATCAAAATAGCTATGTATAGCTTTTTTGTTCTACATGACAAGAGCATAGGCGTATTTGGCCAACTAGATGACTTCATCACTATAAAAAGTTTAAAAACGTATTAGAAATCAACTACCGCATAGAATATCAAAAAATTCAAATTAGTTTCATAAAATAAAGTTAACTGTCAGTAAAAATGTATAAAATAAATACAAAAAAAAAACTACATACCGAATTCAGCGTGCGAACCAACCGCGCTAATCACCAAACTATCACTGCTACAATACAATTTTGTCACACAAATATTAGCCCTGAGTAGGAATGGAGTCCACGCTCCACGCCCACGTCCACGTCACGTAAAAAGCTCTTGAAACAGAACTACTATATAAAGCTAAATAAGCTAACAATATATTATAAGGTGAATTAAGGAATTCTGTCTTCTACCGGGACAATCATCTCACTTAAGCCAACCTCTCTCAATCAGGTGCTTATTTAATCCAGCTTCGGCAAGTGACCGTAGTAACATCGTCGGTCTAGTTGTTTTTGATATATGTAAACTACTGCCTAGCAACTAAGTCGTCTGCGAAAGGCCGGCGCCTACTTCCCAGAACGTACCTACCCAGCAAAAGCCAACCACTACTCAAACATGAATAGTTGATACAAATACAAACGATACGCCATTAAAGCCCTGTAATTCCATACAAAACCATTAACCCTCGAGCTTACCAAGAAATCGGAATCCTGTTTCAGAAATTGTGACTTAAGTCCTTTGACAAAGTAAAACTATAGAGCTTGGAAAGCGGCGCAAAAAATTGTGCGGTGTGCCTTTTTTTGGCAACGAATTTTGTGCTTTTGCTTATGACAAGTATTTCAACATATTCAAGCATTTTTTTTTTATTGGTTCACTAAACTGGATTTAATGTTTAAGATTAATTAAACGAAACGCGGTGTCTGTGGAGCGCACATTTTAAATAAAAAAAAAAATTCAAAATCACACTAAGTTAAGGTCGTATCCGATTAAGCTTTATAGTCTCGAATCTCATCTGTTATTCTATGATGACTAAAAATAATGTTACATAATCCGTGACTTTACCGAAATGTTAACAATTATGTATTCCTCGCAATACATAATTGTTAACATTTCGGTAAAGTCACGGATACACATGCTAAGCTTAATTTCAATATTTTCCAATCAATGGTTCCAGTTTTTTTTTTTTTTAATCTGTCAATTTATCAGTCTTTCAATCTGTCAATCTACCTAACTATTAATCTTTCAATCTGTCTATCTGTCACTCTCTCAATCTATTTATCGGTCAATCTGCCAATGTTTCACCCTGTCAAACTGTTAATCTGCTAGTCTGTGAATCTGTCTATCTTTCAATCTGTCTTTCTGTCATTCTGTCAATCTATCTATCAGTCAATCTGCTAATGTTTCACTGTCAATCTGTTAATCTGTGGACCTGTCAATCTGTCAATATTTTACTCTGTCAATCTATCTATTTTTCAATCTGTAAACCTGTCGCTCTGTCAATCTATCATTATGTAGTATGTACCCATTACGATAAAAAAGAGCGCAATATGCACCGTGAGAATAAAGCATCAGGTTCTCTTTGAAATATTCCTAAGTGAGCTAAAAGCCAAAGTTGAAAATCAGTGAGTTAAGGGGAAATTTCACGAATTTCATTCTCTCAGAAACAATATAACAAACATTTTGAATTTGTTATGAATTTCGTGAAAGAAATTGACGTTGCTTATTCATGTCGAGTGCGCTGAAAGTTTCCAAATAGATCTTGAGAAGAAATTGCCGAGAGATAGACATTTAGTATAAGTACCAATTTCCGTATAAAATGGTACACAAAACGTTTATATCCGATTACCATTATAATTAATTAATACTAAATGGTTCCCTTGAAACGAGGATGTTTTAGTTCAAGTTTAAGATAATTTATTCGCGTTAAATTGTGGTTACATAAGGTCTTATGGTTATGTTATAAGTACAACACAATTAAGCTTTAATAAGCAAGTGAAATTTTTAGGTGCTATAATATTTATAGGATTTAATTAATACATAATAGGCTTCACGAAAATCTCACCAGAACTATAAACTTGAGGCTTAAGTTGGAAGTAGGTCATTCTACTCATAATTATAAATTATACAGTTCCATTACACGAACTAATTAGAGGATATCTGTGTTCGAAAAAGCGTTTTTTTTTTCGGATAATAGAACTGTTTTATATATTTATGTACCGGTGAATGAAAACCATATTTATGTCTTTTGTGGCAAATAGAAATTAAACAAAAAAAGTCTTGTAATAAAACAAGTAATAGGTGCAATTAACGCTTAAAAAGTTATGTGTACGAGTACTGTAGGGCAGGAGAAGGGGAGGCAGGTGCGAGTCGGGCAGGCGTGGTAGTTCGGATTAGTGGTCGTTCGGTTGATCGACTTTCGGATAATCGATGCTCCACTGTAATAGCGAGAGGTTGTTTAGGAAGGTAGGTATCACCGTAGTAATTAGTATTATTTTTTTGGCAATAAATAACTATTAATACTGCAGGTGAGTCACTTGTTACAAACAATCTTATAATAAAATGTTTTTTTTTTTTTGTAGCGATGATAGTTAAGTGGTTAGTGTGGTCGGTCCACAACAACAATGAGCTTGAGCTGCCGGGGAAGGAAAACATCGTGAAGAAACCATAGCATGGTGGTAAGAAGAAAGTACTCACTTTCTAGTACTTGACTGGCTAGCTACCTAAGGTAGCTGACATAAGTCGAAGTGGCAGTGGGCAGGGCACATATCACGCAGAACTGATGGCCGATGGGCTGCAAAGTTCTGGAGTGGAGACCACGGACCGGCAAGCGCAGCGTAGGACGTCCACCCACAAGGTGGAGAGACGACCTAATAAAGACCGCAGGAACGGGCTGGGTGCGAGCCGCTTCCAACCGGTCTTTATGGAAATCAATGGGGGAGGCCTATGTCCAGCAGTGGACGTCCTGCGGCTGATGATGATGATGATGATGATGACTGTGTTTCAGTTTGAAAACCATTGCAGCGATTCCCTGGACATTGTTTTGTTACTCGAAGTTCTGTGTATCGCTGTAATGGTCATTTGCCACAAAGAAAGTGTATCATTTACTTTTAAATCAAAAGAAAAAACTTCACCACGAGCGGAACTCTGAAATCGTGATAAAAATCACCGACAAATTCACCAACATAAGTCAAGAACTAGGAGAAAAGACTTTTTAAATTATTTCCTTTCAAAAGTTCTTTAGAATCTTCCTTTTATCTCATTCAGTTCTTCAATGTAAAAACTTCCACTTCATTTAGCTGACGCAGAAGCCTCGCTATTAAGATATTCAACAAACAATTTGGCAAAGACTGTCTCAGTATTGAATGACCAATTTAACTTTGCAACTCATAAACGCTAATTTGAGCTCTAAATCGCAGCAGTAAGAGTTAACCAGCAAATTGATAATGACGCTTAACGTGTAAAACTAAGGCACTGAGTGCTGTACACATGCATTTTGGAAGTTTGCGTAGTGGAATTTCAAACAGTTCATAAGCTTGAATCTTTTTGCGATTTTTTTTTATTAAGCTTAATAGATCCCTTTATTTAACGGCTCAACTAGGGGCAAACGACATTGCACAACAAGCTGAAGAGTTTAAAAAATATATTACCCGACTGCAATTATAATAGCTATAATTAAAGGAAAAAAACATTCTAAACAAATTTAATATTCCTAATTAAATTTAAAGGTACTCTTTTAATTGTCTTTAATTAGATACCCTACTTGATAGGTTGGGTTTTTTAATTAACGTATTATTAATATTTCGCACCAAAACTCCGCCATTTTGTTTTTTTAAATCACCCTCTAAGGACACTAGGGTTATTGAGACAAATCTAACGATACCTTAATTGTCGTAATCCATTCCGTCGTTTGGAAGATACGAGATAATAAAGAAATTTACATACATATATACAAGATACGCGCGAAAAACATAACCCTTCCTTGGCAGTCGGGTAAAAAGAGAGATGTTATAAATTTAACGTGTATATCTGTGTAGGTCCCAGCAGAACTGAAATTGTTTTTTTTTTTTTCTATTTTAAAAGTGAGGAGATTGTTAACGAGGAAGTGTTATATATTATTTAAGAAAATCTGCTCAGCCGTTTGAAGTGTATTTATCAGCTGTTTTCTAATTGATGTAATAAATAGACCCGACTATCTTACACAGGTCTGATCGAATTGAAATTTGGTATTATGTTACAAGTTTTTTTTATGCCACAGCACTCAAGCAGATGATTTACCTTACGGTAAGCAATCACCGTCGTCTATGGATATTTGCAATATCAGCACTACAAATACATTGCCGATCTTTTAATATGATATTACATTCTTTTTGAAGAACGTAATGTTATAAATATCCTACTAATATTATAAATGTGAAAAGTTTGGACGGACGGACGGACGGACAGACAGACGGACGCATGGACGAATGGACGCATGGATGCATGGACGCATGAACGCATGGACGGATGGACGGATGGATGGATGTTTGTTACTCAATCACGCCAGAACGGCTGAACGGATCTAGATGAAATTTTGCATGTAGATACTTTAGGCCTTGGAATAAAACATAGGATACTTTTCATCATCATCATCATCATCCATCACCACGCGGGTAAAACCGCGGGGCGCAGCTAGTAAGTAAATAAATATTGGAGGACATTTTTGACACCACCATCTAGCCCCAAATTAAGCAAAGCTAGCAATATGGGAACCAGACAGAATACTTAAATACTTTTTTTTTGTAAATACATACTTATAATACATAAGGAACATCCAGACAAATAACAAACGTCTATGTTCGTTATACAAAACTCGAAGCAGATGAGTTAACAGGGCAGTCAAATGATGTAACGCTAACTCCAGTGTTGTAAGTGAAGGAAGTTTTTATAATTTAAATTTATCTTTATTAGTACGTGGAACTCATCGACTGACTAATAGGTATGTCTATATCGCAAGTCAATTTTGCACTAATTATCTACTTACTAGACTGTTTTCATAGTTGGACACAACTGTCATCTTTTACGCTGTTTTCATTATTATTATCATGTAATTTGGAGGCAAATGCCCTTTACGCTCGTTTAAGGTATTGAGACCGATGAAACTTATGGTTATAACTGTTGTTTAGTACAATTTGAAAACTTACGACCGACTCACAAAAAGTCTAGGTGGTAAATTAAGTTTTTGAAGTTTTTGCGGGAACGCGGAAAGAGTCGAGTCGCCACATTGTTTTTTTTTTTTCAAAACTATTGTTTTTTTGAGTGTTTAAAAATAGTGGTATTTTATTCATAAAGTGCCGAGTTACAAGCACGTGTGAGGGAAAGTGACGTGACATTTCTTGTTGCTTTCAAAACTTCATCGAGGCTAATAGTAAAGTCGCCACTACTTTACCAAAGCATAACTGGATTTGACTGGCACGGCCTGGACTTGACAAAGAATGGACTTTGACTACAAAGATAAAGAAGCTGAAAACTGAAGACTGCACATAAAATGCAGAAACATTGAAACTGGCAGAATGCACAGAGTACAATGCCAAGAAGAAAGCCTATGCCTAAAGAAATTACTAGGCCTTTTTAAATTATTTTTAGTTTGCTGCTAGGTTTAGTAGTTTGACTTGTATTTAGTTACCTTTTACAATCATTAGTTTTTTTTTTAATCAATTGCGTAACCAATGTTTGTTTATCTACGAAATCCATAAGCATTAGCAAAATTTAACTAACCTATTATTCTGAATATACTTATCAGGTTTACCCCTTCATTTTGAAACCAAAAGACTTAGAGGTTCCACTCCAATTAGAGTCTGGAATCAATTTGAATTTCTAAAATAGTCTTTGACTTTGACTCGACATTGGTTACTAACGAATTTGGATGTTAGTAGTAAAAAGTACTAGTACTAGTTGACAGGCTGGGTTGACCGCAGCTCGCCAGATGTTAAAGGTTGTGAACACACAGCCTTTTTTTAAATTCAGAATAGGTTCGCGTGCACAACTGCACACCCTGCTTAATGTGCGGTCTAAGATGGAGCACGCTTACAGAAAGCTTAGAAGAAAGAAGAAACCTATTTAACCTAGATTTGAAGACACCCATATTGTATGTTTTACTTGTGCGGAATTACTCACGTTTAATTTTATGGGAAACACCGACTATAGTTTCAAAAAAATAAACAAAAATGGGTCAAAATTACGTCAGTTTCATTAGGGACCATATTTATTTATTTTATTTTTATTATCATAGGAAAACTTACAGCTAGGAACACAGACAAATACAATAAATAAAAATGGAAGGCCAATCAAAAAGTTTTCACAGGTAAATAAGAAGAATATGGTAGGACACGACGGATTCACACAAAAATACCTAACAGGGAACACAAACTCCGGCAGAGTTCCACAACCTCGCTGTGCGAATGCTCGCTAGAATGAAATTAGCTCTCAAGTGAACACACCGCTAGATGCTTGCTAGAAAATGCCCTAGTATCATACTATGATTTTCTCACGATTGTTTTCTTTCATTTTTAATTAGAGTCTGCACGCGGATATCTCCTGATGACCTCATACGATCTGTCGACATTCCGCAAAGAGCTACTTCTGTTTGTTTGATAAATTGGTATGTATAATTATGGTGCTGATGACTTAAGCTATATAGCAGTATAGGTTGATGAAATTCCGTTTTGTATATCCACAAGATTATAGTGTTATAACTGATAGTCCTAAATAAATATAATAGTAAGTCGCGGATGACAAAATACAAATGATATCGTCGATTTGCTGCTCACAAAACATGAAAAGATGTAATAAGGTTCCGTTGTATTGCAATTTATAGAAAACCACTAAAAAGTTGACAAACTTATTTAAATGCAACAATGCCTAGCGAGGTGGAGTAGGATAGTGAAACAAAATAGAGCAATCCGTGGCCGAATTATGACGATGCAAGCGGGATGGAAATATCGGTACCGTGGTGCGAACACACGAACGGAAAGGATGACAAACCTTTCTAACGGTTTTTAATTCTGACAAAAATAAATTAATACAGAATTTAATAAGAATATCCAATGTCGTGTGTTTTCATTTTACTGTCTTAGAATGTTATAGACACAAGAATAGTAGCATACAACAGCTAGGAGTCACTAATATCAGCATCAGTGATTCAACACACAAAACCATAGTGATGTCATGAAATAAAACATACCATACACTGACCCAGAATAGTGACTTGAATTTAGCAATTACTGCAGGCACTTCTGTGAGATAGGCTTGACTATGAATTATAATCGTATTCATAATATCATATCCCTAAGAACAGTCTAAAGTGTGTTTTAATTGGCAACATATTAACCACTAACACATGTTCAGTGTGTTGTATTTATACCTAATGGTGTACGACAACACAATCAAAAAAATTAACACATTTTAAAATTTGTTGATCACACGCATTTAATAAGTAATATAATAAATAAATATCGTAGGACATTACACATCTGATCCCAAACTGAGCAAAGCTTGTACTATAGAAGTCAGATAGCTGATAGAATACTTAAATACTTTTTTTTTGTAAATACACACTTATAATATTTGCAGAACACACAGACACAGAAAACACATTTTTGATTATACCACAAATAGCTTGTCCTGAGAGGGAATCGAGCCCACGCCCTACGGCTCCTAAAGCAGACATATATGTATGTCTTAAAAAAAAAACAAAAATAATTTAGAAGAATACAAAAAATAAATTATATAGCGCTGGTATGGTCGTAATTTTTTCAGTCCGTGTGTCAGACACGTAATATCACTGCGGTTGTAACAGCTGTAGTACTCGGATCGTGCCGTGACTCGACGCCGTAAACCCTACGTCCTCATATTGCAAATTTTGCAGAATAACCCTTGCATTTGATTGAAGCTTCTCGGATTATGGAAAACAGTAATTTGAACTTATTTGGGTTCGGTTGTTAAAACTTTCCGATTTTGACGCGATAACACAGATTCACCGTGAATGCGTTGGGAACGGAGACACGTGTCGCTAATTCGAATATGTAGCTTGAATGGCGTGAAAAATATTATTATACTAGTTTGCGCCCGCGATTTTGTCCACCTTAAGTTAAGATTTGGGTTCAGAGTATTGTGTATTTTAATTAAAAATCACATAAAGAAACCATTTTTATTTCCGACATTTTCTAGACAAACTCTAGACGTCCACGCTCTACAGCACATCACAGGCCACCTATAAAAAGTATTAAAACTCTTTGGTGTTCATACACCACACAGAGAGAAATGAAACATGTGTAACTTTTTTTTTAAGTAAGTTTTTTTAAAAAGTCTGACAGGCTTATGTGTTTGACCACAACTCACCTGATGTTAAGTGACGGTGTGGTCGAAAATGGTAAAGCACACCTAGCTTGGAATGGAACTGGCTCTCAAGTGAGGCTGCCGGAACTCACCGCTAGATGCTTGGCGGCAGATTTTATTCTTAACTCGATGAGGACGAAGTCGCGCCCTCAATCTAATTCTTTTATATTTTATAACATTTGTGTAACAAGGGGATCATATGCATAGTTGAACATATCTCACATCCGCAACCACAACATTTGAGCTGGTGGCATTGTCCTAAACTAGCGCAGACAAGAACAACAATTACAGTAACGAGTAAGTTTCCAACCAGACAGGAGCGCACGCGACTGCATTACCCGACGTCATATCAGATTGCTTCTATTTCAACGAATCTAAGGAAGAAATACACGAATAGACGAAACGCGGTAATAGGACTGCTGCAACAAAAAAACTCCATTCAATGGTTGAAGTTATTTGGTGGAAATTAGTTTACATGCCACAGGCAAATATCATAATGAACAATTTAAATTATAATTAAAATGAAAGAAAACATTTATTTTGTCACACACAACATTACCGCTACTTAATTTGCACAGCAAAAACTTTTTTAACTAGGTAATATTCTAATTTTAATTTAATAATTGTAATTGCCGTGGTGCCGGCGTAAGATTTGTATCCCACCTCTACCCACGGTTGCCGTAAGAGTCGGCTAAGGGATGTATTCCGGAAGATGGGCAGCAACGGTTTCCTTGAACAATCATACCTAACTGCGTTCGCCAACCCGCCTGCCAAGCGTGGCGAGTATTGGCAAAACCCCCCCAGGAGGAGGCCTATGTCCAGCAGTGGACGTCCTATGACTGATGATGTGAATAAATGTAATAATTTTAATCTGGAAATAAAACGTTCTGCACCTGTACAATGTACATATGCTGCAATAAAGCAGCATTGAGTATAGATGTTTTTACAACAAAAATCGCTTTCTTTCTAAATATGTCGCAACCCTTTCCTTAACAAAACTACTGTAACGTGATTTTGCATAATGCCATCCTCACAACTTCGTCTATAATTGACTGCGCTTTCCATCGTTTACATTTTAAATGAGAAACTGGCGGATACAACGTTCAACATTTAATTAGCTCTGCTGATAAGCTAGAGTTGATCTGGTATATCCGGTATTAGCCTTACACATATTATAAATACGAAAGTGAAGTTGGATTTTAATGTTAAAATAATAATCCTACTAACTTTATAAACGTGAAAGTTTGTATGTTTGGATGTTTAGATGATGACGGCTTCCTTGTTTCCTGAGTGATATAATTTAGATCTCTTCAATCAGGCGAGTTGGTGGCCTAACGCGGATTTATCCGGAATAAAAAAAAGCTTTAATCTGGTATTTTTTAACACATATCGCAGGTCCAGCGGAATTTGAAAAATAGGCCCCTATTTAAAAACACTATAATATTGCCTTCACGCTGCACCCGAACAGACAAGCTGTATATGTGTTTGTGAATAGTATGTGTTTCTGTGCGTAGTGTAGGGACGCATTACATAACAAATACTACTTCCTTAGTTATATACGTACCTATTAGTCTGAAACGTCCTCACCTCCAGCCTTTCCCCGTAGAGTGCGACAGGGACAAAGGTAGCTCAGACTGATTATACCTAATTTTTTGGACTAAATTGAGGTTAAGTATTCCCCTGTTTTCCCCTCAAAAAATTGAGCCTATCCAATAATTTTTTATACAAATATTTAGAAGAAAAATGAGTGTGTACCTACTATTTTTTCATCTTAAAAATCTTTTAAAGTTTCATAGCAGTCTGATTGTGTTGGTATATAATAAATGGGCCATTTATTACGAATTTTGAAGAGTCATATTTTGTTATGAGATTAGTTGGTGGAAAAAAGAAATGATAGGGACAAAAAATATTTCTCTGTAAGCATTATCCAGGGAGAAAATAGGGGAATACATTTGTATGGAAAAACGCTACTTGCGTTCCCTCATTGGACCTAGTTCATTACTACAAGCAAGTTTCAAAAAGGTACATTATGAGATTTGGTATCCGGCAAAAACATGCAATGCGACTTCAAACGCGTCATTAATAATTTAATTGGCCACTTGTTAATTATATCCAGAGCTTAATTTCACATTCAACCGTGTTGTTAATTATCAATGGTAAATTATATTTGGTATTGATCACGGTTAAGATTGTGAAGTGGAAATTAACCGTATTTAAGCTAACTAACTGCCTTTTAGTGAAAACGTTGATTTACTTTTCAGTTTTGTATTGTTCTGGCATTGTGAATATTTATTTAACTTTGTCACGCAAATTAAATGGAATTACTATTTACTTGGTGTTAGATTTTCTTAGCAGGAAGGCGTCTAGTTAGCACCGCAGTACCATTTATTCTGCCGCTAAGCAGTAGTGTGTAAACATTACTGTGTTCCGGTTTGAAGGGTACTGCAGCTGTTGAGACTAACCATCGAAAGTCTCAAAGTAATGAGCGCCAAACCAGCGATGCCCCGGACTTTGTTTTGCTACTCAAAGTTCTGCCTATCGCTGAAACGGTCATGGGCATGCGTTTATCTTACCATCAGGAGAGCGTCGTCTCATTACTTTTACATTAGCGATTGATTTGTAGCGATGATAGCATAGTGATTAGCGCGGTTGGTTCGCATGCCGAAAGGCGTGGGTTCAAGCCCCAACAATGAGCTTGAGCTGCCGGTGAAGGAAAACATCGTGAGGAACACATAGCATGGTGGTAGGGTACTTTCTAGTACTCGGCTGGCTAGCTAGCACCCTCAAGTTGAAAATCTGTCGCCAAGCATCTAACGGTGTGTTCCGGCAGCCTCACTTGTGAGCCAGTTCCATTCCAGGCTAGGTGTGCTTTACCATCTTCGACCACACCGTCACTTAACATCAGGTGAGTTGTGGTCAAACACCTAAACTGTCAGCAATAAAAAAAATATTAAAAAGAAATGTATATTTTTATCATAACATTTTAAAAACTATTCAAACACAATTTAAAAGTTTTTGAAGTGAAAAATTCTTTAGTCGCGTTGGCTGATATGTTAGGGGACAATTTTATAGTTCATAATTTTTTTTCGCGAGTTATTGAAACTGCTCTTAGTACATTATACGTATGTGTCACTATTTCTATTATTAACTTTGTTTAGTTGAGATAAAGACCAATAAGTGTCCTTCGTTAACACAGCGATGAGAGAGTTCCGGCATCCTAGTTATCTAATGAAGCTGAAGCTATGACTGAGCATTCAGGAACTTTGTCCTCCAAACTCAAGAGACGCGGGGTTGGGAGGATGTCTTCACAAAACGTACGAGTGAGTTGGGTAACACCGTACACGCTGTAGTGTATAACAGTTACTAAGATTGAGTGAAAGTTGGGTATCTTCTGTAATTTACGCTGGTTGTTTTTTTTATGGTTGACAATCTAGGTGTTTACCATGGTTTTTATATACCGTGGTGGTACCGGCGTAAGAATAGTACCTCACCCTCTCTACCCGTGGTTGCCGTAAGAGTCGGCTAAGGGATGTAATCCGGAAGATGGGCAGCAGCGTCTTCCTTGAACAATCACACCTAACTGCGCTCACCAACCCGCCTGCCAAGCGTGGCGAGTATTGGCAAAACCCCCCCAGGAGGAGGCCTATGTCCAACAGTGGACATCCTATGGCTGATGATGATGTGAATCTAAGTGCTTAACCACGGCTCACCTGATATGTAGTCGAAGATGGTAAACACATCTAGCCTGGAATGGAACTGGCTCGCAAGTGAGGCTTCTGGAACACATCATTTGCTTAGCAGCAGATTTTTAACATGAGTTAGCCAGCCGAGTATTAGACTGTTCCATCATGCTATGGTTTCCTTACGATGATTTCTTTCACCGACAGCTTAACCTCATTGTTGGGGTTTGAAGTCACGCCCTTCGGCCGTGAACCGGCCGCGCTAACCACTGAATTATCATCGTTAAAAAAGTTACACAAAAAATCATGTTTCAAAAAATTATATAACTTTTCTACACTCACGCGCGTAATTTAGCACTAAATGAATAAAAAAAAAATTCTTTATCTAATTATGCATAAAAACTTGTAAAAATACGCGTTTTTAGATAATAATACAATGCAGTAACGTGTTTTTTCTGCGTTCCGGCTTTTAAATACTCTGATAAACTGCTAGCTATCAATCAAATCCTAATCGAAGATAAACTACTACTAACTGATACTTGATACATGAATGAAACTTCAAATTGAGATAAATTTAACTTCAAATTGATAAATTTTGAACCCTAGATATAACACAATTTACTAGGTAGTGGGGTTGTCAATGACGTTGTCGGGAATCCAAAGATGTTCTGTAAAGCTCTGTGTGCTGGAATATCGTTGAAACTGTACAGTAACCTCCGGTACACACCTCCGATGATGAAAGGTTCGAAGCTAAACCGTATCGGTGCATGTCGGTACATTACACGCCTGTACGCCTGCACATCAAATGCTGTCTCCACGCGCGAGACGCATAGCGGCTCGTAGTGTAAAGCAAGACAATGCCGCGCGTACGTTGTACTCTGCTTTGACTCCTTGAAGAAGGGTACCAGATGTGGCTGGAACTAGTCAGAGTATCCGACGTTATTAAACGTGAGTAATCTCGTAGATAAGTTTAAAAAAAGAGTAAAACGAGACGCTCTCATGATGGTTAGAGATAACGCCTGTCCATGACCATTGCAGCTATACACAGAAATTTGTGTAACAAAACAAAATTTGAGACTTTCGATGGTTATTCTCAACAGCCCTTTAATTTCGCTAGCTGCAGTACCCTTCAAACTGGAACACAGTAATGTTTACACACTACTGCTTTGCGGCAGAATATCTGAATATCTGGTACTGCGGTGGTACCTACCCATATGACTTCCGGCTAAGGAGATCTACCACCAAGTAAAAGAAACTTAAAAAACTATAAGTTAGTCAGCCCTGTTGGCTTATTTGTAGTATATCTGCTTCAAAAGCCGTAAGGCGTGGGTTTGATTCCCAGCCAGGACAAACATTTTTTGGTATAAACAAATGTTTGTTCAGTGTCTTGGTGTTCTGTATTTATTTTAAGTATGTATTTACAAAAAGTTACGAGATCGAATCAAAATGAGGAGATCCATAAACGAACTAAAGTAACTGACATAGCCCAGCGGATTAGCAAGTTGAAGTGGCAGTGGGCAGGGCACATAGGACGCAGAAATGATGGCCAATGGGGCTGCAAAGTTCTGGAGTGGAGACCACGGACCGGCAAGCGTAGGATGTTCACCCACAAGGTGGACAGATAATCTAATAAACACTGCAGGAACGCGTTGGATGCGAGCCGCTTCCAACTGGTCTATATGGAAGTCAATGGAGGCTTATGTCCAACAGTGGCCTTCGACGATTTACAAAAAAAAGTATTAAAGTATTCTATCAGTTATCTGACATCCATAGAAAAAGCTTTGCTTAGTTTGGGGTCAGATGGGGCTGTGCATAATGTCCTGCTATATTTATTTATATTTTCAAAACAAAAATGATAGCAAAATTGTTACAAAATGTCTGTTGACTAGTCACTGACTATATCAGTATAGTGTGTCCATTCGCAAGACACTGATTCCTATGAACACGGCTTTGATACAATTCGATTAAAATTCACGGAACAATGACGCTGGATTTATTTGATGGTATTATAACACGCCTCAACCAACTGGTTGAGTCTAATTGATTGGACCCGATGGGTTCAACCATCATTCATTGACTTGGTCTTCAAAGAACCCTGAGGCAATGGTTTCAAAGAACAGGAACGATTGAAGAACCTTTCTTTAAAATAGGAAGACCCTTGGATATTCCAGAGAAACCTTCATTTATAAATCGTTGTCGCTGTTATGATAGAATATAATATATGTAAGTAGAATAAGTAAAAATAATATCAGTTTTATGAATATTTGCCTTGAAAATTCTTCTAAAAAGATAGGTAGGAAATTATTGCTATGGGTTTTTATGGTTGATAGGCTAGTCATTTGATGTTAAGTGAGGGTATGGTCGAAGATGGTAAACACACCAAACCTCACCAGTTCCATTTCAAGTTCTCAAGTGCATTCAAGGTGCATTCTAGCACCCTGCTAGAATGCACCACTAAGTGCTTAATAGCAAATTTTCAACTGTGGTGGTAACCATCCGAGAATCAGGAAGTAATATTAGACTTATACAATGCTGTCCTTTTTGTTTTTACCCGACTGCCAAAGAAGGGTTATGTTTTTCGCGCGTATCTTCTATGTATGTATGTAAACTTCTTTATTACCTCGTATCTTCCAAATGGCCGAATGGATTACGACAACTAAGGTATCGTTAGATTAGTCTCAATAACCCAAGTGCTAAGAGGGTGGCTTAAAAAAACAAAATAGTGGATTTTAGCGCGAAATAGTACTTATTACGCTAGTAAAAAAAAATAGTCAAGTAGGGTATCTAAATAAAGGCAATTAAAAGAGGATTCCAAAAATATATATGTTATGTTTAAAATTAATTAACAATAATAAATTGTTTTAAAAAGTTTTTATCCTTTATTTATAGCTATTTTATTCGCAGTCGGGTTATAAATTTTTTAAACTCTTCAGCTTATTCTCAATGGATAAAAAATGATTTTCCATTAGGTACATGATATGTTTCAATCTAGAAGTAAAAATAAAACTTGTTTAATCCGGAGTAAATTGAGTGAAGTCCATAAATTATACTCGCTTTTTATTCGACGGTAAATAATGTTCTTCACACACTCTCGACGTTTGATAAATAAGTTGTTTTTGGAAACTAGATTTTCAAGTAATTGAACCAAAGTGAGTAGTTGCTCAAATATTTACGTACCTACTGCCAAAATTTTCTGTAATATTAAAATTGAAATTAAATACCAAGATTTAAAAAAAAAAACGAGGTAAAAGAAAGGAAGGTGGAGGGAAGAGGTGTAAAGATACTTTTTCTATGGTGACATTGATCTATATGTACTACCTATATATATGAACTACGTATATATATATATATATAACTAAACTAGCGACCTGTCACGGCTGTACGAGTTTGCACGGGGCTTTAGTTATATCTCAAAAAGATTAGGCAGAGTTTTCAATGAAAGCTCCCAGATGGCTTGACTTTTTCCGACACTTCTAACAATTATCATCATATATCAACCAATTTACACAAAACCTTGACATATTATATACTTAAACCTTCCTCATGAATCACTCTATCAACTCGTAGGATAATCCGTTCAGTAGTTTTTTAAATTTAAATACTTAACACTTTTGGAATAATTGGCGGCCTTAAGAGCGATATCTTCCAAGCACCGTCAGTATAGAGAGGATCCCAATAAGTTAAGTACGGGGTGTGCTGATAAGAGGAAGAAAAAAAGAACAATTCAAACATAATATACATATATCAGACACACAGACATACATACATACCTATAATAATTATAATTAATGTGTTCTGGTCGCTTATGTTTTAAAAGTTGCGATACAGGAGCCATGTAGCAACCCCTACATGGTTTCCGTGTAACGTTCTGTATGTGTATTCATTTGCTACATTTCATGTAGTTGGCCCAAGTTTTTGGTTCTACATGGCCCCTCTATATAATAAAATATCTATGGTATTAATTGAACAGAAATATGTCATTCCAAAATTAATTTTTAAAAATTGATTCTACATTTTTTTTACACTTTACAAAGTGCGAATGTAAAATATAAGAACAATTTTTCAAAATCACTTTATTGTCGCAAGTGTGCGGGTGGAGTGAAACACTTCTGATAGATTGTGTTCGCATTATGGACATAAATCAAAGTATAGTGGAGGGCGAAACTATTGTTGTATATTTTCACGGGCCACGTTACGGAGATCTAGTGAAACTGGAAATGATAGACCCGATTTATCACTTTTTTTTTTTTTTTAGTTTATTTAATATTTTGGTACAATTTTTCTTAATAAAACACACACCATTAATCCTCGCCGAGGTTTGTCTCGGTGTCGGGTTGGGTGTCTAAATAGTATAAAGCGAAGTTACCGTCCACATCTGTGTCTTCGTAGACTTTTCGTTACTTTGTAGCGATGATTTTATAAATAAATAAATAAATAATTAGGGTACTTTCTAGTACTCTGTACTGATTTTATTAATATCTAAAAAAACTTGATTTCTTTACTGACTCACTCACTGATGATCATCAAAATTCTTAGGGTACTTCCTGGAGATGATTATGGGATTGCCTCGACACCATGAAAATATACTGGGACCCAACAGCGGAACAGTCTATAAAAATGGGTGATTTGAAGTACGGTGTCTGAGACTTAAAAAAAGTACTCGAAGATGTGTGAAATCTGCCAATACGCACTTTTTTTTTAATGGTTGACGGGCGAGGTATTTGACCGCAACTCACCTGATGTTAAGTGACGGTGTGGTCGAAGATGGTAAAGCACACCTAGCCTGGAATGGAACTGGCACTCAAGTGAGGCTGTCGGAACACACCGTTAAATGCTTGGCGGCAGATTTTCAACTTGAGGATGGTAGCTAGCCAGCCGAGTACTAGAAAGTACCCTGGCCTGCGTGGTGAACTATGGCCTTACCTTTTTTACAATAAAAAGTGGGACAGGTTATAAAAAAACGTTTATTTAAAACGTTTTACTTTTGTATCGCTAAGCCACTTCTAGTATCCATAGTTCGGCGTGGTAACCTCAGGTAATCTACACGCTAGGTGTTAACACCGCATTTTATGCCAGTACCTGGTACCAAGGAAATTATATTATCCCATAGGCCTTGACCCCGAAAAATTTAGTTTGCCTTGCTTAATTGTTGTATACCTACCGTTGTGTATTTTACGTCATCAACAATACAAAGTAATTTAAAAAAAAAAATTAAGGAAAGGCCATCGTTCTTACCAGAAATTACGCCTATCTCAAAATGATGATAGAAGGAGAAATTTTAGAACTTTTTTTTTATGAGTTAGCTCCTCGAACCCAAAACTTCAAATGCGTACCTACATTATAAATCGCTGTCAATGAAATGGAAGTTTGGAGCAAAACACGACAAAAATCTTATCTCCAAAACTTTTTGTGTCACATGAAAATAATTCCCCGGGATCCCTTATAACTTTTAATTTGTAAGGCGTTCTTTAAATGTTAGGAAAAAAGAAAAATTGATGTTCATTTTTCAAGAAATGTTTTTGTTTGCTTTGTTTTGAGGCAGAATAAAATTATAACAAGTTTTCACGTTGATTCTTTTTTTATCGTAAAGTCTGTGGTACATGGTACGTAAATGGTACACGATTATATTTTTTAACCCCCGACGCAAAAAGAGGGGCGTTATAAGTTTGACGTCAATGTCTGTCTGTCTGTCTGTGTGTGTGTGTGTGTCTGTATGTCGCATCGTAGCTCTCAAACGGATGGGCCGATTTCGATGCGGTTTTTTCATATTTAAAAGCCAGTTTCCTTGCGGTGGTTCTTAGCTATCTAATACCTTTAAACGAGCAATTCTTGTATATATAGGTATAAATACATACATATATATATATATATATATACATATAATAGAAATTCCACAATAGAACGACCTCCTTTCAGATTAGTATACCTCAAGCTAGACTTGACACTGGCTGAATGTAAAAACGACCTAAACAAAAAACAAAAAAAAAATATTCAAATCAGCCCTGTTTGTCTTTAGAAACGAAAGGTGTTAATAAAGGCGTGGACTAGAAGTATACCTACACGGAAACGAGGCTCCTGTCCCAAGAGGTATGAATGAATCATTAGTATGAAACTATAGGTATGTTCTAGAAAGGTTCGCTGGCCATTTGTTCGTATAATTTATAGGGTATCTTTGAGAACTGCTGGGGTATACCCGTATGTATCAATTCTGTAGCAGGACCGTATGGGATACGTGACCCTTTTCATGTTGACTGTTACCTTAGGTTAAAATTTAATGTATTTTTGTGGTATTAAAAAGGTATATTCCCAACCTACACATTTAAGATTTTTATTTATCAGAAACACTGTTCATAAACATACAAATTAGACACAGTCTGAGATATTTGCACATAGCAAATCATTCATTTATTACGTAAGACGATTTTTGAAATTTTTTCGAACAATTCTTTAGTTAACGCGTAGTCGCGGCCTCAAGTTATCTATAAAAACTACAAACACAATTATTTTATTGATAACACCAAAGTATATATAACATAAATATGTTATTATATATCTAATATAACCTATTTATAATTGGACTGCATAAATTGGTCAGCACTCTAAATCATTATTAAAACTGAACCACTAAATATTTTTTTATGGTGGTAGAGTACTTTATACTAAGGTACTGACTAGCTAGCTACTACCATCAAGTTGAAAATCTGCCGGCAAGCATATAATGGTGTGTTCTGGCAGCCTCACCTGAGAGCCAGTTCCATTCCAGGCTAGGTGTGATTTACCATCTTCGACCACACCGTCAGTTAACATCAGGTGAGTTGTGGTCAAATACCTAGCCAGTCAGCAGTAAAAAAAAAATACTGGATTATAACTTGTGCGTGTGTGTGTTCGAGAGAGTGCGGGTGTGTCTGTTTCTTCGACCACATATAACTTAATCTGTCAAACATAAAAATTTAATGTATTTTTAACACATTACTGGCAATACCTTTGAGTCCCATGAACACTTAGCTCACTTCAAATTTCCCACACTTACCTTTACAATCTATCTCCGACTATACCCAAATTAATCCAACCCTCATCCCTTGCGATGAGATTAACCACTGGCTGCAAGGAAGGGAAATTTTCACCCTTCGTTATCCAATTTGTAAAGGCATTAAAATCTTATTTCCCTTCAAAAAAGTTAGAAGATATTTATAGATTCGCTTTCCAGTGAAATATTTGGAGACTTTTACTGCGGTTTTATGAACGTGGAATATGATTTGAGAGATAATATAGAAAAATAAGACGGGGTAATCATATTTATGAGTGTAATTTGCACCAGATGGGGTTTCCATAAGTCAATAACGACTCACTCGAGTTATCGCCTGTTTGACGTCCTAGCAATATTGTAAATTAGATACGCCTCGCGCATTTACCCGCCTTTTTCGTGAGAAAAAGACTACCCTGACTTGACTGCTCAGTTAGATCATTTGGTCACTACCAAGAGGGGAGTCAGAAATGAGGAGATCTGTAGACGAACTAAACTAACCGTCATAGCCCAGCGTATTAGCAAGTTGAAGTGGCAGTGGGCAGGGACATAGCACGCAGAACTGATAGACGATGGGGCTGCAAAGTTCTGGAGTAGAAACTCGGCTGGCAAGAGCAGCGTAGGATGTCTACCCACAAGGTGGACAGACGACATAATAAAGATCGCAGGAACATGCTGGAGGCGGTTCACTTCCAACCGGTTTTTATGCAAGTCAATGAGGGAGGCTTATGTCCAGCAGTGGACGTCCTACGTGATGATACGTGATAGACGTCTTATTTGCACTTTATATAGACTAAGTACTGGAGTGAAGTACCGCCTCACCTTAGAAAGGATGTCAAGCTTTTTTGTTGCTATTTGAGCCTTTGACTTAATTATAAGAGTCAAAATTGTTATTATTAATTGTTAGTTGAAAGAGTTAGGCTAAATGATATTTGCTTCGTTGGTAAAGACACTTGTTTGTTTAGAAGTAGGTACATAGATAAAACGACAATGAACATTTTAATCACATTTCGTAATTTACATATTTGGTTTATTTACTGGGTTTTGCCACTTGATTCGGAAATTTTGCGTTCAGATAAAAATGTCACTGTTTGTATTATAGTTGGGAAATTACTATGCACTAAGGCTACCTACAACTTAAGGCAGAGTTACAAGTTGGAGTGTTTTAAAAAGAGGCGTCTATAATCATCTCTGCAGGATGGCAACAAGACATCGACAATATCTTTAACGTAATTTTGAAACTTTCACGACTTAAATACAATAATTTGTTAACAACTCCGTAGTTACATGTCATACAATTGAATATAATTAGAATGTAAAAAATATATAACATTTAAATCTAATATTAAAAAATGTCAGATATTTAGATTGTTAAAAAAATATATTTAATAGTAGGTACACATAGTTATGATTATCAACGGATCTTAATTGCGTAAAATTAGTTTTTTTTTATGGCGAACTTCTTCATTCATTTTCATCGTATGAAAACGTAAGGTTGTCATTGAGGTTTAGCTGAATAGCTCAGTGGTTAGCGCGGTCGGTTCGCATGCCGTAGGGCGTGGGTTCAAACCCCAACAATGAGCTTGAACTGCCGGTGAAGGAAAACATCGTGAGGAAACTATAGCGAGGTGGTAGGGTACTTTCTAGTACTCGGCTGGCTAGCTACCACCCTCAAGTTGAAAATCTGCCGCCAAGCAATCTCACTTGAGAGCTAGTTCCATTACAGGCCTAGGTGTGCTTTACCATCTTCGACCACACCATCACTTAACATCAGGTGAGTTGTGGTCAAACAACTATCCTGTCAGTCACAAAAAAAAATGTTTTGCTCAACGATAACTACCGAACCGACAATATCACTTACTTGCAAACTTTTGAATGTATAATGTGATGATAGCATTATTAATTGGACATACTGTGAATTATTGTTATTGTTACGATGACATTGACGAACTTTGACCCGATTTTTTTTTGTTATAAAACGGTGATATTTTGAGTCATTGTATATAATACCCAAGCTCGTTTATTGGCAAAGTTGTTAATTTTACAATTTTCTGTTACAGTTAGTACAGTCGGATTAATCGGAGCATTAACTTTGTAAAAAATATATCGGGTTTAGTGATTGTGGTTTTGTGTATGTATTTAAAAATCGGTGAACCAACCAGCTTTAATTGAACGAAAACTTACGGTATTTTCAGTTTATCTTACGGTTTGGCGATAGATATACTAATAATTTCGTAGCATGTAAAATACATTATTTAAACATTAAATTAATGAAGAAGTAAATAAAGTCATTGCTGGGTTAAATAACTAATTGGATGCTTTAGCTCTTGCAATAGGATACCCGGAGTTTGTAGGAGCTAGGTCTCTTCTGTAGTGCTTCTATATATGGTACGTGTCTGTATGATTGAGCGAGTGATGAGTGGACTGACTGGATTTTAACGTGTGTTATAGAGAGTGCGGGTGTGTGTGTATGTGTGATGTCTGTATGATTGGGAGAGTGATGAGTGTATTTACTGGATTTTAACATGTGTACACACACAACACCCGCACTCTCTACAGTGCGGGTGTTTGTGTGTGTGTTTCGATTACGATATAGATCTGATCAGATTCTTGGCATCGCGGTAACTTAATTTAATCTCAGAAGGTATTAATTTTAGTTTGTTTTTACATTTCCATTACATGTCTGTTATGATACAATGTGGGTGTCGTAAAATTACGATTAAAATGGTTTCTTCTGGACAAATTTGATGGTGTATCTGCTTCAAGAGCTGCAGGGCTTGGTTTTGTTTTTTCACTCAGAACAACATATTTGTGTGACGAGCATAAATGTTCTGTGTCCGGGTGTTCAATACGTGTTCGGACACAGAACAATAAAAAAAAAGTATATAGGTATTCTATCTGTTATCTAGTTCATATAGTACTTAGTATTTGCTTAATTTGGGCCTAGATGGCGTTGTGTGAAATGTCCTACGATATTTATTTGTTAAATGATTTAGAGTGATTTCTCTCTCTTTTTCAGGTTCGAACAAAGCCCTGAAAAACTTCGTAAGCGTCTTTGCACAGCAGACATGACTCACACATGTGCTAAGCTTTGGGTGCTGATAATTGTGACGCTGGAATATTCTGCCACTGAGCGCCAGAAGCCTGCACCGTTGCCCTGTCGGCACGAACGCTGCCAATACCTTGGCTACAACATGTACGACCAAAACATTTACAAAATAGACGGTACGTCTTGCACTCACTGCTGTTTACACATCCTGAACAGATATCTTACTATTGCCAAAGTACTTGCAGCGCGCGGCCCCGAGTAAGAAGAACATCTTCTCTACTAACGTTGATTCACGTAGGCTTAGCGCGAGGCGCGTGCAGGGATGTCGACATCGCATCTACGAACAAATCATCGATCTTTTTTGTTCGTAGCTTCACTAACATCAAATCTATAAGACACACGTAAATTTCTGTGATTTTTTAATACCTTTTTATTAAAAAGTCACTAACCTATTAAATTTTAACATGAACACCTATCTACCTACAAAACAGAAAACAATGACATTTACGTGCCTGACTGAACCCTGACTGCACTGCCGGCACTCACGTAGTGATCGCTGGCAAGCGTCCTCTGCCCCCACCCGCCTCTTCCCACTTGAGTCGCCTATTTATCGCGAAGATGTTCTACTTATAGATATAAAAAAAAGAACACCTAGCTTGTCGACCATTAAAAAAAAAACACATTTGTTTTAGACTAGTGTGGTAGGCTATGCTCACATAAAAAAACCCGCGCTGGACCATTATGCGACAATTTTTTAACTACCCTTAAAAAGTAGTAAAATAATAAAAAATTATTACAGATAACAGTGTAGAGGTTACTTATGAAGATGGCAACTTGAACGTCCATTGCGATAACGCTGACGTGCTGGGGTCCGAGGTTCTTCCAAGAGTCGATCCCTCACAGAGTGTGTCGTCCGTATCACTGGTCAAATGTCCAGTGCCGGCCACCGTTCATGAGCTGGAGGCTCTGCTGCCACCCTCACTTCAAGAGTTTCAAGTTTCATATTTTAGTATGAAGCAACTCCCCGTCTTGCCAGGGCTTGAGGTGTTAATGGTGTCCCATTGGTTGGAACTCAAACCCGCGTTAACGCAGGAATGTGAATCATTACGCGAGCTGCATATAATCAGGTTTGAAGCGATGACACTGCCAAATGGATGGCTGGCAAACTGTTCGCGCTTAGAGACAATAAATATCGAACACGGCAAAAAATTAATTACGCTATCGCCAAAATTGTTTGTCGGTATGAGGGCCCTCAAGCATCTCGATATAACGTGGGGAGAACTTGAAACGCTGCCGCAAGGGCTTCTGGACTATTCGCCTAATCTACGTACACTCAATTTAGGTCTTAACCAGATAAAAACGCTCCCAAGGTAATATATATCTGTAATACTCTAAGTTTAGTAATTTGATTTTACTACTATTTTTGATCGAAAAACAGCTTTTAAATTTATATTTATTTAGTTTATGATCACCAACATTGTGTATTTATAGCGATGATAGCTCAGTGGTTAGCGTGGTCGGTTCGCATGCCGAAGGGCGTGGGTTCAAACCTCAACAATGAGCTTGAGCTGTCGGTGAAGGAAAACATCGTGAGGAAACCATAGCGTGGTGGTAGAGTACTTTCTAGTACTCGGCTGGCTAGCTACCACCCTCAAGTTGAAATTCTGTCGCTAAGCATCTAACGGTGTGTTCCGGCAGCCTCACTTGAGAGCCAATTCCATTCCAGGCTAGGTGTGCTTTACCATCTTCGACCACACCGTCACTTGATATCAGGTGAGTTGTGGTCAAACACCAAGCCTGTCAGCTATAAAAAAAAAAAAACATTACCGTATGATCTATGAAAAAAAAAGTAGATAAATGTCACAACAGTAATTGGTGAAGACAGCATGCAATAATAATAATAATTCTTAATTGTTTATTTAATTTTAATTTTTTTATATATATATTACAAGCTTATTAAATTTAAAGCTTGGTACTAAAATTATGAAAATTACACATAACAGTTAATTTATTTAACTTTAGATTTTGATGGCATGGCACTTTTAATTTGTTGTTCCGTAGAACAAAAGAAAAAAGTTTATAATTCAAATGTGATATGTGAATTAGGAGAATAAAATACACACATTAATATAAAATTGTGATATATAAAACATAAATATATTATTTTTCATAAAACACATAAATAATATAAAAAACTTAAAAACTAGTGTGCCGCCGGCAGCGGGGCAGGGCTCATGCTGCCGGTGGTTAGGGCTGCAGAGTGAGAAACCTCCTAACAATGCGCGCCGTGTCAAGGATTTATGTCTTTTGGATCTGACCTTTGAACCAACTGTCTAGCGAGTCTCTAAAGATGTTGGTCGAGACTCTTCGCTATAAGACCGTTCACCGTGACGACTATCGGCACAATGATCATCGAATCAACATCCCACATGGTGGTTATCTCTTGAGCCAAGTCAAGGCACTTGCTGAGCTTGTCCTTCTCGGCTTTCATGAGATTCTCGTCATGTGGGATGGTAATGTCGACGAGCACTGCCCGGCGTTAGGTTCGGTCGATAATAATAATAATAATAGTTATTATTATTAAGTTACAATTAATATAAAATGAAAATGTCAATTGTTTTCCGATAGTTATCGCAAAGACCTCTTGAAACTGTTAATATTGTCATCATTAATATCTACATCTATTGTACTAGACATGGCATTAAACTGGCGAGTCATCCTAGACAAAGGCGCATTGGATGAACTTAGGCTAAGTTAGAACGAGAATTAAGTGTTGAAAAAATATTGAAACACGACACCCTGAGCAACGTACGAGGATTGGTCAGAGAACATTCCGAAAGCAAATCCAGGGTATCTAGTGTTCCGTTCGCCAGTTGATATTCTACTTGGTAGTAGATCTCCTTAGCACTAGGTCGTCTAGGTAGGTATCACCGCAATACCTGATATTCTGCCGCCAAGCAGTAGTGTGTAAACATTACTATGTTCCGGTTTGAAAGGTACTGCAGCTAGCGAAATTACAGGGCTGTTGAGACTAACCAACTATTGTCTCAAAGTATTGAGTGCCAAAGCAGCGATGCCTTGGACTTTGTTTTGTTCGTCATAGTTCTGTGTATAGATGCAATGGTCATGGACAGGCGTTATCTCTTACCATCAGGAAAGCGTCTCGTTCGTCTCATTACATTTACATTTTTTTAAAGAGGTTGTAGAGGTAAAGATTGTTCAGTGTGAACCTACGATGTGTGAGTGAGTCCATTTAAAGAGCTCAAGTCTAGCGTTATAGCTCTTAAGTTCTTTTAATTGTTTCTGTGCAGCGATTTATTTTCAGTGGCAAGGCAAGTGCAGCAACTAGATCTGTTTGGAAATGACCTAAAATATAATGCCTTGGGCACACTAACTCGGCTCAAAGAACTTACCAATCTCAATCTAATGAAAAATCTGCATCTCGGAGACGTCTGTGAACCTGATGGTGAGTGTAATAAACGGTTCGTTAAACTTTTTACAAAACACCAACTGCAACTCGATCATTGAATTTACAGGCTATTCGATGTTACGTTATTCCGTAAAACTAAAAGAGTTGATTCTGTCCAACACTAACCTAACCCGCATCTGCAGAGATTGGATAGAAGATATGCCACTGCTCGAAATGTTGGAATTGAGCACAACGAATGTATCTGAAGTGATGGTGAGTTGACAACAGTAAATTATACTGTTTGTCAAAAATGACTTCAAAATCTTAGTCTTATTGCTATAAACTTTCTCTTTTAGACAAGAACGTCCTCATTATAGATTTTATTTCTTGCACAATGACTGCTAATGCTAAGCAACTTAATCGTGGTTTGTATAAAGAGAACGTTTTTAGCTGCCTTTGAGCTCATTTTTTTTGTTATTCTGTTGTGATAAGCTTAATTTTTATTTGAGGACCTGTAGATTCCGCGATCCATGAAAGCGAAGGTGGTTGCGTTTAACACGCCCGTGACTGTTGTGAAAATGACACGCGAAGACTTCATCGATGCGGCGCGTGGATTAGCGGGTAACGTCTCCGTGATATTCTCCTATCGTACTAATGAATGGCCGGATTTACCTCAACTCGAGCAACAGCTGGAGTGCGACTGCCGTTTATATTGGATGCGGCGGGTGATAGATTTGTCACTGCCTATATTTCAATCCAAAAGTGACCTACGCTGCACTGACGGCCGGCTGGTGAGTGAAGTGCCGCCAGAGGAATTGATGTGCATGCAACCCAATGAGTGCACAGCAGCTGCACTGCCGTCTGATTGTACGTGCTTCATGCGACCTGACCACAACCTGGATGAAGACCGCATCATAGTACGCGTGCGTTGCGAGAATGTTACTCTGACCCGCATTCCTCGACCACGCGTATTTACCAACTCTACAAAGAGAAACTATGAACTACTACTAGCGAACAACAACATCACAAGCCTGCAAGCGGAAGACCTCCCTGACAACATAAAAGTCAGTATCGAGAATTAGAATTTAGTTAAAATATCGAATAGTCTTAAATGTGATCGATATTTATCTTGGTATTCTGTTTTAGGTACTCGATTTGCGGAACAACTCTTTGAGTACAGTAGACGAGGAGACTGCGACTAGAATCGGTGACAGTAACCTGACATTGCGTCTGGCTGGCAACCCACTCGAGTGCTCATGTAGTATCGCGCCGCTGTTATACGCTCTGCGCGGTCGTGACCTTAACAACACTGACTGGGAGAATGCCACATGTATTGATGGAACCCCGTTGTACGCAGCAGCTATTGGAGAATGCTCAGCAGGCTTGCCACTCGTTGCTTGGTTGGCGATCATCTTCACGGTTTTGGCCTTATTCGTGATCATTGTTGTGGTATACCTAGCGTCCCGCTCCCGACGGTTGCTCGCGCTAGCGGTGCTGCACCGGTGTGGCTGCGTATGTCTTACCACCGAAGAAAACGATAACCTCCGCTACGACTTGTTCGTGACCTTCTCTCACATAGATTTAGCAACTGTGCGTGAGTTTATCGCGCGCCTTGAGCCAACGTACCGGTTGTGTGTGCACTCCAGGGATTGGATCCCCGGGCGGTTGATCACCGAGCAGATCGTGGAATCTGTGCGGCAGTCCAGGCGCACGGTGGCGCTCGTGTCGCGTCACTTTTTAGCGAGTTCGTGGGCGCGCACCGAGTTCCGCGAGGCTTACGCAGCAGCGATGCTAGATGCCAAGCCTCGGCTCATAGTAGTGTTTTTGGAAGATCCAGCCGCGCTTCAGATAGACGACCAGTTACGCTCCTACTTCGCTACCTACACGTACCTGCGCTGGGGCGAAGTCTGGTTTTGGGACAAGCTAGCGGTGGCGATGCCACGCCCGCGCATATCTTCTAAATTGACTCCTAACATAAATCGCCAACGAATTACGTATAATTCAAATCGAAACCAAATAGAAATTCCATTCAATGACATAGAATAGTGGTGACATAAAATAAGAAGATATTTAAAAAGCATCGTAATAATAATAATTGTCGTAATTATTACGTTTATTTATTTATCAGCCCTGTTGGCTCATTGGTAGTATTCCCACATAACTCTCGCTGGCAATATCATCCGCAATAAATTACATTTTGCTGCCTCATCTCTCACTTGCAATGACAATCGACGAAGAAAAATAAGCCATTCAAACCAAATGTTCACCTAGTTTAATAGATTTTACATTCGAGAAGCGCGCTTGGCTACTTTGACAGACCTCTTGGCTCTACTGAAGCTTCCTTGAATGGTGGTGGGTGTCAAGATAAGATGGTTATACTTATTAACGTTGGCAAGACCCTGTCAAGAAGTCTGCGCTTAATGGTCAAAGTTAGTATAAGTTACGCCATCAATAACTGATGGCTAAAGTTGCATTGATAGTAATGGCGATCAGGGAAATAATAATTGATCTCTTTTATTTTTTGCCGGAAGTAAGATTGATGAAGTTAATGTGTACTAAGGGTTTTTATAATAAAGCTTATTTTCATAATACAAAATTAATTTATGTAACTGTATTTATATGAATGACATTTTATAATTGAAGTTTGACATTTAATTTTGTTACTGCTCTTATTAATTTTATAATGTTGATTATATTATTGACATGACTGTACCAAATTTTTATTTTTATTTTGTTTATTTTTAATATGTATTTAAGATTAATGTGTGTACCATGGACGTAAATGGTCTGAAATAAATTATTTTTTTAATTTTAAATATACTTAGATTGATAATGAAAACGTCAAGTTGGTTGTGATTGATTTTTTTGTTATCCTATATTTAACAGATTAGTATTAATAATATTTTTAATAGGGTTTTTAAAAATATAATCACGCTAAACTAATCATTAATTTTTGTCGTGCGAGTCCTTTGTACATTATTATTATAATTTTAAAACTACTAACCTAAGTCATAACAGAGCCATGTTTTTGACTACAACATTGTCCTTTGTTATCGTTTTGAGTTGACAATGTTATTATCTTCACTGTTTAAATGGATAGACCATTTGGTAGTAATTATCAGAAATAATTTCGGTAGATATACTTAAAAGTTATACTGCATTATAAGAACTCGACACCAACTCAACGCCGATTCTCTGTTCTGCTACAACGAAGTGAGCTTGACAAGATTTCTTTTATATTCATTTCAACAGAAACTAAACCACTTGCCTTATTTTTAACCGACTTAATAAAGAGTAGGTTCTCAATTTTCTTAATGTTTCTTACTCATAATTTCATCATAATATTTTTTTTTCCTTATTTTTAACCTGCGATCAGTTGGAGAAACTATGATCAGATGTGTTGCATGAGAATGGGGCTTGGCGAGTCAGAGCCACTGCTCCATCTCCCCTTAATTGCACATGGCTCTCTTGAGTCTCCGAATGTCCAATGGCTGCAAGAGCACACTGGACAGAGAGTTAGGGTGACTTGCCAAGCGGTTTTTGTAGTTCTCTGAATATTGTTTGGCTTTTTTCTAGATTGTTGCAATTTCTAGGTATTCGCGAATCTCAGAGTTGAGAGCATACCAAGGTGCCGACGAGAGGACCCTTAGAATATTATTTTGGGCCCTCTGGAGGCTCATTATGTTTGATTTGCTGGATGATGACCACAGTTAAATGCCATATGTCCAAATTGGCTTTACAGTTGATGAATATATTATATGATAGGGCAGACTGCCTGCCGAGGATCCAGAGTAGATTTTTGAATTTAAGGTTTAGTTCAATACGTTTAGTCCTTAAATTATCTTTTCAAGTCATCCTGCGATCCAAATGGAAACCCAGATATTTGACGCAGGTTTGGGGCAAAGTCTCAGGGCCTAGGTTGACTGAGGGGCAAGTTTCGCGTTTTAGAGCAAATGTTATGTGATGAGACTTCGGGGCACTTGCTTTTATGCGCCATTTAGTTAGCTAGGTGTTGGTAGCATTGAGGTGGGTTTGTAACAATCTGCTCGCTTCATTTGGATCATGGTCACAACTGAGAAAAGCCGCATCAGCGGCAAAGGTTGCCACAGCTGTTTCAGGTGACAGGGACTTGTGACCTACACAAGTAAATATGTTGTAAAGGAGCGGACCGAGTACAGATCCTTGAGGTACTCCAGCTCTGCAACCATGGAGAGAAGATCTTGCTTCGCGGAGCTTGACTTGAAACTTTCTATCGCTAAGATAAGAGTCCATCAATAGGAAGAAGGAGTGCGGAAGGTACTTTTTCATTTTGCAAAGTAGCCCTTTATGACAGACCCGATCAAAAGCTTGTTGGACATCTGTCTTCTAATTAAACGAAATTGCTTATGTTACTTTCTTGTAATTTTAAGTGGTGTTTATGGTTACTTGAATAGTCCCAATGAAATACCTATTATGGTAGGTACCGGAACTCTATAATAAAACATATTAATCTAGCCGTGTTTGGGCTTGTTAGAATGAAGTTTGTTTTTTTTGAAAATTTTTACTTCTTTTTCATTTCTGACATGCGGCGAATAATTACTATGAAAACCAACGTGGTTTTGACACATCTTTGTTTTACTGATTCTTGTTTTGCACTAAAGCTGTAGTCTGAGGAGTCACGACCCCAATATATCCATGCATTTGGCACGATTGGAACCCCTTGTCCTTTTTATCTCGGAAACAACGTATTGATAATAATAGAAAAGAGAGTAAAACTTCGTTTTGTTTTTTACATAAACTCCTTTGTAAAGTCAGGCCTTTCTTATTGATAAGATTTAATTGAAAACTTTTAGTAGGTTTAGGGAATGGCTTGAGAAAGAAATGGTCTCAGTGCAATTTCTTCAAATAATATTATAGAAAAAGTAACACACATCCGGATAGGGCTTTTCTTATAAATAGACCTACTATTGGGCGTGAGCCCTTTCTCAGTGTGAGACGGGAGTATACCACGCTGCCCAAGTACGTATTGACAGATTTCGTAGTTCATCACATCAGTATTCTTGAGAATGCGAGACTTGATTTTTATATAACTATATACCTATAGAGAGATTTATATTTCGCTCAACGATAACTGGCGAACCGATGATATCTCTTATTTGCAAACGTTTGTATTGTAGTGTGATATAGATAGCAATATTAATTGGACATACTGTGAATTATTGTTTTTGTTACGATAACATACTTTGACCCGTCTTGTTTTTGTTTTATAACGGTGATATTTTGAGTCATTATAAGCATAAATAGTCCGGCGCAAGCTCGTTCATTGCTGAAGTTGTTAATTTGACAATTTTCTGTTATAATTTGTACTGTCGGATTAACCGGAGCATTAATTTTGTGAAAAAATATATCGGGCTTAGTGATTGTGGTTTTGTGTATGTACTTAAATATCGGTGAACCAACCAGCTTTAATTGAACGTAAACCTAAACTGTGGACAGAAATCTTACGGTATGGCGATAGATATACTAATACCTTCATTGCATACAAAATACACTATGTAAACATTTGATTAACAATAAATAAATGAAGAAATAAATAATGTCATTGCTAGGTTAAATAACGAATTGGATGCTTTAGCTCTCGCTATAGGATACCCGGAGTTTGTAGGAGCTAGGTCTCTTCTGTAGTGCTTCTATATATGGTACGTGTCTGTATGATTGAGCAAGTGATGAGTGGACTGACTGGATTTTAACGTGTGTTATAGAGAGTGCGGGTGTGTGTGTGTGATGTCTGTATGCTTGAGGGACTGATGAGTGTATTTACTGGATTTTAACATGTGTTGTAGAGAGTGCGGGTGTTTATGTGTGTGTTTCGATTACGATATAGATCTGATCTGATTCTTGGTATCGCGGTAACTTAATTTAATCTCAGAAGGCATTAATTTTAGTTTGTTTTTACATTTCCATTACATGTCTGATATGATACAATTTGGGTGTCGTAAAGGCGTGTCGTAAGGCGCTGTGTGAAATGTCCTACGATATTTATTTGTTAACTGATTTAGAGTGATTTCTCTCTCTTTTTCAGGTCCGAACAAAGCCCTGAAAAACTTCGTAAGCGTCTTTGCACAGCAGACATGACTCACACATGTGCTAAGCTTTGGGTGCTGATAATTGTGACGCTGGAATATTCTGCCACTGAGCGCCAGAAGCCTGCACCGTTGCCCTGTCGGCACGAACGCTGCCAATACCTTGGCTACAACGTGTTCAACCAAAACATTTACAAAATAGACGGTACGACTTACACTCACTGCTGTTTACACATCCTGAACAGATATCTTACTATTGCCAAAGTACTTGCAGCGCGCGGCCCCGAGTAAGAAGAACATCTTCTCTACTAACGTTGATTCACGCAGGCTTAGCGCGAGGCGCGTGCAGGGATGTCGACATCGCATCTACGAACAAATCATCGATCTTTTTTGTTCGTAGCTTCACTAACATCAAATCTATAAGACACACGTAAATTTCTGTGATTTTTTAATACCTTTTTATTAAAAAGTCACTAACCTATTAAATTTTAACATGAACACCTATCTACCTACAAAACAGAAAACAATGACATTTACGTGCCTGACTGAACCCTGACTGCACTGCCGGCACTCACGTAGTGATCGCTGGCAAGCGTCCTCTGCCCCCACCCGCCTCTTCCCACTTGAGTCGCCTATTTATCGCGAAGATGTTCTACTTATAGATATAAAAAAAAGAACACCTAGCTTGTCGACCATTAAAAAAAAACACATTTGTTTTAGACTAGTGTGGTAGGCTATGCTCACATAAAAAAAAACCCGCGCTGGACTATTATGCGACAATTTTTTAACTACCCTTAAAAAGTAGTAAAATAATAAAAAATGATTACAAATAACAGTGTAGAGGTTACTTATGAAGATGGCAACTTGAACGTCCATTGCGATAACGCTGACGTGCTGGGGTCCGAGGTTCTTCCAAGAGTCGATCCCTCACAGAGTGTGTCGTCCGTATCGCTGGTCAAATGTCCAGTGCCGGCCACCGTTTACGAGCTGGAGGCTCTGCTGCCACCCTCACTTCAAGAGTTTCAAGTTTCATATTTTAGTATGAAGCAACTCCCCGTCTTGCCGGGGCTTGAGGTGTTAAAGGTGTCCCATTGGTTGGAACTCAAACCCGCGTTAACGCAGGAATGTGAATCATTACGCGAGCTGCACATAATCAGGTTTGAAGCGATGACACTGCCAGATGGATGGCTGGCAAACTGTTCGCGCTTAGAGACAATAAATATCGAACACGGCAAAAAATTAATCACGATATCGCCAAAATTGTTTGTCGGTATGAGGGCCCTCAAGCATCTCGATATAACGTGGGGAGAACTTGAAACGCTGCCGCAAGGGCTTCTGGACTATTCGCCTAATCTACGTACACTCAATTTAGGTCTTAACCAGATAAAAACGCTCCCAAGGTAATATATATCTGTAATACTCTAAGTTTAGTAATTTGATTTTACTACTATTTTTGATCGAAAAACAGCTTTTAAATTTATATTTATTTAGTTTATGATCACCAACATTGTGTATTTATAGCGATGATAGCTCAGTGGTTAGCGTGGTCGGTTCGCATGCCGAAGGGCGTGGGTTCAAACCTCAACAATGAGCTTGAGCTGTCGGTGAAGGAAAACATCGTGAGGAAACCATAGCGTGGTGGTAGAGTACTTTCTAGTACTCGGCTGGCTAGCTACCACCCTCAAGTTGAAATTCTGTCGCCAAGCATCTAACGGTGTGTTCCGGCAGCCTCACTTGAGAGCCAATTCCATTCCAGGCTAGGTGTGCTTTACCATCTTCGACCACACCGTCACTTGATATCAGGTGAGTTGTGGTCAAACACCAAGCCTGTCAGCTATAAAAAAAAAAACATTACCGTATGATCTATGAAAAAAAAGTAGATAAATGTCACAACAGTAATTGGTGAAGACAGCATGCAATAATAATAATAATTCTTAATTGTTTATTTAATTTTTTTTTTTTTATATATATATTACAAGCTTATTAAATTTAAAGCTTGGTACTAAAATTATGAAAATTACACATAACAGTTAATTTATTTAACTTTAGATTTTGATGGCATGGCACTTTTAATTTGTTGTTCCGTAGAACAAAAGAAAAAAGTTTATAATTCAAATGTGATATGTGAATTAGGAGAATAAAATACACACATTAATATGAAATTGTGATATATAAAACATAAATATATTATTTTTCATAAAACACATAAATAATATAAAAAACTTAAAAACTAGTGTGCCGCCGGCAGCGGGGCAGGGCTCATGCTGCCGGTGGTTAGGGCTGCAGAGTGAGAAACCTCCTAACAATGCGCGCCGTGTCAAGGATTTATGTCTTTTGGATCTGACCCTTGAACCAACTGTCTAGCGAGTCTCTAAAGATGTTGGTCGAGACTCTTCGCTATAAGACCGTTCACCGTGACGACTATCGGCACAATGATCATCGAATCAACATCCCACATGGTGGTTATCTCTTGAGCCAAGTCAAGGCACTTGCTGAGCTTGTCCTTCTCGGCTTTCATGAGATTCTCGTCATGTGGGATGGTACTGTCGACGAGCACTGCCCGGCGTTAGGTTCGGTCGATAATAATAATAATAATAATAATAATAATAGTTATTATTATTAAGTTACAATTAATATAAAATGAAAATGTCAATTGTTTTCCGATAGTTATCGCAAAGACCTCTTGAAACTGTTAATATTGTCATCATTAATATCTACATCTATTGTACTAGACATGGCATTAAACTGGCGAGTCATCCTAGACAAAGGCGCATTGGATGAACTTAGGCTAAGTTAGAACGAGAATTAAGTGTTGAAAAAATATTGAAACACGACACCCTGAGCAACGTACGAGGATTGGTCAGAGAAAATTCCGAAAGCAAATCCAGGGTATCTAGTGTTCCGTTCGCCAGTTGATATTCTACTTGGTAGTAGATCTCCTTAGCACTAGGTCGTCTAGGTAGGTATCACCGCAATACCTGATATTCTGCCGCCAAGCAGTAGTGTTTAAACATTACTATGTTCCGGTTTATATAAAATATAATAAAATCCCACTTGAGGTAACTAAAATGTCCTATAATAAATTCAAAGATTTTATAAAGCAGAGGTTAATTGACAAAGCCTACTATAAGGTGGCTCATTACGTGGAAGACAGGAATATATGGTTGTTGTAGCTTCTTTCTGCACTTGCATCCCCCTGGCTAAGTGACAATTGTAGTAAGCATAATGTATGTATTAATATTTATTACTGTAAATTGTAACCTAATATGAAAAGAAAGATCCACAAAAAAAATGCCTTGCTGAGTTTCTTGCCGGAGTCTTCTCAGTTGAAGTGTAATTACGAGCCGGTGGTAGATTCAAACATGTAACTTAACGTTCATAAGTGCCTTACCAGGGCCTAAACTGAATAAATAACTTTTGATTTTGTTTGAAAGGTACTGCAGCTAGCGAAATTACAGGGCTGTTGAGACTAACCAACTATTGTCTCAAAGTATTGAGTGCCAAAGCAGCGATGCCCTGGACTTTGTTTTGTTCCTCATAGTTCTGTGTATAGATGCAATGGTCATGGACAGGCGTTATCTCTTACCATCAGGAAAGCGTCTCGTTCGTCTCATTACATTTATATTTTTTTAACGAGGTTGTAGAGGTAAAGATTGTTCAGTGTGAACCTACGATGTGTGAGTGAGTCCATTTAAAGAGCTCAAGTCTAGCGTTATAGCTCTTAAGTTCTTTTAATTGTTTCTGTGCAGCGATTTATTTTCGGTGGCAAGGCAAGTGCAGCAGCTAGATCTGTTTGGAAATGACTTAGAAAATAATGCCTTGGGCGCACTAACTCGGCTCAAAGAACTTACCAATCTCAATAATATTAAATTACCGGTGAATTAAATCTCAATAATATTAATAAATAGTAAAAATTTATTACAGATATTAGGGTAGCAGTCACTTATTATGATGGCCACTTGATCTTCCATTGCGATAACACTGACGTGCTGGGGTCCGAGGTTCTTCCAAGAGTCGATCCCTCACAGAGTGTGTCGTCCGTATCGCTGGGCGAATGTCCAGTGCCGGCCACCGTTCACGAGCTGGAGGCTCTGCTGCCACCCTCACTTCAAGAATTTCAAGTTTTAGTTTTTAGTATGAAGCTACTCCCCGTCTTGCCAGGGCTTGAGGTGTTAAAGGCGTCCTATTGGTTGGAACTCAAACCCGCGTTAACGCAGGAATGCGAATCATTACGCGAGCTGCACCTGAACTGGTTAGAAGCGATGACACTGCCAGATGGATGGCTGGCAAACTGTTCGCGCCTAGAGATAATACATATCGAATACGCAATCAATTTAATCACGCTATCGCCAAAATTGTTTGTCGGTATGAGAGCCCTCAAACATCTCGATATCACGTGGGGAAAGCTTGAGACGCTGCCGCAGGGGCTCCTGGACTATTCGCCTAATCTGCATACACTCAACTTACGTCTTAACCGTATAAAAACGCTCCCAAGGTAATAATAACTTTAAGTTTAGTAATTTGATTTTACTACTATTTTTGATCGAAAAACAGCTGTAAAATTTATATTCACCTATTTATTTTATGATCACCAAAATTGTGTACATTACCGCATGATCTAATAGATTAATAAAAAAAGTAAGTAGATAAATTTTACAACAGTTATGGGTGTTATAATTCTGTGCCTCCTGTGCAAAACGATATAAGTCGAAAATCACAACTTTACAGGAGAGCAAAAACAAATTTAAAAAAATTCTATCACATTCACTATTATAGTTAGCTAAAAACAAAAAATTAATTATGTTGCAGAAGAATGTATATTTTTATGTTGTAACTGATTTGTTTTGATATATCATTAAGAATATCAGAAATAAAATAAAAAATGACGAATTGTATCAAATGTGGTTTTTGAATTAAGTTTTTTGACGTGTATAATGATGCAATTGTAGTTATACCATTGTACACCAAAAAAATCTCTAGGTGAAAATTGATAATCGTTGAATTTACTCTAAGAGTAACTTTACTATTTATAAAGCTATAATAAAAGTCCTTAAAGAAAAAATGCTAATCATGATTGGTAGATTTATGTTTTTATGCCTAGCATGCTTATAAACAATATTTTTTACAGATATATCATTTAAACCAAATATTTCATGTTCATTTTTTCGTGTAAAATGATTCATCTGAAATTGTACCATGAGTAAACAGTAAAAAAATGTGCAAATTAATATAACATAAATGCAAATTTATAACTAAAAAAATATACAATAAAACCTTTAGTCGAAAAGTCTGAAAATTCAACATAATTGTTAAAAAAGTATAAATTCGAATTAACGATTATACCAGCTATGGCAAAACTAGTTTAATTATCATTAGCAGCGGCAGTAATGACGAAGTCGTACAGAAATATTGTAAGTTTTTGGCTGTCTTTTATAAAACGCTACGATTGTATTTAGAAAAGGGGTTGGCAGGCATTGCTGTAAATCAAAACATATGATTTCTATATCTTCACTCTCTTGGGCCTATTTTTGACCGACTGAAAAGCTGTTTGGTGATTTTTGAGTTCGTTTTTAAGTCATCCGCTTTGTCACTAATGCTGTATTTGAGCTTCATATTTATTCCGTCTCACTTGGAGTAAGTATCCAACGAAGGTACCTTAAATGACAAGTAGAGGGACTTAAATACTTAACTTTGTTGTACCTATATAGTTTTGCTCACAGGGTTTGCAGATTTTTCTTTACGCAAATCGTACTTTTTTGCAATGTCAGTTTACTATTCAAGATTTTTTGTTGTTTTCATATGACCATAGTGTCTACCAGTGCACGGAAAACTGTTAATATGATATTAAATGTCAGCTAGTTTTTCGTCTGGTATTCTACTATTCTTTTTTCGTTTTCGTCCTTCAATTTGGCCATTATTTAGCTTGTTTTCATTAATTTATTGAAAAAACCTATTTATTTCATCAAATATACGTAGCAAACCAACCTTAGCAAGCCTGTATTTTTTTATAGCTATTAATCTTAACATGGTGATGGTTGCTATATTTCTTTGTTTTTTTTTTGGTGATGACTTTTTTAATGTTTAATTTTTGTTGGTTTTATACGTTTTTCCATAAAGGCAGCTATTTGAAAGATCTCCGAGGCTCCAATACTCCTTAACTGTTCTTCCTTAAATTGAGCTGGACAATCTTTACATTTCAATCGATACATACTCAATTCTTGTATTTTTCTTTTATTTATTATTTTGTCCTTGTTATATATTCTGTTTGTTTCTGAAAATTATCTTTTAATTCCTTCTTCTATTCTTTCTTTCTAGAATTTTCTAGGTTTCCTTTTTTCCTTGCTCAGTCATTCTTTTATTTACCCAAATTAAATAACCGACTTTATTTTGTAGTACTGTATGAGATTCTGTTGAGCGCCGCAAGCGTCACTCAATGGTTGCGTATAATAAATTTCATGCTCCCCTTTACTTCACTTCTGCGTCGGGCCCTTAAAGTGCTTAGTTGTATCATTTAGCACAAAAACTCTTGCTGATGTTTGGTGTGGAAGTCTTTGGGATTTTTGATATTACTAAGTTGTGTCATTTTTCACAAAACAAAAAGCAATCTTTGTTCAAAAATACACTTGGTTTATGTCGAGTTGTACCAAACTACTACACAAAACACGTTGGTGTTGTTTGTGCTAACTCTAGTTATATCAAAATATGGGAAAAGTACAGAAAATATATAAAAAAAAATTAATAGAACTATTGTTAGATCTTTTTACACAAAAAATTGACTAAAATATATTTTTTTCTCATGTTATAAGTCGTAATATATCAATTAACACGCAAAGTTCAAGTCAAAATGCAAAAAATGTGCTAGTTGTATCAAGCTATCTCCGAAACTATGAAAGATATCGACACGTGATTTAGACCAAAAAATCGCAATTTTTTTAAAGTATGGAACTGTTAAAAACTCAATATTGATATAACTCAAGTTGTATCGTTTTGCACAGGAGGCACAGAATTATAATTATTATTATTAAGTTATAATTAATATTAAATTAAAAGGTCAAAGTCAAGGCAATCATTATAAAAAAAAAAAATGTCAATTGTTTTCTGATAGTGATCGCAAAGAACTAACTGTTAATGTTGTCACCAAAAATATCTACATCGATTCTCCTAGACATGGCATTATACTAAAGAGTATTCCTAGAAAAAGATGCATTGGATGAACGTAGGATATGATAGAACGAAAGTTGAGTGTAAAAAAAATATTAAAACGCGACACTCTGAGCAGCTTACGAGGATTGGTCAGAGAACATTCCGAAAGCAAATCCGGGGTATCTAGTATTCCGGTCGCCAGTTGATATTCTACATGGTGATTGGTGGTAAATCTCTTTAGCACGAGGTTATCTAGGTAGGTACCACCGCAGTATCAGATATTCGGCCGCCAAGTAGTAGTGTGTAAATCTTACTGTATTCCGGTTTGAAGGGTACTGCACCTAACGAATTTACAGGGCTGTTAAAACTAACGATTTATTGTCTCAAAGTAATGAGTGCCAAAGCAGCGATGCCCTGGACTTTGTTTTGCTCCTCATACTTCTGTGTATCAATGCAATGGTCATGGACAGGCGTTATCTCTTACCATCGGGAAAACGTCACGTTCATCTCATTACAATTACATTTTTAATTGTCATGTGTAAGCCTTGTGTGAGTGAGTCCATTTTAAAGAGCTCAAGTCTAGCTCTCTTAAGTTCTTAATTTAACTGTTTCTGTGCAGGGATTTATTTTCGGTGGCTTGTCAAGTGCAGCAGTTAGATCTGTTTGGAAATGACCTAGAAAATAATGCACTGGGCGCACTAACTCGGCTCAAAGAACTTACCAAACTCAGTCTAATGAAAAATCTGCACCTCGGAGACGTCTGTGAACCTGATGGTGAGTGTAATAAACGGTTCGTTAAACTTTTTACAAAACACCAACTGCAACTCGATCATTGAATTTACAGGCTATTCGATGTTACGTTATTCCGTAAAACTAAAAGAGTTGATTCTGTCCAACACTAACCTAACCCGCATCTGCAGAGATTGGATAGAAGATATGCCACTGCTCGAAATGTTGGAATTGAGCACAACGAATGTATCTGAAGTGATGGTGAGTTGACAACAGTAAATTATACTATATTTGTCAAAAATTAGCTCAAAATCTTAGTCTTATTGCTATAAACTTTCTCTTTTAGACAAACATCAGAACGTTCTCAGCAACAATTTATACCGTATAGATTATTTATTTTACAATGACTGCTAATACTTACCTACTTAATCTTGGTTTGTATAAAGAGAACGTTCTTAGCAATAAAATTCCTCTAAGTTCATTTTTTTGTTATTCTGTTGTGATAAGCTTAATTTTTATTTGAGTACCTGTAGATTCCGCGATCCATGAAAGCGAAAGTGGTTGCGTTTAACACGCCCGTGACTGTTGTGAAAATGACACGCGAAGACTTCATCGATGCGGCGCGTGGATTGGCGAGTAACGTCTCCGTGATATTCTCCCATCGTAATAGTCGGTTCCCGCATTTACCTCAACTCGAGCAGCAGCTGGAGTGCGACTGCCGTTTATATTGGATGCGGCGGGTGATAGGTTTGTCACTGCCTATATTTCAATCCAAAAGCGACCTACGCTGCACTGACGGCCGGCTGGTGAGTGAAGTGCCGCCAGAGGAATTGATGTGTCCGCAACCCAATGAGTGTACAGCAGCCGCACTGCCGTCTTATTGTACGTGCTTCATGCGACCTGACCACAACCTGGATGACGACCGCATCATAGTACGCGTGCGTTGCGAGAATGTTACTCTGACCCGCATTCCTCGACCACGCGTATTCACCAACTCTACAAAGAGAAACTATGAACTACTACTAGCGAACAACAACATCACAAGCCTGCAAGCGGAAGACCTCCCTGACAACATAAAAGTCAGTATCGAGAATTAGAATTTAGTTAAAATATCAAATAGTCTTAAATGTGACCGATATTTATCTTGGTATTCTGTTTTAGGTACTCGATTTGCGGAACAACTCTTTGAGTACAGTAGACGAGGAGACTGCGACTAGAATCGGTGACAGTAACCTGACATTGCGTCTAGCTGGCAACCCACTCGTGTGCTCATGTAGTATCGCGCCGCTGTTATACGCACTGCGCGGTCGTGATCTTAACAACACTGACTGGGAGAATGCCACATGTATTGATGGAACCCCGTTGTACGCAGCAGCTATTGGAGAATGCTCGGCAGGCTTGCCACTCGTTGCTTGGTTGGCGATCATCTTCACGGTTTTGGCCTTATTCGTGATCGTTGTTGTGGTATACCTAGCGTCTCGCTCCCGACGGTTGCTCGCGCTAGCAGTGCTGCACCGGTGTGGCTGCGTATGTTTTACCACCGAAGAAAACGATAACCTCCGCTATGACTTGTTCGTGACCTTCTCTCACATAGATATAGCAACTGTGCGTGAGTTTATCGCGCGGCTTGAGCCAACGTACCGGTTGTGTGTGCACTCCCGGGATTGGATCCCCGGGCGGTTGATCACCGAGCAGATCGTGGAATCTGTGCGGCAGTCCAGGCGCACGGTGGCGCTCGTGTCGCGTCACTTTTTAGCGAGTTCGTGGGCGCGCACCGAGTTCCGCGAGGCTTACGCAGCAGCGATGCTAGATGCCAAGCCTCGGCTCATAGTAGTGTTTTTGGAAGATCCAGCCGCGCTTCAGATAGACGACCAGTTACGCTCCTACTTCGCTACCTACACGTACCTGCGCTGGGGCGAAGTCTGGTTTTGGGACAAGCTAGCGGTGGCGATGCCACGCCCGCGCGTATCTTCTAAATTGACTCCTAACATAAATCGCCAACGAATTACGTATAATTCAAATCGAAACCAAATAGAAATTCCATTCAATGACATAGAATAGTGGTGACATAAAATAAGAAGATATTTAAAAAGCGTCGTAATAATAATAATTGTCGTAATTATTACGTTTATTTATTTATCAGCCCTGTTGGCTCATTGGTAGTATTCCCACATAACTCTCGCTGGCAATATCATCCGCAATAAATTACACTTTCCTGCCTCATCTCTCACTTGCAATGACAATCAACGAAGAAAAATAAGCCATTCAAACCAAATGTTCACCTAGTTTAATAGATTTTACACTCGAGAAGCGCGCTTGGCTACTTTGACAGACCTCTTGGCTCTACTGAAGCTTCCTTGAATGGTGGTGGGTGTCAAGATAAGATGGTTATACTTATTAACGTTGGCAAGACCCTGTCAAGAAGTCTGCGCTTAATGGTCAAAGTTAGTATAAGTTACGCCATCAATAACTGATGGCTAAAGTTGCATTGATAGTAATGGCGATCAGGGAAATAATAATTGATCTCTTTTATTTTTTGCCGGAAGTAAGATTGATGAGGTTAATGTGTACTAAGGGTTTTTATAATAAAGCTTATTTTCATAATACAAAATTAATTTATGTAACTGTATTTATATGAATGACATTTTATAATTGAAGTTTGACATTTAATTTTGTTACTGCTCTTATTAATTTTATAATGTTGATTATATTATTGACATGACTGTACCAAATTTTTATTTTTATTTTGTTTATTTTTAATATGTATTTAAGATTAATGTGTGTACCATGGACGTAAATGGTCTGAAATAAATTATTATTTTAATTTTAAATATACTTAGATTGATAATGAAAACGTCAAGTTGGTTGTGTATGATTTTTTTGTTATCCTATATTTAACAGATTAGTATTAATAATATTTTTAATAGGTTTTTTAAAAATATAATCACGCTAAACTAATCATTAATTTTTGTCGTGCGAGTCCTTTGTACATTATTATTATAATTTTAAAACTACTAACCTAAGTCATAACAGAGCCATGTTTTTGACTACAACATTGTCCTTTGTTATCGTTTTGAGTTGACAATGTTATTATCTTCACTGTTTAAATGGATAGACCATTTGGTAGTAATTATCAGAAATAATTTCGGTAGATATACTTAAAAGTTATACTGCATTATAAGAACTCGACACCAACTCAACGCCGATTCTCTGTTCTGCTACAACGAAGTGAGCTTGACAAGATTTCTTTTATATTCATTTCAACAGAAACTAAACCACTTGCCTTATTTTTAACCGACTTAATAAAGAGTAGGTTCTCAATTTTCTTAATGTTTATTACTCATAATTTCATCATAATATTTTTTTTTCCTTATTTTTAACCTGCGATCAGTTGGAGAAACTATGATCAGATGTGTTGCATGAGAATGGGGCTTGGCGAGTCAGAGCCACTGCTCCATCTCCCTTTATTTGCTCAGCACATGGCTCTCTTGAGTCTCCGGATGTCCAGTGGCTGCAACACACACAAGCACACTGGACAGAGGGTTAGGGTGACTTGCCAAGCGGTTTTTGTAGTTCTCTGAATATTGTTTGGCCTTTTCCTAGATTGTTGCAATTTCTAGGTATTCGTGAATCTCAGAGCTGCGAGCATACCAAGGTGCCGACGAGAGGACCCATAGAATATTATTTTGGGCCCTCTGGAGGCTCATTATGTTTGATTTGCTGGCTGATGATCACAGTTAAATGCCATATGTCCAAATTGGCTTTAGAATTGATGAATATATTATAAGCTTGTTCGATAGTGATAGGGTAGACTGCCTGCCGAGGATCCAGAGTAGATTTTTGAATTTTAGGTTTAGTTCATTACGTTTAGTCCTTAAATAATCTTTCCAAGTCATCCTGCGATCCAAATGGAAACCCAGATATTTGACGCAGGTTGATTGGAGCAGAGTCTCAGGGCCTAGGTTGACTGAGAGGCAAGTGTCGCGTCTTAGAGTAAATGTTATGTAATAAGACTTCGGGGCACTTGCTTTTATGCGCCATTTAGTTAGCCAGGTGTTGGTAGCATTGAGGTGGGTTTGTAACAATCTGCTCACTTTATTTGGATCATGGTCACAATTGAGAAAAACCGCATCAGCGGCAAAGGTTGCCACAGCTGTTTCAGGTGACAGGGGTAGGTCACAAGTATATATGTTGTACAGCAGCGGACCGAGTACAGATCCTTGAGGTACTCCAGCTCTGCAACCATGGAGAGAAGCTCTTGCGTCGCGGAGCTTGACTTGAAACTTTCTATCGCTAAGATAAGAGTCCATCAATAGGAAGAAGGAGTGCGGAAGGTACTTTTTCATTTTGCAAAGTAGCCCTTTATGACAGACCCGATCAAAAGCTTGTTGGACATCTGTCTTCTAATTAAACGAAATTGCTTATGTTACTTTCTTGTAATTTTAAGTGGTGTTTATGGTTACTTGAATAGTCCCAATGAAATACATATTGTGGTAGGTAGCGGAACTCTATAATAAAACATATTAATCTAGCCGTGTTTGGGCTTGTTAGAATGAAGTTTGTTTTTTTTTGAAAATTTTTACTTCTTTTTCATTTCTGACATGCGGCGAATAATTACTATGAAAACCAACGTGGTTTTGACACATCTTTGTTTTACTGATTCTTGTTTTGCACTAAAGCTGTAGTCTGAGGAGTCACGACCCCAATATATCAATGCATTTGGCACGATTGGAACCCCTTGTCCTTTTTATCTCGGAAACAACGTATTGATAATAATAGAAAAGAGAGTAAAAGTTCGTTTTGTTTTTTACATAAACTCCTTTGTAAAGTCAGGCCTTTCTTATTGATAAGATTTAATTGAAAACTTTTAGTAGGCTTAGGGAACGGCTTGAGAAAGAAATGGCCTCAGTGCAATTTCTTCAAATAATGTTATAGGAAAAGTAACACACATCCGGATAGGGCTTTTCTTATAAATAGACCTACTATTGGGCGTGAGCCCTTTCTCAGTGTGAGACGGGAGTATACCACGCTGCCCAAGTGCGTATTGACAGATTTCGTAGTTCATCACATCAGTATTCTTGAGAATGCGAGACTCGATTTTTATATAACTATATACCTATAGAGAGATTTATATTTCGCTCAACGATAACTGGCGAACCGATGATATCTCTTATTTGCAAACGTTTGTATTGTAGTGTGATATAGATAGCAATATTAATTGGACATACTGTGAATTATTGTTTTTGTTACGATAACATACTTTGACCCGTCTTGTTTTTGTTTTATAACGGTGATATTTTGAGTCATTATAAGCATAAATAGTCCGGCGCAAGCTCGTTCATTGCTGAAATTGTTAATTTGACAATTTTCTGTTATAATTTGTACAGTCGGATTAACCGGAGCAATAATTTTGTGAAAAAATATATCGGGTTTAGTGATTGTGGTTTTGTGTATGTACTTAAATATCGGTGAACCAACCAGCTTTAATTGAACGTAAACCTAAACTGTGGACAGAAATCTTACGGTATGGCGATAGATATACTAACACCTTCATTGCATACAAAATACACTATGTAAACATTTGATTAACAATAAATAAATGAAGAAATAAATAATGTCATTGCTAGGTTAAATAACGAATTGGATGCTTTAGCTCTCGCTATAGGATACCCGGAGTTTGTAGGAGCTAGGTCTCTTCTGTAGTGCTTCTATATATGGTACGTGTCTGTATGATTGAGCGAGTGATGAGTGGACTGACTGGATTTTAACGTGTGTTGTAGAGAGTGCGGGTGTGTGTGTGTATCGATTCGTTTTTGCTTTCCTTTTTTTTTCTTTTTTTTTTTATTCGGATAAGTTCGCGTTTGTCCACTAACTCGCCTGATGGTAAGCGATGATGTGGTCGAAGATAAAGCACGCAGACTTAGAAGATACATATTCACTCTGGCCTTGAAAAGATCTAGATTATAATTATCTCTCAGGAAACAAGGAAGCCGACAGCTTGTTCCACTCCTTGGCCGTACGGATGAGAAACGTAGAGTCAAAACGTTTGGTACGTACCCAAGGAAATTCCACTATGTGTGGGTGTACTGGGCCGTCTTTCTATTTGTCCTGTAGTAAAAAGGGGATGGAAGTACAAGGTACAGCTCAGTAGCACATTCTCCGAAATGAATTCTGTAGAAAATTGACAGACTTGCTACCTTCCGGCGGTGTCTTTTTCATACTTCATAATTATTTCCTTTACAATATAGGTCTGATCTGATTCTCGGCATCGCGGTAACTTAATTAAATCTCAGAAGGTATTATTACTTTAGTTTGTTTTTACATTCATGACTGATATGATACAATTTGGGTGTCGTAAAATCACAAGTAAATTAGTTTCTTCTGGACAAACGTGATGCATCGTGGATCGTACCTTTCCTAATATTTGGTAGTGTATCTGCTTCAAGAACTGAAATGCTTGGGTTAGATTTTCACTCAGGATAACATATTTGTGTGACGAGCATAAATGTTCTGTGTCCGGGTGTATGTGCTTACAAAAATAGTATGTAGTTATTCTATCTGTTATCTTGTTCCCATAGTACATTATTTCCTTAGTTTGGGACTAGACGGCGCTGTGAAATGTTCTAGCATAATTATTTACTTTTTGGTTTTATATAGAGTCATATGCGATAGGCTTGGGTTATTTGACATTAAAAATAAATAACGTATCGGACTCATATAAAAGGTTCCGTATCATAAGAAAAATAAAAAAACTTACTTTTACAAAAAAATATGAGTTAACATTTAACTGCCCTGGTAGCTCATTTGGTAGATTATCTGCTTCAAAAGACGTAGAGCATGGGTTCGATTCCCACCAGATCAAACATTTATATGCCGATAAATGTTTTTCTGTGTTTGAGTGTTTTGTATGTATTATAGATAAGTATTTGCAAAAAAAAGTATCTAAGTATTCTGTCAGTTATCTGGTTTATACAAGATTTGCTTAATTTGGGGCTAGATGGCGCTTTGTGAAATGGCCTAAGCTATTTATTTTAAATTAATATTAACTGATTAAGAGTGATTTCTCTCTGTTTTTCAGGTAAACACAATGGGGGAAATTCGCACAAAGCCCTGAAAAACTTCGTAAACGTCTTTGCATAGCAGACATGACTCACACATGTGCTAAGCTTTGGGTGCTGATAATTGTGACGCTACAATATTCTGCCACTGAGCGCCACAAGCCTGCGCCGTTGCCCTGTCGGCACGAACGCTGCCAATACGTTGGCTACGACATAAACGACCAAAACGTTTACAAAATAGATGGTACGACTTGCACTCACTGCTGTTTACACATCCTGAACAGATATCTTCCTATAGCCAAAGTACATACTTGGAGCGCGGCCCCGAGTGAGTAAAACATCTACTAGCGTTGATTTACGCAGGCTTAGCGCGAGGCGCGTGAAGGGATGTCGACATCGCATCTACGAACAAATCATCGATCTTTTTTGTTCGTAGCTTCGCTAACATCAAATCTATAAGACACACGTAAATTTCTGTGATCCTTTAATACATTTTTATTAAAAAGTTACTAACCTATTAAATTTTAACGTGAACACCTATCTACCTACACAACAGAAAACAATGACATTTACGTGCCAACACCGACTGCTCGGCTGGCACTCACGTAGTGATCGCCGGCATGCGTCCTCGCTTTAAGCGATAAGGCCGCCGATTCTGTTCCGTAATTTTGGTGAGGACAATAAAGAGTCATATATTTATCTATTTATTTAAGATACACCAACAGCACATATGATTTAGCAATAATAGCTCAGTGGTTAGTGAGGTCAGTTGACAAGCCGAAGGGCGCGAGGTCAAACTCCAACAATCAGCTTGAGCTGCCGCTGAAGGAAACAGTGCGGAAACCATAACATGATGGTAGGGTATTTTCTACAACTTGACTTGCTAAGTACCACTCTCAAGTTGAAAATCTGCCGCCAAGCACCTAACGGTATGTTCCGGTAGCCTCACTTTAAAGCTAGTTCTATTCTAGGCGTGTTTTACCATCTTTGACCACACCGTCACTTAACATCGGGTGAACTATGGTCAAACATCTAGCTTGTCAATCATTAAAAAAGACATTTAGGCTAGTGTGGTAGACTATGGTCTTACCCACAGATAAAAACCCGCGCTAGATGCGACGATGCAACGATTTTTTAACCACCCTCAAAAAGTAAATAGTAAAAATTTATTACAGATAATAGGGTAGCGGTCACTTATGATGATGGCAACTTGAGCTTCCATTGCGATAACGCTGACGTGCTGGGGTCCGAGGTTCTTCCAAGAGTCGATCCCTCACAGAGTGTGTCATCCGTATCGCTGGTCCAATGTCCAGTGCCAGCCACCGTTCACGAGCTGGAGGCTCTGCTGCCACCCTCACTTCAAGAGTTTCAAGTTTTATTTTTCAGTATGAAGCTACTCCCCGTCTTGCCAGGGCTTGAGGTGTTAAAGGTGTCCCATTGGTTGGAACTCAAACCCGCGTTAACGCAGGAATGCGAATCATTACGCGAGCTGCACCTGATCTGGTTAGAAGCGATGACACTGCCAGATGGATGGCTGGCAAACTGTTCGCGCCTAGAGATAATACATATCGAATACGCAATCAATTTAATCACGCTATCGTCAAAATTGTTTGTCGGTATGAGAGCCCTCAAACATCTCGATATCACGTGGGGAAAGCTTGAGACGCTGCCGCAGGGGCTCCTGGACTATTCGCCTAATCTGCATACACTCAACTTACGTCTTAACCGTATAAAAACGCTCCCAAGGTAATAATAACTTTATGTTTAGTAATTTGATTTTACTCCTATTTTTGATCGAAAAACAGCTTTAAAATTTATATTCACCTATTTATTTTATGATCACCAAAATTGTGTACATTACCGCATGATCTAATAGATTAATAAAAAAAGTAAGTAGATAAATTTTACAACAGTTATGGGTGTTATAATTCTGTGCCTCCTGTGCAAAACGATATAAGTCGAAAATCACAACTTTACAGGAGAGCAAAAACAAATTTAAAAAAAATCTATCACATTCACTATTATAGTTAGCTAAAAACAAAAAATGAATTATGTTGCAGAAGAATGTATATTTTTATGTTGTAACTGATTTGTTTTGATATATCATTAAGAATATCAAAAAAAAAAAAAAAATGACGAATTGTATCAAATGTGGTTTTTGAATTAAGTTTTTTGACGTGTATAATGATGCAATTGTAGTTATACCATTGTACACCAAAAAGATCTCTTGGTGAAAATTGATAATCGTTGAATTTACTCTAAGAGTAACTTTACTATTTATAAAGCTATAATAAAAGTCCTTAAAGAAAAAATGCTAATCATGATTGGTAGATTTATGTTTTTATGCCTAGCATGCTTATAAACAATATTTTTTTATACAGATATATCATTTAAACCAAATATTCCATGTTCATTTTTTCGTGTAAAATGATTCATCTGAAATTGTACCATGAGTAAACAGTAAAAAATGTGCAAATTAATATAACATAAATGCAAATTTATAACTGAAAAAATATACAATAAAACCTTTAGTCGAAAAGTCTGAAAATTCAACATAATTGTTAAAAAAGTATAAATTCGAATTAACGATTATACCAGCTATGGCAAAACTAGTTTAATTATCATTAGCAGCGGCAGTAATGACAAAGTCGTACAGAAATATTGTAAGTTTTTGGCTGTCTTTTATAAAACGCTACGATTGTATTTAGAAAAGGGGTTGGCAGGCATTGCTGTAAATCAAAACATATGATTTCTATATCTTCACTCTCTTGGGCCTATTTTTGACCGACTGAAAAGCTGTTTGGTGATTTTTGAGTTCGTTTTTAAGTCATCCGCTTCTTCACTAATGCTGTATTTGAGCTTCATATTTATTCCGTCTCACTTGGAGTAAGTATCCAACGAAGGTACCTTAAATGACAAGTAGAGGGACTTAAATACTTAACTTTGTTGTACCTATATAGTTTTGCTCACAGGGTTTGCAGATTTTTCTTTACGCAAATCGTACTTTTTTGCAATGTCAGTTTACTATTCAAGATTTTTTGTTGTTTTCATATGACCATAGTGTCTACCAGTGCACGGACAACTGTTAATATGATATTAAATGTCAGCTAGTTTTTCGTCTGGTATTCTACTATTCTTTTTTCGTTTTCGTCCTTCAATTTGGCCATTATTTAGCTTGTTTTCATTAATTTATTGAAAAAACCTATTTATTTCATCAAATATACGTAGCAAACCAACCTTAGCAAGCCTGTATTTTTTTATAGCTATTAATCTTAACATGGTGATGGTTGCTATATTTCTTTGTTTTTTTTTGGTGATGACTTTTTTAATGTTTAATTTTTGTTGGTTTTTATACGTTTTTCCATAAAGGCAGCTATTTGAAAGATCTCCGAGGCTCCAATACTCCTTAACTGTTCTTCCTTAAATTGAGCTGGACAATCTTTACATTTCAATCGATACATACTCAATTCTTGTATTTTTCTTTTATTTATTATTTTGTCCTTGTTATATATTCTGTTTGTTTCTGAAAATTATCTTTTAATTCCTTCTTCTATTCTTTCTTTCTAGAATTTTCTAGGTTTCCTTTTTTCCTTGCTCAGTCATTCTTTTATTTACCCAAATTGAATAACCGACTTTATTTTGTAGTACTGTATGAGATTCTGTTGAGCGCCGCAAGCGTCACTCAATGGTTGCGTATAATAAATTTCATGCTCCCCTTTACTTCACTTCTGCGTCGGGCCCTTAAAGTGCTTAGTTGTATCATTTAGCACAAAAACTCTTGCTGATGTTTGGTGTGGAAGTCTTTGGGATTTTTGATATTACTAAGTTGTGTCATTTTTCACAAAACAAAAAGCAATCTTTGTTCAAAAATACACTTGGTTTATGTCGAGTTGTACCAAACTACTAAACAAAACACGTTGGTGTTGTTTGTGCTAACTCTAGTTATATCAAAATATGGGAAAAGTACAGAAAATATATAAAAAAAAATTAATAGAACTATTGTTAGATCTTTTTACACAAAAAATTGACTAAAATATATTTTTTTCTCATGTTATAAGTCGTAATATATCAATTAACACGCAAAGTTCAAGTCAAAATGCAAAAAATGTGCTAGTTGTATCAAGCTATCTCCGAAACTATGAAAGATATCGACACGTGATTTAGACCAAAAAATCGCAATTTTTTTAAAGTATGGAACTGTTAAAAACTCAATATTGATATAACTCAAGTTGTATCGTTTTGCACAGGAGGCACAGAATTATAATTATTATTATTAAGTTATAATTAATATTAAATTAAAAGGTCAAAGTCAAGGCAATCATTATAAAAAAAAAGAAAATGTCAATTGTTTTCTGATAGTGATCGCAAAGAACTAACTGTTAATGTTGTCACCAAAAATATCTACATCGATTCTCCTAGACATGGCATTATACTAAAGAGTATTCCTAGAAAAAGATGCATTGGATGAACGTAGGATATGATAAAACGAAAGTTGTGTAATTTTTTTTATTAAAACGCGACACTCTGAGCAGCTTACGAGGATTGGTCAGAGAACATTCCGAAAGCAAATCCGGGGTATCTAGTATTCCGGTCGCCAGTTGATATTCTACATGGTGATTGGTGGTAAATCTCTTTAGCACGAGGTTATCTAGGTAGGTACCACCGCAGTATCAGATATTCGGCCGCCAAGTAGTAGTGTGTAAATCTTACTGTATTCCGGTTTGAAGGGTACTGCACCTAACGAATTTACAGGGCTGTTAAAACTAACAATCTATTGTCTCAAAGTAATGAGTACCAAAGCAGCGATGCCCTGGACTTTGTTTTGCTCCTCATACTTCTGTGTATCGCTGCAATGGTCATGGACAGGCGTTATCTCTTACCATCGGGAAAGCGTCACGTTCATCTCATTACAATTACATTTTTAATTGTCATGTGTAAGCCTTGTGTGAGTGAGTCCATTTTAAAGAGCTCAAGTCTAGCTTTCTTAAGTTCTTAATTTAACTGTTTCTGTGCAGGGATTTATTTTCGGTGGCTTGTCAAGTGCAGCAGTTAGATCTGTTTGGAAATGACCTAGAAAATAATGCACTAGGCGCACTAATTCGGCTCAAAGAACTTACCAAACTCAGTCTAATGAAAAATCTGCACCTCGGAGACGTCTGTGAACCTGATGGTGAGTGTAATAAATGGTTCGTTAAACTTTTTACAAAACACCAACTGCAACTCGATCATTGAATTTACAGGCTATTCGATGTTACGTTATTCCGTAAAACTAAAAGAGTTGATTCTGTCCAACACTAACTTAACCCGCATCTGCAGAGATTGGATAGAAGATATGCCACTGCTCGAAATGTTGGAATTGAGCACAACGAATGTATCTGAAGTGATGGTGAGTTGACAACAGTAAATTATACTATATTTGTCAAAAATTAGCTCAAAATCTTAGTCTTATTGCTATAAACTTTCTCTTTTAGACAAACATCAGAACGTTCTCAGCAACAATTTATACCGTATAGATTATTTATTTTACAATGACTGCTAATACTTACCTACTTAATCTTGGTTTGTATAAAGAGAACGTTCTTAGCAATAAGATTCCTCTGAGTTAATTTTTTTGTTATTCTGTTGTGATAAGCTTAATTTTTATTTGAGTACCTGTAGATTCCGCGATCCATGAAAGCGAAAGTGGTTGCGTCGGACACGCCCGTGACTGTTGTGAAAATGACACGCGAAGACTTCATCGATGCGGCGCGTGGATTGGCGAGTAACGTCTCCGTGATATTCTCCCATCGTAATAGTCGGTTCCCGCATTTACCTCAACTCGAGCAGCAGCTGGAGTGCGACTGCCGTTTATATTGGATGCGGCGGGTGATAGGTTTGTCACTGCCTATATTTCAATCCAAAAGCGACCTACGCTGCACTGACGGCCGGCTGGTGAGTGAAGTGCCGCCAGAGGAATTGATGTGTCCGCAACCCAATGAGTGTACAGCAGCCGCACTGCCGTCTGATTGTACGTGCTTCATGCGACCTGACCACAACCTGGATGACGACCGCATCATGGTACGCGTGCATTGCGAGAATGTTACTCTGACCCGCATTCCTCGACCACGCATATTCACCAACTCTACAAAGCGAAACTATGAACTGCTACTAGCGAACAACAACATCACAAGCCTGCAAGCGGAAGACCTCCCTGACAACATAAAAGTCAGTATCGAGAATTAGAATTTAGTTAAAATATCGAATAGTCTTGAATGTGACCGATATTTATCTTGGTATTCTGTTTTAGGTACTCGATTTGCGGAACAACTCTTTGAGTACAGTAGACGAGGAGACTGCGACTAGAATCGGTGACAGTAACCTGACATTGCGTCTAGCTGGCAACCCACTCGAGTGCTCATGTAGTATCGCGCCGCTGTTATACGCTCTGCGCGGTCGTGACCTTAACAACACTGACTGGGAGAATGCCACATGTATTGATGGAACCCCGTTGTATGCTGCAGCTATTGGAGAATGCTCAGTAGGCTTGCCACTCGTTGCTTGGTTGGCGATCATCTTCACGGTTTTGGCCTTATTCGTGATCGTTGTTGTAGCATACCTAGCGTCCCGCTCCCGACGGTTGCTCGCGCTAGCGGTGCTGCACCGGTGTGGCTGCGTATGTTTTACCACCGAAGAAAACGATAACCTCCGCTACGACTTGTTCGTAACCTTCTCTCACGTGGACTCGGCAACTGTGGATGAGTTTATCGCGCGGCTTGAGCCAACGTACCGGTTGTGTGTGCACTCCCGGGATTGGATCCCCGGGCGGTTGATCACCGAGCAGATCGTGGAATCTGTGCGGCAGTCCAGGCGCACGGTGGCGCTCGTGTCGCGTCACTTTTTAGCGAGTTCGTGGGCACGCACCGAGTTCCGCGAGGCTTACGCAGCAGCGATGCTAGATGCCAAGCCTCGGCTCATAGTAGTGTTTTTGGAAGATCCAGCCGCGCTTCAGATAGACGACCAGTTACGTTCCTACATCGCTACCTACACGTACCTACGCTGGGGCGAAGTCTGGTTTTGGGACAAGCTAGCGGTGGCGATGCCACGCCCGCGTATATCTTCTAAATTGAGTCCTAAGATAAATCGCCAACGAATTACGTATAATTCAAATCGACTTCAAATAGAAATGACATAGAATAGTGGTGACATAAAATAAGAAGACATTAAAGAGCGTCCTAATTTAAGTAATAATTGTCATAATTATTAAGTTTATTTATTTATCAGTCCTGTTGGCTCATTGGTGGTATTTCTGCTTTATGGTTGTGTGGCGTGGATTTGATGCCCATCCAGAACATGTATTTTATAGTATAAATAAATGTTTGTTCTATGTTTGGATGTTTTGTATGTATTATAAGTACGTATTTACAAAAACAAAAGTATTTAAACATTCTATCAGTTATCTGACTTCAATTAACACAAGCTCTGCTTAGCTTGTCAGATGGCGCTGTATATAATGTCCTACGATCTTTATTTATTAATTTAAAATAAACTCTCAAGTTGATGTTAATACCCTATGTTAACATTAAAATATAATGTTCTCAGTCAATATTGGATAGGGTTTAAAGTAAAAATCATGTCAAATAACGTCTTAAGTACCTTAATCTAAAATTGCATAACAACAAATCTCATTGTATATATTATATTATTATATGCCAAATTTTCGTTTTATTTATGCGGGATTACTCACGTTTAATTTTATCGGAAGCTCCGACTATAGTTCCGATAAAATCACACGTGAGTAATCCCGCATTAATAAAACGAATATGTGCCAAATGATGTTTATCGGCAAGTGCATTACTTGAGGACGCCTGAATTGATTTAGGTGATCCATTTTTTCAATGGTCGTAACGTATATATGCGATAGGGCAAAGGCCGCGCTCTACAAAATACAAATACAACTATTTTATTGATAACACCAATGTTACAGATCAATATCATTTCAAATATATCATAAAAAAAACACTGTCAACAACAAAAACATGTCAATGAATAAAAAAAGCTAAATGTCAAAATAAAGTATTACATTAATAATATCATAAAGGCGAAAGTTTGCGAGTGTGTAAGTTTGTATGTTGTTACTTCTTCTTGTTAAAACAGCTGGGCCAATTTTGATGAAATTTGGTATGGAGGTAGCTGACACCCTGGATTAACACATACCCCGAAAAAAATTTGTGTTCGCGTGTGATGAGCAAGGAAATAAACAAAAACAGTGGGTTACAATAACACTAGTGTCAATATAAAAATATTATCAATATAATAAAATGTCAAGATAATCTAATTACTAGTTATTTAATAATATTTTAGTTAAAAAAATACTCGTCAATTTCATAAAACAAGGTCTCTAGCAGCTCTTGGTTCTGAAGCACGCGGTGGAAGGTGCATCCCGAACGGAATCTACCGCACAGGATACGAAGTATGGATAGAAAATAAATAATAATAAATAAATATCGTAGGACACATTACACACAGCGCCATCTGACCCCAAACTAAGCAGAGCTTGTGTGATGGAAGTCAGTTAACTGATAGAATACATAAATACTTTTTTTTTTGTAAATACATACTTATAATACATACAGAACACCCAGACACAGAACAAACATTTGTTCATACCAAACAAACATTTGTCCTTGGCGGGAATCGAACCCACGCCCTACAGCTCAGGCAGACATACTCCCAATGAGCCAACAGGGCTGTCAATGAGGAAATCTATTTGAAATCAAATGAGGAATATCTATTTGAATGCCAGGTATTTTAAATAGTTATTAATAATAATTCTCATTTTAGACCTTTTTATATAAATCTACCCACATAACTGTCGCTAGTAATATCATCCGCAATAAATTATACTTTCCTGCCTCATCTCTCACTTGCAATGACAATCGACGAAGAAAAATAAGCCATTCAAACCAAATGTTCACCTAGTTTAATAGATTTTATACTCGAGAAGCGCCCTTGGCTACTTTGACAGACCTCTTGGCTCTACTGAAGCTTCCTTGAATGCATAAGGTGGTGGGTGTCAAGATAAGATGGTTATACTTATTAACGTCGGCAAGACCCTGTCAAGAAGTCTGCGTTTAATGGACAAAGTTAGTATAAGTTACGCCATCAATAACTGATGGCTAAAGTTGCATTGATAGTAATGGCGATCATGGAAATAATTGATCTCTTTTATTTTTTGCCAGAAGTAAGATTGATGAGGTTAATTTCTACTTAGGGTCTTTATAATAAAGCTTATTTTCATAATACAACATTAATTTATGTAACTATATTTATACGAATGACATTTTATAACATGGAGTTTGACATTTGTTAATTATTTTATTAATTCTATAATTTCAATTATATTATTGACATGCATTTAATTTTAATTTTGTTTATTTTTAATATGTATTAAAGATTAATGTGTGTTATTTAATTTTAATTCTAAATATCACACAGATTGATAATGAAAATGTTAAGTTGGTTGTGATTCAATTTTATGTTATCTTATATTTAAAAGGTTATTCTTAATTATCTCCTTAATAGGTATTTTAAAAATAAAATCACTAAACTAATCAATACTTTTTATCGTGCGAGTCCTAATTTTGTACATGATTATTATAGTTTTAAAACTAATAACCTTAATCATAGCATAGCTATGTTTTTGACTACATCATTGTCCTTCACTTTGTTATCGTTTTGAGTTGACAATATTATTATCTTCATTGTTTAAATGGATAGACCATTTGGTGGTAATTATCAGAAATCATTTCGGTAGATATACTTAAAAGTTATACTGCATTATAAGAACTCGACACCAACTCAACACCGATTTTGTGTTCTGCTACAACGACGTGAGCTTGATAAGATTTCTTTTATATTTAGTTCAACAGAAACTACACCACATGCCTTATTTTTAATCCCCGACGCAAAAGGAGGGGTGTTATAAGTTTGACGTCGATGTCTGTCTGTCTGTGTGTGTGTGCGTGTGCGTGTGCGTATGCGTGTGCGTGCGTGCGCGCGCGTGTGTGTGTGTGGGTGGGTGTTTTTTAATTTATATATTTTTTTATTAGTGTTTTTATTTATTTATTTAAAAGCCGTTTTGCTTGCGGTAGTTCTTAGCTATGTTTGGTTAATTAATTAATTTAATTACTTTTTAACTCATGTTGTTAGGTAACGTAAATATGCACTAAGATAGGTATTTTTTTGATTCCAAAGGATGCAAGGGGTTGGAAATTTATATGAAACTTCGTTATTTTTCGTAGTAGCGTTTTCAAACTTACATTAAATAACCTTTATTAAAAGTAATAAACAAAACGCTACTTACTAATTTGTTCAAAACTACCCTGAAAAAGGGGTGCGAATTTGTATCGGGAACTACTTTTTTTTAAACTTATAGATTCCAAACTCTCAGTATAGTTATATTCTCAATCAAAAATAATCATAATTACAAATGGGTATACTCTACCATGTCTGATGTCGATCATTACGCGGACAAAGTCACGGGCAAAAGCTAGTATAATTGCAATGTTATTTGTGGATATAAACGATGTTAGTGTGGCAATGATATAATGTGCGATGACCTTACCACAACTACACTCAAGGACGCTTTCTATTGACTTGTCTATTATCAAAGTTAAACATCCTCTTACTTCACTCTACCTTTTACGATGATCAACATAATCTATACTCGTCAAAATATATTGTCAGAAATAATACTAAAGTTCCAGTCACAAGTGGCCGTCACATAACTCGCTTAAATAATAAATGTGCCATAAAACGGAAGGTTTCTCACTCGAATTGTTGGAAAAACTTCCCTTTTTGTCAATGTGTCAGTAGATTCTTAGGGTCACGACCTCAATATATCAATGCATTTGGCACGATTGGAACCCCTTGTCCCTTTTATCTCGGAAACAACGTATTGTAAATAATAGAAAAGAGAGTAAAAGTTCGTTTTGTTTTTTACATAAACTCCTTTGTAAAGTCAGGCCTTTGTTATTGATAAGATTGAATTGAAAACTTTTAGTAGGTTAAGGGAATGGCTTGAGAAAGAAATGTTCTTAGTATAATTTCTTCAAATAATATTATAGAAAAAGTAACACACATCCGGATAGGGCTTTTCTTATATACCTACCTACTGTTGGGCGTGAGCCCTTTCTCAGCGTGAGCCGGGTAGTTCACCACGCTGCCCAAGTGTCTGTTGATAGATTTCATATTTCACCTTCTAAAACATACAAAATTCTTAGACATGCAGATGGCAGGCAAACGTGAGCCTGTTTGTTGTATTGGTTTGATTACTGCTGGACATAGAATTCCCTCAATGACTTCCATGAAGGCCGGTTGGAAGTGGCTCGCATCCAGCATATTCCTACGTTCTTCATCAGACGACCTAATTTATAATATGTACCTATATAGCTCAGTGGTTAGCGCGGTCAGTTCACACGTCGAAGGGCATGGGTTCATACCCCAACAATAAGCTTGAGCTGCCGGTGAAGGAAAATATCGTGAGGAAACCATAGCGTGGTGGTAGGGTACTTTCTAGTACTCGGCTGGCTAGCTACCACCTTCAAGTTGAAGATCTGCCGTCAGGCACCTAACGGTTTATTCCGGCGGGCTCTCTTGAGAGCCAGTATTGTATTCCGAGCTAAGTGTGTTTACCATCTTTGACCACACAGTTATTTAACGTCAGCTGAGCTGTGATCAAACACCTAGCCTAGCTATATATAAAAGAAAACTTTATTCTTTGATTTTTGTCTAATAAGAATGTCTTACAAATTATTCACAGAAAATAATACAAGAAACGACCTTCTTAAAAGTATTCGATTACTGCAAAGGAGAACGGTCAAATATGTCGTAGTTTGGACCCTGGCGTTATTACGGCGAGGGTCTTTCGGTACCAACCCATAATTTTGTTTACGTTAACTTACGATCGCTTTCTCTAACATATTATGTAAGGCTATTCTATTTTGTAATATACATAAATGACTGACCGTACTTACTTATTCGTGGAGTGACTTGGTCATGATTTTGTAGTGATTTTTTTAAACTACAGTACATTTTGTTTGGCGTTTGGAATTTGTTTTCTAAGTATGTTAGCTAAGTGGTTAGCGTGGCCGGTTAACACGCTGGGTTCAAATCCCAACAATGATCTTGAGCTGCCGGTGAAGGAAAACATCGTTAGGAAACCATAGCATGGTGGAATGGTATTTCCTGGTACTCGGCTGGCTAACTACTACCCTAAAGTTGAAAATCTGTCGCCAAAAACCTAACAATGTGTTCCGGCAGCCTCACTTGAGAGCAAGTTCTATTCCAGGCTCGATATGTTTACCATCTTCAACCATACCGTCACTTAACATTAGGTAAGTTTTGGTCAAACACCTAGCCTACAACCAAAAGAAAGACTTCTTTAGGTTTTATATACCCTAACCTTGAAGGATTTTGATTTTATATAGGGATAAAATACCACAACTTTAGCTTTTGAACTTTAATGTAATAAATTTGAAAGGTCCAAGAAATCAGTGCCTTTTGTCTGTGACAATCGCCAGCTATATTACGATGAGCCCATTCAGCAAAATATAGTTTTTGTATGTGTATGTTTGTATCGTGTAGAATAAATGCGTTTTAGGGTTCCATAGCTCAAGAGGAAAAAAACGGAACCCTTATAGGATCACTTTGTTGTTCGTCTGTCTGTCACCTTTTTTACGCGTAGAGGTATCAAGTATCAAGCTGAAATCCATATGCAGGTTGACAGACTTCAGACATCTTCGAGAACTTTTTAAAAACTCTCAGACGTAGGATTCCTCACGATGTTTTCCTTCACCGTTTGTAGTTATCGGCAATACACACATAACTTAGAAAAGACCGTGGGATTGGAACCCAGTAACTCCAGATTAGAAGCAAGACGGTCTCCCAACTATACTGTCGAAACTTTTTCCCAACTAGGTTGCCAGAACATAGCTTATAAATATACAGTTTTTTTTTCAGCCCCTAGTGCCTTTGCTTTGGGCAATTTCCTCCTTTTAGACTGCCCGGTCTTCGGCTTTGGTGATGTGATTCTCGCGGCCATTTTGTTAGTCACACCACCTCCGTTTGAGTCGCTTAAATTTTGGCGTCCAAGCTGTGGTGACCTTTGCCCAGCGATCGTTTGGCATGCGACAAACATGGCCCACCTAGTCCCAATTCAGTCGTCCGGCTTTGTGGCTGACACCAGCGATTTGGGTTTTTATTATTAATTTTATTTGGAAACCAAAAACCAAACCAAAATGTACAATTAATAATTAAAAGCTTGGTCAAAAACAATTATAAACTATCATAGATCATTAATAATAACAATTATTTTGTGTCTTAATTAAACCCTTATTGAAGATTGGAGATTTCTATTTGAGACTATTTCATTTGTAAAGGGAAAGGCAGCCAGAATACCGACATAATTGCTACGTTGAATGGCAAAGTTTTTGACGAGCAAATGAAGTGTTAAATAAATTGAATTTGGGGAACGCTCATAATTTGGAAGTAATAAATTTATGTACAATCAGGTCTATTTTTCACGTAAGCTTTATTTATAGTTAGTCCCCAAGCGAAATGTATGGCCGTGATCGAAGTTTAGGATCGGACATACTGAGTCACTGAATTTGACTGCAGTAATAACCACGACTAATTAAAAGTTGACTGCACGTAGTGACGATAGCTTAGTAGTTAGCGCGGCTTCACGCCGAAGGCCGTGGGCTCGGATTTCAAAATTAAGTTCAAAGTATTCCAGTGTCAAGGGTTCCAGCCTGTTCCTTTCTTTTATTTTATGCAATATTTTTATTACAATTAATGATTTGGCAATAAAACTGGCCCATTTTTGCTTCGCTAAATACGGCTTTGTGTATTGTTTGATAAGCTTTATAATCATCAGAGGTAGCAAGACACGGTTACATAAATGACTGGGAGTGCATTAAAGCCTACAATAGGATACACCAGAATTTCACACATATCAATATTTTTAAATATTATATATGAAGTGAATACATTTATCGATTTTATATGCCGTGGTGGTGCCGGCGTAAGAATTGTACCCCACCTTCTCTACCCGTGGTTGCCGTAAGAGTCAGCTAAGGGATGTAATACCGGAAGATGGGCAGCAGCGTTTTCTTTGAACAATCACACCTAACTGTGCTCGCCAACCCACCTGCTAAGCGTGGCGAGTATTGGCAAAACCCCCACAGGAGGAGGCCTATGTCCAGCAGTGGACCTCGTATGGCTGATGATGTGATGTGATATCATAAAAATCTTGAAAAATTGATTTCAATTCAAACAAGCTTTTATTTATAAAAATAGGGATAAAAGAAATATATCATGCAGTCCATAGGAAACTGGAAAAGTTTAATTAATTAATTGTAGTCACAAGGTCGCTCAGGTATGTCTAAGTTTACCCAAAACAATGAAGCCAAAGGTGAGTCGGCCGTTAAATTATGAGGTTTGTTGTTATTTGCAAATTGTTTCCGATTTTGCGTCGAAAATTTGCCCACGTAACTTTGGAAATCTGAGTTGAACAGAGATTAATGTACAAAGTTTGCGTAGGTAGTGTCCAAACGGTTTAAGTCATAGGCTCTGATTTTGACTTGGGTTATCAGCTCCGATAAAAGCTCGCCAAGTGCATGTCACATTTTTTATTTATATTACGTTTTGGGTGTTTGGGTTGGTTGTATACTCAAAGAAATGAGCGCCAAAGTAGCGATGCCCTAGACTTTGTTTTACTACTCAAGGTTCTCTGTAGTTCAGTTTCTTGTTATTCCTCCTCCGTTGCTGGGGAAGTAGGGCATCAGTTTCTCCTTACCAATGCTGGACCGGTCAGGTGGCCAGGTGGCCATCTCGGTGGCCAGATCTTGGCTTTGTGGATCTCTTGGGAGCCTCATGCCTATTGCCGTCTCTGTCTCTTCGCCTTCCGGGCCAGCCAGTAGGAGTTCTCGACAGAAGGCACGCCAGGTACGTACGTCAGGGGGCGTGCAAGTTCTGTGTATCGATGCAATGGTCATAGACAGCCGTTATCTCTTACCATCAGGAAAGCATCTCGTTTGTCTCATTACCTTGACCCTTAAAATTAAATAAAAGTAAGCTGAAATTTTCTACCCGAGTGGATGTTCCCTGATAGATACAATCTGGGTGCCTTGAAGTCGCGAGTCAATCGGTTTCTTCTAAGCGAGCGTGTCCTACCGTAGGCCGAATTCGCTAAACACCAGGCGAGTTGGCGGTCAAACGCAAACCTACCTAAAATATAAAAAAAAGCTTAATAAAAATTTGCTTGTAAATTGTACATCATTTAATGTACGCATGTCGGATTTTGGGCCCAAATCACAAAACAGTTGTTCTTTCAGGGTGGTAAACGTAATGGTAACCTGAAAGACTGGGCCCAGTTTGCAAATTGAAAAGGAGGAATAAAGGAAATAGAAAAGAGGGAAGGCAGGCCTTTGCCCTGAAGTAGTGGACCCAGGTTGGCCAAGATAGGGGAAAAAGAGAGATAGGAAGAGAGAAAGGAGGCCCTGCAGTAGTGCACTTAGATTGCACGAAATAATGCTGAATAAAGGAAGTAGAAAGGAGGGAAGAGAGGCAATTGCCCTGAATTGACTGTCCTCTGGCACAGGCAATTCATGCCTAAAAGAGAACACCAACAACATTGTTAATGAGTAAATTTTTTAAAGAAAATAATGCATTATTATTATAATTATAGTAGCGGATATAGATTGCACGTTATACGGATGAATAAAGGAAGTAAAAAGAAGGGGAGCTTTTGCCCTGCATTGGTAGACCCAGGTGGCATTAGGAAGTAAAATTAAATGAAATTAGAAGGAGGAAAGAAATATCTTTCCTCTGCATTGAGACGATCCAAGTTGAGGTATTTCTTTTCAGTGCTATACCAAAAGTTGGTAAAGTCAAATCAGAAAAATAATCTATATGCCAAAGGTCAAGGAATATGACACGAAAATCGTTTGAAAATATTTATGAAAAAAAGTTAGTAATTTGTAAATTATACATGTTATAAATTACTTAGTTTATCGCAACTTTTATTATGCGTCTATTATTTTTATGTTTTAAGGTCACACAATATTTTAAAGGACTAAAAGTTACAGACGGTCAAGGTACATAATTAATCCAGGTACGATCTATAAACTATTCATAGTGTGTAAGAGAGAAAGGGAAAGTAATCGTCACAGCTTCCATTTTAAGCCAATCTCATTAAGCTCGGCTGCTAGTGTCAGGATCCTTACAATTAAATTTTAAACTTTTTTTTTGTATAGTAGTAAGATAAATGTATTGCTCTACAGATGATAAGGTTTGAAACGGTGATAGCTCAGTGGTTAGCGCGATCGGTTCACACGCCGTAGGGCATGGGTGCAAAACCCCAACAATGAGCTTGAGCTGTCGGTGAAGGATAATATCGTGAGAAAACCATAGCATATTGGTAGGGTATTTTCTTGTATTCTAGCTACCACCTTCAAGTCGCAAATCTGCTGCCAAGTTGATATGAAGTCCAATATGTTCCGGCAGCCTCACTTAAGAGCCAGTTCAATTCCAGGCTAGGTGTGCTTTACCATCTTCGACCATACCGTCACTTAACATTAGGTGAGCTGTGGTCAAACACCTAGCTTGACAAATATGAAAAAGGGACATCACCTGCCCATGACTAATGCAGAAGTACCAAGAGATTTAGGTAGTAAAACAAAGTCTAGCCCATATACTCTGAGCTTCTTATTTTGATATATGTTAAGCCATCACGAAAAAGCTATACGATTATGCTATTGTTTCTTTTTTTTTATATTTCTTTATTGTACCATAAAATACATAACAAACATGTACAAACTACCAGTGTGAATTAGGTCCTGGCATGTAACAACCGTGATGCCGTGGTGGTGCCGGCGTAAGAATTGTACCTCACCCTCTCTACCCGTGGTTGCCGTAAGAGTCGGCTAAGGGATGTAATACGGAAGATGGGCAGCAGCGTATTCCTTGAACAATCACACCTAACTGCGCTCGCCAACCCGCCTGCCAAGCGTGGCGAGTACTGGCAAAACCCCTCCAGGAGGAGGCCTATGCCCAGCAGTGGCCGTCCTATGGCTGATGATGTGATGTAACAACCATGTAAACATTATTGTTTTGCGAGCATAATACCCATCCAAAACTTCATAAATGAAGGCTTATGTAAGTACAATGACACATAGATATATTCAAATACAATTAGATAAAAGGAGATTAAATAAACATATAAACTTTAGAACAGTTATTATATTTTTTTAAAAGGATATAATTATTTTTTTTGGAAAAACCATCGTTTGACGGTAGGTAGACTATAATCGAACGGCATTATGCTATTACAAACCTTATTGCGCAGACGCATATATACACATATATAGACGCATATATGGTCGCGTAGCGTATTTCCTGAGTAAAAAGTATCGCAGCTTTGAGTACGGGCGCAAGGCATTGAAAACAAATCACAGCATTAGACATTTGCAGCAATAAAAAGAAAAACCAACTGATAGCGCTAAGACGTCCCGTCAAGATGTATAATATGCATAATTGCATACCGACCTCATTTTACATTCTGGGCCCCGCGGTGTGCAACCACGTCCGCGCTTTCGTACGGCATGCGCTATTCACCGCGTGATGCAGAACCAAGCTGAGATCTTGGCTCAAGAGACCTTGTTTTATGACTGACGATAATTAAAAACTAAAAAAATATTAGTCATCATCATCAGCCTATCGAAGTCCACTGCTGGACATAGGCCTCTCCCAAGACACGCCACTGAGCCCGATCTTCGGCTTTTCGCTTCCATCCACCGCCAGCTGTCCTATATCGTCACTCCATCGAGTCTCAGGGCGTCCTACGCTACGTTTGCCGATTCGCGGTCTCCACTCCAGAGCACGTCTACCCCAGCGGTTATCGGTTCTGCGACAGACATATCCAAATTATTATAATATTATTTTTTATTGTAATTTTATTAAAGTAACATAATATATTTTAATACTGACATAATATTTTAATGAATAATTAAAAAGATTAATTGTCATTTTAAAATAGTATAATTATGGAGTTTGACTTTTAGCTATGGTGCTTACCATAAAATATTGTATTACGTATACACAAACATATACTCCTATATCAAAGTGACCCAGCACCGAACGTTGGCATGATCGACGATGGTATTTTTTTTTTTTTATGTCTGTCAGGCTAGGTGTTTGACCACAGCTCACCTGATATTAAGTGACGGTGTGGTCGAAGATGGTAAAGCACACCTAGCCTGCAATGGTAAACTTACTTAGCCTTGAATGGCTCTCAAGTAATGTCACCAGAACATAACATAAGGTGCTTGACGGCAGATTTTCAACTTGACGGTGGGAGTTAACCAGCAGAGTTCTAGAAGGTACTGCCATCATGGTTTCTTCAAAATGTTTTCCTTCATTGGCAGCTCAAGATCATTGTTGGGATTTAAAGCCACATCCTTCCTTTTTCTTAAAATAAGAAAATGGGAGTCATTGCCGGCTTCTGTTTCCTATAAACTACAATTTGGACATTTTAAAGGCTAGAGTGAAAAGATTTCTGCTAGATCAGCTCCATCCTCGGCCGCACCACTGCTTTCCATCAGGCGAGTTGGTGGCCAAATTTTTTAAATGTATTTCTACTGCGTTATTCTACGCACACTCCATGTTTTACAAAGTCTTATCACAGTAATTTTAATTTACAAAATCTTTCAATCAATTACACAAATAGATGAAATAAAAATTACACACATAAGTGATTACAAATAAATTCAACATTAATTGGTTTCTAAATATCTGTGATTAAAATTAGGTAAAAATATTATATTTTCTTTTCAGGAAACGATTGAAAGCTTAATTTTGAATTTTGTTCCGCAGTAATAACGGCTAAAATTATTTGACAGTTGATTTTGAAAGAAATAAATATTGTAGCAATATTTTCCATGATATCGTACATTATATAGAGAACACGGTATGGACTTTTTTTTAAATAATGTATTTTTGAAGTGAAAACTTCTTTAGCCGCTTTGAGCAATACTGGATAGGTGTAAAACTTATGGGTTACATGCTAATGTGACGTATTTTAAGTTATCACTTCTGTAGGCAATCCCAATGATTGCCTATTTTTTTGAAGTGAAAGCTTTTTCAATCATGTCGAGTGATTTTTTGGTAGGTGCAAAACTTATGGGTTTGCGTCAACGACACTATATGAGACTTGTTTTAAGTTTTCACTTCTGTCGGCAGTCCCCACGACTATCAATTTTAAACCGACTCCAAAAAAGAGGAGGTTCTATGTTCGACTGTATGTATTTTTTTATGTATGCTTTGTTAGATTATTCACTAAATAATTTGAATAATTTTGTTGAAATTGTTCTCATGTTTTATTTCTGATTAGGGTATACTAAGGATATTTTGTTTGACGCTGTAGAGAAGGACCTGGGACCTATTTTTGAACTATATATATGTATATATAGCAATATATATTTATTTATATTTTACTATCAAAAGTCTTATAACATCCTAGTTTTCAATTTATTTTCATTCTGTTAGCGCGGCCGACACGGAGGGATAAGAGAGAGGAATGAAACGACGACTTACCTGGTTTCCGGGCTGATGAGCACAGCTGCGTCACCCTCTCCTAGGTCTCGATGGTCGTCGTGTCTTTGTAGTGGACTGTATAAATTGAGGGTAGCGGCGCGGTCGTGACGCGGGCGCGGGGAACCGTGAGGCTCCTGCGGGAACCGTATCCCGTGCGGTGGTACGTTCGCTCGAGAAGGCGAACGAGCGGAAAGCGGTGTTGCGGGCGAGCGTATTCGCACATCAGTCGCTGACGAGGGTCAACGATAGACACATCCGTCGCTGACGAGGGTCAACGGCAGACTACTCGTCGTAGTAGTCTCCTCTCCGCCACGAAGTTCAACACAGATAGTCGTCGTTCATGGGAAAAAGAGGGTAGGATGCGAGGTAGGAAAAAATGAAGGTATCGCACTCAGAAGTGGCGCTAACACATTCTATAAATACACTTTAAGCGATAAAACCGCTTCTTGTGGTTTACTGTTTTAAAGTTCGTTTATTATCTGTACATTTTAATTTCCGGTGTGCACAGTAAAAAAAATATATTTATTATCAAAATTTCTGATTATATTTCGAATATTAAAACCCATGCTGTTTCTCTGTTCTTCTAATGACACGGTTGCGTGTACAAGTTACGTCAATAAGTTCACTCATGTAACGTTAGCATCGATAAATCAGATATCTTTGGCTCCATCGCAGAAACAAACATGTTTTCCGAGATTGTTTTTACTTTAAAAAGGTTCTGAGAAGTATTTTAGTGCAAACAACTTTTTTGTCAACATAAAACAGGGTTTCTCAAACTTTTAGCTCCACATACCCCTAATAAACTCACAACACAATAGCCTTTTAAAATACCGGCTATAATCAGAATAAATCAGGACAAAATAAATAAATGACACTCGTGCAAAGCTGAAGCGCAAATTTTAACTGTTTAATTTTAACACAATAATTTATATTACCAAAACGCATTGAAATAAACACGTGGTGTTTAGATGAATTGTAACATAAATCAAGCTTGAAATTTACCAATTTATCATATCCTTCTATTCTAACTAATATTATAAATGTGAATGTGAGTTTGTTTATTGCCTTCACACGTAAACTACTCAACAAATCTGGGTGAAATTTTGAATACAGGTACTTTAGGCCCTGGAATAAGACAAAATACTTTTCATCATCCATCACCACGCAGATAAAACTGCAGCAGATAGTTATATTATAAATGTTAAAGTGGACGGATGTTAAGATGTTTGTTAATCAATCACGCGAAAAGGGCTGAACAGATTTGGATGAATTTAAATAACTGTTATCTAATCTGGGACCGCGCGCGACTACCATGTCATTTTCGGTGCGCTTGATTTGAGTGTCCGTATTTTTGTGTTCGCTCAGGATAATTAGGTCAAATATTAACCAGCAATTTTTTTCATTATTTCAAATGACAATCGACTCTGTATCAAAAATGCTGATGCTCAAACTTTCACGGTGTTTAGTTTATTATCTAGATTAACATATAGGATACTGTTTACATTAGAAAAAAAAATTGGTTCTTGTGGAATTATCAAAGAACGAACTACTGGACGTAACCATTTAAAATTTGGTATAGATGCTTCTTAAGAACATTATTCATTATTCTATTGCTTGTTTTTTATTTACGCATTTCATTTCTCTCTGAACCTAATTCTAAAGTTAACGCGGATGAACTAAACTAGTTCCTAATAAAACTGTCAGTCATGACTGCGGAGCACTAAAAACAAAGGAACTTCAGAACGGAAGGTAAACATTTCCATCCCTTGACCTGATTACACAAGCGACAATGACACGTACCATCGACCACTTAAACTATGGCAAACTCAATTAGAACAAGCCAGCAGGGCTGGATGTAGAACTGTGGAAGCAATTACCATACACTTAGGTAACAAGACACCCTCTCAAGTTTTTTAACTGTTGATAATAGGCAAAGTATTTGTTTGAAATGGGGTCCGGTTTTCTTATGTCATTGTTGAAATAACCACCGTCATCGTAAACCGTGATGTCCTTCTAGGTGAGCTAGTTCCATCTTAGACCAAATCGTTGCAGAATTTGCAGAGACATCAGGCAGAATGTGGTCCAAGGCAAACCTATAAGTTTAAAAAAAATCCCCACCACGCACGCGATTCAGCGTTGAACAGCTAGTTTTATTTAATAGACTCTAGCAGAAGCTGCGGCCCTGGCAAGTACCTACCATTAGAGTCTAACATCTTCTTACTAACTTTAATTTATCTTTGTCGAGATCACCGTCTTTGTTTGACTTGATAGTACTTCTAAATTAATTAACGGCTCCCATTTCCTACTCGTGGAATAAAGTGGCTAAAACAGTTTGTAACCAATAGCTAGCGATCATCATCCCACTAATATTATAAATGTGAAAGTTTGGATGTATGGATGGATGGATGGATGTTTGTTACTCAATCACGCCAGAACGGCAAAACGGATCTGGATGAAATTTTGCATGTAGATACTATAAGCCCTGGAATAAAACATAGGATACTTTCCATCATCATCATCATCCATCACCACGCGGGCAAAACCACGGTGCGCAGCTAGTTTAATCTAATTTTAACGCTGTTCCAGAATTCGTTATAACTGTTTTCTTTAATAATAATTCAATTGTCATCTATTCACGAAAATAAATATTCTGGGACAAATTAGTGATAGAATACTCATAAACTTTTTTATGTAAATATATACGGAACCCAGACACAGAACAAACGCTTATGCTCCAGGGTCTGATGATGAAGCTAGAAGGTAGCCACGGCATCTCTGTGATAAAACAACATAACCCCACCGAGTTTAGGCTCGATTGATTCGTCTTGAGGAGCAATCTCTTAAATACTTAGCTACTAAAAAGTTGAAACTTTTTCCGGAACAATGTACCAAACATATATAAAAATAAATTCTAGTAAGTATTTGGCGTGTAGGTTACCTATATCCTTAAAAGCTTGAAGTACTATCCGTTATAGGTTACAGGTTAGGTTCTTACTATATTTCTGTGCCTCAAGCTTTTAAGAATATAGGTAAGCAAATACTTACTAGAATTTATTTTTAATTTCTAGTTCATTGCCCCAGCTTAAAGCTTGTTTAAAAAAAACAACTTTTACTTTACTTATTTTTCTTACATTTGTGTAAAGAGCATAAACATTTATTCTGTTTCTGGGTTCTGTATATATTTACATTAAAAAAGTTTATGGGTATTCTATCAGTTATCTGGTACCCACAGTGCGATTAAAAATTCACTGAAATCGTAAGCTTTTCACTGTTCTTTATTATTAAACTCATTTTACTACCGCAGTATCGTTATTAAAACAAAAGTACGGAATGCATCGGGTATTTTAATGAATGATTCGAGTTGAAAATTGCGAAATTATATTGGAGTAACGATCACGCATCACGGAAGCCGATGAAAGTATAATAGTTAGAGATGAGACCAAATGCACATTTTGCCGAATTCGACTTTTATATTCGAAAAGGCGGCTATTGATACCTTTTTTATGTAAAAGTAATAAGATGAACGAACTAACGTCTGTCTATGACCATTGTAGCGATACACAGAGCTTTGAGTAGTAAAACAAAGTCCAGGGTATCGCTGCTTTGAAACTCATTACTTTGAGACTTTCAATGGTTAGTCCTAACAACCCTGTGATTTCGCTAACCGCAGTACCCTTCAAACCGGAACATGTTTACACACTACTTACTGCTTGGCGGCAGAATATCTGGTACTGCGGTGGTATCTAGCTAGACGGTCTCGTGCTAAGGAGATCTATACATACAGATATATAGATACAGAAATAGTAAATAGATTACAAAAAAAAAAAATATTGGAATTAATCAAATTTAATATTTTATCATTAAGGGCTTAATCTTATTATCTTTTTCTTATTAATTCTATTTTTTCTTTTTGAGTATTCACTTTAGTTCTGTTTTGATGATGATAATGGCAAAGTATATAGGTATATATTGATTTGTAGCGATTATAGCTCAGTGGTTAGGACGGTCATACAACGAAGAGCGTGGGTTCAAACTCCAACAATAAGCTTGAGCTGTCGGTAAGGGAAACACATAGCGTAGTGGTAAGGACTAGAGTTCAACTGGTTTAACTAATATCTCCAAGTTGAACATATGTCGCCAAGCAGTCAGTGTGTTTTGGCAGCCTCACTTGAGAGCCAGTTCCATTTCAGGCTAGGTGTGTTTACATCTTCGACCACGCCGTCTATTAAGGTGATATCAGTGGTATCAGGTGAGCTATGGTGAAACACCTAATCTGGCAATCATAAAAAATAACCACTATCAAGTATTTTTGAACAATAAAATTAATTTAGTAATAAAGTCGTGAAATATATTTTGTATCTACATACAATTTAACTACCTACATACGTACTCAATCTTAAATAATTCTATTCTGAAAGTATTCCTAAAAAAAATATATATTAAATCATAACACATGTCAATATAATGATGATATCAACATAATAATAAGTCAAATATAAAATATGTCAATAAAAATCTGCTGAGCTATGGTCAAACACCCAGCCTGTAAACCTAAAAAACCTGTAACCAAAAATAACACATAAGCTACTTTTTATCCTGTAAAAAGTAGATGAAACCGCAGAGCGTAGCTAGTTGTATATGTTTTGTAAACTGTAAAACTCTGTATCCAAATAAAATTTTCTTCACTCGATGCCCTATCAAATCCTATATTCGTATGCTAAGGAAAAAATCTCGGTTGATTCCTTTTTATAACCTGCACATCACACGGCCAATTTGAACTGAAGCTTTTCTATCCGTACAAAATGTCTGTTTGTATCACAGAATAATAAAACAGTTAGAACTGTCATGTATTACGTTTGAATGCGGCCAAAAGTATGAGCAAGTTTTGTTGCAAAATAATGCATAAGCGGAGGATTTTTTGTTGAGTTTTGTTTTTTGTTAAATTAATAAATAGAGTAGTTTATATAAAAATAAATGTGTGTTGTGTAAATATATACTGGAGTAATAAACCTCTTAAAACACTATCTCAAATAGTAATTTATTTATTTACTATTCGTAATTTTTTTTAGTTTTGTTCAAAAGTTATATTTTGATAGAGAAATCACTGACGATGTTTATTGTATTGCAATTATCGATAAATGGTATAAAATGAAAACACGTTTAACGTGTCTATTTGTTAGGTAAATTCTTCAAAGTTATATGATTTATAGAATTCTTCCAAAACGTGTCTGGCGAAGAGATATCAGCGACATCCGGGGAGGATGGATAGTGTTATTATAAAGGCTTCTAAGCGTGTCATTTGACATATGGTAGCACTTAAATGTAAATACTACTCACGGTCAACGTTGCATGACATCCATGATCTTCTGACAACGTCTAGGAAATATAGATGTTTTCAAGAGATGACATTTATCTTTCCAATAAACCGACAATTATTTATTATGATTCTTACTAAATAAGAAAACCACCTAAATAAGTATATTTCTTGTCATAAAGCTTTGTGCGTTGAGCCAGTGTCAAGTAATAATGATATGTTTTTAAGTGTCATATTAAAATCAAGTATAATAATCACAGTCAAAGTCGCTTCAAGTACGTTACGGTCAAGTCCATTTCATGCCTAAGTAAGGCAGTAGAAACTTTTCTAATAGCTTTAATCGGGATGCGGAAGCAACACGAAAAAACGTGTTACACTCCATTACATGATATGCCTACACTAGTGGGTATGATTCACTTTATGATTAAAAGGCCACATATTTTAAATACCTAGTCTATCCACCATAAAAAAGCGTAAACAGTCAATGAAAGACAAATTTTTTTTTAAAAGAAAATTATAAAAATTAAAGTTGTTTTTTTGTGTTTCTCTTTTTTTCAATATGGCCATTCCATTTTCCATTTGTTGATTTGTTCCACGACTGGAACAAATCGTATGTTTGTATCGTAAAAAATCTCAGTCACCTACATAGGTAAGCCTAAAAAAACTGGGTCCTTTCCGTATCAGTAAGAACGAATTGACAATAAAGCCGGTTTTACTGGTATACAACGGCCTTTACTATGGGAAAGTTCACTTTTGACGCTCATTTTATGATTATCACGGCGTAAGCAGAAAAGCTGCTTTTATTTTGTTGGTAATAAAGCCTAATTTATCTTGGGATCTTTATAACCATTGTAGTTGAATTTGTTATAGTCAGTAAAGATTGTGGACTTACGACTATAATATTATACTTAACTGCATAATGTTTCATGCTTGAGTCTATTATAATGCAGACTTATTGTTGAAATTTTTATCTGTGCAGAAATAATATGCAATTCAATTTTTTTACAATCTAAAAAATCTGGTAGAGCGTTACAATTTTGTGAAGAGTCAAACAGAGGACATTTTTTTTTTATGTTCGTGACTTGAACACTAGTAATTACGCGTTTGTGCAGTATTATCAAAAAAAAAAAAAATGTCCTAGTTTTTTGTGCGTTATAAACATATATTTAGTCTTTTAATATAGTTTTTTTTTATTTATTATACATACGTTTGAGTTTGACCACATCCTACCTGATGTTATCAGGGTGCAGCCAAATTGTACTGCGCGGAAATACAGACGCCAACAGAGAGTTCCACATCCTCGGTGTATGTATGAAAAATTATAGAATCGAAGTATTTTGTACATACACGGGGAATGTAAATCATGTAGGTACGAATAAATAAATAAACATCGTTTTGACATTTCACACAGCGCCATCTAGCCCCAAAGTAAGCAAAACTTGTACTATGGGAAGCAGATAGCTCATAGAAGAATTATATACTTTTATTGTTGTAAATGCTTATACTAATAATTATATAGTTATACATAACACCCAGACACAAAACAAACACGCTTTCGTTGCACAAATGTTAGTTCTGACCGGGAATTGAACCCACACCCTTTAGCTCTCGAAGCAGCACACGCATGATAATCCGTTCACTGGTTTTTAAGCTTATCGTGAACAGACAGACAGACACGGCGGACGACTTTGTTTTATAATATGTAGTGATTTTGCATTCGTCTAAAATGAATAAAATAATATTTCCAAATACGAAACAAGAAAAGCTTGCTACAGAAAATAAAACAATAATTTATTATGAAAATGCGAGTTTATCATAGCAATTGAATGCCGACCCAGTTTTCGAGTGATTTCAATATCGTATATCATTATAAAACGTCCTTCATAGTTCAAATTGAGGGCTCAGCACGATCCACAGATTAGTTTGACATACCATAAGATGTTCAATAATTCTAATATGTTCACTACTTTGACTTTCATAACATTTTTACGAAGTTTTTGACTAAATAAATTTTGTATTGTGTTACCAATATGTCACTTCTTAAATTATACAATAGTACTTTTTCTTCAAAAATTTATAGACATAATTATGTCACTCGGGTGTGTGCCGTGGTGGTGCCGGCGTAAGAATAGTACCCCACCCTCTCTACCCGTAGTTGCCGTAAGAGTCGGCTAAACAAATCGCAAATTTTGTAATATTATTACTCCTGGCCGCTCGAATGGGCAAACAGTTGTCTCAAGTGCTTTATCTTTTGGCATTTCTATACATTGTCTGCTCTCTGGTCTGACCTTATGCTTTGTATTTCTATACAAATATTGTAGAACGCCTTGAATGCCGCAGTTTTCCGCCAAAAATGACTTCTTTTGTCGCCAACAACAATGCATGATTTATTATTGGCCATCACCGTACTACCCTCAAACTTTGCTTGAAAAGAGGCGTTTGATAATGTGTAAAGCTCGTGATTTTTAATAAGTGTAAGTATATACCGTTGAAAATATATCGTTTACTTGCGACGACAGTGTGACATTTATGACAGTGTAATACTATTAAGTTAAAAAATATAAACTGGTAGAAATAATACATAATAGGTATGCATAGTTTGTATGTAAAAATAATAATTCATGTTGAATGTTCTAAGTATATATTTAGTTTATTTCCGCCTAACAGTCTTTTTAGGTACAACAGCGATGTGGTGAAATTGAACTAACTTGACATCAATTAAAAAAAAATTGATCGAAACTTTACTTAATATATTTAACTAAAATTTGACATAAACTAAAACAAATTTTAACTATACACTAATTTAAAGAAAAACAGTTTTAAACAAAACACTAATTAAAAGAAAAACAAATCACTAATTAAAATAACCACAAATCTTTATATCCTCTTCTCGCTGCAGTAACCGCTTGCCGACACGTGTTTCGCCTCTACACGAGGCATCCTCAGGACGTGTCGACTCTTCGAGCGCTTAATCCAGACTGAGTAATCCTCCTCGACAGCGGCGCTTTATATACTATTTTCCGCGGCCGCCCACGCCTGTAAGATCGCAAACATATAAGCAAGAAAATTTTAACTTTACTAAAGTCGAACCATTAAACTCCTTAGAAATTTAACAGAATACGTAGGAAATCTTTGGTAAACAGAATTAAGTACGTACCTATGTTTGAAGGACTATCGATTACGTACGTTACGTTACTTAAACGTAAGCACCACTTGTAATTTCGCTCGTGACCCCCCATTTATAACATAAGCCGAATATAAGCCGTGAATATTCTGGAACGGCTGCCCAATGTCATATTATAAGTTTATCGCACCACCGTTCTTCGACGTAAGCTCTCCTAATCCCGTAAACCTTTCGGCTCTTTGCATTTATTTCTCGTCCTTTGGGCATTAGATCCCTATTTATTCTGGTTATTGCCAAACTAATTCCATTTTATCAAACATTAATATCATTTTGTTTTGTATTTGATATAGTTTTAGTTCGGCATGGGTCGATAGACTTAGTTTTGGATAAATTTATGTATAACCTGCGCCCCGCGGTGTTACCCGCTAAATTTTTTCGGAAAAAAAAGTAGATATCTATTTTAAGTATATAATATATATATATATATATATATATATAAGTAGTTAAATCTATTCTCACATCTACAAAATAAACATTAAAAAACCATAAATATCGGTCGAGCCTTTCGGAGGAGTGTATTTATGTACGTTTTTTTATTTAAAAGAAATACGACGAACGAGATGCTCTCCTGATAGTAAAAGATAACGCCTGTCTGTGACCATTGCAGCGATACACAGAACTTTGTGTAGTAAAACAAAGTTCAGGGAATCACTGCTTTGGCGCTCATTACTTTGAGACTTTCGATGTTTAGTCTCAACAGCCCTGTAATTTCGCTAGCTGCAGACTACTGCTTCGCGGCAGAATAACTGGTACTACGGTGGTAACTAGACGACCTCCTGCTAAGGAGATCTACAACCAAGTAAAATATATATGTGAGTTTCTTTATACTACCATAACTTTTAAATGCTAGAACAGATTTGGATGTGTGTGGTATCGTTAGAATCCTTAGATAATCTCAAATGACGCTAGGTTTTTTTTTTTAAGAAAGGAGTACTAGTCTTTTTTTAGGGTTCCATACCTCAAAAGAAAAAAACAGAACCCTTATAGGATCACTTTGTTATCCCTCTGTCTGTCAAGACCCTTTTTCTCAGGAACGTGTGGAGGTATCAAGCTGAAATTCACATCAAATAATCAAGTCTACTGTTCCTTAGAGCTGTGAAAAAATCAGACTTCTAAGCCAATGCAATCAAAAGATATAGCCGTGTATGCTGAAAATTTTCGACACTTGCAAGGGAATCAAAACCTACAGGGTTCTTCCCGTGAACTCAGAATCTTAAAATTTGGTACGAAGCAACGTCTTAAAGCACAGATAAAGGAAAAATTGCGAATAGTATTTTTTAAATATGTGCCATGAACGGCTCTGTCTTCTGATCGTGTTAACTAAGGCGTTTGTTTTTTTGTCACAGTTCCAATGGATTGCAGACCTGAGAACTTGATACCACTACTCGTTCCTGAGAAAAAAGTTCTTAAAACAGGCATACAAACGGACAACGAAGTGATCTTATAAGGGGTAATTGATTGATCCAGGCGTTACTTTGCGGAAGTTCAATTTGAGAGTTCAAAGTATATATTTAGTTTATTACTGTTTTCTGAAACGACTGTTCAGTTATAATCACTGGATTTAAATTTAACTAACTTGACAACAATTAAAAAACCTTATCCGAAACTTTACCTTATATCTAAAACTAAAATTTGGCTTAAACTTAAAAGCTAAACAAATTCAACAAAAAACGAATTAAAATAAAATAACCACAAGTCTTTATATCCTCTTCTCGCTGCAGTAACTACTTGCAGACACGTGTTTCGCCTCTACACGAGGCATCCTCAGTACGTGTTGACTCTTCGACCGCTCGGCTTCTTCCTTAGTCTTGGCCAAGCGACCTTAATTTAATCACTTTACCTTTTTTTACTTTTAATTTATACCTTAAACACTCTTATAATGGGTTTTTCTTTTGAGGTACGGACCCCTAAAAATTGGCGCTGCCATAATAACGCTGATGTGTATTTAAAGCCCGGAAAATTATTCCAAATATCATAGACCTTTAAGAAAACATGTTAATGGACAAAATTATCATCCTTTAGTATAACGGAACTTCTCAGAAACAGTCTGTTTATTTGAAATATAAACATTAAACCCTTCAGATGCTGAGATGAGAGGAATTAGAATGTGAGCGTAGGTGATAAATCCGCCGTATTTTATTTACTTTTACTTCAGAAGATTTTAGTGTGGGCGAATCACACGCGGAAAGGCGTGGGTTCAAATCCCAACAATAAACTTGAGTTGCCGGTGAAAGAAGCAATCGTGACGAAACTGTACCATGGTGGTAGAGTAAAAGTTAAAAAAAGTTAAAAGCCTCACTTGAGAGCCAGTTCTATTCCAGGCTAGATGTGCTGTACCATCTTCGACCACACCGTCATTTAACATCAAGTGAGTTGTGGTCAAACACCTAGCCTGTCAGCCATAAAAAAAAAGGAAACCATAGCGTGGTGGTAGGACACTTTCTAGTACTCGGCTGGCTAGCTGCGGCCTAAAATACTTTTTTCATATAGAATTATTCAGGTAAGTTCAACGGCGTATTACATTCAGCCCAAATAACCTTTCTTGCCCGGCGTGAGGGCCAAGCATTAGGTCATATGTCAAAGGCTTTTAGAAGGCCTAAAACTAGAAACCCTAACAAACTCGAGATATCTACTTAACCTATACGACAAACATAACAAAAACAATCCTACTTAGTATTATAAAAACGTTAAAGTTTGTATGTTTGGATATATGTTACTCAATCAGGCAAAAACGCCTGACCGCATTTGGATGAAATTTGGCATATATAATTTATTACCTGGATGAAATATACCTAGTTTTTTTCAGGCTTCAGGCTATTTTTGATTTCAGACAAATGTAAGGTTCCTGTGGGATTATCAATAAACGAAATAATGGTTATGGTATTCACTTGAAATTTGGCATAGATGAGTCTTATGGAACATTATTCCGGGTTAAAATGTATCCTTTATCATAATCAAATAATAAAATAGCGCAAGTTTCATGACTATTGCTTATTCTTTTTATGGCTGACTGGCTAAGTGTTTGACCACAGCTCACCTGATGTTAAGTGACGGTGTGGTCCAAGATGGTAAAGCACACCTAGCCTGGAATGGTACTGGCTCTCAAACTCTCAAGTGAGGCTGCCGGAACTCACTGTTAGATGCTTGGCGGCAGATTCTCAACTTGAGGGTGGTAGCTAGCCAGCCGAGTACTAGAAAGTACCCTACCACTACGCTATGGTATCCTCACGATGTTTTCCTTCACTTGCAGCTCAAGCTCATTGTTCGGGTTTCAGCCCACGCCCTTCGGCTTGCGAACCAACCGCGCTAACCACTGAGCTATCATCGCTACAAACGTAGCGATCGTAATCTATCGTGGTACATTACCCGAGTGGGTGTTCCCTGATAGATATAATCTGGGTGTCTTTAAGTGCAGAGTGAGTCGGTATCTTCTAGTCGAGCGTGCTCCATTGTAGATCATATCTTCACTTAACATCAGGTGAGATGGTACACGATTAAACGTAAGACTAATCATCATATTACAAAAATAAAGAGTAATTATGATTTATAACTTATTTTATGATAAAAAATGTATAGGCACATAAGACGCGAGTAACTAAGGCGTAGCAAACCTGTAGCTTGTTTAACTTCGTAGCACGAGCTACAAACTACACTTCTCTTCACGTTACTACAAGTTACCACGTTGCAAGGGTGCTTAATTACATGGGATAAGAGTGGACGACGCAATACTACTTTCGAAATCATTTTACCTAAATCCTTTTTGAAATTAACGAACGCTTTTCAAGTCTGAACTTTGCAGTTTTCAATATATCTAATATATCAGAATTGAAAATAAGTATTATAGTGTATAAATGAAGCCCGGTATAACCTATTTTTTACAGCCCTGTTAGCTCGTTTGACAGTAGCTCTGCCTCCTGAGCTGAGGGGCGTGGATTCAACTTCCTCCCAGGAAAAAAATTTATATGTAACGAATATAAATATTTGTTCCGTGTCTAGGTTCTGTGTGTGGTTAGGTTACGTATGTATTTACAAAAAAAAAAAAACATAATATACAAGTTTTGTTTTGCTGTGGTAGTGCCTTTCTACCCGTGGTTGTCGTAAGAGTCGGCTAAGTGATGTAATCCAGAAGATGGGCAGCAGCGTCTTCCTTGAACAATCACACCTAACTGCGCTCGCCAACTCGCCTGCCAAGCGTGGCGAGTATTGGCAAAACCCCCCAGGTGGAGGCATATGTCCAGCAGTGAACGTCCTATAGCTGATGATGTGATGTGATGCTTAGTGCGGGACTGGGCACTGGGTAAACTTTTTCAATTTTTTTTAATTATCGTCATATCTGCTAAAAATCTTTAAACTATGCCAAAGAAAAATAAATTTTAATAAATCTTCATCATGATTATTGAGTAATTTTAATATAATAATGTGAACACTCCTTAAAACTTAAGGTACTTACATAACCGGCCGCTAATTCTGCGGTATTACCACTACGACGCAGTCGGATTGCGGCTGCCGACATGTCAGTAATCTTCTATTATGCTACAAGCGGCGCTTAAGCCTTAAATGTATAGGGAATACTGATTTTCATAATGTGTGCTATGCTCGCACTAATTCTAAAATAGGTTACCTATATAAATATTGATGTTTCCTAGGGGGACGACCTAACTGAGACTGTAGACAAAATGAGTTAAAGATTTTTTAGACAGCCTGTCTGTTGATTTTAAGTTAAGAGTCGGGCAGGGTGGTTATGTGGGACTCTCCGCCCTAACCGCCTACGCACTAAAAACCCTGAAGTGTTCCACCTCGGCGCTTTGTGTCGTGGTTGCGGGCACGCTTTTGCACTCTTCCGCGGTCTCGGCAGAGCTTGTCATTTTGGACACCACCTCGGAGCCCAGGCTCCCTTGCCACGATGACGATGTGTCGGAACACCGGACACATCGTGATCCACCTCGGAGACCAAATCAGCAAAATGAGTGCCGGACGGCCTCACGTCCGCACGCCGTTGGTCTCCATACGACGGGTAAAATGAGTAGCCCCGCCTCCTGCGACTTTGGCCGCTGGGAATGGGTATCGCCCGCAACACCGGCACTCCTCCCATCCCAGAGCCCCTTCTTGTCAGAGTCGCTCCGGCATGGCTCTCAGCCCGGCCCCACAGGGCAAATTATGCCATGAGTAGCCCCGGGCCACCACCACGAGCCCATGTAGACAGCCTCGAAGCCATTTTTATGGGTACAGGCTAGTTGCTTGACCACAACACATCTGATGTTAAGTGACGGTGTGGTCAAAGATGGTATAGACTCAAGAGAGTTTTTTTTTATAGCTGACAGTCTAGGTGTTTGACCACAGCTCACCTTATGTTAAGGTGACACTCCTGATGGTGTGGTCGAAGATGGTAAACACACCTAGCCTGGAATGGAATTGATTCTCAGGTAAGGCTGCCGGAACACACCTATTGCTTGGAGGCAGATTTTCAACTTGACGGTGGTAGCTAGCCATCCAAGTACTAGAAAGTATCCTACAACCATGCTATGCTTTTTTCACGATTTTTTCCTTCACCGGCTGCTCATGCTCATGCTCATTGTTGAGGTTTGAACCCACACCCTCTGGCGTGCGAACTGACCGCGCAAACCACTGCTATCATCGCTAAAATCAATCGAGTATTTTGGAAGTCCGTTCTTCCCGTTCAGATTATACTATGAAATAAATATCAAGCGTATATTACTCGTATGTTATGAACGGTTTGTATTCTACGCCGCATTTACGCTTGTAAGCACTTAGCATACGATATGAAAGGTAGATATGGCAATTACCGTTTCATGTTGTGGTTCCGATATATAGTGCGGTGTTGGGAGCGACAACTACACAAGTGGGAAGCGGTTTTTGGTTGATTATAAAGGGTATAACTAACGGGAGGGCGATAAAAACATACGTTTCATTATAACAATTCAATTTAGAACTATTAATAAAATATAAAGTTGCCGCCAGTGGCCAATTTGCATAAACATTATACCTTCATAGTGTCAGATTTTAGAATGTAATTTTTTTTCTTTTTCATTTTTGGCGTCGCTGTTTGTGCATTCGCCAGTGTGAAGTATTTTAAGTCTAAGTCACAGACAGAGTCACATAAAATAATTCACAGTCGTGTCCAGCCATGTTTTTTTTTTTAAATGTATCTGTAATGAGTCAAACGAGACGCTCTCCTGATGGAAAGAAATAATTTTCACAACCATTGCAGCAATACACAGAACTTTAAATAGCAAAACAAAGTCCAGGTCATCGCTGCTTTGGTTATTACTTCGTTTATGCGTCACAGTTAGGCCAGCACTACAGTTTAGGAGGACAGAGAGGTAATATTGTGTGAAAGGGTGAATAGTAACCCACGTCTACATAGAAGTATGAATAGGCAGTGACCAGGTGCTAGTGAGTAATTGTGTATGATTGGAGATGTGTCTTTTGAGAGACTAATGTCATGAAGTGCCACTTAGGTGTGTGTCGATAGAAACTTAATTTTTAAGAGACATTGTGAATCGTGAAATTTATTAGAATGCAGTAACTTGCGGAGGCTAAACATACTTGGATGAACTAAGGAAAGAGATCCTTGTTTATCATTTCGCTAAACTTAACCAGTTTTTCAATTTGCAAGGAGGAGGGAGACGAAAGCCAGTATTTAATTTTATTCTTTGCTTGGGCGTAATAATTATCTTGAATATCTATAATTCGACAAACTGAATTGTACGTAAATACGTGGGAGTATTTTGGTAATCGACTAGCATTCGTGTTATAAATGTTTGTTCTCGTCTGTGGAAAATTCGTCGAAAACACAATTCGTCGAATCACAATAGTGCGGAATGTCACAACAATAGAAATGATTCGAAAATAAACGAGAAAAAAAGGAATGAATGAGAATGTGGTAAGTTATCAAATGTTGACTGAGACTCACGTCAAAACAGATGCCTTTTGAATAAAGTTACCACTTAACGTTATCAATCTTCGACGACTAACGCAGCGACTAATATTGTGAGTGGGTTACTTTATACATTTAATCTTAATTAAATGTATAAAGTAAAGTAATTCAATCTTAGTCAATATTAACTACACATATGACACAGGGAAAAAAGAAAGGAAAAAAGGAAAGAAAATTTAACATTTTATGTGTGGGCCCAAAGACCAGGTTGTGTTAGTACAAAGATTCCACGCCAGAATGAAAATTGAAAATATTACGAGGGGCTGCACATCCTGTAGGCCTACAATTATATTTGATTCACTCGTCAATTACATATGCTAACGTACAAAAATATAGGCGATTCTACTAAATTAGAGTACATTGATTGTGATTCGACAAATTGGGATTTGACGAATTGTGATTCGACGAATTGTTTTCGACGAATTGTTTTCGACGAATTTTACGCAAATCATTTGTTCTGTGTCTGGGTGTTGTATAAGTATTATAAGTAAGTATTTGCAAAAAAAAAAGTATATAAGTATCCTATCAGTTATCTGGTACACAGAGTTCAAGCTTTGCTTAGTTTGGGGCTAGATGGCGCTGTGTGAAATGTTCCGGAATATTTGTTTATGTATAGAGATCTGTTCCGTGGGATTCGAATGTTGGACTTCCAGATTGGAAGCCAGTCTCCCAACTAGGCAGCGAAACTTGCCGGAGTAGTTAACAGTGAGCAAACCCTACGTCAAGTTTCCTGAAATTCAAATTTTCACAAGCGTGTAATTTTAACTGCGTGCATCGATCCCGTGGAGTCAGCGCGAAATATGCTGACGCGCCGTTAAACGGCCAGATAACGGAGCTAACGAGATTCTGATTACTCTGCTTAATTAGCTGAGCAGGATTTTTTTTTTTCAATTAATATTTGGATTAATTGGTAGAGACGTTATTCAGAAAACTATTTATAGATTTATTTATTTTTTGTTTAAAATATAAACTTTTTATGGTCCATATTAAATCACACTAATATTATAAAGGCGAAAGGCAATAAAAAAAACTTTAAAAAAAAACCAAAGATGATTAAATATATTCATTTTTCCTTTAGATTCTTACGTAATAAATATTTAAGCTCAATCTTATTTCTTGCTACAAAAACTGTCAAAAATTGACTTCTGTAATAAATGAATGCCTGAACGGGCTGTAAATTATGATAACGATAATAATAGAAGCAAATTTGAAGCCGTATTAACATTTAAAAAATCTGAAAACTTGGTAACAATACCGCCATATAATGACAAACTTGTTAATCTCTTTGACGCATAATTATTGTCGTTCCACCCAAAAATTCCTTATTAATAAGCTGTCAGTCCAATAACACGGTCCTCAGACAAACGCTGTCACCACCAAGCCCCTTTATTGCAGCCTTGTTTCTCTATTCATTTAACTATTCACACTCTATTTTACCTTGACTAGTGATCTTTATTATGCCCTGGCTTAAAGTTTGTTTTTGCTTGGCGAAGATTCCGCGGTTTGGTCTAATTTATTGGTTCTTGTTCCGTTGGAATATGATTGTTTTTGGTCTGGCTGAGAACAGTTAGTATGTTGGACGATTAAATTTGAACTGATGAACTAGATTATGTGTGGTGTACCGCGTTTTGTTGTGGAAAATTGAGTTGTTTAGTATTTGTTAATTAATCTTTTTTTTTCTTTTTATGTTTGACAGGCTAACGTTTGACAACAGCTGCTGCTCACCTGATGTTAGGTAACGGAGTAATCTTAAATGGTAATCATACGTAGCCTGAAATAGAACTGGCTCTCAAGTGGTGCTTTGATGGCAAATTTTCAACGTGGTAGCTAGACAACTGCGTACTCAAAAGTAATTCTATCATATTGACATAAATGCAGATATGAATGGAAAAATAACCTGTAATTTCGGCGCTATGAATAAAATATTTGTAACCACTGTTTTCTCACGATGTTTTCCTTCACCATTAGCTCAAGCTTATTATTGAAATTTGAACCCACGCCCTTTAGCATGTGAGCCTATCGCGCTAACCACTGATCTATCACATACACATCATGTCCAGGCCTATGTCCACTGCTGGACATAGGCCTCCTCCTTGGTTTTGCCAATACTCGCCACGCTTGGCAGGCGGGTTGGCGAGCGCAGTTAGGCGTGATTGTTCAAGGAAGACGCTGCTGCCCATCTTCCGGATTACATCCCTTAGTCGACTCTTACGGCAACCACGGGTAGAGATGGTGGGGTACTATAATCACAACAAATTATTCTGAATAGCTCAGTGCTTGACCTCATTCTGGGAGTTTATGAATATAATATTCATTTAGGATTTGAAGACATCCATATTTTACTTTTCGGCGAACGTAGACCTCGGCAGAAAGTTCCACGACCTCGCTAACGAATAAAAAGTCGAATGGAATGGAATGAAACGCTTCGTGCGTATGTGGGATTCTTCACGCACAGGTGACTTTAGTTAATTTATAAATAATGTAGAAAATAGAAATGTCAGACCTGGACACGATAAGTTTCTGAAAGTTAGTATCCGTTCGACGATCGATCGGTTGGCGTGCTAGCAATCGTACGACCTCGACTGTTTCATTATGACATCGATCGTTGTTATTGATAATTTGTATTGACATTTTTTATATTTGACATATTCATTGACATAATTTTACTTGGTGGTAGATTTCCTTAGCAGGAGGTCGTCTAGGTAGGTACCACCGCAGTACCAGATATACTGCCGCTAAGCAGTAGTGTGTAAACATTACGGTTTGAAGGGTACTGCAGCTAGTGAAATTACAGGGCTGTTGAGACTAACCATCTAGTCTCAAAGTAATGAGCGCCAAGGCAGCGATTCCCTGGACTTTGTTTTACTACTCAAAGTTCTGTGTATCGCTGCAATGGTCATGGACAGGCGATATCTCTTAACATCAGGAGAGCATCTCGTACGTCCCATTACAGTAACATAAAAAAAATAATTGACATACCTAATATGTTATGATTTTATTTTTTAAATATGAACTGAAAAATGAGATGTTACTTTGGTGTTAGTAAAATATTAGTATTTATATTCATCGACGATCGATTAAGTGACCCTGACGAGGCATATATCACACCAAGCGAGAGAGGTGTTTACTGTTTACTTAGCAGACAACGGACTTGGGTTCAAAACGATCAAATCCCCACAATAAGTTTGAACTGCCCTAGAAGAAAAATTACTTTAGGAAACTATAGCATGGTGGTTGGATACTCTTTAGTACTAGGCTGGCTGTTTACCACCCACAACCTGAAAATCTGCCGGCAAGTACCTAATAGTGTTTTTCTGCAGCCTGATTTGGGAATCAGTTCCATTTTAGGCTAGGCGTGTTTACCATTTTTACCACACAGTCATTTAACATCAGGTGAATTGAGGTCAAACACTTTACCTGTCAACCATGACAGTTCAATTAAACCATTTATAAGTAAAAGAGTGGCAACATTACTTTTTTTTTAGTAATAAGACGAAGAGATAAATAGTGTCCACGACTATTGCAGCGATACACAGAACTTTGAGTTGCAAAACTAAGTCTAGGGCATCGCTGCTTTGGCGCTCATTAATTTGAGACTTTCATGCTAAGTTTCAAGAACCCTGTAATTTCTCTACACAGTACAGCCCGCTTCAAACCGGAATACAGTAATGTTCACACACTACTGCTTGGAGGCAGTATATCTGGTACTGCAGTGATACTTACGACCTCCCACTGAGGTAATCTACCAGTAAACTACTATGAAAAAAACTACTAACTATGAAAAAAAAAGAGATTTTTTTTTTTAATTTTAAGACATCACACACTTAGCGATGATAGCTCAGTGGTTAGCGCGGTCGGTTCGCATGCCGAAGGGCGTGGGTTCAAACCCCAACAATGAGCTTGAGCTACCAGTGAAGGAAAACATCGTGAGGAAACCATAGCGTGGTGGTAGGGTAATTTCTAGTACTCGGCTGGCTAGCTACCACCCTCAAGTTGAAAATCTGCCGCCAAGCACCTGTGTTCCGGCAGCCTCACTTGAGAGCCAGTTCCATTCCAGACTAGATGCGTTTTCTATCTTCGACCACACCGTCACTTAGCATGTAAGCCATAAAATAAACTTGACAACAAGAACTAAACTTAACGCTAAAAACATATGTGATGCCGCAAAACAGGCCACGACTCAGCAAAAATGCTGTTTGGCCGCTGATCTTCCGATGAGGCCGTACGGTAATGTTACGAAAGGCCCACTGGTGAGTGTCCAGAACAAAATCACATAGGCACACATCATCAGCCATAGGAAGTCCACTGCTGGACATAGGCCTCCTCCTGGGGAGGAGTTTTGCCAATACTCGCCACGCTTGGCAGGCGGGTTGGCGAGCGCAGTTAGGTGTGATTGTTCAAGGAAGGCACTGGTGCCCATCTTCCAGATGACATCCCTTAGCCGACTCTTGCGGCAACCACAGGTAGAGAAGGTTGGGTACAATTCTTACGCCAGCACCACCACCTCGAACAAAATATCTCACCAAAATTAATTAAAAAATTGAACAAAAAAAATTATAATCCAATCAATTAAATAGCTTTACCGAAAAGGAAGGAAGAAGACAAAAAGAAAACGAAAGGAAGATGGATTGGACATTTTTTTTCTGTAAAAGATTTTTGTGTTGTGTGCTTTGGAGCAACATATAAAATACACTTTTCACCATATTATATCACTTTCCTACAGTAATTCGGTATCCGTCAAAAATTAATAAAGTTTGTTAGCGCCACTCAGAGGCGCTACCTTCATTTTCCCTACCTCGCATCCTACCCTCATTTTCCCATGAACGACGACTATCTGTGTTGAACTTCGTGGCGGAGATGAGACTACTACGACGGGTAGTCTGCCGTTGACCCTCGTTAGCGACGGATGTGTCTATCGTTGACCCTCGTCAGTGACTGATGTGCGAATACGCTCGCCCGCAACACCGCTTTCCGCTCGTTCGCCCTCTCGAGCGAACGTACCACCGCACGGGATACGGTTCCCGCAGGAGCCTCACGGTTCCCCGCGCCCGCGTCGCGACCGCGCCGCTACCCTCAATTTATACAGTCCACTACGAAGACACGACGACTATCGAGACCTAGGACAGGGTGACGCAGCTGTGCTCATCAGCCCGGAAACCAGGTAGGTCGTCGTTTCATTCCTCTCTCTTACCCCTCCGTGTTGGGCGCGCTCCGTCATAATATTTGGTGGCCGCGCTAACAAAGTTTAAATATTTTTCTACAATTCCATACGGACTAATTAATTGTGTCGTTGCATGTGTTATACGTGAAAAGTTATTAACTGACCTAAACCAGAGCTACATCTCTTAAGTCTCTAGAAAGTAAGTAATTAAGAGGCTAGTTCACTCTTAACTAGATTTTATTACTTGCCTAGGTTTTTCCATTAACTTGGCCCTTTGTATTGCTTTACTTATTTAGTGCTAAGAAATAAGTGTCTACTTTCTAATTTAGATGGATTTTATATAAAGGTCACCTTGTCTTAATCTTAATCGTTTGAGGTTTTCTAAAACCGAAAACCTTAATTGGCACAAATATAGTTATTTCTTCGAGCTATATTTAGAATAGAGAGTAAAAAAGAAAACAAAACTTACTTTTTACCCGACTGCGAAGGAAGGGTTATGTTTTTTGCGCGTATCTTGTATGTATGTATGTTAATTTCTTTATAACCTCATATCTTCCAAACGGCCGAATGGATTACAACAATTAAGGTGTCCTTAAATTCGTCTCAAGAACCCAAGTGTGTTAAAGATTATTAAATTACTAGTAAGTAATTATGACTTTTTATTTTAATTATTGACAATATTTTTAATAATGACAATATTTTTTATATTGACATACTTTATTTTGACATTTTTTTATTCATTGACATGTAATCAGTGTTTTAAAACTTTTTTTAATGCTACATTTGAAATTATATTATGGAATTTGACTTGTGCCATTGTTGTTTCAAGAAAATAATTTGTATCTGTATTTGTAGTACTTTCTCCAAAATTATTCCTGTAAAAAATTGATAGACTTGATAGGGTATCAAGTCTAATTTTTTAGTGTTTCAAGGCTTAAAAGCATTTTTCCTACCAATTTTTTATCTCTAGAAAACCAAACAGCACGCACCGCTTTACCGAGCCAACTTGGACTTGATATCTAAGTTTTATTGTTTCGGGAAAATAAAACAATAACTTGGCACGTTAACTTCAAAATTGTTATTTATTTCTTAAGTTTAAAAGACAAGTAATTACATTTTCTTATTATATAACCTTAACTAGGATTATATTTTCACAAATCATATATATTTAAAATTCATATACAATAACTATTTACACGTAACATTATTGTACTCAATTGGTATACTTTATATTTTCAACCGTGATAAATTTTACATTTTAAAATATTCTTTAACTTTTTTAGCTGGAGAAAGGTGTTATAGAAGGTATTTCAAATACTTTCAAACGAACACTATAAAATAGAATTTAAAAGGCGTTATCAGTAACAATTCAAACTGGGGTATATTAAAATTAAAAGAGGTCATTGTATTCATAATTAAAAGCACAACTTTAAAATCACCTAAAACAACTGTTCCACACATTCTATCAAGTTACAACTTGTATTTTTCATAAAATCTAATTTTAATCACGATTTCAAAGTTTTGGCTTTAATAAAAGTTGTTCCTAATGATAAGTACAATGATCCCCTTTCGATATAATACACATTGTCAACTTTTTGTATATGTACATTTAGATATTGATTATCGGCAATCCATATGTTTCAAATGAAATGTGGAGATCCGTAGTCGAACTAAAGTTACTGAAATAACCTAGGCAATTACCAAGTTGAAGAGGCAGTGGGCAGGGCACATAGCACGCAGAACTGATGGCCGATGAGGCTGCAAAGTTCTGGAGTGGAGACCACGGACCGGCAAGCGCAGCGTAGGACGTCCGCACAAGGTGGACAGATGACTTAATAAAAACCGCAGGAACGCGCTGGATGCGAGCCGCTTCCAACTTGTCTTTATGGAAGTCAATGAACGTCCTATGATTGAAATGATGATGATGAATCTATGTTTTATCTTTCTATATTCCCGGTGTGAAATAAAGAATTCCGAATACTTAATACATTCAATACTTGAACCCGTCTCTTAACACTTATAAATTCTAAAATAAATACCTAACAAAATGTTCTTGTCATTTGGTTAAGAATGTCTTCGCAGGGGTGATAACTTTTAACGACTCTTCGTGTTCGTGTCACAGAGACCATGTGAACAACAACAGTAACTCAACTCCGATTACTTGGTGGTCAATCTCCTTAGCAGGAGTTTGTCTAGGTAGGTACTACCGCAGTACCAGATATTCTGCAAGCAGTAGTGTGCTATCATTACTGCGTTACAGTACTACAGGTAGCGAAATTACAGGACTAACCATCGAAAGTCTCAAAGTAATGAGTGCCAAAGCAGCGATGCCCTGGACTAAGTTATTCTACTCAAAGTTCTGTGTATCGCTGCAATGGTTTTGGACAGGCGTTATCTCTTATCATCATAATTTAAAACATCTATAATTATGAGCAAAATTGTATAATGATATCTAATCATTAAAATGATATTAAGTAAGGTAGGTACTTTTATTACGTTAAAGTAATGAGAACGATATGCTTTTATTATCGGACGGTCGGACAAACGCGACCAAAGCGCCAACCGTAACGTGGCGGATATTCCCCATGTGCGCACTAAATGCGTTTTTTATTCGCACGGCGATGACGTAGCTCACTTTGCGGTAGTGTGTGTTTTCCGAAAAGTACAATATGAGGGTCTTCAAATAAAAAGCAGATAAGTTCTTCCTAGGTAAGCGTTCTTCATCCTGGACCACATCGTTGATCAACATCAGGCAGGACGTGGCCAAACCTCATCATGAATTTTAAAAAAACTTCAGGTGGTAAGAGATAACTCCTGTCCATGACCATTGAACCAATATCCAGAGCTTTGAGAAACATAACTAAATTAGTTACTTTTTTTAATTAGTTGACAAGTGGAGTAAGGTTGCAACAGAGCGGTGGCTTAGGCAAGGTAAGCGGAGCGTTGGTTGTCCAGCCGCAAGATGGGTCGACGACATTGTCATTGTCGTAAGTCGAACTTGGATCAGATTGGCACAGGACCAATGCACATGACATAATAAGAGAGAGGCCCATACCTAACAGTGGGATAAAGAAGGCTGTGGACGATGATGATGTATCCCGCATAGGTAAAACAAAAACCTACCACCTTGTTATAGCAAAATTGTAAATTAAGCAATAATTTTTATATTGAATTGACATTCTGCTAATCGTTTATCGGGACAAACCTTTACGAGCGAAGCGAACTTAATGTATTAAAAACTTCCGTGTACCATTGTACGAAACGATTTCCTGCGCAATTTTCTACACGATTTCTTATTTTCAATTTAACTTTAAAGTGATTTTATTAGACGACAATCTTTGAGTTGAAATTGAGAATGGATTTTTTATATTTTAAGGCTAGTTTGTTTCATACTATACTTAAAGCCTCACACGTGGCTTGCATCATTGAAGTCTGGGTACATGTTTTGACAGCCCTGTTGGCTCATTGGGAGTATGCCTGCCTGAGCTGTAGGGCGTGAGTTCGATTCCCACCAAGGACAAATGTTTGTTTGGTACAAACAAATGTTTGTTCTGTGTCTGGGTGTTCTGTATGTATTATAAGTATTTACAACAAAAAAAAAAAACAAGTATTTATGTGACGTTGCACGACCTTCATGGCCGTATCACACTCTGGGACAATACGTATTCATCGATCCCACACGAGGTTCAGAAATGAGGCGGTAGCAAATATACATGCACTCACGTACCTGGGACTGCTCCAGACCTCCGATGATGTCTTCTCCGTTTGTGTGTCCTTGAACTTGCACCGGTGCGTGGACGGTATGAAAAAGCACTGACGGCGATAAGAACAACTGTTTCCGTCTATCACTCAAGACGATCTGGAGCTCCCATTTGACGAGTACGTGGTGCATGACAGCTGCTGTCAGATGCATTTCGCTACCGCCTTAGGAGCTGTGGTACCCGCATTAAAATCGATGAATACGCATAATGTTCGAGTTGATATTTTACTACCGGAACGGTACAATTTTATGTATTCTATCAGTTATCTGACTTCCATCACACAAGCTCTGCTTAGTTTGGGGTCAGGTGGCGCTGTGTGTAATGTGTCCTACAATATTTATTATTATTATTATGTCAGGCACGAGACGCGGGTAAACGAGCGCGAAGAATTAAATGCGCGATGCAATTCGATTACCTTCATCACACCGCACGTTCTTGACTAGCGACCGGAGTTGCGTCAGAGTGGAGAAACGTCAGCTGTCAGCCATCGGCTGCCAACCGTCACTGTCAGTTCCGTTTCTTGTCACTCTAAAATTATCCAAGCGCAGACAATCCTGTTCCAGATAAACGGGGTAATGGCCGCTTAAAACTCTCCGGTAGGGCTGCTAAAATTGCCGCGGTATGTAGTGTCGGGTACGGAAATATATAATAAAACGTGTTCCATCGACACGATCTGCAGTGTAGCTAGTTTAGTGGCTGCCATCGCTATCACATACCACGCCAAAGTATATCTAGAAAAAAGAAACTGACAGACCGATTCACTAACTGATCGATCAACGCACAGATTTTTGGATATTCATCCCCCAAGAGGTTAAAGTGAGGGTTGGAATTTTGTATGAAACCTGATGATCAAATTTAAAGTTAGAAATCTAATTAATGATATATGTCCTCAAAGTTATAAGTTCGAAACAAAATTTTAATGTAAAGGGGGTAAAATAGGGGATAAAAATTCTGAACCTAATTCCAAAGTCAACGCGGACGAAGCCGCGGGCGCGAGCTAGTAAGTAAAGAAATATTGTAGGACATTTACACAAAGCGTCATCTGACTCCAAACTTAGCAAAGCTTGTACTATGGAAGCCAGATAACTGATAGAATACTTAAATATTTTTTTAAGTAAATACATACATACTTATAACACATACAGAACACCCAGGCACAGTAATGTGTGGGACCTGGGTGGGAAACGAACCCACTCCCTACAGCTCTTAAAGCAGATAAATACTCCCAATGACACCATGTTAACAGAATGTAACAAGAATGAATGAATGTTGTAAGAATGCTGTTAATGTTACCAGAGGGACAAGTTCCGTGTATTATTGTGAATAATGCTTTCAGCTAAATAAATGAAAGGCGAATTAAATATAAACACATTAATATATAATACATGAATGAATAATGTTTAACCCTTCTCCAGCTAATTAACTCAATATAATTTTATACAGTATTAAATTTTTATAATTGTAGTCTTATTTCTATCTAACCTAACACTCTCAAGATCCGTTATCCAAATTCCTGGTGATGAATCAATGCGCATGCCATCGAGATAAGAAGAACGATTGCAGAGAGCTCGAGGCGCATGGATGAGTTATTTCCGTGTTGCATAGCGGCCGGTGTTTCACCTGAGGACAAATAAAATAACGTCTGAGTATAAGGCTGTCTAAGCGTCAGTATTCCAACATGAATCGATAAAGAAAAGTAAAAAAAAAATTGCTTCGAAAACAGCCAAGACTGAATGACGTCATGCCATATGAAAAAATCATATTTGTATATCAGTTGTTCTATTAAACTGGTAACAACAGCAATAACGGTTTTTGCACGGCGTGACGTCATACTTTCTGTTTGGTGTTCACGGTCGCGGGACTTAATGTCTAATTTTGCCCCTTTTTATTATTATTGTTATTGCCGCTCGACATACACCGGAATCCGTGAGTTTTGTCAACCTTTTGTTATGTTAGACAAGCTAGGTGTTTGACCACAGCTCGTCTAAAGTTAAATGACGACCTGATCGAATATAAACACTCGTAGCTTGGAATGAAACTAGATCTCAAATCGTTATGTGCTTGGCGTTAGATTTTCAACTTTAGGGTATTTAACAAAAATAATCTTCATCTTCTATAATAACCATATTGTTTTGTTTTGTTATATCTTGATGATTCATTAGAAGCTCTATTTCATATTTTACTATTAAACTGACATGGTTTTGACAAGAAGCAAGACGAGGCCGCGCGCGCTTTGTCTCAGCTTTGTCCCCATGATGAAGGCCAGCGGATGTGGCCGAAACTATAGTCGGAGCTTCCGATAAAATTAAACGAAGGTATCCCTCATAATTAAAACAAAAATATCTCTAATTCATACATTTTGTTATCTGTGGACATATGTTATTGTCACATATTTGTCTACTTTACTTAACTAACACGGGCCAGAGCTACTCAAACAACAGACACTCAACATTTGTCAATGTCCCCGGGACAAGACAACTTGATTATAACAATTTCATGACGCAAATTAGTTTAATCTTTAACCATAACATTGTTTAGCCAATTCTACGTCGAGAGTAATGAATGTAATTTTATAATAAACAGAAAACAAAAGACAAACGGCACAATTATATTTTGTGGCACAAAAGATGGTCATAGATAAATATAAGGCAGAGTGGTAACTTCGACGAAATTGAAACCAAGTTGGCGAAGAAATGAAATGTATAGGCACTCAAAACTCACATAGTCATAATGAAGCCACTACAAGCAATATATACACCGTGAAAGTTTGAACATCAGCAATATTAATACAGCGCGCTGTCTATAAATTCTGAAGTCTTGGGAACTTTAACCAAGGTTATCTTAGTTTTTTATTTTGTATTTGTTTCGATTTTGTTTCGTTTGATCACGCCCTACTAACTTACGATGCAAAACTAACTATCGGATAAGCTACAAGACAGTTAACATCTGACTTTTTAATTATCTCTCACTATGTTCAACTCTTTTTGTCTTAATTAAGTTTTATTGTAATAAGTTGAGACGAGCGTAATGCTGGATATTTTTATAAAAGAATTCACTCATAACTTGAAATTGTTATTGCAACCTAAAAAAGTTTCTGAAAATATGATAATTGAAATCTACCAGAGAATTATTTTAATAATATGAAAGTTAGTAAAAGCTTTTATTTATTTTTACTTGGTCTGATTCAAGGTTGAAAATGTAAATGTTTTATATTAGTGAGTTCATATTTATCTCCTTCTTCTAGACTGATTCACTGATCGATCAACACACAGCTCAAACCGCTGGATCTAGAAGCATGAAATTTTGCACAAATATTCCTTAGGTTACGTAAGTGTGCACTAAGAAAGGATTTTTAAAAATTCCACCCATAAGGATGCAAAATAAGGGTTGGAATTTTATATGAAACTTCGTTATTTTTGTAATATTGTTTTCAAACTAAATACTTTTTTATGAAACATAATAAAAAACGTTGTTACAAATTTTTGAAAACTACCCCTTTGGGACAGTTGTTCCAGTTTGTATGGGGAACTATTTTTTTTTAACTTATCGATTCCAAACTCTCAGTTTAATAATATTCTTTATCAAAAATAATAATAATTAGAAATAGGTATACTCTACGATGTCTGATGTCGACCACTACGCGGACGCGGCAAAAGCTAGTATATATATAGAAGAAGAAGAATGAAGGCCACCGGATGTGGCCGAAACTATAGTCGGAGTTTCCAATAAAATTAAACGTGAGTAATCCCGCATAAGTAAAACAAAAAATATCTTTAAGACATTTTCGAATCAATGAATACTTACTTTGCACGACATGAACGGTAACTGAAGCTGCCTTTGCGTTGGCTGGCACACACGTGTAGTTACCAGCATGGCGGGGCTCCGCTTTGCCGATCACCAACTCGCTGGTCTGGCGACCGTTGTGAACGCTCACGCCATCTAGAGGAAAAAAATACCTTGCATATAAAAGTATAAGTTACAAGCTTCTTCATCTCAGCCGTAGGACGTCTACTGTATGGCATAGGCCTCCCTCAATGATTTCCATGAAGACCTGTTGGAAACGGCTTGCATGCAGCGCGTTCCTGTGGTCTTCATTAGGTCGTCTGTCCACCTTGTGGGTGGACGTCTTACGCTGCGCTTGCCGGTCCGTGGTCTCCATTTCAAAACTTTGTAACCTCATCGACGATCAGTTTTGCGTGCTATGTGCCCTGCCCACTGCCATTTCAGTTTGCTAACGGAAGGACAGGGTCATTGTGCTCCTAAATAGACACAATTAAGTAAAAAAACAATTCTGGAATCCGGAACAAACAACCTCCTGCTAATATAATTGTATTTTGTAGCAATGATAGCTCAGTGGTTAGCGCGGCCGGTTCGCATGCCGAAGAGCGTGGGTTCAAACCTAACAATGAGCTTGAGCTGCCGGTGAAGGAAAAACATCGTGAGGAAACCATAGCGTGGTAGTAGGGTACTTTCTTGTACTCGGCTGGCTGTACCACCCTCGAGTTGAAAATCTGCCGCTAAGCATCTAACGGTGTGTTCCGGCAGCCTCACTTGAGAGCTAGTTCTATTCCAGGCTAAGTGTGCTTTACCATCTTCGACCACACCATCACTTAACATCAGGTGAGCTGTGGTCAAACACCTAGCCTGTCAGCCATAAAAAAAAAAATTAACCACCAAGTGAAATGTAATAAAATATCGACTCGGAAAAAAGTAGAATGCTACTATATGATTTGTTATAACAAGTTTAAATTGGGAATAATTAGCCATTGTTGCTAAAATTGTGAGTGGTATTGTAAAACTGAGTATATTGGTTCAGCGGACCGTAGCTTGACCATTGTTATTTTGGAATATCGGTCCTCGGCCGCGAGGCTTAACAATTGATTGGTTCTATTTAATCATGAAACTACATACAGAATATCGAGAACACAAAGAGAGAAAACATGAAAATAGCAGCTACAATTTTTTTTAAATTAAGTCTCGGACTAGTTTTAATTTTTTTATGTAAAAGTAATGAAACGAACGAGACGCTCTCCTGATGGTAAGAAATAACGTAACCATTACAGTGATACACAGAACTTTGAGTAGAAAAAATCCAGTGCATAATTATTGCATTACTTTGAGACTTTCTATGGTTAGTCTCAACAGCTTATAATTTTGCTACTTGCAGTACCTTTTAAACTGAAACACAGTAATGTTTACACACTACTTCTTGGCGGTTCAATTGCTGGGTCTCTTCTCATTGAGAAAAAGGTAACAGCATTTACCTTCCACGCTAGCTAAGTGCGCGTAGACTTAACATATCTTCAAGAACCTTTTTTAATAACTGTCAGACACGTAGTTTTCCTTATGATTTTTACCTTCACCGTTTGAATTCAGGTGTAATACATAAGTTGATGATGATGATGACATAAGTCTGAAAAAATTGAGGTACATCGCGTGGGACTTAAGCTAGGGATTGGCAGTAAGAAATTTTTTAATCATCTACAATTACATAAAAATTCATTATAAAAAGGAAACAACCAAAAAACAATAGCATTGTAATAGGTATTAATGTTTTATTTATCTTACCATCTTCGACTATATCATCAGTTAATATCAGGTGAGCTGTGGTCGAAGATGAAAAACACGCACTGGAATGGGAACTATCAAGTGAGGCTGCTGAAACGCACCGTAAAGTTCTTGCAGAATTTTAACTTGAGGGTAGCTAGCCAATCGATTACTAGAAAGTACCCTGTCACCATACTATGTTTTTCATCACCGGCAACCACGTTTTTAGGATTTGAACACACATGTGTGATCGACCTCGGTAACCACTGAGCTATCGTTGCTACAATTTGTTTCCACACTACTGTTTGACGGCAGAATATGTGAATCTGATATCTATTTACCTAAACGATCTCCTGCCTAAATACTATATAACTAATATTATATAACTGATATATTGCCATTGTGTATATAATATACAATTAATACGCTATCAATGTTCTAACCCATTGTCACCGCATTCTAGTATAAACTAACTCGTTTCCAACCAATGAATAGCTTTGTTCAGTTTTGCGGTAACATTGGTTTGTTCGATTCAGTGCGCGATTGATTTTTGAACGGAACCTGTGACAATGCGAGTTTTGTTAACAATTAATCATATTTTTAGGGTTCCGTGACTCGAAAGGAAAAAACGGAACCCTTATAGGATCACTTTGTTGTCCGTCTGTCTGTCTGTCAAGACCCTTTTTCTCAGGAACGCGTGGAGGTATCAAGCTGAAATTCATATAAAATACTCAGGTCTAAACTGTCCCTTGGAGCTGTGATAAAATCAAACATCAAACACAATCAAAAGATACAGCCGTTTATGCTGCAAATTTTTGACACTCGCAAGGGAATCAAAACCTACAGGGTACTTCCCGTGAACTCAGAATCTTGAAATTTTGGTACGAAGCAACGTCTTATAGCACAGATAAAGGAAAAATTGCGAAAAGCATAAATTACTATTAAAAAAATACCATAACTTTTACTTATACACCTACAGGTTTGTACGGAATCCACGGTGCGCGAGTCCGACTCACACTTGGCTGGGTTTTTAAAAAATTACGAATAGGCTTGCATTTGGCCGCCATCTTGCTTGGTGGTAAGCAAAAATGCGGTCTATGACCGAGCGCGCTTGCCTAGTGAAACCAATTCACTCGTGAATTGATGACAAAATGTATCTATCAGGGAACACCCACTCGGGCAGCAAATTCATTTTTTTACAAGTGACAGCTTTGACCACATTGATGTTAAGTGACAGTGCGGTCGAAGATGGTAAACACGCCTAAGCCTGGAATGGAAAGTAGATCTTAAATATGGCTTCCGGAATATCTTTCAGCCAAGTTTGAACAAATCTCAATAATATGTTCTTATTTTTTGTAAATAAACCATTGTACTGATTTTATTAAATTGTTCAAATATATGAATTGTTCAAAAAATTCTAAACAAAAATCTATAAATAATATAAATATCGTATGACATTACACACAGAGCCATCCGACCCCGAACCAAGCAAAGTTTGTGCTATGGAAGTCAGATAACTGATGGAATACATAAATACTTTTTTTTGTAAATACATACTTATAATACATCAAGAACACACATTTGTTAATACCACATAATGTTTGTCCTGGGTGGGAATCAAACATACACCCTACATTTCTTAAAGCTCTTAAAAACTATCAATGAGCCAACAGTACTGTAAATTAAAAAAAAACACTTAATTTATTTGTAAAACCAAAAAATTCGTCATAATGATAAAAATACAAAGATTATGAGGTTAAAGGTAGAAGCGAATACCCTGTAATATTTAAAAACGCAAGTGCACCCATGGATACCTATTTCATTTGTTCTGTTTGTCCTAACTTTCTACTTTAGATCTGATTACTTAAATTTTTGCTGCCACTTCCCTTCGTAGTTTGAAAAACTTCAAAGTGGACGGAAAATTACTTGGCTAGGGGAATAATATAAAACTAGAACTTTCCTTTCAACTGTTACTTTCTCTCTAGTTAGAAAAGTGTGGCAAGTATCTAATAAAATACTTATCATGTGAAATCTTTCACCTGCAGCGACAAGTTTAAAGGCAACAGATTATTTAAAAAAAAACTAGAAGAAAACTTCAAGACAAAGAAGTATATGACCGGCCAACCAATCTACGTGATTTTTTTGTAGATGACTTACTACAAATACGCACTGACATACTCGTAATTTGCGCGAAAATTAGCATAATCAAGATCAAAATCAAAATCAAAAAGTCATTTATTCAGTTTAGGCCCTGATAATAAACCTCTGCTTTATAAAATCTTTGAATTTACAATTTACATATTTTTTGAGAGAGGTATTAGAATGTCAATAGACAACACTTTTACTTGGTTGTAGATCTCCTAAGCAGCAGGTCCTGTGGGTACCTCCGCAATACCAGATATTTTGCCTCCAAGCAGTAGTGTGTTAGTGACGCGAACCCATAAGTTTTGCTCCCACCAAAAATCGTTCGTCGCGACTAAAGTTTTCATTTAATAAACATGCAGAGGTTAAAATTTAACCATACCAATACAGCGCACTAAGTTAATAATGGTAAAAGATAATCTTTTCATATAACTTTGATTTACAAAGTGACTGACACAGTTGGTTGTCCCGAAAAATGTATAAGAGTGAAACTTCAAGACAAAACAACTACTATACGTAAACCTTTTTAAGCCCCTATGCAAACAGAGAGGTGTTTGATCTTAAACGTTTATCTCTGTGTATGTTTGTGACATTATAACTCTCAAAGAGCTGAATCGACTTTTATTTAGTTTTTTTAAATGTGAAACATCTTTTGGTACGTCATGGCAGTAAAACTAAATCGTATGCCGTGACGGCAAATGGCATGACGCTCTCGTATTTTCTTAGTGTATAACTAATGATACGAACGAGCCGCTCTCCTGATGGTAAGAGATAACACCTGCCGTCACTTTTATCAATTCATTTATGTGTAGGCGTGCGCGTTACACTTCATTGCTTCTCTGTGTGACCGTTCTGTTTACCTAAATGTTCCACATCTGCCAGAGGTTCCGTAACGGCCAACTTTTGAAAGGTGATTTAATCAAAAGTGTTCTCAACAAAATTTCTTAATTAATTCTTGTTATTTAAAATAGTTTTTAAAACACTTATATAAACAAGTGAATTGGATAGACAATACCTGGAATTTACGTTTATCGTTCAGGAACTTTTTTATTGTTATTCTAGTTCTTTGCTAAAAAGAGCCATAACAGAAATATTTTTTACATTCGACAGTAACTGTGTCTACTATGGGCAGAAATTCATACAGCTATGGACAATAAGATTCTTCCATGATAAAGTCAATTTGGGCATATGGTATACAACTCAAAGGCACTGCCAGTGCTACCAATCTAATCATTATACAAAGAGTGCAGAACAATATACTGAGATAGATATAGAATGCACCTTGGTTCCTCAAAACAACAAACTTCAATAAATCCTCGACATGCCAGTTAAAGAAGAAATTGCTTTTTATGGAGACAAATACAAAAGCATCCAAACCAACTTGCGGGGCAAATAACAATCCCAGAAATTATTAGTCGGCTAAAAAAGAGACGAGACATCTTTGACCAGGATAGTCAGCATATTGACTGACTACAGAAATAAAAGAGCTATACTCTATTGGGAGTAGCATTCTACTCAAAGATCATCACATCTGCTTATAGCCAACAGGACAGGTAGCAAGATAAAATTTGAAGAAAAAAATACACTTGACTGTAAACTAGATGGCGTTTATATTTCCAGTCTTCACAGACTTTTGGGAAGTAAAATTAACTTTATCGAGTGTTTTACACCCTCCACTCGAATAAAATTTTAACACTCCAGATTTCACGTTAAAACTTAGAACACACGTTCAGAAATTTGTTCAATCAAAAGTTTGGACAATAAACCGCTCTGTAGTAATTAACAAGAAGGTGAAAACTTTAAACTTGTTACTAATTAATATTGCAGTTAAACAACAGTTAAACTTTGAACCGGGTTCATTTGCTACGCTGGAGGTCAGTGGTTTAAATGTTATGTGAGTGTTTCTAACTAAGATGTTTAGTTAATTTAACCCATCGTCAATTTGTCTTAGATCATTTATATCTAAATATATATAACTCAAAGGTGACTGACTGACTGACTGACTGACTGACATAGTGATCTATCAACGCACAGCCCAAACCACTGGACGGATCGGGCTGAAATTTGGCATGCAGGTAGGTGTTATGACGTAGGCATCCGCTAAGAAAGGATTTTGATTAATTCTATATAATATATAATTTATCTTTGAACTCAATTCTAAAGTCAGCGCGTACGAAGTCGCGGGCGTAAGCTAGTTTATTTATAAGCGATAAAGCCATTATTAATTTGTGGTGCTCTTAAGTTTCTTTTGTTTTATGTAATTTTTTTTTATTTCTGATGATTTTTCCCTTTAATTATATAGCTCTATTATTCGCAATCGGGTCATAGATTTTTTTAAATTCTTCATCTTGTTTTCAGTTTAGTTAAAAGAGGTGTGTAAGAACACAAAGCTGATTATAGTTTTTAGAATAGAAAATTAACTTAATATATAATCTATTTTTTGGCACAGAATTGTTTGCCTCTTGTTTAAAAAAGTATACAGGGTAAATTAATAAGTCACTAACCTCGGGCAATTTACATGATCAACTTTTACTCTGTAACTTTTGACAAAGGTCAATGTTTTTCCGTAAAAATGTTGATATTTTTTTAGAGATGAAATTTGGTTGTAAAATTAAAGTTATTTATAATAACGACTGTAACACATGCTGGAAGGTCATGGGTCGTGAGAAGCAAATCTCATTCCAGATTAGAAGTGCTTTCCATCTTTGATCACACGGTTACTTTACATGAAATAAGTCCTGAAGAAACACCTAACCTGTCAGATATAAAACAAATTACATCCTCGATTTAAACTAACATTTAATATTAGATCATAAGTACTTACTGAGATCATAGTTGATCATCCTGTTCTCGAAGTACCAGAACACATATGACGGTGGTTCCGTAGACCGTTTGACCATGCAGACCAGTCTTAACATCGAACCTTCGTGGATGATTTTCTCTGATTCACCAACAATTTCGGCGTAAGCCGCTGTTTAAAAAAAAATACATAAATTACAATAATAAACATATATTTAATTTTACTAAACTGTTTTATTAGTAAGCAATATGCTTGCGTCTGACTGCCATTTCGATCGATGGTAAGGGAATGATGGACTACACTTTTCTAGAAGATTGTAGCGACGATAGCTCAGTGGTTAGCGCGGTTGGTTCACACGCTAAAGGGCGTGGTTTCAATCGCACAAACAATGAGCTTGAGCTGCCGGTGAAGGAATACATCGTGAGGAAACCATAGCATGGTGGTAGGGTATTTTCTAGTACTCGGCTGGATAGCCACCACCCTCAAGTTGCAAATCTACCGCCAAACACCTAACAGTGTGTTCCGGCTGGCTCACTTAAGAGCCAGTTCCACTCCATGATAGGTTGCTTTAACATCTTCAACCATACCGTCACTTAACATCAGGTGAGCTGTAGTCAAATACGTAGCTTGTCAAGCAATAAAAAAAAGAAAGTAGCCCATTGATTTATGATTCGAAGACACCCAAATTGTATCTATTCCACACCACATCACACGCATTTCTCTGTTTCTAGGGGTTCGCAAAACGAAAGCGTAATTTAACAACTCAGTTCGAGTTTTTGGAACGTCAAATATAAAACGATGTTGTTTTATATTATGGAACCTGACGTGGTCTTGACACATTTTCGTTTTATTTATGCGGGATTACTCACTTTTCATTTTATCGAAAACTCCGACTATAGTTTCGGCCACATCCGGTGGCCTTCATCAATCCGGTGGCCTTCATCAATGTTGTTTTTTTTGTAATTAGTATAATCGCAAATAGCATACTCTCCGAAATAAATCCAGTAAAAATCCGATAAACTTGCAATTATGCGTCGATGTTCCAGGCTTTGTCATACACATGCGATCATCAGTGGAAATCGAAGCAACGCTCTACAGCTCATAGAGCTATTTTATCAAATGAAATAATAAATTGCCAATTATAGTGACAACGTTCTTCACTTACCAACTAACACAAGTTTGAAGAAAATACTAGTAGGTGGGTGTGTAGGAACTTGACATTCGTAGTAACCACCGTCTGCCGACGTCGCAAATCTTATATGCAGCGCCCAATCCTGTAGGAAACGGATTATAGTTAGTATTCTAAGAATGCGTTCGACGTCGCTCTGTGTTTGATGTTAGATTTCCTTTGTGAGCGACTCGCTCAAGCACGCATTGTGTAAAAGTAATGAAATTAACAGAGTGCTCTTTTGATGATAAAAGATAACGCCTGTCCATGACCATCGCATCGGTACCCAGAATTTTAAGTAACACAGCAAAATTCAGATAATCACTGCTTTACCAATCTAATATGGCAATGCCTTAGATTTCATTTTATTTCAAAGTTATATGAGACCCATGCAATGATCATGGACATGTTGTCTCTTGCCATCAAAAGAGCGTTTCTTTCGTGTTGTTACTTCTTATACACATCATTAATTGACAAGAAATATCACACAACAAAGTCAAGTATCAACACTAAGCAGGAAAATGAGAAATGTATCTCTATAGTAAAATTTCATTCGGTTTCGAAACAAAACCACGGGAAACGGCACAAACCTCTCGAGTGTCTTGGTAATGGCCATCTTGAGCTCGCGATTTCGGCAGACCGCAAAATGGAGTGCTGCTTAGTTTAAATTGGAAAGTGGAATCGATTGTTTACTTTCTTCTGTTTGGAAATGAAACCAAGGTTCTTTTTACAAATTTCACTGAACAATAGTGTAAGATTTTCATCATCATCATAAGACTATTGAAGTCCACTGCTGGACATGGGCCTCTCCTAAAACACACCATTCAACCCGATCTTTGGCATTTAGCTTCTATAGAAAGCTGTCTTACGTATATCGTCATTTCTTCGAGCCTCAGAGCCTCCTACGCTATGTATTTCACACAGCACCATCCAGAGCCACAAACGAAGTAAAGCTTGTACTATAGGCACCAGATAACTGATATAATACTTATATTCTTTTTTTTGTTGTAAACAGATACTTATAATATATAAAAAATAATATCCAGAATAACTTCCCGTCAATCGCTACCCTTTGCAAGCCCAACATTCACCAAAAATTTAAATCCAAAGCCAAGATATCAGACGATACTTAATTTAATTCCCAACTGTTTGGCGATCAGCCAACAAAACGTCGAAATCAATAAGACTGATAATAAAATATCCCATACTAATCCTTCGGCTCAAATCTCACATTAAAATGCAATGGAGTTTGCATAAAGTTTTATTTTATTCCGGCGTATTCCGAATTTATTGATGCGGCCCCGGCAGGCAATTGTTTCCTTGTTTTTTATTCGCGTGGAATTGTTTGCTTTCGCAGAAATTTTTATAAGCACCGCTGGGTTTTGTCGCAACAATTCTTTGGTACAAGTTGTCACAGACAAGAAATTATGTAATACAGCTAACGCATTGCGGTTCTACGCGTCAGTATTGTAAACGCTATGGGTTGACATTGAATATCATTGCGTGGTTGTTTGTGAACGATTCGGTTGGTATTTCAATGGGTGTCCGATATTAATCTCGTGACAGTGAGAACATATGGTAAGGTCTATAATATTCATACATATCAACTGACGTTGTACATTTTTAAATGACAAAGCTATTACCGACCGACTTTCTTTTTGTAAACGCTATTCACCATTAATCATTCTATCCTTTCTACTAATCCTATCTTTCCTACTAATATTATACACTAGCGACTCGCCCCGGCTACGCACGGATTTACACGGGGCTTTTGATTTATCTCAAATGGAAGTAGCCAACTTTTTTGGTTGAAAGCTTCCAGGTAGCTAGACTTTTTCCGACACTTCTAACAATTATCATCAACTAATTTACACAAAACCTTGACAAATTATATACCTAAACCTTCCTCATGAATCACTCTATCTATTGGTGAAACTTAAATGATAATCCGTTTAATATTTTTTAAGTGTATCGCCAACAGACAGACAGACGCGGCGGACAACTTTGTTTTATAATATGTAGTGATGTAAAAATTTGTAAGAATGTATGCATGTATGCATACTCTTTCTCGCAAAAAATACTGAACGGATTTGGATGAAATTTGGCACACATATAGTTTATGGCCTGGATTACCATATACGATACTTATTATACTGCAAACTGAACAAGTTTTTCGTAAATTCAACGCAGAAAAAGTCGCGGGTAACAGCAAGTATTACAAATGCGTATTTTTTTTTATTTATGTAAAAGTAATGAGACGATCGAGACGTTCTCCTGATAGTAAAACGTCTGTCCATGACCATTGCAGCGATTCACAGAAATTTGAATTTAAAAACAAAGTCCAGGGCATCGCTGCTTTGGCGCTCATTACTTTGAGACTTTAGATGGTTAATCATAATTTCGAAACCCTTCAAACCGGAACACAGTAATGTTTACACACTACTGCTTGACAGCATATCTGTAACTGCAGTGGTAGCTACCTAGATGAGTTCCTGCAAAGGAAATCTAGCATCAAGAGAGTTTGTGTGTATATGTGACAAAAAGCATTGATTAATTATAATCTATGAACTTAACCCTTAATGTTTAAGTGCAAATGATATTCTCACCTTTACATGTCTTCCATGCGCTGAGAAGAATCTGCTATCAGCACTGTACGTAACCAGTCCTACGGACAGCAATGAGTAGTCTTTTCTTCTAATCCATGTTACCTGAATAAAACAAAAAATATTTAGTAATTCTTTTTTTTGCAGGACCTTGATCAAGATTTAGATTTATTTTTAAAATCGTGGAAAGCTTTCTTTGTTCTGTATCCAACCATTGCTTCATATTTTTTTAAAAATAGTGTTATTTTTAAATATGAATAGAATAAGTAAGTATAAATTTATCGTCTCCATGACACTTAGGCTAACTTAACGCACTGCTCCAATGAAACAGCGATGTTCCGGAGTAAACAAAAAATGGGTAACGATGATAGTCGGTTCGCATGCCGAACGACGGGCGTGGGTTCAAACCCTGTTGGGATTTGAACTCAACAGCTTTGAGTTTGAGCTGTCAGTGAAGGCAAACATCGTGAGGAAACCATAGCGTGGTGGTAGAGTACTTTCTAGTACACGGCTGGCTAGCTACAACCCTCAAGTTGAAAATCTGCCGCCAAGCGTCTAACGGTGTATGCCGGCAGCCTCACTTGAGAGCCTGTTTACCATCTTCAACCACACCGTCACTTAACATCAGGTGAGTTGTAGTCAAAAACTAGCCAAAAACTGTATGGGTGGAGCTTAGGCCTATATCTGCATAACCGTCTGGTAATAGGAAGGGGAAGGTGGAATCAAAAAAATTGTGTAATTCCAAGACACACAAGGATAGAAGACAGACAAACAACACACTTTATTGACAAAGCATACTATAAGGTGGCTCATTACGTGGAAGACAAGAATATATGGTTGTTGTAGCTTCTCTCTGCACTTGCATCCCCCTGGCTAAGTGACAATTGTAGTAAGCATAATGTATGTATTAATATTTATAACTGTAAATTGTAACCTAATATGAAAAGAAAGATCTACAAAAAATGCCTTGCTGAGTTTCTTGCCGGAGTCTTCTCAGTTGAAGTGTAATTACGAGCCGGTGGTAGATTCAAACATGTAACTTAACGTTCATAAGTGCCTTACCAGGGCCTAAACTGAATAAATGATTTTTGATTTTGATTTTGACTTTACGCCGATGCTCAAGGGTTTTGGTGCAAACAATAAAGAGTTATTCAATCAATCAATCAATCGATCAATCAATCAATCAACCAATCAATCAATCAATCAATCAACCAACCAATCAATTAATCAGTTAATCAATGTTTGTTTGAAACAACTCAAAGTTGTAGTAACATATTCACAAAAAAAAATCAGTCATCTTGTTGTCAGTCTTATGAAAATAAACAGACCTGGAAAAGTTTCCTAATTCACTTTACGAATTTCGCAAAGTTACGAGCAAAGTGCTGAAAGTGCGTTAATTTCATGGTTTTGTTTCTGAAACATGAAATTTTATTTGATTGCTCGAATAATTTAAAAGTTTGCGGTGTTTTTTTTTTGAATAAGTTTTTTTGTTAGACCTTAGAAAACTAAATTACAAAACCATAATTTCTAATAAGTAAGGCCTTATAGAAAAAATAATCAACATCAATCAATAATATTCAAAGATCTGTCATCTCGTCTGGTCGACCACACGTAAACAAAACGCTGGCCTTTATTTTGCCCAACGTTTGAGTATCACCATACAACGCGGCAATGAAGCCAGCGTTTTTGGAACTATTCCCATTGCACCGGCCTTTTAGATTAGATTATTTTACTTTAATTTATTTATTAGTCATAACATTAATATCCCTTAATATCCATTTAAAAAAAAAATGGTTTGGCACCAATTGTAATGCAATTTGGTATGGAGGCAGCTGACACCCTGGATTAACAAATAGGTTTTTTTTATCCCAAAAAAAATTTGTGTTCACGTGGGAGCAGCTAGTTGTATCGAATAAGTGAACAAATAAGAACATACAAGTATACTTGTCGTTGATGTGAACATCTCGATCCTCACAGAAATCATCAACCAAATAAATAAAAAAAACAATCAAGAATTCCATAAGTATAAATTTACATACCATATTGGTAGCGTAAAATATATTAGAAATAAATAAATCCCTTTTAAAATGATGTATCGTAAAAAATACATACCGTATTTTCTGTGATATCACTGACTTCGCAATGCAGTATCGCAGTCGTTCCTATTTGAGCTATAACTGTTGTACAATTTTCAGTTAAAAAAATACCACTTTTTCCTCCTTTCCCACTTAGTTTATTAACAGCTGATCCAGCTGAATCTCTGTACATTTTCTTAACTTTACTCTGAGACTTTGTTAGCGAAGTCTCGTCTAGCTCTTCAATTATTTCCTTATCTATATGTTTATGTCTTCTTTCTATTAGCTTAGCTTCTTCTATAATATTATCTATATTTACATCGTCGTATTCTTCTAATACTGAAGTGAGTCTAAGTGGTTTAGGTAATTTGGGATATGTGGGATCTACTTCAGGGAAATCTGTTGTTTGGAGCACTTCTGTTGTTGTTTCGCTTTCTATACTTGTGCTTGTTGATTGTGTTGTGGTAGTTGTGGTTGTTGTTCTTCTTCTGTGACCTGTAAAGTAAGTTTTCAATGTTTCAATCACAAAAACACATTTACTTAATTTATTTGAACTACCAGGACTGTCTATGTAGTGATACATTTCTGATCTAGCTTAATCAGCTTCACTAACCTATGTTTTTATTATTTTAAACAGTGTGCCAAATAATTATCTTATTAAAAGTAAAACTATCATTTAATTTAATCGTTTTATAAATCATTGACTCTTAACATCACATTTTATAGATTGCAACAAATCAATTTCTGTACTTAGATTTTGCGTTTTAATCGTTAAAAATGTAATTACTTGGATAACCTTGAATTTGTGCTTTAGTAAGTGTTTAAATTCGAAGTATCTTATTTTAAACCAAGATTGCAATTAAATAAATTCGATTAGTAATTTGATCTACTCTGAAGAACAAGTTTGTTATTTTCACAAATTAGAAAATAAACTTGCTCAAAATCAGGGCTGCGTAATTGCGTCTTCGCATTTATTAGGAGCTTCAGTATAATATAATGTATTTTATTAATATAAGTTACATCGTATTACCAGATATTCTACTGCTAAGCTGTGGTGCGTAATCATCACTGTGTACCGATTTAATCGGAACTGCAGCTAGCGACTTTGATGCTTTCCATCACAGGTTTCAAAGTAATGAAAGATAAATCAGCGATGCTCTGAACTTTGTTCTGTTAATCAAAGTTTTGGGTGCCGTTGCAATGCTCATAAGCAGGTGGTATGTTATCCTAAGAAGAGCGTATCGTTTGTCTTAAATAAAGCATTAAGTTCCAAGCCCCAGATCATTAACGTGACTCAAAAACTGCCATACTAAAGTGGGACTGAGCTGGACACGACTGCCGAATGCCAGCGGAGCTATGGACGAAAAAAAAGACGAAAATGGGGCAAAAAAAATAATTTGTATGTTATTTAACTTGTAAAAATGTAAATGTAAATAATTTCAACAGCTCTGAAATAACTAGTTCTTTCAATCCGAAACACAGTGATGTTTACACACTACTATTTGGTAGCAGAATATCTGATACTGCGCTAGTATCTGCGTAGACGACCTACCATCTAAGAAGAGAAGTTAATGGCTAAGGAGATCTACATTCCACCATCAGTAATATATGGAGTGTAATGTGAGCTTACCTTTCTTGTGGTGCCTTGTGAAATTCCCAAACACGCTTCCCAACCTCTGCTGATTTCTGCTTGTACACAGTTCCAGAGACTTGAAATCGTCTGCATTCTGTGCCACCAAAATGGAAGACCTCTTCGACTCCATAGCACCCGTGTTCACTAGTAATTCAGCTTCGAGTAACAGAACAATCGCGGCGTAGAGTAGTTTCAGTCCTCCACAGCAATACATTGTTTTGGCACACTCGAATGGTCACATTGGTTCACTAATGTCACTTAAATTTATAGTCATTTTTACACTGCTACCTTTGCGTCTCCACAGCTTTTGATATTACGACGTTTTGTTGCATTCTGAAAGAAAGAAAATAATGTTTAGTTTGAGAAAATAATTTATTTTACAATGTGTTTGTAGAATTACTTTGCATCAAATTGTAATTTTTTAATTATTTTTGGTTGACTGGCTGCGTGTTTGAACATATCTCACCTGATGTTAACTGACAGTGTGGTCGAAAATAGTAAATACACCTAGCCTGAAATAGAACTGGCTCTCAAGTGAGGCTACCAGAACATTCCTTTTGGTGTTTGGCGGCAGATTTTCAACTTGAGCCAGTTGAGTTACTAGAAAGTACCACCACTATGCTATGATGATCTCATGACGTTTTCCTTTACAGCTTATTGTTGGGTTTTGAACCCGCGCCCTTCAGTATGTGAACACTAAGCTATCATCGCTCCAAAACTTTCATCATACGAACCGCTACACAATTTAATTTGCTGCCTGAGTGTGTGTTCCTACAATTTGGGTGTCTTTAAGTATGGTTTTTTTCTATGCAAGCGTGCTATCATCGTAGACCGCATCTTCACTCAAAATCACGCGAGGTGGCAGTCAAACGTAAAGATATGAACATTGTAAAGAAACATTTGGTGACTGCCCTGTTAGCTCATTTGATAGAATATCAGCTTCAAGAGCCGTAGGCGTGGGTTCGACATAATAAAACGACATAAAATAAATGTTTATTTATTCATGATTCATAAGTTCTTAATATTTTTATTCATAAGTTCTTAATATTCTTGAATATGCGTAAAGTCTGCCAACTAATAGAAAATGGCTTTGCCCTTTTTACAAGTAGAAGAGGATCGGGGACAGCTGTGGGACAGTTTATAAAAAACTGCCAAGCGCGAGTCGGACTCGCACAATGAGGGTTCTGTACAAATTTGTAAGTTTATAAATATAGCTCGTGCATCATGGGAAATATGCAAGCACCGAAAATTGTTGTAACGTGGTCTAACGCAAAAAATAGAGGGGCAAACTTAACTTTGCCTTTGAAAAACTGTTGTTCTGATATATCAATATAGGTCGCTATCTGTTTACCAACTGCAAATAAGCTTATAATCGGAAAAAATATAATTAAACACCTATTTTAGCTTGTGCTAATGAAGCTCTTTCATATGATACCCCATATGATACAGACAATTCACTATAAAATTTGGATTTCCTTGCATAAAGACCCTATTTTTTGTGAATAAATAATAAATGTAGTTTTCTGATTTATGTGTATTATATGACAATGCTTCTTGCCAAATTTCATAGTTCTAAGTCAACTGGAAGTACCCTATAGGTTTTGATTCCCTTGTAAGCGTCGAAATATGCGATTGTTTTCTTTAGAAACGGCTGTAACTTTTTCCTACAACTGAGAAGTTTGATTTTAGGAATACAGATCTACGTAGGTATATAGCTTTAATTTCAACTCGATACCTGTACGCGTTCCCTAAATAGAAAGTCTTGACAGACGGACAGACGGACAACAAAGTGGTCCTATAAGGGTCCCGTTTTTTCCCTTTTGAAGTACGGAAGTTTCTTGTTGGTAGATCTCCTTAGCAAGAGATCGTCTAGGTACCACCGCCAGATATTCTGTAGTAGTGTGTTGTGTGTGTTCCGGTTTCAAGGCTAGCGAAATTACAGGGCTGTTGAGACTAACCATCAAGTCTCAAAGTCACGAGCGCTAAAGCGGCGATGCCCTGGACTTTATTTTGTTACTCAAAATTCTGTGTATCGCTGCAATGGTTATGGACAAACGTTGTGTGGCATCAGGAAAGCGTCTCGTTTGTTTCATTGCTTTCACATTAAAAAAACGGAACCCTAAAAACAGGAATGATCCGATCCAAAACTATACCTAAGTAGTTGCTGAATGTTATTAAAGGAACCTTATAGTTAACAATATATTACAACGTACTACCCTCCATATAATTGATTCCAAACTGGTTATTGTCCTTCCACAGAACAATATGAAACACCCACTTACTTTGCTATTTATGTAATGAAAAACATTTATTTAGGCGTATAAATTCAGAATAGAACTGAAAGTGGATCCTTTTATTTTGAAGGGTACTCTCATTATTTGATCTGACAATATTGGTTTTGGCATTGTTTATATCAGAGCAGTGGAATACAGTAAGAATAGTGACACTAAAAATGAAAAGAAATATTGATTTACTTTTTGATGGGTAATTTTGTAACTTTGTAGCGTTGATCAGTGGTTAGTGCGACCGATTCACACGCAGAAGGGCGTGGGTTCAAACAACATCGTGAGGTAACCACAGCATGGTGGTAGGGTATTTTCTAGCTACCACCCTCAAGTTAAAAATCAAGTACTTAACGGTGTGTTCCGGCAGCTTCACTTGAAAGCGAGTTCCATTCCAAGCTTAAGTGAGCTTAATCATCTTCGACCACACCGTTACTTCATTAGGGGAGCTGTGGTCAAACACATAGAGTGTCGATCATAAAAAAACTACATCTGTTCATAGAGTTAAAATATCTCTGGAGTTTGTTTTGTAGCACTGTTCCATTAATTGTTTTTTTTTTTTTTGCAAATTATTATCACTGTACGAATAATTGTATGTAAAATGGACCAGCGTCTCTGTCGAGTAAAAACGAAAAATTACTGTTATTTTTAACCGACTTCAAAAAAAGAGGATGATCTGAATTCACTATATGTTTTTCTATTTTTGTATGTATGTTACGCGAAGCCGTGGAATGCCGTGGTGGTGCCGGTGTAAGAATTGTACCCCACCCTCTCTACCCGTGGTTGGCGTAAAAGTCGGCTAAGTGATGTAAGATGGGCAGCATCGTCTTCCTTGAACCATCACACCTAACTAATCACACAAAACTCCCCCAGGAGGAGGCCTATGTCCAGCAGTGGACGTCCTAAGGCTGATGATGATGTTACGCGATCATTCCACCAATTATGAATCGATTTTGATGTTTTTTATTTTATTTAATAAATTATACTTCAGAAGTGGTCCCATATAAATTTCATCGAAATTGATTTATCCTTTACTCCGAAATCTCACTGTTTCATTGGAGCAGTGCATATAGTTGGCCTAAGGGCCATAGAGTCGGGATTTTCAAATTGTAAATTTATACTTGTTATTAATATTATTTTGGTATTGAAAACTTGACGAAATTTATTCACAAATTAGAAAGAAAAAAACTCGTTTTTTTGCAGACTACCTACAAGAATTTTTTTTTTTTTTTTTTTCAAATCTTAAAAAACAAACACGTTAGCTATAAAACAAGAAGAAACAAAACCAACACGACTTATAAAAGGAATTGCAATCGTAAAGGTCGGAAAAACATCTTTGTGCAAAAACGTCGCCGGCGAACCAAGACAGAACTTTATGTTTTATTCATAAGGAACGGGATGAGCGAATTCTGGAACCTCATTCTCGTTCTTGGGACTTCCGAATCCCGCGGTGACAATATTCTGAAAAACTCTTGAAATTCGGAAATGTACAAAAAAAGTTCTTGAGAATATTACAAAAAAGTTTTTTAGTGTTCCGTACCCTATTACTAAGACTCCGCTGTCTGCCTGTCACCAGGCTGTATCTCATGGCTCTCATGGTATCTCGACGGCAACCCGCCTGCCAAGCGTGGCGAGTATTGGCAAAACCCCCCCAGGAGTCCAGCAGTGGACGTCCTATGGCTGATGATGTGTGATGTGAAATGATAAAACTAATATTATAAAGGCGAAAGTTTGTGAGTGTGTGTTTGTTAGTTCTTCACGTTTAAACGGCTGGACCAATTTTAATGAAATGTGGTATGGAGGTAGCTGACACCCTGAATTAACACATAGGGTCTAACTCCTACATACCTGGTACTGGAATGGAACTGGCTCCCAAGTGAGGTGACCGGAACACACAGTTAGGTGCTTGGAGGAAGATATTCAACTTGAGGGTGGTAGCTAGCCAGCCGAGTACTAGAAAGCATCCTACCACCATGCTATGGTTTCCTCACGATGTTATCTTACACCGGCAACTCAAGCTCATTGTTGGAGTTTGAATTACACGCCCTGCGGCGTGTGAACCGACTGCGCTAACCACTGAGCATAATAGCTCAGTTACAAAAATAAGTACAATAAATAAAAATATCATTAAATATAAAAGAAAAACCAGCTATTTATTCAAACAGTTATGTGTTCAATTTCAACTATTCAGAAGGGATAAAATTAGAACTTTACCTACCTATCCGTGAGCTGCAAAGTTCATGAGAACACAGCGAGTACACACTCGTATTTGCTTACTTATTCATCGAGACAAACATGTCACACAGCAGATGGTTACTACATACAGAATTTGTCGACAACGTTTTGTATTTGGGTCGAAGTGAGATGAATGATGATGCGTACATATTTCGGATAATATTATACCTATACATTAGGACCATTTTGTCGAATTTTGTAGCGCGTTAGGACCGCACGTAAATGCGTAGGTTTTTTAATGTGTTTGACCACACCTCAGCTGATGTTAAGTGAGAATGTGGTCGATGATTGTAACAACCTGCCGATGAAGGAAAACATTGTGAGGAAACCACAGCAGGTTGATAGGATACTTTCTAGTACTCAGCTGGATACTGTCTACCACAAACAAAAATCATGTTTTCAAATATCAGAAACGATGTATTAGATCTATGTTTAAACTTAAACCAATAGTCACTTGTGAATCATATTTCAAAAAATATAATATTTTAACGCTTCCATCATTATATATTTATGAGCTAGCTGTATTTGTAAGAGATAATCCCAAAATGTTTCCAAAACTGTTAGAAAGAAATGCCCGTAACCGTCGCGATCCAAGCGCGTTACAAGTACGCAGTGCCAGTACACAGCTCTACAGAAAATGTTTTCTAAGCATGGGCCCTATTATTTATAACCATATACCGGAAAGTATCAAGAAACAAGAAACGCATTAGTTTAAAAGAAAATTTAAACAGTTTTTGACTACAAAATGCTTTTATAAGATTGACGACTTTCTGAAGGATTCATTTAAATAATTTTATTTGACATATTGACATCCATTCCAATTATTACTAATACTATTATTACTTTGACATTGATTAAATTTGTTATTATTATTTTTACGTTGAATTACAAAATCTAAATTATATGACAAATCTTAGCTGTGACAACTTTTGCACGCCCATTGAGGCAAAAACATGGTGAAACTTTTGTAACTTAAGACCAATACTATGTAACCACTCATTATGCAAATAAATATATCTTTATCTTTTATCTTTTTCTTTAGTACTCAGCTGGATACTTTCTAGTACTCAGCTGGCTAGTTTAGGCAACAATGACCATTGCAACGATACACAACATTTTGGGTAGCAAAACAAAGTCCAGAGCATTCCCATTTTGGCGCTCATTTATTTATTTCATAACACACAAAACAGATTGTAATAATATGAATTACTATTAATCCCACTAATCCCACTAATATTGTAAATGTGACAGTTTGGATCTATGGATGGATGGATGGATGTCTGTTACCCAATCACGCCAGAATAGCTGAACGGATTTGGATGAAATTTTGCATGTAAATACTTTAGGCCCTATAATAAAACATAGGATACTTTTCATCATCATCATCATCCATCACCACGCAGGTAAAACCGCGGGGCGCAGCTAGTTATTAATATTAATTATTATTATTCATTACTTTGAGACTTTCAATAGTTAGTCTCAATAGCCCTGTAATTTGCTTGTAAAGAAATTATTGAAAAAAACTAAAATTGTAAAAACTATTTAAAAATGAATTTATTGTTTGCTAACAAACATTATGTAAGAAATACAAAATTTAGTTTTATTTATTCAATATTAATTTTAATCTAAAAATATCTTTAATCTCAACAATGAAGAATATGAACAGATTTTCTACATTGTTGAGATTACTTAGTTACACAGTTTTCCAACAGAACGAACGAAACTTTTGCTTCAATGAATATAGAAATTGAATTGGAAAGAAAATTTATACATTTTTTGCTGGCAACCTTGTCTTTGTTCCAAATTGGCACTTACATTATTTTTTATCACAAATGCAGTTGGTAGTACTCCAGACGGATTGTCTGAGTTGAAAATCTGACATAGTATACACTATGTATGCAGTTGGTAGTACTTTAGGCGTATTCTGGACGTTGAAAATCTGACAAAGTATACACTATTTATGCAGTTGGTAGTACTTTAGGCGTATTCTCGACGTTGAAAATCTGACATAGTATACACTATTTATTAGAAATGCAGTTGGTAGTACTTTAGGCGAATTCTGGACGTTGAAAATCTGACAAAGTATACACACTTTATTAGAAAAGCAGCTGGTAGTACCAACCTACTTCAGGCGAAATATTGACATTGAAAATCTGACAAAGTATACACTATATGCAGTTGTAGTACTTCACACGAATTATATCTACGGTGACAATCTAACAAAACGTAAACTACATGCACGGACATATTTAACTGAAACTAGCGACCCGGGCTCGAGCAATCATCAAATCGGTGCATTTTAGTTTTTGGCGACTTGAAACATTGACTTTTTCTTATCTAAAAGTTTAATTAGGATATAATTAGACATACAAACCTTTCGAAAACAAGTAAGCGCTAGAGAACCGAATCAATATCTAATAATACGTAGTTTCGAAGAAGCGGAGAACGCGACAAATTATATGCCATTTATTAGAAATGCAGTACAAAGAATTATTTCTATTACGATATTATATATTACGATATGAATCTACTTTTATTGTTCGAATAGCTAAAGCGAAGATGGAATACGTTACCAGGGTGGGATAGATATAATCCGGGTGCCTTCAAGTCGAAAGTGAATCGGTATCTTCTAGGCAAGCGTGCTCCATTGTAGATCGCATCTACACGTAACATGATGTGAGATGACGATCATCATCATCACCATCACCATCACCATCATAATCATCACCATCACCATCACCATCATCATTATCATCATCATTATCATCATCATCATCATCAACAACATCATTATCATCATCATCATCATCAGCCTTTTGCTGTCCACTGCTGAACGTAGGCCTCTCCTAATGCACGCCACTGAGCTCGGTCGACAGCTTTCTGCATCCAGTGTTTACCCGCCGCTTTATGCAGGTCGTCACACCACCTGGCCGCAGGGTGCCCCACACTACGCTTGCCTGCACGTGGTCTCCACTGTAAAAACCCCACCGGTTATTGGTTCTTCGAGAAATGTGACCGGCCCTCGGCCCCCGGCGGTGTGAGAGTTATGCTCGGAGTTTCTTTGCGGGACAAAATTCGTAATAAAGTCATCCGACATAGAAATCAAGTCACCGACATAGCTCAAAGAATCAGTAAACTGAAGTGGCAGGGAATGGCAATCAAACACAAGGCTATTCATTAAAAAAAAACTTACTATGGAAACTGGAGTGGTTTTGACACATTTTTGTTTTACTTGCGCGGGAACGTAAGTAAGCCCACATAAGTAAAACATAAAAGCATTCTTTCATCATTTAAATATTTTACTTTTATTTAAACTTATGATTAGACATTCTGTTTTAAACAAAGAATGTTTGTACTTAACAAACCAGGTTACCGGAACACCCTTTTGTTGAGGTATTTCATGGAATAGCTCGCTACATTTCCGAGTGGTGAATTTCTAGGTCAGTAAAAGCCTGTATACAGCTTAATGGTTGATACCGAACTATTGACGATTTTATGAATAGCTTGGTAATTTCAGCTGTAATTTCTAACCAACCTCATAAATTACTGAGTTTCCGTCAATTGTAAACTGATTTGAATATATTTGCAAGTTTCTATTCCAGATGGCCTAGACAAAGTTTCGATTAGCGATAACGTTAATAGAAAAGTAAAAATGTACGGGATGACATAACCTATCGATATGTCACTTGGGTATGCTTGATTAGCTTATGTCAAATTTTTTGACTCAAGATCAAGTCTTTAGTTTTATTATACATATTTATATTATTTTTTGTAGTCTTGTCAATGCTTAGGAAAAGTGCACAGTCACTTAATTATGTTAGTCACTTAATTTTAGTCATTATTAACCCTTCCCTCCCCCTTGTCAGCAAAAGTAAGCAAAGATCTTACTTCTCTCTACTATGCGTGCTATGCAAAGCAAATACCCTTTGGTGCTTACGTAATACTTGAACGGCCCCTTACTAATAAAAGTATGTTTTTTAAGTCTTTAGTGGATTTTTTTATAATGCTAGGTGTTTGACCTAAGCTCACCTGATGCTAAGTGACGGTGTGGTCGAAGATCGTTAACACACCTTGAATGGAACTGGCTGACAAGTGAGGCTAACGTGTTTTCCATTCTTGGTTGCCTAGAAGAGATCGCTCTTAGCGCTATTAGTCGCCACTTCTGGCACTAGCTTATAAGATTCTTAAGTTTTCTGTACTTTTTTTGGTGTTACTGGAACACACTGTTAGGAGCTTGGCAGCATTTTTCAACTTGAGGGTAGTAGCTTCCCAGCCGAGTACTAGAAAGTATCCTTTTAAATCTACTTTTAGAGCTCTACTATTAAATTGATATTATAAAAATATAAGATTGTCTATTCGTATACGATTAATAGGTTTCTTCTAGGTAAGCGTGTTCCATCTTATACCGCACTACTGCTTAACATCAAGCAGGGCTGTCAAACGCTTAATTTGCATAAAACTTAAAATGTTCTTAGCTTGTATTCTGGATTAACAAAAACAAAATATTTTAAAAATGTGGGTATTTTTTTTTGTGAAGTTGGATTTGAAATATCGTAATGAACTTTTTAATTTTCAACCCCTTTTTCCCATATTTAATACGCTTCGGAACACTCCAAATCTCTTGAGATACCAAATTGTACTCCTCTTGGGTTAAGGGGTCTCATTAATGCCAAGGCCAAGTGCCTAACCTTTGACCCTTTACCGCAGTACCTTAAAAACGTGCCTCGCTTACACTGTAATAGTGTCAACAACACTAGACAATTGTGTCAAGCTTATGATGTTAAAAAAAAAACCTTTTTCAAATGAATCTATACTCATATCTCCCAAATATACATAAAAAAAAAAAAAAAAATCGGTCGAGCCCTTTCGGAGGAGCGCTACCAGAAACATCGTGACACGAGATTTATACGTATATTTTTAACTAGCCTCTAGCACTAACTTGTACGAATTTCTTCGTCACGTAATTTTTTTGTTGTTTTCTATATTTTATATTATTATATTATTATAAGTCTACGAGTAAATACTGTAGTACATAAATTAAAGCTAGATTATATTTTTACGTCATGATTTTAAGTTTGTATTACTTAAGTATATTTAGTTATTAAACTTAAAGTTTTTGAACTGGTTCTCTAACTTGCAAACAAACTCGCTCTATGTAAACTTGGCATAAGAGTACCTTTGCCGTCTTAACTTCTTTAAGGCTTATTCAAGGTGAGGGTACGTTAATCTTTAAGTTAATTGGCGAACACTTGAAAAAGGGAAAGTTTAAAATATTTACGGGAACATTTTATTTTTATCCCTATTTTTTTTAATTGGATGATTTTCACTATTTTAACGTACCTATTTATTTACGTAGTTGTTTTTCGTATAAATTAATATTTTAACTCCTTAAAACCTGTTAAAAGATCTTAGAAAATAATGCTTTAAACCCAGAAAAAAATTTAACAAAACATTTTGAATTCGTCCCCTAAATTTATTCCATAGAAATACCATAATGTAATTTTTGTAAAACTTGATCAGCAAACAACGCCATAATCAAACTAATATTATAAAGGCGAACGTTTGTGAGTTTGTAAGTGTGTTTGTATGTTTGTTACTACTTCACGCTGAAACGGCTGGACCAATTTTGATGAAATTTGGTATGAAGGTAGGACTCCCTGGATTAACACATAGGATGTTTGTTCCGAAAAACTAAGTGGGACGCAGCTTGTAGAACCACAATAAGAATAAGTGAAAATTATATTTATTTTTTTCTAACAAATACGCTACACCTTGTATTTATCAGTTCCGAACATTTGCGACAACTCTATTAGTATTTAATGGCACCCAAACAATATTAACTTGTCTAAAACAAAGTGACCTAAACAAAACTCTGGGTTTATTACGGTCCGTGTTTTTGTTCCCACAACTAAGCAAGTTTTACCGCTTGCCTGAAGTTTTTGTCCTGTCCCTGTGAAGTTATAGTCATTGTCACTGTATGGCATAACAAAAGCAGTAGGGAAATTTTCGAGGTTCAGCATTGGTTGCGTCATCATCGACATTTTGCGGTGGCCTTACTGGTCAGCAAAAATTGATATGGACACTGTTTCAAGTATAAATTCTGCTCCAGGCTTAACGCAATGCTATTGCTTATCAGTTTTTTATCGGATACATTATAGTCATAGTTTACATTAAAAAAAATATAATAAAAAAATAATTAATTAATTACACATAAAAACAAAATTATACGACTTTTAATCCCACCATGTCATCGAACCCTTAGAATGCCTTCTCGATAAGCCAAGTCTTTAGTTTCTGTTTATACGATAAGCCGAGTCTTTAGTTTCTGTTTATACGATAAACCAAGTCATTAGTTTCTGTTTATACGATAAGCCAAGTCTTTAGTTTCTGTTTATACGATAAGCCAAGTCTTTAGTATCTGTTTATTCGATAAGCCAAGTCTTTAGTTTCTGTTTATACGGTAAGCAAAGTCATTAGTTTCTGTTTATTCAATAAGCCAAGTCTTTAGTTTCTGTTTATACGGTAAGCAAAGTCTTTAGTTTCTGTTTATACGGTAAGCCAAGTCTTTAGTTTCTGTTTATACGATAAGCCAAGTCTTTAGTTTCTGATTATACGATAAGCCAAGTCTTTAGCTTCTGTTTATACGATTGTCTAGTTTCATTTTGGAGAGTGTGCCCAGGAATTGCATAACTTGCTACTTTAGTGTTACAACATCTCCCGGCTGTTCTTAAGATGTACCATGTTTTCTATACTTGGTTGCCTGGAAGAGATCGCTTTAAGCGATAAGGCCGCCATTTGTGGCAATAACTCATAAAACTCTCTTATTTTTTGTAGTCTTTTTCCCTTTGAGTTTCTATCTATTTATTCCGCCTGCCACTTTATATGGTGGACATTCCCCAGTTACGCACTAAGCGCTTTGATTCCACGTTTTTATACGAACAGCGAGCAATCTGAATTTGAATTTCTTCAAATACAGATTCAACTTTTTTTATCGTTGACAACTTGGGTGTTTGACCATTGTCGACCACACCTAGCCTAGAATGGAACTGGTGGACTCAAGTGAGACTGCCGCATCACACCGTTACATTTTCAACTTGCTACCGCCCGGTAGCTAGCCAGCCGAGTACTAGAAAAAACCCTACCACTATGCTATGGTTTCTTCGTGATGTTTCCTTCACCGGCAGCTCAAGCTCATTGTTGGGGTTTGAACCCACGTCCTTCGGCGTATGAACCGACCGCGCTAATCACTGAGCTATCATTACTGTGAAATTTTATTTACACTAATCTTTAAGGTTAAAGTTACCATTTGTTTGACTACGCAATAGTACGCAACGCAATACGCAACTATTTTTTTTCTTACTCGTGATATCCTCTTGTTCTTTAATTAAAGAATAAATTATTTGTAATTAGTGATCAATTTTTATCAGCTATTTACTTTTTTTTCTTTGCTTTTGGCATCGCACTTTGTGCATTATCCAGTGTATTTGATGAAAAATCTTAGTCATACTTAGTCACGCAAAGTCAGGATCAAGTGAAAATTTTTAGTCACAGTTAGTCACGCAAAGTCAGAATCAAGTCAAGTATTTTGATTGTTTCAAGTATTTGATGAAAAATCAAGAGGAAAAACAGTTTAGTCTCAGTTAGTCACGCAAAGTCAGAATCAAGTCAAGTATTTTGATAGTTTCAAGTACATATTTGATGAAAAATCAAAAGGAAAAACATTTTAGTCACAGTTAGTCACGCAAAGTCAGGATCAAGTCCGGTCATATCTTTATTGCAATAGCAACTTTATTAGAAGTTTTGAAGGAGATTTGGAAGTAATACGGATAGGTAACTTTCAACAAATCACTTTCCTACACTTTTTCGGCACTTTATGAAATTTCTGTTCCAAAATGCCTTTTAAATGTTTTTGTTACCGCAGTAGATTTACTGAGCTTTATAAATACTGTGGCAGTACGTCATTGTAGAGGAGTTACAGCACTTTATAGGCTTGTCTGGTTTTGTTAGTATCTTGTCAGCGGCCTGTTTAGAGCTCACCGCTTTAATGTTGTCTCAGCATATAATAGGAGTGTGTTGTGTTAAGAATGCAAAAGCTACTCTAAGTTTCTAATGAAAGTGGTCAGCGTAGACAACTTTTTAGGTAACGAAGGGAGGATCTTTTTAAATAAATTGGGTTCTGTTCTAACGTGGAGACCGCGAATCATCAAACGTAGTGTAGGACGCCCTGAGACTAGATGGAGTGACGATATATGTAAGACAGCTGGCAGTGGCTGGAAGCGAAAAGCTGAAGATCAGGCTGAGTGGCGTGTCCTGGGGGAGACCATGCCCAGCAGTGGCCATGGTCCCAGCAGTGGCCCAGCAGATGATGATGAGAGCCCGGCTATATTGAGATACAACCAGATTATGAAGGATTGAACCGAAATTACAGCGCTGTTGAGACTATCCATCGAATATCTCAAAGTAATGAGTGCCAAAGCAGCGATGCTCTGGACTTTGTTTTGTTTTGTTACTCTGTTAAGTTCAGGATACCGGTGCAATGGTCATGGGCATGCATTGCCATTTACCATCATTATCAAACGTCTCATAATTTTAACATTATTTTTTTAACTTATGAGATGTATTATATAATATCTTATTAGTTTAGCGTCGACTATAAACACACAAATCACCTTTACGAATAAAAATTCTACCCTAAGCCATCAAACAATAGGTAAAGTATACAGAATTCATGTCCTTATAAATCATAAAGTATGCTTCCGGTACCAAAAACGCAACGTTCAATGCACAAAACCTAATAAATTCAAAGATAATAAACGATAAAAAACATTATCAATCATTCTTTCCATAATAAAAGCTGGAAGAACAAGAAACATTTCAAGGCCTCAACGAAATGAAGGCTGAACAGTAGATTAACTAACAGTACCTTTGTTTTGGAAAACGCCGTTTGTATGAAAACATAATGCATAATGATTTCGCATTTTTTTTTCTTTCAAAATCTTATGGATTGAACTCTCTACCCGTGGTTGCCGTAAGAGTCGGCTAAGGGATATAATCCGGAAGATGGGCAGCTGCATCTTCTTTGAATAACCTCACCCAACTGCGCCCGCCAACCCGCCTGCCAAGCGTGGCGAGTATTAGCAAATCCCCCCCAATTGGGGAGGCCTATGTCCAGCAGTGGACGTCATACGGCTGATGATGATGAATATTTTTACATTGACAATAGGATGAGGAATTCGAACCCAAATACCAGTATTTTTTTATTACAAGTTGATTTAGACTAGAATATTTAGAATAATTCAGTGCTTTTTTGTAACCCTTGTTGCCCTAACACTGTTTCAAGGTTTTATACGCAACCAGTTTTTATTAACTTTGCTGATCCCAATACAAACAAACTTAGCTACTGTTCCAAAGTATACAAATGATGATGTATGAGTATAAAGTAGGCACCTAGAGGCGGAGTTTCCACGATGGATATTGCGTCTGTTTTAGACGAGGGCGCTTCATCATATCGTCAATGTGTACCTTGCTTTATGCCGAAAACGAATGGTTGCGGTCTAAGTTAGAGACTTTCTTTACATAAAGTTTGATCATAATTATAAAGAAAGTCCTATCCTACCTATCGTTAGGTAGATAGAAAATCTTCATTGCACAAACCATATATTTTTTTCCAAAAAAAAGAACTTTATGATCTCGTGTCACGAGTGGCAGCCTTATCGCTAAAAGCAGGATTGAAAAATAACTTACTGGCTAAGAACAAAGGGAAGATGTTCACACAAAAAAAAAATCTAACAAAAATAATTATGTGAAATATGCATGTATTTAAATAAAACTAAATATGCTATAGACCTTTTTGAATGATCTGCTTTACTCGGTTAAAATTGGGTTCTTCAAAAGGTATATTAAGAGAATGTTCAAAGGACGGCGAATAATTTGTGATATCTCAAGTGGTGTGTATGCGTTGTTTCAGATATCTTTAGGTGATGGTAATTGCTTACAATCTGGTAACCCACCGTAATATAATTAAGTAGCTGCTGCAAATGCACAGTAATGTTTACACACTACTGCTTGGCGCTAAAATATCTGATACTGTGGTGGTATCTACCTAGACGACTTCTTGGTTGGGAGATCCACGACATAGTTATCTAGTGAGCTAGTATCGTCCTATATTATTATTTCCTATATTTACACAGGTCATGTGATGTTCAGTGACGAAGTGGTCAAAGATGGTAAACGCAACTAGCCTAGAATGAAACTGGCTCCCAAGTGAGGCTGTCGGAACACACCGTTAGTGCTTAGTGACCGATTTTCAACATGATGGTAGCTTGCTAGCCGAGTACTAAAATACCCTACCACCACGCTATGGTTTCCTCACGATGTTATTCCTTCACCGGCAGCTCAAGCACAGTGTTGCGGTTTGAACCCACACCCATCGGCGTGTGAACCAACCGCGCTAGCCACTGAGCTACCATCACTACACATATCACTATCACGCTATTATCAATAATTATAATTCGACATTTCACAAGCTAGATAATTAGGTTTATAAAATACAATCATTGCAATACAATGCGGTTAAAATCAAATTAAGCTTCATTCTAAAATAGACCATAGTTTATTGCATCGAATTGTAGTTTGCATTTGATAATAATTTGTGGTGCACGTGAATCGAGTTTTCACATTTCCGTCCATACTTGCACTTATCTAGCGACTGCAGTTATGAAAAATAAATTCCTCATTACACTACAGACCCAAAAGTTATCCGGTGGAGATCGGTTCTAGCTATAAAACCGGCTTTTGTAAATGTTTTTAGTATACATATTCTTTTTGTAAAAAGTCTTGATATCTTCAATTGTTTTTACGATATTGATGGCAATAATAACTATTCATGCCTAGTATGTAAAAAAAATTACCTTCTAGGCAAGCGCGCTTCATTGTAGACCGCATCTTCACTTAACATCAGTTGAGATGGCGATCAAACGCAAGATTATTTTTTATTTAAAAAAAAAAACATGTTTATAACTTTCTATGTTTTGCTTTTTCGGCTTGTTAGATTTTGACAGTTCTAAAAAATTTAAATATTTAGTGAATAATGGTAAATATAGTCAATATATGCACCACGGGATAAATTTAAACTACACGAGACAACTCGGAATATAAGAAAAACAAATGAGATAGAAAATAACGGTTAAAATTAGAGACAAAGGCAAAGTAGATACCCTCTATTATTTCAAAATGGCGCGCTAAAATGCGCTCCAGTCACGCCACGAGAAGTATCTCGTGCCGTGCCCCTCAATCGTAAACAAACAGGGTTAGAGAGCAGCCACGCGTTTTTTCCGAAAAAAAATATAATAATTAAAAAGTGAACATTTTTTGCTACTTTTTAATGCCCGTAATTTTGTAATTACTCGTGTTTATATAGTACTACTATATTAGCTTTATTCTCTCTTCAAAGTGAATGTTCTCTTGCAGAAATACTGCAAGTTTTATTCGGGATTTGTTACTAGATTTGATTTAAGGTTAGGTTAAATTCAACAAGGGCCCGTTGAGCAATGTGAACACGGTCAAAGTGGACACCGTATTCACTTTGCCCAACATACCACTGTAGTCGTGGCATTCGCTTAGGTGTGGCCACTAAACTGGCTTGTTATTTCCGAAACATTATACTAAACATTTATTAACTCTTCGTCATGATAGGTATCGCTAAACAACGATGAATGGACATGTCAAACACCTAATATTGCTTTTTGGATATTTTGCCTATTTGTTAATGAAAATTGATCCCTATGCGGCAATTTCGCCAACGTTGGTATTAATTCAAAAGGTAATTTAGGCTCGTCGCCAACCTGCAACTTAATAATGTGAAAGCTTATAAATTAATTAATTGTTATTACAAGTACGTTAGGTAAATTTTAATACAATGCCATTTTTATTTTATTAAGCATCGCATTTTGTGCATTTTGCCTCTGTTAAGTATGACGGTACTCAGAAGTGCTTTATCAAAAAAAAAAAAAATGTTAAAGCTGCGATACTTTGTTTTACTATTACTACTCAAAGTTATGTATATCGCTGTAATGGTCACGGACAGGTGTTATCTCTTATCATCGGGAGAGCGACTCAATCTTCTCATTACTTTTAAAAAAAAAAAACAATTGATATTGTCCGAGTCATAGTCAAAGTCACACAAATTAAGATTAAGTCAAAGTTAAGTAATAGCATCTTTACCAAAAGCTTCAACATAGTTTTGGAAGCAACACGAAAAGATATCTCACACACGTAATTTAGCACTTTATAAAACATACAAAAAAAATCATTTTTTAATTTAAACATTTATTTAAAAATCAATCGTCATAAAATGTTTCAAACTACATAATTAGTGCCAACGCTTTGATGTCTTATCTATGACTTTGACTTGTTTTGCAAAGTTCTTTGGACTTAGCAGGTACTTACAATCATAGGAGGACTTTGTTTATCTCAATTTGCGACATCGTATAAAATGACTTTGTAGCGATGACAGCCCAGTGGTTAACGTGGTCAGTTCACACGCCAAAGAGCGTGAGTTCAAAGGAAAACATCGTAAGAAAACCATAGCATGGTGATTATTTATAGCTATAGCTTTTTAGTATTCAGCTGGCTAGCTACCACCCTCAAGTTGGAAACCTGTCGCCAAGCATCTAACGGTGTGTTCCGGTAGCTACACTTGAGAGCCAGTTCCATTTCAGACTTGTATACCATGTTGCCGTGGTGGTGCCGGCGTAAGAATTGTACCCCACCCTCTCTACCCGTGGTTGCCGTAAGAGTCGGCTAAGGGATGTAATCCGGAAGATGGGTAGCAGCGTCTTCCTTGAACAATCACACTTAACTGCACTCGCCAACCCGCCTGCCAAGCGTGGCGAGTATTGGCAAAACCCCCCCAAGAGGAGGCCTATGTCCAGCAATGGACGTTCTATGGCTGATGATGTGTATGTGATGCTTACCATCTTCAACCACAATATCAGCTGTAAATTGTAGCTTGTCAGTAAGTACATATTATTTTGATTCGATAAAACATTCAGTGGCTAAATAATCATCGGAATGAAATGTTAGAACATTAAGACATGAAAAATCTCGAATATTGGAAACAGTGATATAAAAGAAAAGGTAAGATCTAAATATGGAACACCAAAAAATTGTTAACATAGAAAGATTGGAATACATTTTTGCTAAATCGCCCGAGTCTTTCCCTTTGTGCTGATAATAAGTAATATCTCTAAGCCAAAAAAGAAAATAAACAAAAAATATTTTATTCATAAGCTACTACTTTATACCAAGCGCTCTTTTCCACTTAACTAGTATGGGATCAAAACATCGCTTAGTCTACAGGGAATGAGATATGCTTAGACACAACTTCTTTAAGGTACTTATTTTTTTCTTCTTTTTTGCGTAATTCATCGAGAAATGGATACGGAGTCTTTAATAACTAATCTGTATATGTACTCCAGTTTTTCAATTTATGCCTAGTCTAGTCTTGGTCAAGTCCAGCCCGTGCCGGTCGAGTCCAGTCATGCCTTAGTAAAGTAGTGGCCTAGTACGTGGTCTCTGACTATGAGCCTTCTTGATAAGCTCAAAGACGCACAACGAGCTATGGAGAGGGCTAAGCTCGGAGTTTCCCTACGAGATCGAATCAGGAATGAGGAGATCCGTAGACGAGCCAAAGTTAACGACATAGCCCTATGGATTAGCAAATTTAAGTGGCAGTGGGCAGGGCACATAGCATGCAGAACTGATGGCCGATGGGGCTGCAAAGTTCTGGAGTGGAGACCACGGACCGGCAAGCGCAGCGTAGGACGTCCACCCACAAGGTGGACAGACGACCTTATAAAGACCGCAGGAACGCTTCCAACCGGTCTTTATAGAATTCAACCACGCATCGCAGCTAATAGTAATAATTAAATTATTAATTTAAAAAACACCACTACGTAATTAACCAAACATAGCTAAGAAAACCGCAAGGAAACTGGTTTTTAAATTTAAAAAAAACCGTATCGAAATCGGTCCATCCGTTTGAGAGCTACGACGCCACAGACAGACACACACATAGACAGACAGACATCGACGTCACTTATAACATCCCTCTTTTTGCGTCGGGGGTTAAAAACACTTCAAATACGAAGTATTATTTACCTTTCTTATAAGAAGACAAATATTTTTAGAAATTAATATCATTCGTACAACACAGACCTGCCCTTGACATAAAATTTTATTGTTTCGCCGTTCGCTTCGAGGAATCTGGAATTCTAGATGGAATAATTCTTGCCTAGATTATTTCCAATATTCTAGATACCGTACAATGTTTTCGGACATTTCTGAACTATTCTTGGCTAACTATTATTATTTATTGTGTAGGTACTATTCCTACCTCATGGTTCAACTATAACTTTGATTTATATAATTGTGTTTTCTCTGTTGTTTTGTTTGAATTTTTATGTAATCGTTTGTGAGATTCTAATGTAATTGGCTTGACCGTTTTTATATCTCAATAAATACAATTTAATTTAATTTATGATTTGGCTGTCGAAAAGCAGCATAAACGGCTGTATCTTTTGATTGCGTTGGCTTAGAAGTTTGATTTTATCACAGCTCCTAAGGACAGTAGACCTGAGTTTTTGATATGAATTTCAGATTGATACCTCCACGTGTTCTTGAGAAAAAGGGTCTTGACAGACAGACGGACAACAAAGTCATTCTATAAGGGTTCCGTTTTTTCCTATTGAGGTACGGAACCCTAAAAACTAATAAATTCAATATGAACTGTTACGAAACACAAAACACAAAGTTAGTTTAATCTACAAAACCAAACATGTTCAGGTAAAGGTTCCGTTTTCATATTATAATACTTAATACGTTATAAATTATAAAAACAATGAAAATAACCTAAAACAATACGAAACCCGGTAGTTAACGGAGAAATTGAATCGCGGCCAATGTAATTTCCCTACCCGAATAAAGTTACCCATCAAAAATTCCAAAACTGGTTCCACCCAACAACAATGAATACTAATTTTATAAATTAAATACCGCAACGTAAAAATTAAAACATAACAAGAGAATATGAAAGTGTCCCCTCGTATAACTATTCATTAAATTTCATGAAAGCGCGAGTGAGACAATAGACGAGTTTGTAAAACACGTTGGATAAACCGGGGTTGACGCACAGTATCTACACCAGTAACTCGAATGGTTACGATATTATACGGGCGTGGGTTCAAACCCGCTTACTCTACTTAGTTTTACTTGGTGGTAGATCTCCTTAAGTTTTTTTTATATGTAATAGTAATGAGACGATCGATACGCTCTCCTGATGGCCGTTCAAGTATTATGTAAGCACCAAAGGGGGGGTTTTACTTTGCTTATTTTAGACGACATTGGGGATGAGGCGATCTGAATGGTGATAATGTCAGCAAAGCCATATAAATTATGCGGATTGTTTGTTTTCCTTGTTATCGGTACACCTCGTTTTAGCGACATGGCTGCTAATTAAACCAATATTTACTTAAGCATAGGAGAGAGAAGTAAGAGCTTTGCTTACTTTTGCTGACAAGGGGGAGGGAGGGGTTATTAATTACTAAAATTCTGCTTACGTAATACTTGAATGGTCCCTAGGAGATGACGCATGTCCATGACCATTGTAGCAATACACTGAAATTTGAGTAGCAAAATAGAGCCCGGGGCATCGCTGCTTTGGCACTTATTACTTTGAGAACTTCGATGGTCAGTCTCAACAGCCCAGTAATTTCGCTAGCTGCAGTAGTACTGCCCTTCAAACTGGAACAAAGTAATGTTTACACTACTACTTTGTCAGAGGTCTAGAGATATGTAACCACAACACCTAAATGTACCCCCTAAGTTAGTTTATCATCAGTTTTTGTAAGTCCCTAAGCTATGGTAGCATTTTTTTTTTATGGCTGACAGACTAGGTGTTTGACCACAACTCACCTGATGTTAAGTGTAGGTGTGGTCGAAGATGGTAAAGCACAGCTAGCCTGGAATGGAACTGGCTCTCAAGTGAGGCTGCCGGAACACACCGTTAGATGCTTGGCGGCAGATTTTCAACTCAGTAGCTAGCCAGCCGAGTACTAGAAAGTACCCTACCACCACGCTATGGTTTCCTCATGATGTTTTCCTTCACCGGCAGCTCAAGTTGGGGTTTGAACCTACGTCCTTTGGCATGTGAACCGACCGCGCTAACCACTGAGCTATCATCGCTACAAAATTCAAAAACGTATCACGTCAAATATTGTCTTGTCTATGAAGTTTTCTTACTGCAACGTTTTCTATACTTACAAGTCTACTAGAAAGAAAATAAATGAGGGTGATAATGCCCGTGTATTTATATTAGTTAGATCTGTGGCCTTATTTTAGTCTGTGGGGCGTTCGTTTTAATTATCTGTTGTAGTTAGGTTTTGATGAAAAAATTAACGAAATATATTTTGTGGAGCGAAATTGTGGGAAAAAGAAAATTATTTTAATGACAGTATTTTTTATTCGACATAAGTTTTGTCATGACATTTATGTCACAAAGTCTCAGTCAGATTGCCAATTGAGCGAATAGAACAATAACTACACCTGATGATCATATCAATAGAGTTGGAATTTAGTACGCAACGTGATAAAATTAATATTTATTTAATTTTAGAGTAACCCCGTGTTGTACTTAGTTGGAAACACAGACGCTGGCAGCGAGTTCCGCACATCAGCAGTTCTTACAAGGAACGTGGTCTGGAAACGTTTTTTACGTTTATAGGGAATTTCCACTGTAAGAGGGTGTCTCTTGGTCGAGCGTCTAGCCGTTTTGTTGTAAAACGACGATGGCAAGATTAGGTCATGTAGTTCTTGGGCACACTCACCGTAGTGTATACGATATTAACCTCGTAACTTCGAAGTTACACTGGAATATCCAATTAGCCAAAACAAAAGTCCCCACTTACGTAATTCGAAGTACAGGCAGCTATAAATTCTATTTTCATCAACTTCTATGACTCAACGTCACGGAATGTCTAGAAACGACCGAAACTCAATGTCAATTACGTATTTTTAGGATTGGACTGATCTCTGTAAATTCTAGTTTTGTGACAACTACTTTTTTACTAGCTTCCAAGCGGTTTTTTTTTAAATTCTGTCTGTGTATTTGACCACAGCTCACTTGATGTTATATGACGGTGTGGTCGAAGATGGTAAGGCACACCTAGCCTGGAATGGAACTGGCTCTCAAATGAGCCTGCGGGAACACACCGTTAGATGCTTGGCGGCAGATTTTCAACTTGACGGTACCAGCAGAGTACTAAAAAGTACTCTTAACCCTACCACCACGCTATGGTTTCCTCACGATGTTTTCCTTCAGCCGCAGCTCAAGCTCATTGTTGGAGTTTGAACCCACGCCCTTCGGCATGGGAACCGACCGCGCTAACCACTGAGCTATCTATAGCTGCTGCCCTAGGCTCAAGCCTACGCGGCCGGTAAATCGTAAAATAGTGGCTGGTAAATCCACAACTAAATAATATACCTATTGAACTTTAATTCTTTAAAAAAACGACCACTAAATTTATGTGCTGTTTTTTCACAGCTTCACAAAGCACTGAGTCTCCAAAGACGTCTCAACACGACCAAAATCAAATTAACTCACAAAGCCTCAAAAAGCTCGTTTTCAAAACATTTCTCTAGACAAAGCAACGATTTACACAAAGAGATTATTAATCAGTAACTTCGTCACGTAATTTCTACAAAGTTTGTCAACTGGGATTGACTCCAATATCAGGATTCTCTCAAAGGACTCCCAAACTTTTGATGATAATGTAGCAAAATTAATTTTGGACAGTCAGTTTACAATGCAGTTCATCTAGATGCCTACATAAATTTGTTCATTAGTCAAAGCCGACTCTTATTTATACTGTGTCATCGAGTTTTAATAATCTATTCCTACATAACTTGAAATTAGAACACACAGAACAGAAGACTTAGACTGACCCCAAACTAAGCAAAGCTTCTGTGATGGAAGTCAGATAACTGATAGGATACATAAATACATTTATTTTTTTGTTGCTTACTTATAATACATACAGAACACCCAGACACAGAACAAACATTTGTTTATACTATAAAATATTTGTCCTTGGTGGCAATCGAACCCACGCCCTACAGCTCAGGCAGACATACTACCAATGTGCCAACAGGGCTGTCAAAATTAAATAATAGAATTAGTTTAATGGATTGTGAAAATAGCTCGGTTAGTAATGATATTGTTAACAGACTGCGCAAGTTTTAATATCTACTGATTTTATAATTAAAATTTAAACACAATGGCCCGAAGCATGAATTAGCTTTCAAAAACATTAACTTTTACAAACAATAAATTCGTTAACTTTATAATTTTGGCCTAACGAAACGGCCTTACTCATAAACACGGCCTTGTTTTGATAAAAACTAGGTCATACAAGTTTTTCGTGGGTTGCTGTAACTTTAACGATATTATCATACTCATCACATAGCAAACAATCTTCGCTTTATTTTTACCCGACTGCCAAGGAAGGATTATGTTTTCGCGCGTATCTTGTATGTATGTATGTACATTTATTTATAACCTCGTATCTTCCAAACGGCCGAATGGATTACGACATCTATCTAAGGTATCGTTAGATTTTTCTCAATAACCCAAGAGCCTTTAGAAGGTAGTTAAAAAAAAAATGGCGCGAAATAGTAATACGCTTATAAAAATAAAATAAAAAACGAACCTATCAAGTAGGGTATTTAAATAAAGGCAAATAAAAGAAAATTACAAAAATATAATTATATAAGTTATATGATTAATTTATTCACGAATAATAAATTTGTTTAAAAAGTTTTTTCTTTTAATTTTAGCTATTTAGATTTTTTTATAAATATTTTTGAAGTGTAGGTATTAGGTATACTTCTTTAGGCGCCCTGTGCACTTTAATTCTTAGGTATTGAAAAAAAAGTTCCCCATACAAACTCGCACCTCTTTTTAAGGGTAATTTTGAAAAATTAGTAACAAACATTTTTTTTAGTATTTAATGTGAGTTTGAAAACGCGACTACGAAGAATAACGAAGTTTCATATAAATTTCCAACCCCTATTTTGCACTTTTAGGGGTGGAATTTAAAAAAAAACCTTTCTTAGTGCACACTTACGATACCTAAGGAACATTAGCGCAAAATTGTATGCTTCTAGACCCAGAGGTTTCAGCTGTGCGTTGATCGATCAGTCAGTGAATCACTCTGTCAGTTTCTTTTCTTATAATTATATAGCTTATTTCTGGTGTGAACAATAAATAATTATATTGTCTTATCTTAACACATTAAAAACTTATTTACTTTTTGTAACGCCCAGATGTAGGACAAAAATTCGTGTTCGTCAACGAAACATTTGTCTTAAGTGGGAATAGAACCCACACCCTAAAGCTCATGATGTAAAGTTCCTAACAAATGAGCTAACGAAACAGTTTATGTCAGCAATATTATCCGAAACGAAAACGTTTGGCTCAATTATAAATACCCGCACCGTATCCGAAATTATTATACTTCCGAACGTGTTGTGAACAACAAGTATTCGTAGATAGGCGAGTTACGGAACGCGATAATGTGACCACAACACTGGATTATTATAGGACACGATCAATCCTTAATATATTATTTAAAGTGCGAATATCAATTAGTTTGTTTCGCTTTTACAACTTAGTGACTCAACCGTCCATCATGAAATTATGCATACACGTTGTCATGGGTACAGGAAAAGACAGGGTATCATCCAGAAAAAAGTACTGTTCTGTAAGTAGCCGGGTCAGCTAGTGTCGTTGTAAACTTAATATAATAGACACTAAGAATCTTAATTAAGAAAGCAAAAACACGGACGGTCACCAATGTAATTATAATGTACATACATATCTTTGTAATGTGAAACAGATCCAAAAAAATAATGTGTATTGAATTTAAATTAATATTATTTTGGTGTGTTATGAAGTAAGTAAATTAATATATGTTTTATTTATTTATAACTAATGTCATTTACATCTAAATCTGTTGAAGCATTTAAAAGTTATGGTGAAGTAAAGAAACTTACATACATATATATATATACATGAACCTTCCTTTTTTTGGGCAGTCGTATAAAAAACCATAATGACACATGTCACTCAAAATCATGGTGACCCTACTACCGTACTATAACCTACGTACAAGGAAATTCTAGGTGTAGCGACGTAATCCCGTCCCTTGCTCGATTTTTTCTTATCGTTCCTTTCTTCCTTATTTCTGTTCGTTTTTTTTTTTCTGTTTTGTAACAAACGGATTTGTACAAAATACGGCCAATTTAATTCGGCCAGTATTTTTGGCCTGAGGAAATTTAGGGGATTTTTATTTTATGCTCAATTTCGTTTGTTATTTCAAATAAGAATAAGCATATAAGAATTATAATGACGATTAATTTTTGATGTTGTCTTAAGAATTATTATTTCATCATTTTGACTTATGTCTACCTATACAGTTAAAGACGTAGGTCTACGTCTTTAAATTTGTTTCCTTAATGGGAAGCGATTCAGAAATCTGATGACAACAAAATCGTGGGATACAGTTTGGGGTTGCAGCTATACTTATATAATTCTGTTTTTGTCATCACATAGGGGGAGTACGGATTTTCGAAACACAAGCTACTCTTAGCTTAGTTCGAAAATCCGAAGCTCAATGTATTGCATTTAAAACACTGAATTGTAGACCATTGATTATATTATTAGAATATGCGTTTTATGTTATTTTTGCCAAATAAATGATTTGATTTGGAAAAAAAAAAAAAAAAAAGTTATTAGCTACTCGATAGCTGCTGCTAAAGGAGCGAAGAATTTCTTACGTTGAGTGAGGAGTGAAACAGCCCATCGCATGGGGACCAGGGGCGTACGAACATGGGACTGTCCAACGCCCATTTGCTAGTTTGGTCTTTTTTTATTCATAATAGGTTCACGTTTGACCACACTCTGCCTGATGTTAAACAGTAGTGCGGTCGAAGATAAAGCACGCTTACTTAGAAGAAACCTATTTACTCTAGATTTGAAGACACCCATATTGTATCTAAAAGGGAACACAGACTCCGGCAGAGAGTTCCACAAAGCGGCGAATAAAAAATGTTGAATCAAAACGCTTGATCTTGGTAGTGATGCTTAGCCTAGCCTAGGTGCCGGTGCTTGGCATCGACTTCAAACAGATCAGTAGGTACCTAGCAGGTATAATAATACTTTGTAAAGTAAGTTTATTTTACCCTTTTTTGTGCCGATGTTTTTTTCTTGAAGTCGGTTTTTTGAATTTTTATTTAATTTATGTTCAATAAACACTTGAACAGTATAAGTCTAGCTAGACTCGATAAGATTCAAAAACGTCTGGCCAAAGACAATTATAACGTCCACGTAAACAAAAAAATTCATTAAAAAATGTTCATAAAATGAAAACAACTGGGCCAAACTAACTGCGCTCGCCAACCCGCCTGAAGGAGGCCTATGTCCAGCAGTGGACGATAATGTGTAATGTAATGTGGGCCAAACTATGTAAAAATTTTATGGGACCAAATTCCGCATGAAACTAAAGAAGAATCACGTAAATCGGATAAATATCAGAGTAATAGGTGTACATACATTTAAAAAAAAAACAATCAAATTGAGAACCTCCTCCTTTTTGAAGTCGGTTAAAAAACTGTTCTCTTGTATTTCACGCAGAGGAAATCCAAGTGAGAAGCTTTGGTCGTACCACGTTATTTATTTGTAACAATTCGTAGGCTGTATATTACAAGCTAACATAAACCTACATACATAATATATAAAGCTCACATTGTGGTACGCTGCGTAAATCAGGTTTTAAGCGCTTTATATCACGTTAAGTTGAGTAAGTAAGCGATGAAAGTACACACCTTATGGAGTCAAATTAAGACGAGACTTTGTTGATAGCATCCAGTCTTACAAAGTAACTTGACGAAGAGGAACAAAGTAACCGTAGAGCACCTAGGACTTGTGATCCAGGTGTAGATTCACTCCCATCTCTACCTAACCTTTGATATGATCCTAGTACCAACGCTGATTTGGATACTCTTTCCAACAATTAATTTATAGATGCTTTTGGTAGTACACAAAAAACGATTTTAACTTTATTTATAATTTTTCTGCCGTGGTGCCGTTGGTTGCCGTGGTGGTTCCGGCGTAAGAATTGTACCCCACCCTCTCTACCCGTGGTTGCCGTAAGAGTCGGCTAAGGGATGTAATCTGGAAGATGGGCAGCAGCGACTTCCTTGAACAATCATACCTAACTGTGCTCGCCAACCCGCCTGCCAAGCGTGGCGAGTATTGGCAAAACCCCCCCAGGAGGAGGCCTATGTCCAGCAGTGGACATCTTATGGCTGATGATGTGATGTGTGACAATTTTTCTGCAAATTGTTGTACCTTTTTTTAATATAAAGTACTGAGATGAACGAGACGCTCTCCTGATGGTAAGAGATAACGCCTGTCCATGGCCATTGCAGCGATACACAGAACTTTAAGTAGTAAAACAAAATCCAGAGCATCGCTGCTACGGTGCTCATTACTAGTGCAGGTATTCTGCCGCCAAGCAGTAGTGCGTAAACATAACTGTGTTCCGGTTTGAAGGGTACTGCAGCTATCGAAATCACAGGCCTGTTGAGATTAATCAGCTAAAGTCTCAAAGTAAAGAGGCGCATGAAATTACCCACATATAATATTTTTGGGTGGTTTTTAGGTCCGATTATCAAATAATAAATAACAAGTTCTATAAATCGATGACTTCAATTATTTATTTATTATGTATTGACACATATTATCATAATGATGATTCAGTGTATGCTTTTTAAAATAATTATTATTTGCTGAAAACTGTGCTGTACAAAATAAATAAATAAAGATGTTACAATTTTAATAGATTGGCAACACTGTTTGGATTCGAATTTTCAAAGATGTGCATAGTCTGTGAAACTACACTTCGCTAAGTAATTATAAGGCATCTTCTTACAATGAGAAAATACTTGTAGCAATAGTAGGATAGGTAGTTAATATCAACCAGGTATTGAATACCGTACAGATCAAAAAAATAAAATTGAAAGCTCAAAATATTAAATTGAAAAAAGGTAGAACTCCACTGGTCCGTAAACAGTCCAGCTAATAAATGGCCCGGAGAACGAATGCGAATAAATAATTCTTTTTTATGATGCTATAAATATTATTTTTAGTGATCTGGAACGTGTCCCTCTACAGTAGGACCGGTAGTGCCTAAATGAAGTGTGACACGTGAAAATGATTGCGAAGGTATTTTACATACAACTAATGAACCGCTCCGGCTTTGCTCGAGTGATATATACCTATTTCAATATGAAACCGTGGTACGCATCTATACCAAAATTTCGAGTGGAAACGTCCAGTAGTTCGTTTCTAGGGTTCCGTACCCAAAGGGTAAAAACGGGACCCTATTACTAAGACTTCGCTGTCTGTCTGTCTGTCACCAGGCTGTATCTCAAGAACCGCGATAGCTAGACAGTTGAAATTTTCACAAATTATGTATTTCTGTTGCCGCTATAACAACAAATACTAAAAACAAAATAAATATTTAAGGGGGCCTCCCATACAACAAACGCGATTTTTTTTGCCTTTTTCATAGATTTCACGGAACCCTTCGTGCGCGAGTCCGACTCGCACTTGGCCGGTATTTTGATAATCGCACAGGAACTTAACATATTATTGATATAAAAAGTATTTTATATGTTAATCTAGGTAATAAGCTATAATATGTGTGCCAAATTTCATCCAAATCCGTTCACCCGTTTTTACGTGATTGAGTAACAAACATCCAAACATACAGATTTTCACATTTATAATATTAGTAGGATAAATATACATCCTGGGCGGAAATCGAACCCATGCCTTACAGCCCTGTAGATGTACTACCAATGAGTCAACAAGGCTATCGTAATATTGTTGTAATACCAAATATCTATAGGTCTATCTATGAAATTGCCGTCCAGTACTGGACATTTCAAATAAAAATAAAAATTCTTTGGCTAAGAATTGTAATTTCAAATTTATTTTATTTTAAAAACATGGAATTCTTTTTCCAAAAGTAATCATTTGTTTATTGTTTACCGAGTATTAATATCAGTAGCTTAAGTTTCAATTGTAGCTTCGAATAATACACATAATTATTTGAACATTTACGGAGTCTCTTATAGTCAAAATAAATTAGCCCTTAATTACTGAGGTTATAAGTATAGCTTTTATACACGAATACCTAAATCCAGTCTTTTGAAATACTGTTTTAGAATTTAAGTACACTAACTACCCACTTATATATCAAGTTTGACGTCAAATGCATGTATTTTATTAATTATGATTACTTTTCTTTCAGCAATAACTTAAATAGACTTAATAATACTTAACTTTTTTTAACGACGATTGTTCAGTGGTTATTTCGGTCGGTTCACACGCCGAAAGGCCTGAGTACAAACCCCAACAATGAGCTTGAGCTGCCGGTGAAGGAAAACATCGTGAGGTAACCATAGCATGGTGGTAGTGTTGTTTTTAGTACTCTGCTGCTTAGTTAACCCTCAAGTTGTAAATATGCCCCCAAGCACTTAACGGCGTGTTCCGGCTGCCTCACTTGAGAGCAAGTTCCATTCCAGGTTAGGTGTGCTTGACCATCTTCGACCACACCGTTAGTTTCGTAAGGGCTAAGGTATGTACTGCTTGTTGAGAAAAGTATATTACGTTTTTACATCATAATTATCACAGAATATCTATTATTGACAGCCCTTTTGGCATTGTAGTATATCTGCTTTAAGAGCTATAGGGGGTGGGTTCGATCCTCATCCAGGACAAACATTTTGTGGTATAAACAAATGTTCCATGTCTGGGTGTTCTATATGTACCTATTATAGATATGTATTTGCAAAAAACCGTATTTAAGTTTTTTTTCTGGTTGACAGTCTAGTTTCGTTATCGAAGATGGTAAACACACCTAGCTTGTAATGGAAATGGCTCTCAAGTGAGGCTGCCGGAACACATCGTTAGGTGGCGACAGATTTTCAACTTAAGATTGGCAGCTAGCCATTCGAGTACTAGAAAATACCTCACCACGCTATAGTTTCCTAACGATATTTTCTTTCACCGGCAGCTCAAGCTCATTGTTGGGTTTTGAACCCACGCCCTTCAGTGTGTTAATCATCATGTGAACCACTGATCTATCATCGCTACAAAATCAAAGCAAATCAAATTGAAGACGATTTAAAAAAGTGTACCTAACGATTGTAACTAACGAGCCTGTATGAAAATGCTTATGAAAGTAAAATAAGCTAGAAATGTGTAAATGGAAATACATAATATTATTTTAGCTATTGTGGCACAGTGGTTATCTTAGACAGTGCAAACGTCGAAGAGCGTGGGTTCAAATCCCAATAAAGAGTTTGAGTTTTTTCTTTCGTTGAAAAAGTTGAATTTCGTTGATGTCAGTTCTGGGAATTTAATTCTTACTCGACCTACAGCGACTTCACCAAGCCACTAATGAAAGGTTGTTTGACATCTATAAATAAACTATTTTTAGTTTGTAATCTATAGAAAATTTATATATTTTTAGTTCCGTACGCCAAAAGTGCGCAAAGTGGGCGTACAGCGATTAATTTATAAACCGTTTTCGTGTCGGCTTCATCAAAGTTTTAAGCATTAATTTCGAACACCTCAAGGTTCTTCACTAACTTCTACAGCTAGGGATGTAGCGATCCAGATTAAGCCGATAACTAAAACGATAAAATTCCGGATATTAATATAGAATGAGGATTTGATTACTTAATAATCAAATCCTCATTCTATATTAATTGACAACCCTGTTGGCTCATTGGGAGTATGTCTGCCTGAGTTGTAGGGCGTGGGTTCGATTCCCGCCAAGGACAAACATTTTATGGTATGAACAAATTTTTGTTCTGTGTCTGGGTGTTCTGTATGTATTATACGTATGTATTTACAAAAAAAAATGTATTTATGTGTTCTATCAGTTATTTGACTTCCATCACACAAGCTCTGCTTACTTTGGGGTCAGATGGCGCTGTGTCTAATGTGTCCTACGATATTTACAATATCTTAGTTGGTAATAAAGAGCAAAGAGATAAGACGATAATGTTTTCTTATGTGTTGCCATAAGTAATTTTAATGGAAGCTATAATTGTCAAAAAAATATATAATGTGACTTAATTTGCACACTACAATTCATCAGACTAAAACTACTTTTATTTGGTGGTAGATCTCCTTACCAGGAGGTCGTCTAGATAAGTACCACCGCAGTACCAGATATTCTGCCGCTAAGCAGTAGTATGGAAGCATTGCTGTGTTCCGGTTTAAAGGGTACTGCAGCTAGCGACATTACAGGCCTAATGAGACTAACCATCGAAAGTCTCAAAATAATGAGCGCCAAAGCAGCAACGCTGGACTTTATCTAGCTCTAAGTTCTATGTATATCGCTGCAATGGCCATGATGTTATCTTTTACAATCATAAGAGCGTCCCGTTGATCTCATTACGATCACATTAAAAAAATCAAACCAATTATCATCATACATTTGAACTTAGGTTTTTTTAAGTATACGAAATAGTTTTAATCAAACAGCTAAGAACAATCCCGACTAATTTATATTTGGTTGCCATCGTAACTCCCGAACGGATGTACCTAATCCATCCGTTCGGGAAGTAAAATGCCACAGTCAGACAGACAAACACACAGCCACGTCATATATAAGTAAAACATCTCAACGTCGTATTGATTTGAGGACGTTCTAAATAGAGTAAGGTTGGCTTAAAATGGTAAACAAATCGATAGCGAGTTTTAAAGGCGATCAACGCCATCTAGGTTAATTTTAACTAACTAAATAGCGTTGATCTATATCAACCCACAAAACTATTCAACAATTAAACTCATGCATAGGTATGCACCACTTTAGTATCTATATACATTGCACCCGTGCGAAGCCGGGGCGGGTCGCTAGTAAAGAATAAGATAAAACAGCTATAAACAATAACTATGATAAAGATAACCTCTCTTAACTCAAGGTTAATTGAGGCGACTCACAAATAAATAATATAATTAGGAATAATAAATTGGTTGCTAATCCGTTGCCTACGTCGGTAACTTTGGTTCGTCTGCGGATCTCCTCATTTCTGATTCGATCTCGTATGGAAACTCCGAGCATAGCCCTCTCCATAGCTCGTTGTGCGACTTTGAGCTTATCAAGACATAGTCAGAGACCACGTTACTTATCATATACCTAGGGGGTTTTGCCAATATTCGCCACGCGTGGCAAACGGGTTGGCGAGCGCAGTTACGTGTAGTAATAAGCGAAAGATGCTGCTCAGATGCCCAGATGACATCTCTTAGCCGACTCTTACGGCAACTACGGGTAGAGAGGGTGGGGTGCGATTCTTCCGCCGGCACCATCACGGCAAAGTGAAGTAAAGTTGAAGTGGTAGTGGGCAGGGCACATAGCATGCAGAACTGATGGCCGATGAGGCTGCAAAGTTCTGGAGTGGAGACCACGGACCGGCAAGCACAGCGTAGGACATCCACCCACAAGGTGGACAGGCGACCTAATAAAGACTGCTGGAACGTGCTGGATGCGAGCCGCTTCCAACCGATCTTTATGGAAGTCAATGGAGGAGGCCTATGTCCAGTGAACGTCCTACGGCTGAGATGATGTTGTTGATAATGATGAAGAATAAATTGGTTTAAAAAGTGTTTTCCTTTAATTATAGTTATTTTAATCCCAGTCGGGTTATAGATTCTTTAAACTCTTCAGCTTGTTAGCAAATACATCCAACTAATACTTATGGTTTACAGATTAAAAACTGGATTTGCCGGACAACCACTTAATCTCTAGTTAACCCCATTTACCTACCCTGGAAAGAAAATTGATGAGTTTTTTATGATCCGAAGACCCAAACTTAACCTTTCAGGGCGTTTCCTAGAATAAGGGCATTCAGTTTCGAAGAAATTGAAAGCATAAATTATTGAGCAAATCGATTTCATTCAAACGGTTTACTCGAAACTGTCTACCCATCTTTAAATATTTAAAGTTTTTAATCGTTTTCAAGAATAACATCGTTAAAAATATCTATTAGACACTGTAGAAAAGGGAAAAGTGATTTGGATAATATTTTTTTTGATTTAAAGTTTCTCCTTCTTCTTAATATTTGGCGTCGTACTTTGTATATTTGTAATTTTTTTGATATATCAGGTAATTATCAAAACACTTAATTTCGAGTCCAGTCAAGCCCAAGTAAAGTAGTGGAGACTTTACTTAAAGCTCAATGAAGTGGGGAGCAACACGAAAAGTCACGTTTCATTACATTATATATCACTTTTCTATACTCACGATCGTAATTCGGCACTATACGCCACTATTTTTAAACATACAAACAAAATTAAAAACACAAGTTTTGGAAAATAATGTAGCGCCGCGATGCGACCTTTCCGCGTTCTTGACAAAACTCAAATCAGAGTTTTGTCCAGACCAATCCAGTTTTGACCACTTTTCGGATCGTACTCTATTGAAAACATCTATTTCCACAAAAAAAAATGCGAATGTTGTAAGCAGGTAGATTTAAAATTTAATTTATAATGCATGTATTTACTGTATTATATTTTTTATTAGCGCAGTGTGTTTTTGTACCGAGACATGATCTTTTGGTACTGAACTACTGTACACTATTTATATTTTTGTAAATAAATAATATTAATAAACGTCCTTCTAAAGAAATATACAACCTAGTAAAATTGTGCCCATTGAAATAGAGCCAGGTATTGTATACCACAAAAGATCAACAAAATACTTAGAAATTTTACTCCATTTTTACACAAACCATAAAATTATTACCACATAATAACACTTCAATATTAATAAGAAATATGGACTCTTACCCCGATATTATATAAGCAATTATAACACTTGAACTTTGAAACAAATTGCCGGTAATTCACACGCAACCTTCAAATCGGTTTGCGAAGCAATTTCGGTATTTAAATCATATTCATATTAAATTAATTTTTCTTTGAGATATTGCCACTTAAATCTGAATTTTTATCAAAACGTTTGAAGTCGGTGTCACGTAAAAGGTTTATTAATTTGAAATTATGAGTCGGTAGAAATATTTTTATATATTTCAAAGGAAAACGTAACATTTCATGAAAACGTCTGTTGTGACTTTTCTTTGATTTTATGACAAGTTTAAGGAATTTTGTTAGATATCTGTTTCATCATTATTTATTTTATAGATAGCCTTTAGCCATCCGTAATAGATCTTTGAATTCTTTGTATAGTTTTTGCTTTTGTTCTTTGCAATAACGAAGGTTTTATAAGATAGTTGGGCTATTTTTGTATTCTTAGGTATTAGGTTTGCGTTTGATCACGTTTTGGCTGGCTCAACTAGCAGTAAAAAAGCTTGGCATCTTGTCTAGGGTGAGGCGGTACTTCACACAAGAACAGCTGCTTAGTCTGTATAAAGCGCAACTAAGGTCGTGTATGGAGTACTGCTCCCACCTATGGGACGGCTCTGCCAAGTAACAGGTTGATGATCTGGAGTCGATCGAGAGGCGCGCTAGGAGACTAATTAGGTTACAACACTCTGGCCACGTCTCAGTTACAAAGAGCACCGACGCAAAGTCGCTTGTTTATCTGTCTTCTATCAGATCAGATCAGAAAAACTCGAACGAAACGATTTGATTCGACGTTCATTGTGCGGACTGCTAGACAGTGGAATTCGCTGCCCGAGTGGGTGTTCCCCGATGGATATAATCTGGGTGTCTTCAAGTCGAGAGTGAATCGGTATCTTCTAGGCAAGCGTGCTCCATCTTAGACCGCATCATCACTTAACATCAGGTGAGATGGCGGTCAAACGTAAGCCAATCTATAATAAAAAAAAAAAAAAAACATTTCGGAGAGTGTGCCGTGGAATTGCATAATTTGGTTTCACCTGCCTCTTTCTATTACCGGACCGCTAGACAGACACGGCTTAAGCGCCATCCATATATGGTGGATATTCACTACGTACGGACTAAACGATTCGATTCCACATTCTTTATACGCACAGCGAGGATGTGGAACTCTCTGCCGTCATCTGTTTTTCCCGCGAACTACAATTTGGCTGTCTTCAAATCCAAAGTAAACAGGTTATTTTTTTCTTAGACTGCATCCTGCTTATCACCAGGCAGGGCGTCAAACGTAAAACTATTTTGTATAAAAAAAATTAAACCTCATGTTAAGTAACATTGTGGTCTAGAACGGAGCACGTTTACCTAGAAGGAACCTGTTAACTGTGAGGTTGTAGAAACCCATTATAGTATTTTTGGGTAACAGACCTCCTGGTGGGGTTTTGCCAATACTTGCCACGCTTGGCAGGCGGGTTGGCGAGCGCAGTTAGGTGTGATTGTTCAAGGAACACGCTGCTGCCCATCTTCCGGATTACATCCCTTTGCCAACTCTTACGGCAACTACTACTAGAAAGGGTGGGGTACTATTCTTACGCCAGCACCACCACGGCACGGTTGAAAATCTGCTGCCTTGTAATTAACGATGTATTCAGGTAGCCCCATCAGAGAGCCAGTTCCTATTCTATAACTAGGTTTACCATCTTCGGCCACACCGTCGCTTATCAGGTGAGCTGAGGTTAAATACCTAGCCTGTCGCCAGTAAAAAAATCCACTTAATTTCCTCATACAAAATTGTAAATACCTAACAGTGAACAATCTCAAAATTTACACTTAAATAAGGCAACATTTACACTGTGCTACTTTAGATTAGCCATTTTTGGCCAGCGTTCAATTCTTTATCAACTCTTGTGTGTTCTCGACTAGCGTAAATATGAAGCAACTAACTAATCCTAGCTACGAGAGAGTTGCAAAATGATTCGATTTCAAGCTTTAAGGTAACCTTTTTTTACCCGACTGCCAAGGACCTCCTTCAAGTTGAAAATCTGCCGCCAAGCATCTAACTAGAGATTGTAGAGGTTAGCGTGGTCATGAATCTAGATGTAGAAGACAACACATTCTACCTCTTCATGAACGACGCAATCCAGATCTCCTTTTAAGATAGGTATAAAAGCATCCAGCATGTTCTTTCCGGCACCCTAAATTTCTAAAATTAATTTATTCTCCAATGTTCTACCAACTATAGGCAAAATTCCATTTTCGTTAGATCTAAAATTATTAATAGTGTAGACGTGCCTGAACTTGACCTGTACAATATTTCTCACAAATAAAGCCCGATACTTAATATCTATAAATTGATTTGATGGTACTCCTAACACTAGAGTTTATATAAATGTCCAAAGAAACATATTATGTCATTCGTTAGATACTATACCTCTTCTTATTTTTTATTTTTTTGTGACACACTTGTTTACAAATAAATAATTGTCATTCAGCGCCAACTAGCCCCAAACTAAGCAACTACACTACACTTTTTTTTTTGTAAATACATACTTATACTACATATAGAACACCCAGACACAGAACAAACGTTAATCGTCATATAAATAAATGAATACTGTAGGACATTGCACACAGCGTCATCTGAGCCCAAACTAAGCAGAGCTTGTGTGATGGAAGTCAAATAACTAATAGAATACATCAATACTTTTTTTTGCAAATACATACCTATAATAATTATAGAACACCCAGACACAGAACAAACATTTATCGTCACATAAATAAATAAATACCGAAGGACATTGCACACAGTCATCTGAGCCCAAACTAAGCAGAGCCTGTGTGATGGAAGTCAAATAACTAATAGAATACATAAATACTTTTTTTTGCAAATACATACTTATAATACATATAGAACACCCAGACACAGAACAAACATTTAAATAAAAATAAATAAATAAATATTGTAGGACACATTACACACAGCGCCATCTGACCCCAAACTAAGCAGAGCTTGTGTGATGGAAGTCAGATAACTGATAGCAAAAATAAATACTTTTTTTTTTGTAAATACATACTTATAATACATACAGAACAGCCAGACACAGAACAAACATTTGTTTATACCAAACAAACATTTGTCCTTGGCGGGAATCGAACCCACGCCCTACAGCTCAGGCAGACATACTCCCAATGAGCCAACAGGGCTGTCAAATTATCATTTATCGTCACATATATGTTTGTCCTGGGTGCGAACTCACGCCCTACAGCTCTTGAACCAAATATTCTACTTAATGAGCTAGTCAACTAACTGTGTAGCTTCAATATGCGAAAACTCATAAATGGTGCTCAGTAATAGTTATTATTATAATCTAATTTCATTAAAACACTGTACGTTTTCCGAATAGGAATATGAATTTAGGATTCAATGTTGTATTTTTTTAACGAAGCTTCCTGCTTTCATTCGGGATGCACCTTCCATCGCGTGCATCAGAAGCAAGCTAAGATCTTGGCTTCAAGAAACCATGTTTCATGACTGACGATTATTTAAAAATAAGAGATTATTGAAGTACTTGTAAGTAATTATATGTTGTTTTTATTGTACCTGGATGACCGAGCTTTGTACGGATAAAAACACGAATAAACGACGTTTTCTAAAAATGAAATCTAGCTAAATCGATTTATCGCCCCCGAAACTCCCTGCATACTAAATTTCATAAAAATCGTTGGAGCCGTTTCCGAGATTCAGATTATATACAAAAATGGCTCGTTTAAAGGTATTAGATTTATTCATATTGACATATTTTATATTTGTCATATTATTATATTGACATGATATATAATTATTTTGAAATTTTTAATGATATTTAAAAGTTTGAATTAAACAAGCTGACTGCGAATAAAATAGCTATAATTAAAGGAGAAAACTTTTTAAGCTTATTTATTATTCCCAATTAAATTTAAACATAAAACTAAGTTACTAAGTAAGTAACTTGTAAGCCCCTTTTAATTTCCTTTATTTAGATAACCTACTTGATAGGTTTGTTTTTTTAATATTTCGCACCAAAAATCCACCATTTTTTTTTTAAACCTCTTTGTTATTGAGATAAATCTAACGATACCTTAATTGTCGTAATCCATTCAGCCGTTTGGAAGATACGAAGTAATAAAGAATTTTACAAATATACATACGAGATACGTGCGAAAAACATAACCCTTCCTTGGCAGTCGGGTAAAAATGATCTGTAACTTTGATGTTATAAATAAAATATTTATATTTGTATTTAAAGGAAACCACCAAAATCTGCAGCATGAAAATAAACTACAAAATATTTCATGTTTCAGAAACAACCCATCAAAAAAATAACATAGATTTCATGATAATCGACTGTAGAGTCCATAAATAAAACATCATGAGGCCGTCCAATTTTTCCGAGATGGGTCGGAAAATCGGTACTCAGTTACGGTAATTTCCCATAAGACCTCATGGTGTAAGTGTTTACTCTCACGTAAAAGCGGTAAAATAAAATAAAAGCGGGAATTTGGGATAATAAATTTATTTTTCTTTGAACAAATATACATACCATAATATTTTAGCGGCAGACAAGAAGGGTTTGAAATTCTAATATTATATTAGGATGAAACGAAACTGAGACACTCATACCGTGCATTAACAATGTCATTTGCTGCTTGAGTACTTTACCGTCTCTACATAGTATAAAAAACTTTTAAACTACGCAACGGGTTTTAATGCAGTTTCCATTAATAGACAATGATTCAAGAGAAAGCATTATAAGTATAACACATGCATATTCACTACATTAGTATACATTTCACCCGTGCGAAAACGGGGCGGCTCGGTAGTCTCTACATAGTATAAAAAAGCCGCTTCCCGCCGTCTGTATGCTTAGATCATTTAAACTACGCAACGGATTTTAATGCAGTATCCTTCAATACACAGAGTGATTCAAGAGAAAGCATTATATGTATAACACATGCACCACACCACATTAGTATACACTTCACCCGTGCGAAAACGGGGCGGGTCGGTAGTCTCTACATAGTATAAAAAAGCCGCTTCCAGCCGTCTGTACGCTTAGATCTTTTAAACTACACCAAGGATTTTAATGTGTTTCCCATCAATAGACAGAGTGGTTCAAGAGGAAGGTTTATATGTATAATACATGCATATGTAACTACATTGCACCCGTTCGAATCGGGGCGGGTCGCTAATAAAATATAAACGTGTAAATATAACGTGCTTTTCATTCTTGGTTGCCTGGAACGGATCGCTTTTAGGGATAAAGCCGCCACTTGTAACAATAGCTCACAACATTATATTGTGTTCTATAATTTTTTTCTATTTCTGGTGTGCACAATAGGTATCTATCTCTCTATCTACAAACAGAATCTATAAAGGTATACCTAGTTAGATAAGATAATCTTTTCTTTTAGATTATTTTTTATAGGAGGAGGCCTATGTCCATTGCTGGACATAGGCCTCCTCCTGGGGAAGTTTTGCCAATACTCGCCACGCTTGGCAGGCGGGTTGGCGAGCGCAGTTAGGTGTGATTGTTCAAGGAAGACGCTGCTGCCCATCTTCCGAATTACATCCCTTAGCCGACTCTTACGGCAACCACGGGTAGAGAGGGTGGGGTACTATTCTTACGCCGGCACCACCACGGCTATTCAGAACTTATATTTTAGTAGATAAAACCAAAAACTAAAATTTCTAAATGTTACATAATACCGCATCAAGTCAAAATACTACGTTGCTTTTGCTGAAACTGCTGAAAGTATAGAGATTCCAATTTCCAACTAAAATTAGCTATAACTATAGCTTTGGTATCCACTTCTGAACGAACACTTCCTCTAATGCACGCACTAAGCTTGGTTGACAGCGCAAACTATAAATGTTCGTTAAATTGTAATACGTATTCATCAGGATAAGTCCGAGAAGTCCTGGGTTTTACTTGGTTGAAAAAACATACGCAAATAATGAGTTCCACGCTTCAATAGTTCTTACTAAAAAGGTGGACTTAAAACGAAACGCGTGTTCGAGAAACGTGTTAAAAAACTCTTCAACAATTATTTGCTCTTTCAAAGAACGCACGCAGTTGCTTATCTGACGGTTTTGTACCGGATACACTTTGGAGAGTGCGTTTCAGATCTACCCATTCGGCTACCGGACAGCCAGAAGTTCTAAAAATCGACACCGTTTTATGGTAGATATTACAAAACTTCGAACTAAATGGATCAATTCCACCTTCATCGTACGAACCGCTTAACAATGGTAGGTATTTGCGGCCCGTGTGTGTTCCCCGATAGATCAATCTGAGCGCCTTCAAGTCGCTACGGTAGATAGATCTACGGTAGTAGATCGGTTTCTTCTAGGCGAGCGTGCTCCACCGTAGACCGCATCTTCGCTTCACATCAAGCGAGATGGCGGTCATACGCAAGCCTATTTGTAATTTAAAAAAATAGACGATATTTTTTAACGCGTTTTAATAGGAAATTGAGGAATTTTAATCCATATTTTATTTCATTTAGTAACTTTTAAATTAAAAAAAAGAATATTTACTTATTACAACTGAACTAGAATTAAAAAAAGTTTACGTAAGCAGAATTACTTCCAAAAATTTATAAAAAATATTTTTTTATTTCGTTTGCATGCTACAATTTAATTTTAATATCATTAATCACCTTTACGTAATTATCATTAGTTATTGTAAACCTATAATTTATTATTTTTTATAATTAGCTTTTTTACATTTTAGCTAAAGTTAATCGTATATAATTATTCAAATTACCTTTAAATCATCCACAATTTCTACGAAAATTTATAATTTTTCTCCACCTGAACTCTGTCACTTTCACCAAACAATTACTTCAAGTAACAATTTTTGTCACTCCTACAATCCACTACACTATAAAAAAAGAAACATCACTTAAACTGACAAAATGACATCGTATTCGAAATTCAAAAATTAAATCGGAACTCGCAAGGTCGCAAGCGATACACGTCTAGTGTTGGGGAGCAACGAAAACGCACTGGGGTGTCTATCAGCGAGCGAGGGAGACAACAATACTTCTCTTAGATTAGAGGGGTGAAATCTATATAGAGTTTGTAAACTGACCATGAAAATGTAGAATCGGTCGTATTACAGCAAGAAAAAAAATTTTTTTTTTCAGAATCGGTCCGGTGTGAGTCTTTTAGTTCATTGATATCGTACCTACATATTATATATCAGTTACAAGCGTATTCATTCACAGACAAATTAATATTTTGATGACATAAAACTTTCTATTTTCCTCTACGATGTTTTTTTTTTCATTGTCCTAAAAATTGACATTTTTATGTGAAAGTAATGAGACGAACAAGACGCTCTCCTGATGGTAAGAGATGACATCTGTCCATAACCATTGCAGCGATAAGCAGCGACCTTTGTGTAGCAAAACAAAGTCCAGGGCATCGCTTTTACAACTTTCCTCATGCATTGCATGAATTTTGCGAGGAAGTCATCAATTTTTTACAACTTTTTTATCACTTCGACCTCGATTCGATTCGCTAATTCAAGGTGAGAAATACATATGTAAATTCCAAGGTATGTTTCATCTTTTACAGATCATTGAAACACGTATAATCAACGATTAACGTGACTTTATATTATTATGGTTTTATAGTTGAAATTAGATATTAAGAATTTGAGATCGTCGGTCTAGTGTGCTATATTTTCAACGTAAAATATGTCATATGTTATATTACATTTTATACCTATGTAAAAATTGCCATAAGCTACATTTTATATATAAAATCTGTCATAATATGCTTTATTGTTCACATTGAATATGTCTTAGGCTACATTTTATATGTAAAATCGGTCAAAAACGACATTTACCTAATATGTAGAATCTGTAGTAGGCTGTATTTTAAATGTAAAATCTGTCATAGACGACTTTCATATGTAGAATCCTTAGTAGGCTCCATTTTACGTGTTAAATCAGTCATAGACGACATTTAATAATTATGTATAATCTGCATTTTATATGTTAAATCTGTCATAGAAGACATTAAATATGTAGAATCTGTAATAGGCTACATTTTATATGTAAAATCTGTCACAGACTACATTTTGTCGTGGAAAACAAAAGATAGCAGTGGCATTGTCACAGCGGTGCAGCCCAGGGGCGCAGCTGGTTAACTACATGGGTTCTATTACAATATCAAATAAACAAGTCAAAATAAATAAACGTCATTTGACCTTGCAGTCAATAGCGCGTTGAGTTTCGCTACATATCAGGAAAACCTCGTTAATCAATTTACTTACGATTCATTGAATTAGTTGGACAGTTTTTTGTGGTTACTTTCCTCGATATTATGCAATCACTTTTACGAATGTTTTTGTTTGAATGTTGGTACAAAGTACGATCATAATTCTCAAATTTTGTTGGTCGAAGTGCCGTTTGGTCTTACTATTTATAGAAATATATTCCAGTACCAATAATCTAACAATTACTGATCGTAAACTCTAGGATTAAGTTAAGTATCCACCAAATCCTTCTTTACAACCTCTTAAAATAAACTTCTAAACTTTTTTAAGCGCACGTGTCGCTATTTAAAGAGCTATAAAAAATTTATGGTAATTTCTTGGTGGTCAAAGATAATTTGAAATAAGTCAGCGGTTTTAAAAACTGTTCCGTACAAAAAATATTTAGTTAGGTAAAAGATCTCTTTAGCTTAAATTATTCACTACTTAAGCTTAGTTACTTATTTTTCATTTCTTACATTTTTGTATCAGATTCTTCCTGTAGTTACCGAATACTTCAAAACACAGTGAGAATTATTTTTATATTTAGCTTTTTTAGGGTTCCGTACCCAAAGGGTAAAAACGGGACCCTATTACTAAGACTTCGCTGTCTGTCTGTCCGCCCGTCTGTCTGTCACCAGGCTGTATCTCAAGAACCGCGATAGCTAGACAGTTGAAATTTTCACAAATTATGTTTTTCTGTTGCCGCTATAACAAAAAATACTAAAAACAAAATTAAATAAATACCTATTTAAGGGGGGCTCAGTGGTTAGCGCGGTCGGTTCGCATGCCGAAAGGCGTGGGTTCAAACACCAACAATGAGCTTGAGCTGTCGGTGAAGGAAAAACATCGTGAGGGAACCATAGCATGGTGGTAGGGTACTTTCTAGTACTCGGCTGGCTAGCTACCACCCTCAAGTTGAAAATCTGCTGCTACGCATCTGACGGTGTGTTCTGGCAGCCTTACTTGAGAGCCAGTTCCATTCCAGGCTGGGTGTGCTTTACCATCTTCGACCACACCGTCACTTAACATCAGATGAGCTGTGGTCTAACAACTAGCATGTCAGCCATTTATCGATACGCGGTCTCAACTCTAGAACACGTCTACCCCAGCGGTTATCGGTCCTGCGACAGATATGTCCAGCCCATTGCCACTTGCTAATACACAGAAATACGTAGGTGACTTTGGTTTTTGTCTAATTATTATTTACGGGCACGATCCCTTAGGCCTTAGACTGTAAAGGATCGTGCCCGTAAATTTTTTTTTTTTAATTTCTCCGAGCCTTAGAGCCTCTCAAGCTTAGAGATATGGTGATCATAGGTCTTTCCATAGCACGCTGAATGACTTCGAATTTATGGACTGCTCCAACTGTGATTGTCCACATTTAGACCATAGACAATCGACAACACTTTATTTATGACATAACTAAACGCGAGGGTTATATATTTTTTAATCTTTTCACACATCACACACTCACACACACACACACACATCATCAGCCAGAGAACGTGCACTACTGGACTAGGCCTCCTCCTGGTTTTGCCAATACTCGCCACGCAGTTAAGCAGTTAAGTTAAGCGCAGTTCTTTTCAACTTGTTATAAATATTAATATACGAGAAATGCTCGTTTAAAGGTATTAGATAATTAGATAATAAAAAATAACCAAAACCTATCGAGTATCAAAATAAATGGAGATTACAAAAGTATTTAAAAGTTGTTTGTTTAAATTTAATTAGAAATAATAAATTTGTTTTAAAAAGATATTTCTCTTTAATTATATATATTTTATTTGCAGTCGAGTTATGGACTTTATAAGCTTTTCAGCCTATTATAAATATTAATAAACTAGCTGCGCCCCGTGGTTTTACCCACGTGGTGATGGAACATGATGATGAAAAGTATCCTATGTTTTATTCCACGGCATAAAGTATCTAAATGCAAAATTTCATCCAGATCCGTTCAGCCGTTCTGGCGTGATTGAGTAATAAACATCCATCCATCCATCCTTTCACATTTATAATATTACTAGCTGCGCCCCGCGGTTTCACCCGCCTGGTGATAGATGATAATGATGAAAAGTATCCTATGTTTTATTCCAGGGCCTAAAGTATCTCCAAGCAAAATTTAATCCAGATCCGTTCTACCGTTCTGGCGTGATTGAGTTAAAAACATCCATCCATCCAAACTTTTACATTTATAATATTACTAGCTGCGCCCCGTGGTTTTACCCCCGTGGTGATGGATGATGATGATGAAAAGTATCCTATGTTTTATTCGAGGGTCTTAAGTATCTACATGCAAAAATTCATCCAGATCCGTGCAGCCGTTCTGGCATGATTGAGTAACAAACATCCATCCATCCAAACTTTCACATGTATAATATTATAGTGGGATCAAACATAAAGTAGACCGTCATTTACGTGGGTGACATTTCACGTCTACGAAGCTGTTTATAAGGTATGCTCTTAATTCACAGTATTGTCAGTACGGCTTCAAAAATACTCATTACTATCAGGAAAAATGAGAAAAAGGTCCCAAAAAAAGCTCAAAGGCGCGACAAAGCGGCCTAAGTTCTCCCAGTTAGAAATTAGTATTCTCCCCGCGCCAGCCCGGGGAAATGATGCCATTCAAAATGCTGCTCACACTTATATTCGAGTTTTGCACTTACAGCCTTCTGTCATTATGACGACTGTTACCGTCAACAAAAGTCTACAGGGCTTTAAGCTTGGGGTATACTAAGTCTCAAAGGGGTCGCTGTAGTCATCGTTATGAACTTTTACTATAGGCGCAACCTTGTAATTATTACGTATTACGATTTGTACGTCGTGTAAGCGTTTTTATTGTAGATAGGCTTGCGTTTGACCGCCATCTCGCCTGATGTTTAGCGAAGATGCGGTCTATGGTGAATCACACGTGACTTAAGGCATCCAGATTGTATCCATCAGGGAACACCCACTCGGGCAGCAAATTCCATTGTTTAGCTGTTCGTACAGTGAAAGTAGAAAAAAAGAAAGTAGTTATTTTTTTTGGGATATCCACCATGAAGCGGTGCCGCTTTTTAAAGCTCCTGGCTGATAAAATAATGGGCAGGGTGGAATTAGAACCGCACTCTTCAAAGTGTATCCGGTAGAAAACTGACAGACATGCAACTTTGCGTCGATGTTCAAGGCATTTTTTTTTCTTTATGGCTGACATGCTAGCTGTTTGACCACAACTCACCCGATGTTAAGTGACGGTGTGGTCAAAGATGGTAAAGCACACCAAGCCTGGAATAGAACTGGCTCTCAAGTGAGGCTGCCGGAACACACCGTTAGATGCTTGGCGGCAGATTTTCAACTTGAGGGTGGTAGCTAGCCAGCCGAGTACTAGAACGTACTCTACCACCACGCTATGGTTCCCTCATGATGTTTTCCTTCCCCGCATCTCGAGCTCATTGTTGGGTTTTGAACCCACGCCCTTCGGCATGCGAACCGACCGCAATAATCACTGAGCTATCATCGCTACAAAGGCATACGAAAGGTATACGGCTTTTCTGAACAAGGCCACGTCATCGAAGTCTATCAAGAAGCCGCTGATGGCCATCAAAATCGGAACGTGGTGGTGATGGAAGAAGCAACTGAAATGTAAAAGGACGATATGAAGATGTATAGATAAAGCCAAAGCCACTGAGGAATACGCCACTTCAGTATGAAATGTCACTCAGTATATCAAACGCAAGTCTATCTGTAATAAAAAAAGCCTAGAAATCAAGTGATTTTGAAGCGAAAATACACTAGAGATATAACTCTTGAATACTGAATACAACAATTCCCTTTTGGTTCAGTACACGCCAAGCGTTTAACCCTGTAGGTAGGCATGGAACTTCCAAATTAGAAACAAAGGCACTCGGCCACGTTGAAATGATATTTTTAAACCTGAATACCTTTTGTACTTAAAATAAACATTTCTGTAAATGTAATCTACATTTATATCACACTAATATTAAAACGGCGAAAGTTTGTAAGTGCGTTTATATGTTTGTTACTTCTTCACGCTCAAACGGCTAGACCAATTTTGATGAAATTTGGTATGGAGGTAGCTGACACCCTGAATTAACAATTATGCTACTTTTTATCCCGAAAAAATTGTAGTGTGTAACACCGCGGAGTGCAGCTAGTAAATTATAATTTAGAAAAAAGACAATTATAAAATAGACCAATAGGGCACTGAATTTCATTGTTTGTTACTCTTTTGTGCGTTGTCATAAAATGAATGTAGTTTTATTTACATCATCGGTAATTCAATTACTATGAATTAAACTGAATTGTAAGTACTTCGTATACTAGTGTGGCAGTATGAATCTCATTTGAAGTATCACTAATATTGTAAACAAGATTCAGTTGACTGCCTTGTAAAGTTCTGCTTTGAGAGCTGAGAGATGTGGGGTCGAATCTCACTCAGAACTAACATTTGTGTGACTAAAATGTTTATAATAAATGTAATGTGTATCATAAGTATTTATTTACAGAACGCCGTGGTGGTGCCAGCGTAAAAATAGTACCACACTCTCTACCCGTGGTTGAAATTCGCCCAAAACTAAATCGTATCATCTAGAATTAAACATAGCTTATACCATCTATAGATAAATACTCTAAGCGATCTCTGATGTGCGAAGCTAACTTTTTGCTCGAAATAAAAGCATTTTGGTCACGTTGCTTGACATTAGAGATCGTTCATACTATACTATCTATACTAGGCCCTTTTATACATTGTATCTTTTATTTATTTTTTAGGCACTAACGACCTGCCGTTGCTTCGTACGGATATTAAAAATCTTGCGGAAGAAATTCTATTTTACTTGTTGGTAGATCTGCTGATGGTCATGGACAGGCGTTATCTCTTACTATCAGGGGAGCGTCTTGTTTTTTTTACATTTACATAAAAAAAGACCATCGATGGTTAGCCTCAACAGCCCTGCAGTACCATTCAAACCGGAACACAGTAATTAATTATCTCAAAGTAATAAGCGCCGTGGTGGTGCCGGCGTAAGAATTGTACCCCACCCTCTCTACTCGTGGTTGCCGTAAGAGTCGGCTAAGGGATGTAATCCGGAAGATGGGCAGCAGCGTCTTCCTTGAACAATCACACCTAACTGCGCTCGCCAACCCGCCTGCCAAGCGTGGCGAGTATTGGCGAAACCCCCCCAGGAGGAGGCCTATGTCCAGCAGTGGACGTCTATGGCTGATGATGAGTAATGAGCGCCAAAGCAGCGATGCCCCGTACTTTGTTTTGCTACACAAAGTTCTGTGTATCGCTGTCATAGATATCTTATACCATCTGGAGAACGTCTCGTTCGTCTCATTTCTTATACGTTATAGAAATTGCGTGGCTTAGAAGGACTAAGCTTTCTTGTTGCTTTCATATTTATATTCCTCACGTTATGTACATAAGCAACAGGCAGAAAATTTTTAGTATATTTTCCTTTTTTGTTTTACTTATGCAGGATTACTCACGTTTAATTATATCGGAAGCTCCGACTATATACGAACAACGCGCGCGCGACCTTGTCTTGCTTTGCACTGACGCGTTGCGTGACTGCGTGCGCGTTGTTCTTAGCTTTGTCTCCATGATGAAGGCCACCGGATGTATAGTTGGAGCTATAGTCGGAGTTTTCGATAAAAGTAAACGTAATTAATTTAATCACGCCTTAGTCAAAATCAATCAAATGCCTGTGATATACATTTTTAACCGACTTTGAAAAAGGAGGAGATTCTATGTTCGACTGTATGTATTTTTATTTTATTTTTATGTATGTTCACCGATTTCTCCCCCATTTGTGGACCGATTATCAAAATTCTTTTTTTTTTTTAAGTTTCAGATAATACGTCATAGGACAAATTTAATAATATTGGAGGATAGCGCTATCTAGTCCCAAACTAAGCAAAAATTATACTATAGGTACTAAATAACTGATATAAATAGACGTACCTGGATTTAAAAAAGATCTCTGGCGTAAGTTGAGAACATAAAATAGTTAAAAATGATGATGGGATTAATCTGACATAACCTTAAAAAAAACTTCAAAAATATGGAACTATTTGGTTTCCCATTTATGTAATTCCTTCCTAATCCTACTTCCAGTCGACTTATTTTGATTTATAAAAGTTAGAGCTGAAAATTGGATTTTCACGCTATTCTGCTGACCGAACTTCGCAACCAGGTCATGAGATACCCTAGTTTTGATTCTAGTTTTAGTTTGGTAGCATTTAGCGGGTAATAAGGTAAAGTGGACACCTGGAACTTTCGGTAACTATGAAACTGTTCTTATAATATAAGAAGATTTTGTGAACTCTGTTTTCGTGCCTCGAAGCTTCACTGAGCTTTAGTACTTAAAACATAATTTTCATTTTCTCTTCACTAGCGCCTTTTGTTTGTGATAATATGTAGCTATGTTGAGATAAGTCTTCGGCATAAGTTTTTTAACATCAGGTGAATTAACACCAAACCATTAAAAAAAAATAGATAAAATACCTGTAACTTTGGTGTCATCAAAGTTACCTAATTGTATTTATTTACCAGAATGCTGGCATCTACTTTGGACCATCCAACGTGGCAATGCTGCCAGCATTCTGGCCACATATCCCTCATCTGAAAATTTCACTTTCTGGCACAATACTCATTCCCTGCCCCTCAGGTCGAAGGAGAACCTTACTCTTAAGACCCCTGCTGCACGCTGTGAAACGTTTTACGGTAAGTCCTTTGCATTCCAGGCAGTCCAACTATGGAATGCGTTACCTGTTGCCATTAGACGTGCTCCATCGATCGCTGTCTTTAAAGAACACGTCAAACTATTCTATCTCTCGCAGTTATAATTATAACTATCTGTCGCTTATTTGTATATATATCCTCTTTATACAAATATTTATTTTATATATATTAGTGTATTTTTTAGTTATTCTAATTAATCTATGTATTAGGATATATTATAATTATTAGAATGTAGATATACTTATGTCATAATTTTGTATTCTCCTATATGCATATCCTCGTTATTGACACACCCCGTTTTTCTTCCTCTAATCCTTTCCATCCTGAGGTTGCCTGGAAGAGATCGCTTTTAGCGATAAGGTCGCCAGTTGTTACACCTATTTACTAGTTAATTTCTTCTGTATTATGTAATTTTAAGTGTGTACAATAAAGAGTTATTCATTCATTCATTCATTCATCTGACGGCCTTTTTGACTAAGTAATTTTTATAAGTTTGTAAATAGTATTAATTTATATTTTGTTTTTAGTTTTTAATTAGGTATAGATTTTTTATATGATATGTATTAGAATAGTTTTTATAACACTGTATGGTTCCATTATACACAATAATTTTGCAATAAAGGCATTAAGTATTCTAATTTTCGTTATTGTATTTTGTATTGCTCCACAGACACCGAGTTCCGTGACCTTTGTCAACTTTTTAGTAACAATTTTTTTACTCTATATACAATACAGGGAGAGGAAAGTAGGTACGTTAAAATAATCTTAATCTAAGATTAAAGTAGGCACTATTTTGTGTGTATACCGCGAGCAGAGCAGCGACCCGTAAACAGCACCCGATCACGAGTATGACGCATGTGCCAGCCATCGCCCTCCTCAACCATATCTGAGGGAAGAGAGCGACCCGACACACGACGCCGCCGCAAGAAGGAGCCTTCGATGGCGAGCATGAATGCTCGAGGCATACACACAATACTTATTACTATTTACTAAATGTATAAACAAAAAGTAAAATTTTAATTGGCCTCTTGAAGCAGATATTCTGACCAAGGTTGTAATGACCTAACAAGATAGTATATTTTGTAAATTTTCTGTTTATTTTTGTATCTTTAAAAACACGTCAATTTTTCCATTCACTAAATATTTTCTTACACGAATTATTTGTGTCACCTGCAAAGACATAATCCGGGTTATTCTTAGAGCTTAAGCTGACTCGCTATCAAAATTTCATCTCAAATGTAGGCCAATTCCGTACTAAAACGACGACCACAGTGTAAAAATTACAGTTGTATTACTATAATAAAACAAACATAAATAATTTAACAACAATGTAAAGCTGCTATTGGTCTTTTATCGAATTCGTTTCGGTAAGTGTGTTCATTTTTGAATACTTAATTAGTCCCACCCACCTATAATACTATCGGAAGCAAAAAAAGTGACATCGTTTCATAGTTGAAAATTCAAAAACTCGAACGAATCCAAAGCTAATTTCTGCGAACCACTAAACAGTGGAATGCGCTTCTCAAGTGTGTGTTTCCGATAAATCAACGTAGCCATATGAAATATTAGCTGTTTTACTCGCTACATTTTTTCAGATTAAAAAGTAGTATTTTTTTTATGACTGTCAGGCTAGGTTTTTGACCACAACTCACCTGATCTTAAGTGACGGTGTGGTCGAAGATGGTAAAGCACACCTAGCCTGGAATAGAACTGGCTCTCAGGTGAGGCTGCCGGAACACACCGTTAGATGCTTGGTGGCAGATTTTCAACTTGAGGGTGGTAGCTAGCCAGCCGAGTACTAAAAAGTACCCTACCTCCACGTTATGGTTTCCTCACGACGTTTTCCTTCACCAGCAGCTCAAGCTCATTGTTGGGGCTTAAACCCACGCCCTTCGGCATGCAAACCGACCGCGCTAACCACTGAGCTATCATCGCTACAAAATTGCCTGCTTTAATCCAGGTTGTCAGCTACCTCCGTACCAAATTTAATCAAAATTGGTGTAGCTGTTTGAGTGTGAAAAAATAACAAACATACAAACACACTCATAAACATTCGCCTTTACAATATTAGTCTCGACAGTCAGTCGATATTTTTGTCACAAAAGACGAATAGACCAATTGGGTTATTTTCTCAAATATGTTTATGAGCTGTAGGGCGTGGGTTCGAATTCCATCTAGAACAAATATTTATACGACCGTTATTTATATTTTTTTATAATTTTTAAAACAGAAAATACTACCCGAAATTTTTTTTATCCTCGTAGCTGCGACCTACTCATACATACAACTATACAGAAATCTCACTCACCTATTCATTTATATAATTATTTTTAATTACCCTCTTATTTTCTACAAAAACTCACATTCCTACCCTCACCTTCCTCATAATACCTGCCACACAAGTCAGTCGTGAATTGGCGGTTAACACGTACGCAATACGCTTCCCTTACCTCGTCATCGATATCAAACAAAACTCTAACCGCAAGTGTGATAAAACCTAAGAACATTGTGCCAATTGTGTGGTGAGCAATATTTAGTGTGAAACTATAAACGCACTACTTGAGAAGGAACCGGGACGTTCCGACCAGCACCAGCTATCGAAGAAAACTACAACAGGTATTTCCCGGCCTCTCCACCTCGTCTCTAACAGAAACATCGATATCTTCCACTTAAAACTAAATCAGTTTCAAAGACAGATTAAGATTATTTTAGATTTTAATTTTAAATTATAAATGTCATTTTTTTAAATTATTTTTACTCTGTAACTTACTTATGCCGTAGTGGTGCTGGCGTAAGAATAGTACCCCACCCTCTCTACCCGTGGTTGCCATAAGAGTCGGCTAAGGGATGTACTCCGGAAGATGGGCAACAGCGTCTTCCTTGAACAATCACACCTAACTGCGCTCACCAACCCGCCTGCCAAGCGTGGCGAGTATTGGCAAAACCCCCCCAGGAGGAGGCCTATGTCCAGCAGTGGACGTCCTATGGCTGATCACGTGTGTTAATATGAGTTAATATGACCAGCTTATCAAGACAAGCTACTTACCTATAGCAATAATTTTAAGCCACGTTTATAAGTAAACCCTTTACTGTGGCTTAACATTAAAAGGGTCGGTTTTATTGTCTGTGCATAATATACCGTGTTACGGTTATTATGACTGATAACCGGAAGGTGACGATCGTTATCCGTTATAACGTCGTCGTTAATAGAGCTGTAAGGAAAATTTTCCTCGTTTTTACTGTAATATAAGATAAAACGGAATTAAAAGTAAACATGATAAATTAAAAATAAGATATTTTACATACAAGCTGAACTAAAAATTAAATAAAACTGGCCAAGTGCGAGTCAGACTCTAGCACGAAGGACAATTATCTATAAAAACGGCAAAAAAACACGTTTGTTGTATGGGAGCCCCCTTAATTGTTTTTAAATTCTGTATTTAGTATTTGTTGTTATAGCGGCAACAGAAATACATCATCTGTGAAAATTTCAACTGTCTAACTATCACGGTTCATGAGATACAGCCTGGTGACAGACGAAAAGACAGACGGACGGACAGCGGAGTCTTAGTAATATTTATCACCAATGGAAAGTACTTGTGATAACAAAAAATAGTAGCCCAAATTCCTGTCCTACCGTTTATCATCAGGGAGGTATATCAGGGTAAGTTTTACTTGGTGGTAGATCTCCTTAGCAGGAGGTCGTCTAGGTAGGTACCGCAGTACCAGATATTCTGCCGCCAAGCAGTAGTGCGTAAACATTACTGTGTTCCGGTTTAAAGGGTACTGCAGCTAGCGAAATTACAGGGCTATTGAGACTAACCATCTTGTCCCAAAGTAATGAGCGCCAAGGCAGCGATGCCCTGGACTTTGTTTTACTACTCAAAGTTCTGTGTATCGCTGTAATGATCATGGACAGGCGTTATCTCTTACCATCAGGAGAGCGTCTCGTACGTCTCATTACTGTTACATAAAATATAAAAAAACGACGGTTTGCTTACCATCAGGCGAGTTGTCTGCTCATTTGCCGCTCTTTCTATGTTTTTATGACAGTACCAGATATTCTGCCACCAAACAGTAAGTAGTGTGTAAGCATTACAGTGTTTTGGTTTGAAGGGTACTGCAGCTAGCAAAATTACAGGGCTGTTGAGTCTAACCATAGAATGTCAGGTGCATTGAACTTTGTTTGTTCTGTGCTACGATGCAATGGTCGTGGATACGTCTTATCTCTTACCATCAGAAGAGCGTCTCATTCATCTTATTACTTTTAGATTTTAAAAAACTATACTGTGAATAGAATATATAAGTGAATATATATGTGAATAGGTATTTCCTAGGCAGACGTGCTCCATCTTCGGCCACATCATCACTTTCCATCAGGTGAGATCGTGGCCAAACGCATGCCTAGTCCGTTGTAAAAAAAAAAAAAACTGTTTTAGTTCATGAGATTTTCTAAATAAAATAAAACAATTTTTGTCCTGAGACTATACGCCGTGTCCGTCACCCTACATTACACAGCTTACTTCTAATTGCATACAATTGCACAAGAAACTTATGGTAGCAATTACATTTCCGGCTCAGCAATTACAACTCTATTACTTCAGCAATTAGGTATTTCATATATTGTAACAAAAATAACTTCGTGGGGTGTATTTTGTCGCCTTTTCATAAGGGATTAAGGTAAAAACGCAATAGGTTTGTGACTTCAAATTAAAAAATCCATATGCATTTTTCATAGCATTGAAATAAATTACCTTCTAAGTAATCCATTGTACGATCCAATTTTTAAGATTTAGTTTTCTTTTTCTGTATGATTTTTGTCTAACATCTTATATATAAAAAAAACTAGCTATGCCCGGCAGTTTCACCTACCATCTTCCATCAAAGGGTCGTAATGACCTTCCTCAAGAAATAAAATCAAAATCAAAATACATTTATTTATTAGCTAAGTACAGGTGCCAAAATGTTGGTACAAAAAATGCCGCTCAGACCATACTTAACCTAGAATTGGGTAAGAAAAAATTTGATAAAAATTAAATGTCAATAGTTATTAAATATTTTTTACCTTATCATCAATACATTATGTTACCGCCAGGTAGGGTAGGATTCGCAATCAATGCATATTACTTTCTTACACATGGTTAATGAGCGATTGCTGTCCTTTTCACTCCCTATTCCTATTTTATTTCCGACTACCGCCATAATAGTCATCAACGACCAAGTGCTTCGTGACCGATCATCGGCGTCACTCGTGTGCATAAAATAATATAAATTAACCTACGTGAATAAAGAAAAACGAAAACTAAACTGAAACATCAAACATTCCTTCTACCGCGAGTGTGTGGAGTGCATTACAAAGTGCATACTGTGCTGCGCAGCCAGGACTATTTGCGAGAGAAACGAGGTCAAGGTGCGTGGTCTCCCATTCTTCCTTTTCCTCTGTGTTATCGCTCGTAAATTAATTGATGTGTAATCAGCGTGCCTAGCGGATTAACAAATACAGTCCACTAAACATATTGACGCTATGAAGCTTTCGGGCACATAACGCATCCCGCTCCAGGAAGTCCAAAATATTTTGGCGCTTCCACATTATTTTACAGAGTAATATGTCTTTTCGATTATAAAGGCATTATGTTTTCTTTTGAATATATGTAAATAAACAACTAGCATCTTTTATAACTATTTTTTTATGGCTGTCAGGCTAGGTGTTTGTCCACAGCTCACCTAATGTTAAGTGACGGTATGGTCGATGATGGTAAATCACACCTAGCCTGGAATAGAACTGGCTCTCAAGTGAGGCAGCCGGAACACATGCTTGGCGGCAGATTTTCAACTTGAGGGTGGTAGCTAGCCAGCCGAGTACTAGAAAGTACCCTACCACCACGCAACTGCTGGCAATAAATTTTATATAATTCAATACCCATACAGAAAACGCTTTTTTTATGAAGTTGAGTTCCCGTTTTTTGACGACATATCACAATTAGCTATCAAGTGCAAAAATATTTTTTAATTCCAACTGGTAGTTGCAGAGATTAGCGGGTTCAAATAAACAAACCTTTTCGCTTTAGTATAGACATATAGATAGAAACTCTTTGAAAGTAGAAAAAAAAATAACAGAAAATAAAAGAGTTTTATAAACTAGTGCCACATGTGGCGGCCTGGTGGTATATTAAGTCATCATTAGATTTTTTTTTTTGCGTTGTAGCAATTAAGGTTAGCAATTCTTCGCGTCTTGTCTGAGGCGGAAGCCCAGTACGCATCCTTATGCGTTTATATACCTTCAACGTATAATTTCAGAGGCTCACTTTGTTTTTCTAGGCAAGTATTATTCCGTCGAGTGGATAGTACAAAAGGGTGTTTTGTTTAATTATAGTCCCTTTGCGTGAATATTTTTCAAAAGTGTTGAAATAAGGAAAGTAATAATTACTTGTTTGTGAAACGAATAACGTTCTACATCCGAATGAGGAACCGTAACATGTTTAGTTTAGAATGCAGATTTATAGAGCTAAGAAATGCTTAACATACAGTGGAAAAATTTTTGTTCTACGACGAAAATTTACGAAGTTATGGCCAAATTACTAGCGAAGTTCACGAGTGGTCGCCGCGGTAACCGTGACGTCATTATGACGGTCGCCGCCAGTTAGCCGTTGGCAGCGATAAGGTGCGCAGTGTTTTGTCGACTAATTCTGACTTTGAAACAAATTAAGTGTCCGATTTGTGTCTAATTCACTTTTTTAACCATGTATAAATATTGTATAGTGCCGAAATGTATAAGCACATTAATTTAAGTATTAGTATTTTCATGGCGTGGTGGTGCCGACGTAAGAATTGTACCCCACCTTCTCTACCCGTGGTTGCCGTAAGAGTCGGTTACGGCTAAAGGATGTAATACGGAAGATGGGCAGCAGCGTCCTTGAACAATCAATCATACCTAACTGCGCTCGCCAGCCCGCCTGCCAAGCGTGGCGAGTATTGGCAAAACCCCTCCCCAGGTGGAGCCCTATGTCATATGGCTGATGATGTGATGCAGGGCGTTGTGGGGGCAATAAAGTGATCTAGCTAGGTTTTATTTTTAGAAAACGAAAAATAAAAACCGAGCTAAGCTTGGTCATCCACTGTATTATTATTTGACTAACTATATCGCGATAACTATAGTTTTACTAATATCACAACTGATATTATTCATAAAGCATTGATTAAATTTTGTGACTTTATGACACTTATGAAAACATTACGTTGATGCCATAATTGTGATGAAGTGTTATTTCAACGTAATTATGGCGTCAACGTAATATTATCATAAGTGTGATAATTACAACCCACTCGTGGCAATTACGCTTGTAGTTCTGATATAATTGTTTCTTGTAGGATAACCATGATACTAACAAATAATGTAATAGCAAAGTTAGTAAAAAATCTATAACTTGAACATTTTCGCGATAAATATGCGACACAAGTGGGAAGAGGCGGTGCGGTCGGGGTAGAGGACGCTTGCTGGCGATCACTACGTGAGTGCCGACCGGGCAGGGCTAGCACGTAAATGTCAATGTTTTCTCTTGTGTAAGTAGGTAGGTGTTCATGTTAAAATTTCATAAGATAGTGACTTTTTAGTTAAAAGGTATTAAAAAGTCACAGAAGCTTACGTGCGTTTTATAGATTTGATGTTAGCGAAGCTACGATAAAAAAAATCGATTGATTTGTTCGTAGATGCGATGTCGACATCCCTACACGCGCCACGCGCTAAACCTGCGTGAATAGCTAGTAAGGACGATGTTACTTACTTGGACTGCTTACTCGGGGCCGGGCGATCCAAGGACATTGGCAATTGTAAAAAAAATATTACACCTACGATTAATTAGGTCGGATACACTGACTATAGTTTCGGCTACATCCGGTGCCCGTATTCAAAACAAGCAAGACAATGTCGCGCGCGCGATGTACTCTGCTTTGAATCCTTGAAGAAGGCCACAAGACAAACAACAACCCACAGATTATAGAGCACCACTGTCTTGCTTGCATATTTGATAGCCTTTTGACACTGTTGGCTTATTGCTAGTATGACTGCTTTAAGAGCGGTAGAGTGTGGGTTCGATTACCACCCAGAACAAATATTTTGTGGTATAAATAAATTAATGTGTGTTCTGTGTGGGTGTTCCGTATGTATTCACAAAAAAAAAATAAGTGTTTTATCGGTTATCTGACTTTTATCATACAGGTTTTGCTTAGTTTGCGGTCAGGTGTCCTACGATATTTATTATATTTGTTACTAACGACCCGCCCCGCCTTCGCATAGGTGCAATGTAGATACTAATGTGGTGCATATGCTTGTATTATACTTTTTCGTAAGATCCCTAATTTAACTCGATTAACAATAATATATCCTATGTTACTCAGTGTTAGCATTCTATTAATAAAAGTTTTTTTTTAATCGGTTCTGTAGTTTTTGAGTTTATTCATTACAAACGTAAAAAAAATACAAATCTTCTTTTCTCTTTATAATATTATAGTATATGCTAGCTGCGTCCCGCGGTGTTGCCCGCAAACATTTTTCTTATTTTTTTTTTAAAATCTAGTTTAATAGGTTTGTGAGAAAACAAAAGATATCGAAATCAATTCTGACAATAAATTTACCCTAGTAGGAGTCTTTGTAATATTGTAATTATTTATTAGTTATTTTGTATATTCATATATGTTTGTTGTATTACAAAAAAGTTCTATGTTAAAATTCAATTAGTAATAATAAATTTTCTCGAATAATATTCCTAGTAGACGTAGAAAAAAGATCGTTAAATATATTTAGATTTTCTTTTGACATCACCGTTGAATACTCACACACAAATAAAGACTAAAAAACCCTTACTAAATTTGAATACTAAATTATGTAAATAGGTTGTCAGTTTTCCATTATCTAAGATAAACTACATGTTCTCATTAAAAAAAAAAAATACATCTTGTTTTTACAATTCTGTTCGCATTTCACCGAAGGGTTGTTAATTCAGTGACATCACAAATAGTTATTCTTTGAAAATGTTAGCAAAGCTTTCATAAAATGCATTCAGCTGCTTTATCAACCCTTTGAGAAGTTTAATTTAAGATGAATTGTGTTTTTTTTTGGACAAATAAATGTGTACAGCAAAATTTAAAGCACCGTTCTCGGCTGGCTACCACCAACAAGTTGAAAATCTGCCGCTAAGTTTTTTTTTTAAATATTAGATAGGCTTGCGTTTTACCGCCATCTCGCCTGATGTTTAGCGAAGATGCGGTCTATGGTGGAGCACGCTCGCCTAGAAGAAACCGATTCACTCGCAACTTGAAGGCACCCAGATTGTATCTATCATTGTTTAGCTGTTCGTACAATGAAAGTAGATTCAAACTGTTTAGTTGAATTTTTGGAATATCCACCGTGAAGCGGTGCCGCTTTTTAAAGCTTCTGGCTGTCCGATAGAAGAATGGGTAGAGTGGAATTAGGCCATGCAGATCTGAACCGCACTCTGCAAAGTGTATCCGGTAGAAAACTGACAGACATGCAATTTTGCGTCGATGTTCAAGGCTTTAGAGCCTTTTCCGAACAACTGAGTCGTTGCTTATCATTTTCTTGGCACTTTTCTCAATGGCCTCCAACGACCCAAGCTGGCACTTGGCCGATCCATCCCAAAGGTGAGAACAGTACTCCATCGAACTTGTGCTTGGTATAAAGTTAGCTACTGTTCCGGCGTGAAGTACCGTCGTACCTTTGAAAGGATACCCAGCTTTTTGGCAGCCAATTGGGCTTTTGACTCAATATAAGAACCAAAGTTGAGAGTCGGGATTAGAGAAACGCTGAAGAGCTCAAGGCTGTCGCAAATTGAAACGGACACACCATGGAAAGTAGGAGACAAATCAAATGGTCTCTTTTTAGCGGGTTAATAGACAGACATGGGTCTTAGCTGCATTGAACTTGGTCAAGCACCTAACACTCTGTTCCGGCGCCTTCACTTGAGATCGAGAATCATTACAGGCCAGGCCGCACCGTCACTTAGTATCACGTGGGCTGTGGTCAAACACCTAGCTTGTCAACGATAAAAAAGTAGCGGATAGGGGATCGCCAAAAAAGAGAGTCGAGGCGATCCCAGCATTACAAAATAGTTTTGATGTTACACTTCTGCTATTCTGCCAGACGGTCTGCCACAGATCTTTTTTTTTTTTTAAAGTAAAAATATGTTACGTATCAAGAAATGAAAAATTATGAGAACATAACGTTAGGTATGACTAAAATGAGCTCTAAAAACAGACACATACATTACTCGTGAAATAAATAAAGATTTACATTTTCTAAAGAAAGAAAAGTGATATACAACATAAATTTTGTTTTACTAAAAAAATATTCTTTGTAAGGTGTTCTTAAGAAGACATTTAAGTGGCTGTATTCATTTGAAATTGTTTGATTGATTCAGGCGTTGCTTTGCGGAAGTTCATCTTATGATATTCTGGAGTTATAACTTTGGCGTATTTCCGCTTAATTTGGTTACAATAAAGATGAGAATTTAATTAAACCTGAAACAAAGTATTAAGCCGAAACAATTTATTATATTTCTAGATTTTATGTACAGAATACCTACCTGTTAAAATGGTAGCACATTTTTTTTGCTAATATGTATTTTAATTAAAAAATATAATTTAATATTTAAAAATAATATCAAAGATATCATAATTATAAAATATGTCAATATAATGAAAATGTCAAATATATAACATGTCAATAGGTATATATAATCAATGTCAATATATAACATACTCGTTTTAGTTGCAGGGTCGCTTTAAGAGGTCTTTTTGTTATACTTCACAGATAATAAAAAATATTCTCGCGTGTTCACCGTTTCTTTTAAAAGAAAGTCTGAAGCTTGCAAAATAGATGAGAGATTTTTTGTTGATAAATTGAATTACTCGCTAATGTATGTTTCCACGCGAATTTTTAGATATGTATGTTATATCATTATTTATAGCTTTTCTCATATTCAGAATAGAATACAGTAAAATACGAATGTTTTTTTTAATGCTTAACAAGATTTAAATCGACAGCTTGAATTTAGTCAAAATAAACATGTCGCGTTTTAGATTTGTTTTTAAATTTGCGTACTTAAAACGGAAAAGACGAATAGAACTACAACACTCACAAAAGTAACAAATTTATAGTACGCTTAGAATATAATTACAAAATTAAAAAATATATATATAAATAAAAATAATATTACAAAACGAAACTTTAAGCAAAAATCGATACACCAGCAATAACGATACGACGTCAGTCTATCCCTGAAGCCACGATCAAAGTGACCGATTCCTTCCGTTCGACGCTCTACGCTGACTTCACGTCATCCCCACTATACCGAAGTTGAAACGCCGCGGCGCCGTGAAGTTGCCGCCTTCAACGCTCTTCTCTCCCAAGTCTCCATACATCTGTTCTGAAGCAGCCAGGGAGCCGTTCAGTTGCTTGAGTCACCACAAATGACTCAACTTGATTATTAAGTTTGTATGCGGGGGAGTGAATGTGTGTATGAGAGAGTGTGTATATATAGTATGTGTTGTGTGTAGGTAATTTTTTTAGGGTTCCGTACCCAAAGGGTAAAACCGTACCCTAATCTATTATTTATGGGTTAGGCACACCAAAAAGTCGTACAGCGCCCTGCGTGTCTTATACAACAACGCCTTCAGGTTGTTGTTGAAGCTGCCACGCTGGTGTAGTGCCTCGGGGATGTTTGCAGATGCGCGGATTGATGGCCTCCCGGCCATTATGCGCAAGCGAGTCGCATCCCTGATGCGCCGCGTGCGTGGCAGCTCCAACACCTACCTGCAGTTATTCGCCGGGCGGATGGATCTGGATTGCTCAATTATACAACACTGGACAAAGATGCATATTGAGCATACCGGATCCAACCCAAAGTTTAGACTAAGGTAATTTTAATTTGTATTAATTTTGATGTAGATTTAGCTTTAAATTTTAATTTTGATTTTGGTTTTAATTTTAATTTTATAAATTTATTCGTTAGTATTTTAATTTTATGGACATGGTCTGAAATAATGAAATATAATAATAATAATAATTACTAAGACTCCGCTGTCCGTCCGTCTGTCTGTCTGTCCGTCTGTCACCAGGCTGTATCTCATGAACCGTGATAGTTAGACAGTTGAAATTTTCACAGATGATGTATTTCTGTTGCCGCTATAACAACAAATACCAAAAAATAGAATAAAATAAATATTTAATGGGGCTCCCACACAACAAACATGTTTTTTTTTTTGCCGTTTTTTTATAGATAATGGTGCGGAACCCTTCGTGCGCGAATCCGGCTCGCATTTAGCCATTTTGTAATTTTACTTTAGTTGTAGAAATACGATGAATGTCATAAAAGGCCCTTAATCAAATTGGAATTATAAAAAGTCGACATAATTATACACTACAAATCTTAAATAACGGTAGGTAGATAGAGGATTATCAGTGCAATGGCTGGTGCATCAAAAAAAGGCCAGTGTTCAACAGTTGTGCTGGGAGTTTTTCCACAGCACAATTGACACAAGAAGACGCACGGGGTTAAAAAAAACTGTTACGTAAAAATAAGAATATATTAGGTATATCTACGTAGGTATAAACGTATGTTTATTTTAACTGACTTAAATTAAATTCAGAAATCAGAAATCAGAAACATTTATTGTAAAACCGTGTTACAGTAAGATCTTAAAAATAAACTTATGCAAAGTACATAACGGTCTGGCCTTTTACAGGCATACAATATTTAATACAATTTGAAATTAATGTCATATAAAATAGATTTGAGCTTTATAATTCAAAAAAATAATAATAATAATATTAGTCCATTAATTTCTCGTTTAAAAAGTCGTCTAAATTTGGACTCCCCTATAATTATTATCTTGTTAAATAATGCAGATAGATTTCGTTTGTTTTTTTTACCGTGTTTTATAAATAAACTTATTACAACAATTTTTTTTTGTATTAATTATTCTCAGCACGTTTATTGCTTAAAGTGTCAAACACATTCTGAGGGACCATTCAAGTATTACGTGAGCAGAATTTTAGTAATTATTAACCCCTTCCTCCCCCATGTCAGCAAACGTAAGCAAAGCTCTTACACCCTTTCCTATGCTTAAGTAAATATTGGTTTAATCAGCAGTCATTTCGCTAAAACGAGGTCTGCCGATAACAAGGAAAACAAACAATCAGCATAATTTATATGACTTTGCTGACGTTATCACGATTTAGATCGCCTCATCTCCAATGTTGTCAAAAATAAGCAAAGTAAAGACTCCCCCATCGCCCTTTGGTGCTTACGTAATACTTGAATGGCCCCTGAGGTAAAATTATTAAAAAAAAGTTTAATTTTAGATTTCAAATTACTTTGTTTAAATAATTATAATTGTTTTAAGTACTCACATACAAACTCTTCCATAAAAAAAAACATTCAAAGTATATTACGATAATAAGTCTTTGTTTTCCATACAAAAACAAACCTGGAAAAACTTTTTTAACGAAGTTTTCAAACAAAAACAGTACCAATATTCTGAAACATAAGTAAGAATAGCAATTTTCAGCCCTTTCTACCGAAACGCCTCTCATAAATCCCACGAAATAACAATTAACCATTCGACCTACTCTGCGAATACCAAAATGAGAATTTATACTCCGATGTAGGGTACATTGAAAATATAAATTCGCGCCACGGATCAGTAATAAAGGAAGATTGTGAATTCGTACAGCATATTGTATTTGTGCAGCATTGTGTATTAAACGTACCACATACTAATATCAGTACCTGGATGACCAAGCCTTGCTCGGTTTTTTAAGGAACTTGAAAAAAATAGAGCAAAAAATAATCATCTGGATTTGAACTTCTAGAAAATCCGCCCGATTTCCCACCTGAACCATTATAACTCTGTAGATGGTGGCGAAATTTACCTTCGTATTCTAATGGTATTGTAGCAGTTTTTCATTGCCTTAATACATGGGTAAAACGACGTTTTCTAAAAATGAAACCTAGCTAGATTGATTTGTCGCCCCCAAAACCCCCTGCATACTAAATTTCATGAAAATCATCGGAGCCGTTTCCGAGATTCAGAATATATATATATACATATATACAAGAATTGCTCGTTTAAAGGTATTAGATATATATATATATATTGCGATTATATATAGTTTCCGATAAAATTAAACGTGAGTAATCCCGCATAAATAAAACAAAAATGTGTCAAGACCACGTCAGTTACCATAATAAATAACACTTATATGGTTCGTACTATAAAATTACAGACTTAGGCATAAAATAAGTTAACATGGATTCAATTATTACTAAGAACCTAGCCGTATTATATAAGTAGGTATTTAAAAAAAATATGACAAATAAAAGATTTGATATTTTACTAAATAAAAAAATCTATGTATGCGGGTGCGTAATCTATTTCATACATCCATGGTACGTAATGGACGGTAAATAACGTGGTTGGATTTCATTCCTCGCTATTTTCACCTATTTGTGAACACGATATAAATATCAATTTGAATATTTTCACTACAAGTTTGATGGTTTGGGTTAAGTTAGTGATGGTAACTATTGGGACTAGTGACATTTGTATATCGTCCATCTGCAACGATAGTGTGACATCTGAAATTATACGATTTTTCGTTTTACTGATATTCTGAATCGCGATCTTGCGTTCTATTATCTCCAAAAACGGGATATTTTTTCTACAATAAAACCACAAAGAAAAGAGAAAAAGATAAAATATCACGAGATAGCGCTGTCTCATTTGGTGATCAACTTGGCTTCGACATAGTGACAGTTCAGTTGTCGTCTAAACTTAGATGTGTGAAGTACTCTCGACTTTCATGAAAAACTTGATTTCATGTGGATATCTCGTATTAAATGTCAATTTCAACATCATCTTCAACGTGACAACTAAACTTAGGTACTTGCTTACTTTTTTTGGAACATCCTGATAAGTTTTCATTTTTTTTTCAAACTCTATAATGAAGTTAATTTACTCCCGAATGTGTTATTTTTTCGTTTTTAAAGCTATCTTGATAACAATTTAAGAGTTATGCTCATTTAAAAGTTTAAAAGCAGTTTTCTGTAAAATTATTGTTTTTGAGATGTCACATTGCAAGTGGACGATATGTTAATATAGATTGATTTACGAACGTAAGTACCTATATGTTTTTGGCAATGTATCTTTAAACTCGGAGTTAATAGGTTTCTTTTAGGTATGCATTCCCCATCTGTCTGACATCCCTGTCGGCTCATTGGTAGTATATCTGCTTTAAGAGCTGTAGGGCATGGGTTCAATTCCTATTCAGGACAAACATTTTGTGGTATAATCAAATGTTTGTTCTGTATGTATTTGCAATAAATATTTAAGTATTCTATCAGTTATCTGACTTCTATAGTACCTACAAGCTTTGCTTAGTTTAGGGTCAGGTGGCGCTGTGTTTAAATGTCCTACGATATTTATTTATCTTAGACCGGACTATTTCTTAATAGGATGTAGTAAAACCCGATCCTATTTTGAAAAGACTGTGGAATGTGCTGCCAGAGTGGGTGTTCCCCGATGACTAGGTATATCTTTGGATGTCTTCAAGTCAAGAGTGAATCGGTATCTAAGCAAACGTGCTCTATCATAGACCGCGTCATCGCTTAACATCATATGAAAAAACCGACCAAGTGTGAGTCGGACTCGCGCACCGAGGGTTCCGTAAAAACCTGTAGGTATATAAGTAAAAGTTATGGTTTTTTTTTTTTTAAATTAAGATTTATGGTTTTTTACAATGTTTCCTTTATCTGTGCTATAAGACGTTGCTTCGTACCAAATTTTAAGATTCTGAGTTCACGGGAAGTACCCTGTAGGTTTTGATTCCCTTGCGAGTGTCGAAAATTTGCAGCATAAACGATGTGTTGGCTTAGAAGTTTGATTTTTTTCACAGCTCCAAGGGACAGTAGACTTGAGTATTTGGTATAAATTTCAGCTTGATACCTCCACGCGTTCCTGAGAAAAAGGGTATTGACAGACAGACAGACGGACAACAAAGTGATCCTATAAGGATTACGTTTATTTCTTTTGAGGTAACAAAACCCTAAAAATAAAACAAAAAAGAAACTTCTTGCACTTTTTGGTGGCGCACTATGTACATTTGCCAGTCTCGAGTATTTCAATATTTTAAGATAAATCTGAAGGCACGAGGCCCGCAATAAAGGCACGTGGGTCGTATCATAGAAGTCTGGGTTCATGTCAAGCGCCGATGATGGACGCGGGTAAACGGGCGAGGAGGATTTAAACCACCATTAATGATATTGACAATGATGTACTGGAATATTATTGCAAAGACACTCCTCCCAACACGTAATGCGCCTGCACGATGCGACCGATCACTTCCACCACCGCACGTTTTGTTCACTAGCTCCCGGAGTTGTGTCAGAGTGGAGAAACGTCAGCTGTCAGCCATCTGCTGCCAACTTCACTGTTAGTTCCGTTTCTTGCCACTCTAAAAATATCCAAGCGCCAACAAATCTAACAGTCAACAAAGGTAAAAACATTAATAACATACAATGTGAAAGCTAACTAAGAAGAAACTACAACTAAGTTACGTCTTTAATATATGGGTATTTGCCAGCTACAAACTTGCTTTACTAAAATAGCAGGGATAAAAATACAAGTTTGTATTTCGTGCTAACATTCAATCCCAGTTTTCTAACAATTTCTAACCCAAAATAGAAGTTGTCTGATGACGTCACGTCACGCAACTTATGTTGATTTTCCTTAGGGCTACACATGTCTTCGTTCGCATTATTATGGTCTTATTTAAGATTAAGATTTATTGTAAACGAAATATGTAGTAAAGTTGACTTTACGTAACCTTACAGTAAATCTTAGATAGCTATTTCTTTTTAGCAGGTGCTTTTATATACGAATAAATACTGTTAGAAAAGAGACGCCATTTTGAATGTCTCACCGCTGAAAACCCTATATAAGCGAGTGCACACCAGCGCCGCTCTTATTCACAGTCCGGTGACGCTGTAGAGGCCAACTGGCCAACAGCAAGAGTCAATCATAAAAAAAAAAAAAAAAAAAAACGCCGCTCTTATTCTACTTTTCGACGTCTAACCGTAAAAACATTGCTCCATTCATGATTTTGTTATAAATTAATTTACCATATATTAAGTTTTATACATAGTTGTGCAAATTACTATTATTTGCTAGTAAACTGTATTTTCATTATAATTCTATTTGTTTTTTAGTAAAATATTCGAGGATCTGCTAATAATACACATTTTGATCATAATTCGATCGCAATAAATAAAAAAATACAGAAAAATTATAAAACAAAATATCAACGACTGAACGATCAACGATGGAACGACTGTTAAAGCGGAAATAAACTAAATATATACCTAGAACACTCAAAATGAAAAAGTAACGCCTCATTCAATCAATTACAAAATATCAATTACTAACTATGCCTATAGTTTTATTGCTTCTTCATGTTTGTCCGGTATAAGCAGCCTACGTGTTAATCTAGAATATAATATCACACACAAAAACAATCAAACACAAAACAGGCTTTCAGATTCAAGATTTTAATTTGATTAAAAAAATTGCACTTATTAAACAAAACAGTTTAACGTCAGTTGGTCGAAGTTTTAGATCTTAAATTAAAATTTGTCTAGAAAACTGTCACTTAGTAACAATAAAGCAGGTATGTCTGATTTTACTAAACTAACTATGGAAATTAATGTGGTATTGACACACTTTTTTTGTTTGTCTGTCTTCACAAGAGGGGCGCGCAGCGGTCCGCAATGCGAAGCAAGAAGAGCCCGCGTCCGTGTTGTTCTCTGCTTTGACTCCTTGAAAAAGACCACCGGATATGGCTAAAACTAAAGTCTGAGTATCCAATCTAATTAAATGTGAGCATTTAAAGAAAACAAAAATAGACCACTTTTTTATTTATTTAGGAAATGATAAGATTTCAATTGTTTAAATTATTTCTTCATCATCAACCTAACATAGTCCACTGCTGGACATAGGTCTCTCCCAAGCCATGTCACTCAGCCTTATCTTCGGTTTTTCGCTTTGGGCCACTGTCAGCTGCCTTACGTATAGCGTCACTCTATCTAATCTCAAGGCGTCCTGCATTACGTTTACCGATTCACGCTCTCCACACTAATATTAAAAATATCCCTTCTACTTTTCTTTATTTCTCAAATTATTTATAAACCAAACTTTGCTCGGCTGAAAACACGGAAAAAAAACGTTTTCTAAAAATGAAACCTAGCTAGATCGATTTATCGGCCCCGAAACCCCCTGCATACTAAATTTTATGAAAATCGTTGGAGCGGTTTCCGAGATTCAGATTATAATAGTTATACACACATACATACAAGAATTGCTCGTTTAAAGGTATTAGATAGGTTAGTTAGAATTATGACGAGTTACTTTTATCATACAACATGGTTCCAATATTTTTTTATGACAGGTAAATCTGAAACTCTGACACCCCTATAATCTAACTACAGATGTTCGAACGCCAACGTTGTGGAATTTAATAAAAAATCCCTTCAACATATTGGCATAGTGTAAATGTATTCGCAAAAATATACATTCGTGATTCTTACTTATTCCTATAAGTAATGTATTATTCTCGACGTTTCACTCGGAAAGGGGACCAAGATACCGAGACCTCTTTGCATTGAAAGCGTCTTTGCTATAAGATACAATTTAAAGATTTTACAGTTATCTTAGATTTTCTCTGTTAAACCTTGAGTATATATTGTCGTGGTGGTGCCGGCGGAAGAATAGTATGGGTGTAAGAATAGTATATAAGAATAATAATAAGATTGGCAACAGCGTCTTCCTTGAACAATCACACCTAACTGCGCTCGCCAACCCGCCTGCCAAGCGTGGCGACAAAGATAAGTAACTAAAATTACTTATATAAAACAAACTTATGTATTATAAAAAAAATATCAACACGCGTTATAACATCTTCGATATCATTGATATAAAATATATGAAAAGATTCACGAAAGAATATATAATTCTATGGCATCTATTAACAGAACTAATCGTCACGAGACCACCCCTAACTGGCTACCATGGTACAATATGCACCGAAACCTATTGGGATATTATCGAGGTACCCTAGCCGTCGGTTCGAGTTGATTCTACCCTCTGACGAGAGGGTGGCAAGTCGCTTTGTTGGGGTGTTAATATTAATAGATGGTTCAGGGCTCGGGAGATCTCAAATCTAGTTTTGGAGATTACATACTGCATCGCGGTCGCTTAAGATTTTAGTAATATATACGTATACATGCCGTGGTGGTGCCGGCGTAAGAATTGTACCCCACCCTCTCTACCCGTGGTTGCCGTAAGAGTCGGCTAAGGGATGTAATCCGGAAGATGGGCAGCAGCGTCTTCCTTGAATAATCACACCTAACTGCGCTCGCCAACCCGCCTGCCTAGCGTGGCGAGTATTGGCAAAACCTCCCCAGGAGGAGGCCTATGTCCAGCAGTGGACGTCCTATTGCTGATGATGTGATGATACGTATACATACGCGTCTGCGGGAAATTTGTCAAAAACAATTCGTCGAAAACACAATTCGAAAAGTTAATAAAAAAAACTATAATCTACCACACTGTCGCTTAGCAGGTGCGCTGTGGTCAAACACGTAGCTTGTCAACCATTTTTATTTTAAATGTTGTACTTATGTTACCGAGGTCAACATAATAGGTACTTTTTAGTTTTTACTTGTTTGTCTGTGTGTTTGTGTGCGCTAATCTCTGAAACGGTTCAACCTATTTAAATACGGCTTTCACTTAAGTATCACGATACTTAAGTGCAAGCTTCCCGTAATTTTTGGTATATAGGTATTCAATTTCAATCGGTTCACAAAGAAAAAAGATAACTTAATTAAAATTATACGCGCTATTCTAGGAACTCTTTTTAGTAATTTAGCAAAAACACAATTTTGCCCTTACCGAAAATTCACGCGAACGGAGTCTGCGGGCACAGCTAGTCTTGTATAAATTCAAAATAATAAACATTTTTCTTCATTATCATCATCTCAGCTGTAGGACGTCCACTGCTGGACATAGGTCTCCCCTTCCATAAAATTGACTTCCATAAAAACCGGTTGGAAGCGGCTCGCATCCAGCGCGTTTCTGCTTTTTTCTTACGGAGTGCAGTATTTCTTAGTTCTGTTGGGTGTTCTTTAAAATTTCAATTGACTAACTATCACTGTTCATGAAGTACAGCCTGGCGACAGACGGACGGACGGCGGAGTCTTAGTAATAGAATTCCGTTTTACCCTTTGGGTACGGAACCCTAAAAATGACCTGTGACTTTGGTGCTATAAATAAAATATTTGTATTTGTAAAATGTTACGGGTTATAAGCTTGGGGGTACTAAGCCGACTGGAGGTCATTGTACTCAACATTATGAACATCTTTTATTACGGGCACAACCCTTGAATCGCAGAAAAAAGGTCTTATTAGAAGCTTAATTCAAATAATTTATCGCAACTTTTAAGGGCAATGTGAAATCGGTTGAAATGATTTTGTAACCTCCCCTTGTCATCGTACCTTTTTAAATTTTTATGAATTGTAAGTGAAATGTCGGAATTATGAAGAGGGCTTAAAGCTTTATGGATTCGAAATGTTTTATTTCGGTTAAAAAAATATCTTATTGTAAGTCGTTTTTCTCAGTGGTTAGCGCGATCGGTTCGCACGTCGAAGGGCATGGGTTCTAAAATAAGTAAAAAGAAAAAGTAGTAAGTAAAATATCTATGAGTAGAACACCTTCACGATAAATAGGCGACACAAGTAGAAAGAGGTGGTGCGGCGGAGACAGTAGATGCTTGCCGGCGATCACTACGCGGTTGCCGAGACGAGATTAACACGTAAATGTCATTGTTTTCTGTTGTATAGGTAGTTCATGTTAAAATTGAATAGGTTAATGACTTAAATAAAGAGGTGTTAAAAGTTACAGAAGTTTGTCTGTCTTATAGATTTGATATTAGCGAAAAGCGAACATAAAAAAAAAACAACAATTCTCATCATATTTCAATTTACACAAAACCTGCCAAAACCACAAAAACGGGCCGTGGTGGTGCCGACGTAAGAATAGTACCCCACCCTCTCTACCCGTGGTTGTCGTAAGAGTCGGCTAAAGGATGTAATAGAGAAGTTGGGCAGCAGCGTCTTCCTTGAACAATCACACCTAACTGCGCTCGCCAACTCGCCTGCCAAGCGTGGCGAGTATTCCCTCCCCAGGAGGAGGCCTATGTCCATCAGTGGACTTCCTATGGCTGATGATGTGATGTGTGATGTGACACAAAACCTTGACAATTTATATACCTAAACCTTCCTCATGAATCACTCTATCTATTGATGAAAGTCGCATGATAATTTGTTCACTCGTTTTATGTTTATCGCGAACAGATTGACAGACGCGGCGGAAGACTGTTTTATGATATGTAGTGATGACTAAATCCTAGCGATGATCGCGTAATCGCCTGTCTATGCTTTGAGTATGTACTAGCAATTTTGACAAATGCTTTATGAAAGAGAACCATAGCGAAACATGTAACTGCCATAGCTAATCTAAAACCCCAGTATTCACCAAGTTCCGACCAATATTTCAAGATAACATTCTGTATCGGATTGCTAACGCGCGACGGCATGTTGTACCCTTGACGTCGCTGACTATTCGTTTTAGTGGGGGCTAGCAAACGAGCTGCTACTGAGCAACTTTTTGTAGCGCATTATTTACGTTCTATGGCTTCTATTGACGTTCTATGGCTTCTATTGACGTTCCATGGCTTCTATTGAATTTCCATTAAAATCAGGGAAACAACAGAAAAGAAAAAAGGCAAAAGATGACGTCACAATGTTAGGCATCCTGTTTTTTTAGTTTTGGTGTGGTCATCGAATTTTTGTTAATCGCATCGCGTGTATTGAAAATCAGTCCTCTGGCAAAATTAGACATTCCGTGAACATTAAACAGAGAGAAGTACATCACGTCGTGGAAAAGGACGTTACTGTTGTTTATATTTTTGTAGAACTGCCATACAGCTATCACTGTTTCACACGGTGTGACATCATTCAGATGCCATGACATTGGTCGTTTTTGCAGTATTTTTTAATGTTACTATGGAAACTAAGGTGGTCTATAGTCGGAGTTTCCAATAAAATTAAACGTGAGTAATCCCGCATAAGTAAAACATTTTTTTTTTAATTTGTTTCATGAAATCACGAAATACATTATGTATTTCGTGATTTCATGAAAATGAAAAAATTATACTACAAAACAATTAATTAATAACGTGATTTCAACATTATACGATATGAAAATTACTCGTTTGTCTGCCCCGTCTCTGATTCAATAACAATTCACCCTGATAAATGGGATGGGAGCCATTACAATTTATGGTTCGTTTGTTTTATCTCCGCCTGCTGTAACCAGATACTAGTAAAACTATAATGATAAGGCATATGTGAAAGGTTTTTCCTTTAGCTCGCAAACTGATTCTGTAGCCCGTTAGGTCGTAAAATTCCGCTGAGTGTGGCGATGTTTTATGGCATACGTCGGTTGGATGACACTAAGTACTTTTTTCTCCCTCTTTACTACATTAATCCGTTTTCAATAACTTTTAGTTCCATGACGAACTATAAATATATATTTTTCTTGAATTTTTTTTTATTCTAAATAATTTTGCGTTTGACCATACCCTGTCTCATGTTAAGCTGTAGTGTGGTCTGGAGCACGGTTACCTAGAAGAAACCTATTTACTCTATATTTGAATTTTACTTGGTGGTAGATTTCCTTAGCAGGAGGTCATCTAGATAGGTACCACCGCAGTACCAGATATTCTGCCGCTAAGCACTAGTGTGTAAACATTACTGTGTTCCGGTTTGAAGGGTACTGCAGCTAGCGAAATTACAGGGCTAATGAGACTAAACTTTTTAGTCTCAAAGTAATGAGCGCCAAGGCAGTGATGCCCTGGACTTTGTTTTACTACCCAAAGTTCCGTGTATCGCTGCAATGGTCATGGACAGGCGTTATCTCTTAACATCAGGAGAGCGTCTCGTTCGTCTCATTACTGTTATATAAAAAAAGACTTCATTATTGTACCTAACAGGGAACAGTGTTCCACAACCTCGCTGTGCGAATAAAAAATGTGAACCATCTTGAAAAAAATATTTTAGTTTCTTCATATTTATCCGTACGTCTGTCGTTACGTCAGTATGTAAAGGTTTATAAACTACGGATGTAAAAAAATCAGCTGCTACATAGAAAAACAGTGACCCCCGAACAAATGTTTTGCAGCTGATTTACATTGCGCGACTTTTTGCGACCAAATTTCAAGATTCTGAGTTTACGGGAAGTACCCTGTAGTTTTGATTCCCTTGCGAGTGTCGAAAATTTGCAGCATAAACGGCTGTATCTTTTGATTGCGTTGGCTTAGAAGTTTGATTTTTTCACAGCTCCAAGGAACGGTAGACTTGAGTATTTGATATGAATTTCAGCTTGATACCTTTACGCGTTCTTTAGAAAAAGGGTCTTGACAGACAGACGGATAACAAAGTGCTCCTGTAAGGGTTCCGTTTTTTTCCTTTTGAGGTACGGAACCCTAAAAAGTTCCCGAACATGTGTGAAGCCATTCAACCTGTACTGCCAGTAAACACGCCTATCCTGGAATTAAAATGGCTCTCAAGTGAAGCTGATTTTCAACTTAATGGAGTTAGCTAACCAGCACAGTGCTATAAGGCACCCTACCCACCATACTATTACAGTATTTTCTCTATGATATCAATTTTCTCACAAATAAACCTAAGTAGTCCAGTAGATAGTACAAAAAGGCCTTAGCGCTAGGCACAATGAGTTGAACTGTATTGAAATACCTTTTTTTCCAGGCTTTTCAACCTCTAGACCCTATTGTTCCGTAGAATTGAAAGCTTTTTTTTTCTTCGGATTATCGTGTTTCCTTACATAACCTCTCTTTATCATATAGCTGTTTGTTTTTTTCTCAAGTAGTAATTTTAAAGCATTATTTTCTTTGAAACATTTTTTTATATTATACTAAGGTATAATGTATCATTATGAACAACTTTTACCATACCACTCTGATATAGCAAATAAGTATATAAAAACCCCCGACAAAAAACAAGCGTGTATTTTTAGGCAAATATGCGCTTCTGTTCCTTTGTAGACCAACTTTTCGCAAAGGAAATCAAACGCAAGTATATTTATTTTAGAATAAAAACACATCAATAATTGAATACCAAATTTTGACTGGATCAGACCTGTGCAAGATGGTCAGATCCATTCAACTAACTATAACTGACAAATTCTTTTTGTATAAAAACTTACTTATAATACATACAAAACACCAAGATACAGAACAAACATTTATGCTCGTCACACAAATGTTTTTCTTAAGTGGGAATCGAACCCACACCCTAAAGCAGAAGCAGATGTACTGATACACTTCAAAATAAGCCAATAGAGTAATCAGCCTTATGAAACCCTAATAACGTTAATGCGCGTTAGTTACCAAATGTAAAAGTCGAAATAGTACACAAGTAAAATTTTAACAAAAAAAATACCAGACTTCATTTGGTCTTCTCATGGATGCCATTGTCAGAACTGGACCAAATTGAAATGGGACCACACGGAAAACACCAACTTTCAAATAAAAAATAATCATCAAAATCGGTTTACCCAGCCTGACAGTTCTGAGGTAACAAAAATATTGTACCAGTCGAATTGAGTACCTCCTCCTTTTTCGAAGGCGGTTAAAAAGTGTACATATTGAAACGGTAAAAAAAAATCGTATTCTCGAAATAAATTCCGCCACATAAAACTGCTCATTAACGTTTATGTATAATATAACAAAACAAATTTTAGAAAAGTGTACGTAGTTCGACACCTACAAAGAAAACAAAACGTAACACTTCAAAAAAATTATGTACAGTAAAATCTCTCATTAAAATTGTTTGTTCATCAATAATTCGGCCTCAAAAAACCGCTTACCTAGCATTTATGTATAATATAGTAAAAAACTTTTCTAACTTTTTCTCTTGCTATTCTGTAACAGTCCAAATATTATCTTTGTATCTTGGTAAGTAAATAAATGTGGTTCACTGTACGAGTCTTCACTGTTTGTGATTATATGAAGTTTACTTTTGGGGCTGGGAATTCACGTTGGAATATAGAATACGGCTTGATTGCGTAAAATATCAAGTTCAATCGCAATGTGATAAAAGAACATCTTATAAATAATATGAAACAAATATGGTGTACAAGTTTTGACTAATTGTGATTGTATGAAGTAAATTTGTAGTTACACCACATTATTTTTTTTCGATTATAAGTTACAAACTAACCGCCATCTATGTTTTTCTTAAACTATTTTAATGTAATGAGACGAACGAAATGTCCTCTTGATGGTAATAGATATCGTCTGTCCAAGACCATTCCAGCGATTCACAAAACTTTGAGTAGTAAAACAAAGTCCAGGGCACCACTGTTTTGACTCTCATTACTTTGAGACTTTCGATGGTTAGTCTCAACGGCTTCGTAGTTTCGCTAGCTGCAATACCCTTCAAAGCGGAACACATTAATGGTTACACACTACTGCTTAGCCGTAAAATATCTCGTACTGCGGTGGTACCTTCCTACACGATCTCCTGCTAAGATCTACCACCAAGAAATATATGGAGACTATGTTGATAACGGATGGAAAGGTTTTACAAAATATATTTAAGTTTATTCCTCAATCCAGTTTATCTTTTCGTTAGAGCAATGATCGGTACTTTCATAGTTCCCGTCATAGAGAACTATTTATATACCTACAAGTTTGTAATAACTCGCACCTGGTCGGGACTTTTTAGTTCTTGTGATTATTTTTATTTATAAACATCTATTTAATTTCTTGAAAATAATTAGTCCAACCTGAAACGCTGTCGCATCTTCCCGATTATGTTACACTATAAATGATATAGCATGAATCAGTATGTACCTACCATACGTTGAGTTTACGTTTGAATTGACTGTATTTAGATTGACATCTGATGTAAACCAACATCGTGCTGCAATTTTCGTTACAGTCTTGGTTTAACCTATTTGTCATATGTAATTTATTCCTTGTAGACAAGAATTAAGTATTCTATTTAATTATATTTTTATATGCCCGGAGGTTTCACCGCCGATGGAGAGATGTTAAATAAACTATTAAACCGTTTTACCCTTTATTTTTTTTTAATCATCAAGTAATGAGCTATTAAATAAATAAAAGTATTTTTCAAATCTGGTAGTTCCAGAGATTACCGCGTTCAAACAAACAAACAGTTTCACTTTATTATACTAAATAACTAAACATACATTATATTATTCATAATTTCATCATATCATATCATATCATATCATAGGACATATTACACACAGCGCCACCTGACCCCAAACTAAGCAGAGCTTGTGTGATGGAAGTCAGATAACTGATAGAATACATAAATACTTTTTTTTGTAAATACATACATACATTTAGAACACACAGACACAGAACAAACATTTGTTTATACTATAAATGTTTTGTCCTTGTCGGGAATCTAACCACGCCCTACAGCTCAGGCAGACATACTACCAATGAGCCAACAGGGCTGTCATTATTTATTTCTTAAACTTAATTAATTCCGAACAAACAACATGAGTGTTTGCAAGTCTCGAATTGACATGTACATTGTATCGTCTAGTAGACATTTAGTCTAGACCACGGAATAAGAAAAATGACACCAAAACAACGTCTGCGTTGTTTTTCAAATACTGATGAACTTTCGAACTTGCTTTACGACGTTTAGACGTTTGTTACAGCAGTCAGTCTAATGCTGTGGCAAATAGGGTCACATTTAGAGAAGCAAAAATATGGCACTTACGCGAATTTGTGAGTAACTTTGTCAACAGTCAAATTTTCTCATGTTATTCGAAAATTAAAAAACTAAACGCTTTTGTCTTAAGGAGTCCAAAAAAGAATGTATTACTTGTGGGTTAAAAAAGTGTTTAGCTGACGTCATCTGAAAGATTTATCGCAGACCCCCAACTATGTGCGTGTTCTTCTTACTGTCGGATGGGGTGGATAATTAAACTTTATATTTCTGGTGATCACCATTTATATTTCTTATAATAATTACGTACATATTACATGGTTGTAAGCGAGCGCACTGTAGCACGGCTATGGGATAACTGACGAGTGGCGACCAAGCTAAGGAAAGCGCCACTCTCAGGAATGGCGCTGTGTCCAGCCCCGGATTTCCTAGGGGCCTAGCTAGCCTAGCCCCACCCACCCAGCTACCCCGGCAACCTCTGACGGCAGGGGGAAATAGTATTTAAAAAAAATTAACATATTATACGCCGCTTATGACGACCGTTGACGTAAATATAGTGGTAAGTGACGCACAGACACAGAATATTGACTACTTTATTAATGTTTATCTAATCTATCTAATACTTTTACACGAGCAATTCTTGTGTATACATATATAATATATATGACGGATGACCAATGGCATCATTGTTTTTAAAAAGCGTGACGTCAGCGATGCTGACTTCACGCTTTTTAATTCAACTGACTAGCAAGTTGTTGGACGGCCCTATTTATACAAAAACCAACGCCTGCACAAACAATGTTTTGTCAACACATAACATTATCTGCGGGTAGTTTGATTTTAAGATTTACAAATCATAACAAATCATTATCTAATCATTCAAACATTAATTTAACAATTAAATAATTGATGTATGTCGGTCTCGCGCTGACATATATGATATTGTAGCAGTTTCTCATTGCCTGAAAACACAGATAAAACGACGTTTTCTAAAAATGAAACCTAGCTAGATCAATTTATCACGGAAGCGGCTCATACGATTTTCACGAAATTTAGTATGCAGGGAGTTTCGGGGGCGATAAATCGATCTAGCTAGGTTTCATTTTTAGAAAACTTCGTTTTATCCGTGTTTTCAGCCGAGCAAAGCTCGGTCATCCAGGTATTTATATATAATACATACAGTTTACCTTTACAGAGCCTATAAAGGTTTGATAAAACAGACCCTTGGCCAATAGTTCAGGTATGGCTGCTAAAACGACAAGGATTAGGGGTTGACGTGAACCTTGAGCCGCGTCATGTAATAATCCTTTCACTTTGACGGAGGTTCCTAAAAGCATCTGTAAGCGTCGTCCAGGTGTAAGATGAACGTTGGTATTGGTTATGATATAAATATGTTTTTGTGGTAATCCAATAGGTATATAGAATTTCTGTTACTTGTTTACCAAAAAAAAATAGGAAGAGAAATTGCAGGTTTTTTAGAATGAATTAGTGATAAGACGACCGAAACGCTTTCCTGATGATAAAAGACAACGCCTGTCCGTGACCATTGCAGAAGTACTCGGAAGTTTAAGTTACAAAAAAAATTAAGGTATCGCTGCTTTGGTACAAATTAATAAATAATTCCTTGTTTTTTAACCGACTTCAAAAAAAGAAGTTTTTTTTTGTGTGTTCGGGGATTACTTCTTTGTTTATGAATCGATAGTGATGATTATTTTTTTGTTGGAAATGTGATATCCCAAGGGTAGTACCATGATAAGGAAACCAGGATCTGATTGATGATGGCATCCCAAAGAAATCAAGGGGAACCTTTTACTTTTTAGTTTCAGGTTTGATGTCGGTTTTTTTTTGTTAAAAAATATACTTGGTTTGTCTCAATATACATTTAGAGCTCCTGTGTGCATTTTTATCTTAGTAAAACTAAAATCATGATGCACAAAATAAGTTTTCTGACATCGACATTACCTTTAAAGATTAATGTACCCTCACTCCCCGAACATCCTAATTCTTCCGATCACAATAGACCCTGAACAATGCCTTGAGGAATATCGAAGAGGTCTATTGTCCGTGATATATAGGCTGGCTAGGAATTACTTATGATGTCTAAGAACTCGGTTATCTTTCTCTCAGACTGGACGTTGCATTTTGATGTGCTTTGCTGAATTATATTCATTCAATTTTCTCTCTTATTTCCGTGTATTTTTAGATAATACTGTTGACTACTTGGTGGTAAGATATATTTAGTAGGAGGTCGTCTAGGTAGGTACCACCGCAGTACTAGATATTCTGCGTAAAAATTAGTGTGTTTCGGTTTAAAGGGTACTGCAGCTAGCGAAATTACAGGGCTGTTGAGGCTAACCATCGAAAGTCTCAAAGTAATGAGCGCTGAAGCAGTGATACACTGGACTTTGTTTTGCTACTCAAAGTTCTGTGTATCGCTACAATAGCTATGGACAGGCGTTATCTCTGACCATCAGGAAGCGTCTCGTTCGTCTCATTTCTTTTACATTAAAAAAACAGTATCATTTTCATGTCTTCACAAATAAAAGCTAAATTATGTTCGTTAATACGAGTATAACTTGAGATCTACTAAGCCGTTCGCTCGTGTGTTGACTTATCAAGCAATTTAAGTTATCGATAAAAACAGCATTAAAAGCAATTACTTTATTTAATTCAGGTAGCGAATGAGCGATGATAGCTCAGTGGTGAGCGCGGTTGGTTCACACGCCAAAAGGCGTGGGTTCAAACCCCAACAATGAGCTTGAAGGTGAAGGAAACTACCTAAGGACTACTACCTTCTAGGTGAAAATCTGCCGCCAAGCATCTAATGGTGTGCTCTGGCAACCTCACTTGAGAGCCAGTTCAATTCCAGGCTAGGTGTGCTTTAACATCTTCGACCACACCGTCACGTGGCATCAGGTGAGATGTGGTCAAACACTACGCTTGTCAACAAAAAAAAAATCTGTTGGGAAACACGTTAGGAAGACACAAAAACCTTAGTAACGTAACACTGAAAAATTACTGTGTACTTACAATTCGGTAGGTATTATTTGTATCAATTCAATTTCAAAATATCTTTATTGGCCATATAAAAAAAAATAACAAAAAGTACAATTACCAGTGTAAATGTCTCCTGGTAGTGCAAACAATATTGTGGTATTAACCGTTTTTAGGGTATACAGACCCTTTAAAAAACATACAACATAAGAATAATAAATATATAAAATAAAAAATAATTACAGCTAGCTTTAAGTAAAAGATTTGTTAAAAAAGTATGTACGCTTTAGTAGAAGCTTTACATTTAGTATCATAGTATTAAATTTATTACATATATTAAAAAAAAACCTACGAAGAAGGTAGGCAGAAAAATTTAAGTTCGTTGTTCTGTAGACATTCGGTCCGCAGCTAGCAACAAGAACTCATCGTGAAATAGTTAATCGCACGAGCATGCGCACGTAACTCCCAACCTATACGCACTAGTATTAGGGGCCAGACTGGCGTGCGCGCCTGCGTCAAGCGGGCTGCACACACACGCATGAGACAAACAGTCTATTCATCGTGCTCGAGGAACAAGTGATGCGGTAGTTTGTACCGATTGTATTTATCGATAAATGTGAGATCTTTACTACGAGTTATACATAATTTATTTATAATAGGGTTACTATTTCTAGAATTTTTATACAAATAAAATTTTTCAGATAATTTGTAGACGTATACATTAATTTTCGGTAAGCCTATTTTGCGATGTAATTTATGAAGGTTTGTGCGAAAAGGGGTCTTAAAGGCGTATTTCAAAGCTTTATTTTGTATAACTTGTAGTTTATTGATGTTGGTTGGGCATGTGCTGCTCCAGACAGGACAAGCATAGGTGATACAGGGGCGGACCAAGGTGCAATATATTCGTAGTTTGGTATGGCTGCTAAGGCACGACCGTCTGTTTAAAACTGAGTTTAATGCGTTTAGGGCCTTAGTGCCTTTGACACATAGTTTGGAGGTATTTTCCGACCAATTAAGCTTAGTATCAAGTATTGTACCCAGGTATTTTACCGAACGGCTCCACGGAATACAATGATTACCAATTTTTAAAGTACGTAAAGGTGGTGCTCGTTTTCTGGTGAACATAATTGCCTCAGTTTTGGAAGCATTAATCTGTAGTTTCCATTTCTTAAAGTAAGCCAACAGCAGCTCGATAGATAGCTGAAGGCGACCAATAATAAGATCGATGTCAGTTGAGGAAGTGAACGATGCTGTATCATCGGCAAAGCAAGCTATTTTTGTGCGTGGTTGTATTGGTATATCGTTTAAGTAATTCAAGAACAAGATTGGGCCAAGGATCGATCCCTGGGGAACTCCTGCGGGCACAGGTATGCGGGGGGATACGAAGTTGTTTATATGGACCCTAAAACTACGATTCATAAGGTAAGATTTAATCATGTTGACCAGCGAAAATGGATAACCAAAAGAAATTAATTTATGCAAGAGCGCCTGGTGCCATACCGTGTCAAAAGCCTTCTCAATGTCCAGGAGGAACATTCCAGTGGATTGTTTGAGATTAAGATTATGGGACACGGTTTCTGCTACTCTAGCAAGCTGTTGAACTGTAGAATGAGTTTGACGGAAACCAAATTGTTCATTGATTATTAAATTGTTCGATGGTTGAATCAAACGCTTGTAGATAATTTTTTCGAAGAGTTTGCCGAGGCATGGGAGGAGGCTAATTGGACGATAGGAGGATGGGTCTGATAAGTCTTTACCAGGCTTGGGGATTGCTATTACTTTAGCTGCTTTCCATGGTGATGGGAAGTAAGTCTGTATTAAACAAGAATTAAAAATTTTGGTTAGTAAAACAATACATTTTTGGGGGAGATTTTTGATCAAAACATTAGAAATATCGTCTGGTCCTGGAGCTTTTCGAGGTTTTAGGGTTGAGATACATTTTTTTATTTCGAGCGGGCGTACGAGCTTTATGCGGTCGCTGAAGATAAGTTGGTCATCTAGAATAGACAGAGAACGATCTATAGCCGAAAGCTCGTCACTAGGCCAATCGTGGGTAAGTAACATGTTATTTAGGAATGCTTTTGCTAAACTGTTACATTGGTCTTGTTGGTTTGAGGAAAGGGACCCATCACTTGACTTGAGAGCGGGAATGGTGGTAGGGGTAGGACGCAAACTTTTTACTACGCGCCAAAGATCATTGCTAGGATTATCGATCTTGTTTAATTTTTTGTTCCAAATTTTATCATTGTATTGTTCTATAGCGATATTGATCTGTAGCTTTAAACTAGAAATTTTGCTACTTAGTATTTTACGCATTAAAAAGTTTTGTTCTTTGGCAGCGAATCTACGTAGCTGGTTCTTATTAGATATCATTCTTTTGATGCGACGAGGCAAAGAAGAAGAATTCCAAGGTTTCAAGTTTGTAATTGGCACACAAGTGTTTCTGGCTTCTAGCAATAATCTTTGGAAGTCGATGATAGTTGAGTCGATTTCTTTTGGGGTTTTGCAGACTTCTAAGGATAGTGTAATATTTTGGCTAAGCAGGTCGCGGTACTTCGCCCAATCTGCCTTGGCATAATTGAATTTAAAAATCGGGTTACGAATTGGTTTGATATTGAATTTAACAGATACGGGAAAGTGATTAGAGGATAGTGCTGATATGGTAGTTATTTCACAGGGGGAATAGAAAATTTTATTTAGAAGTAAGTCAGGTATCGATGGTCTAAACTCAGAGCAATAATGTACCAGAGTAACATTCAGAGGAGCCTGGATAATATATTCACTAGAGAGCATGTGCTCGTATAACTTGTTGCCGCGTGTATTACTTGGGCCCGGTGACCACAGGGGGTGTTTAGCATTTAGATCACCCATGGCAAGCACCCTGGAGCCTGCGGATAAGATGGAATCTAGGTCGCTAGTAATAAGTGGTAGATTAGGGGACTGATATAAAGAGAATATTGACACGGTATCGTTCGGTAAGCACAATGAAATACCAACAACTTCAAGATTTTGCGTGGGTGGTGACTGGATAAGTGTATGCGCCAAATCACTTCGAACTATTAAAGCTACACCCTGGCCAAAAACATCACCATGCTTGTCTTGTCGGTAACAAATGAAGCCAGGAATATCAAGAGAGAGCCGGCTTGATAATCTAGTCTCACAAAGAGCTATTATATCAACATTTAGACTACTCACCGCAAGTTCTGAGAGTTCTTGTTGCTTTCTGTGAACACCATCGGCGTTCCAGTACAGTATGCGTAATTCATGGCAACTAGACATAGTGACCGAGGTGAGTTATTATAAGTATTACTTTCTCCATGAAAGTATTACACTTGGTAAATTCTTGCTTTAATGATTGGACGGTCGAAAGGATTTCGATCATTTCCATTGTGTGTAGGTCTTGACTGGTTTTTTCAGCGGGGTCTGGTGCACTGTTTGTTGGTAGATTAAACATAGATGTTTTGCAAGACTGACCTGTGGGGTCCCTAATAAAACAAGTTGAGACTTCAGATGGATGTTTAGGTGCATTTTTATTACTTGTACCAGAACTTACGACTTGAGCCCAGCTATTAGGAGCCGATAACTTAGTGCGTGCATTTTTGGAAACCATAACTTTCTGTAACGTTTCGCGTCTAGTCTCTATGCGTTGGATATACTTTAGCCGTTCATTACATTTAGCGTAGTTAGCAGGGTGATCTTCTTGACAATTGCAGCAACGAGCAGGCTCTTTTCTATCTTTTTTCGTACAGTCCCAAGTTGGGTGATCTTGGGTACACTTAACGCAACGTGGTGGACGGTTACAGTTCCGCGCAGCGTGACCAAAGCCTTGGCACCTAAAGCATTGGGTACCAGACTTTTTAATTGGTTTGTATCGTTGGATTTCAACAGCACAATTTGATAAGTATTTTATTTTCTTGAATTTCATCATATCAGTACCAATAGATAGTTGGACTAGAACGGGCGGGTATTCAGAAGGAAAAAGTGTTCGTAGTTCGGACACATTGGCTCCAGGAAACCCAAGTGATTCCAGCTCTGTAGTGATATTGCCATGGACAAATTTTGGCAGTCCTTTAATAACAGCTTTGGGACGCTTTTCGTCTTTTCGCGTGTATGTGTGAAAGGCTACCTTTTCTTTAATTAGGCCGTCCTTTAACATCTGGTGGTTCACGGCGGAGTAGCATTGAACTCTTACTAATTTCCGTCCTCTGTACTGCATATGGTAGTCTTTACAGTATCTCGCAACTAGGTCGTTTATTTTTCGATGAGTCCAGTCACTTTCTAATTCGATAATAACAGGAGGAGTGTTGTTAATCACCTTTTTCTTGCTAGCAAGATGAAAAGGGTCCGAAACTGCTTCAACAGCATCAACTGGCAGGTTTTTAAACTGATTATCGGTAGGCGTTTCCTTGTTCTTGTAGCCGGCCGCAGAGTTTGCGACGAACTTCTTGGGTTTTCGCCACTTGTCTGGAGACACTTCATCTTCTCTTGGTCTCTTGTTGGACAAGTTGGGGATGGAAGATTATTATTTGTATAATTATCTTATTTGACAAACTACACCGTATGTGTGTTTTCATGTCAGTCCCGGTCCGATAAATCATAATATTTGTTTTTCTGCCAAATGTTTGAGTAACACGATAACTTAGTGAAGCCGCGAAGCCAAACTTATGAATATCTAAAAGTTTCGGGTATGATATCGATAATATGCCGACTTTTGACCTTCTATTATTGTGAATTACAGTGTTTTAGCAAAAGTTTCAGCCAATCGTAGTCTTGTTTGCGTATCTTTGAAAAAGAAAATACTTGGCCTTGATACAATATTGTGTCGAGTAATTGATAAACGCGAAAGAAACACTTCACGTCGAAACGTCTGGATGGATTTGGGGGAATTTTGAACAAGCACAATTTTTCTGTCGGAACACACCGCTTAAGTGAGGCTGTCGGTATACACCGCTAGGAGCTTGGCGGTAGATTTTGCTAACGAGCCGCGTACTAGAAAGTACCCTACCACCATGCTATGGTTTTATTCACGATGTTTTCCTTCACCGGCAGCTCAAGCTCATTGTTGGGATTTAAACCAACGCCCTTCGGTATGTGAACCGACCGCACTAACCATTAAGCTATCATTGCTATCATTGCTATCATATATAAGACAGATTAATCTTTAATTGTGTGCGCACAGTTGATCTCAATTTTCCAAATTTTTTGATATTATGTCATAGTTTCTAAATATTGTTAATTTGTGTGTAAAAAAATACTACTTCGTTTTATATAGAAATATAAATACTTTTATAACTAGAACTGGCTTATTTTATCATGTTACCTCATTTCCTTAATGTTAATTAATATATAGCAGTAATAAGTATAATTCTATAGTAATTTCAGTCATCAAAATCGACAATTCTATATTAGGGTATGTCATACCCACCTCGCAGTCGGTGTAACAATTTTTCACCTCATTTACGCCGGGTTAAAGTTAGAGTGAGACAATAATGAGCCCAGCGGATATGTAAGTTGAAGTGGCAGTGGGCAGGGCACATAGCACGCAGAACTGATGGCCGATGGAGCCACAAAGTTCCAGAGTGGAGACCACGGACTGGCAAGCACAGCGTAGGACGTCCACCCACAAGGTGGACAGACGACCTAATAAAGAACGCAGGATCGCGCTGGATGCGGGCCGCTTCCAACCGGTTTTTACGGAAATCAATGGGGGAGTCCTATGTCCAGCAGTGGACGTCATACGGCTGATGATAATGATGATGATGATGAGATAATAATAAGATTTCAATTACAGAGAATACCGTATTGAACTTGACATTTATTGAATTTGTAAGTCGCGTCACGTTTGAATCTAATAATGCACCCTGACATGGTATTTCTATGACAAATTATTGCACGCGCATCTGCTGTACTGCAATAATCTTCTAATTGAATACAAAAATGGTCGAGTCATTCATAAGTTAAGCTCCCTTTAAGTTGTGTAGTCTATGATATTTTTTTAGGGTTCCGTACCTCAAAAGGAAAAACGGAACCCTTATAGGATCACTTATCTCTGTCTGTCAAGACCGTTTTTCTCAGGAACGCGTGGAGGTATCAAGGTGAAATTCATATCAAATACTCAAGTCTCTTGGAGCTGTAAAAAAATCAAACTTCTAAGCCAACGCAATCAAAAGATACAGCCGCTTATGCTGCAAACTGTTGACACTCGCACGGGAATCAAAACTTACAGGGTACTTCCCGTGAACTCAGAATCTTGAAATTTGTTACGAAGCAACGTCTTATAGCACAGATAAAGGAAAAATTGCGAAACGCATAAATTACCATAAAAAAAATACCATAACCTTTATATACCTACAGGTTTGTACGGAACCCTCGGTGCGCGAGTCCAACTCGCACAAGGCCGTTTTTTTTTTTAAGTACCAACTTCGCCCCGCGGGATCACCAGCGTTTTCCGGACTAAAAAGTATTATTAAAGTTGACAGCACTAATGCTGAGAACTAACCTTTTTGTCGCACTGGAAACTAAGGCGACAACTTTTTTGAAATTTATTATACACGCTTTACGTAATTAATTAATTTGCTTGTTTGGCGCCAACTCATAATTACTTACGTATATTTACATTAGTTTAAAAACTTAGTTATTAAGGTTAAATAAAAAGGTTTATTATTTTTTGCCTTTCAGTTTTATCGGCGGATTATTTTTTTTGTTAATAGTTTTTATTTCATAATCTACTAATTCACATCATCAGCCATAGGACGTCCACTGCTGGACATAGGCCTACTCCTGGGGGGGTTTTGCCAATACTCGCCACGCTTGGCAGGCAAGGTTGGCGAGCGTAGTTAGGTGTGATTGTTCAAGGAAGACGCTTCTGCCCGTCTTCCGGATTACATCCTTTAGCCGACTCTTACGGCAACCACAGGTAGAGAGGGTGAGGTACTATTCTTACGCCGGCACCACAAAGGCAAATTGATGTTAGTGAAGCTACAAATAAAAAAGATCGATCGATTTGTTCGTAGATGCGATGTCGACATCCCTACACGCACGTCTCGCTAAACCTGCGTGAATCAACGCTAGTATGGAAGATGCTCTACTTACTCGACCGCGCTCCAAGTACTTTGGTATAGGTAAGTCTGAAATCGATAACATCTAGAAATTGTCACGTCAAAAACGTCCAATTATATCAACCAGTTATTTTCCATATAGTTCAAAAATAAGCTTTCTCGTTTTAAAAGAAAATTACACATCCGTGTTCGTTTTAGCCAATCAATCATTAAGATTGATGTCTTCGTAAATACTTAAGTATGAAAATGAAACTGTGACATTTCTTCACTTATTAAATTGACACCTTAAGGTAAGACGTTTACGAATTATTTACAATTTTTAGTTTAATGACTTCTTTTATGTTTTTGGCGTCGCACTTCGTGCATTTTACCATATCAACTAATTAATCATTTAATGATTATTTTTGTATGGTTGAAAAGCTAGGTGTTTCACCACAGCTTGCCTAATTTTAAGTGACGATGTCGTCGAAGATTTTTAATACACCTAATCTACAATGGAACTGGCTCTCAAGTAAAACTGCCGGAACACACTGTTAAGTGCTTGATGGCAAATTTTCCACTTGAGGGTGGAAGCTAGCCAGCCGAGTACTAGAAAGTACCCTACCACCATGTTATGCTTTCCTCGCGTTGTTTTCCTTGACCGGGAGCTCAAGCTCATTGTTGGAGTTTTGAACCTACGCCCTTCAACGTGTGAAGTAACCGCGCTAACCAATGAGAGCCCCAACGATGTGGTTTATGATAGAACAAGCTTACCTAAAAGGACTGACGACAAGACGTGAACAAAAAGATAAACATTTATTCAACCGAAACGAGATCACTCATAAAATTAATGCACATTCCAACGCCGCATCAAATTCTTGGTTATATTTATGGCATCATTATTGACATGATTTATGCGAAGCGGGCTGTGTCAGTGACAATTTTACGTTTATGTCAGTGCATCGTTACAATTTTACAAAGTACGATATGAGTATATACGAGTATATTTAGCCACAATAAATTTAACTGTATCGTACAGGCTTAGTACAATAAAATTTAAATTCTTACGAAATTTGCAATGACTTCCAATATCTCAAATTTACGTATCACATCACACATCATCAGCCATATGACGTCCACTGCTGGACATAGGCCTCCTCTTATGGCGGGTTTTGCCAATACTCACCACGCTTGGCAGGCGGGTTGGCGAGCGCAGTTGGGTGTGATTGTTCAAGGAAGACGCTGCTGCCGGCGTGGTGCCGGCGTAAGAATTGTACCCCACCCTCTCTACCCGTGGTTGCCGTAAGAGTCGGCTATGGGATGTAATCTGGAAGATGGGCAGCAGCGTCTTCCTATAACAATCACATCTAACTGCGCTCGCCAACCCGCCTGCCAAACGTGGCGAGTATTGGCAAACCCCCCCCAGGAGGAGGCCTATGTCCAGCAGTGGACGTCCTATGGCTGATGATGTGATCTAACGTGTCTCGCTCCTACTTCTAACTACAATATTTTTCCATCTTTATTACTCTAATAACCTACTTATATACTTATACTTTTAACTATATGAGTAATAACGATCAAAGGATTATTCAATAAATGCGAATTAAGTACAAATACAAACAAAATTTGACGGCCTGAACATACACGCCTCAGCAAACAAGACTCCCCGGAGGAAACTTTATTACGCTTAAGGTAGTTAGTTTAGGTCTAACCTAATGGTGTCCTTCAAACTAAAAGCTTTTATTTGTCTGCAATGCTACGTATGCTTAAAATCTTTTGAAGTAGCTTTAGAATTAGTTGAAATTAGCGTAAACTGGTCAAGTGCTAGTCGTTTTGGGTAGGCCAAGGTTTTTTAGAACCACTTTTTTCATTTCATTTATTTTTCTTTGAAAAACAAAACGGCAAAAAGCAGACAGTTTGGTAAGCTTACCTTTGCCTATGGACGAATGCGTTGACAACCGTTATTTATTTTACACTCAAAAATTCACGTGTTTAATAACTTATAGGTTACCAACATAGCATAAGCTTAACTTAGCAGGAGGTCGTCTAAGTGAGTACCATCGCAGTAATATCCTGCCGCCAAGCAGTAGTGTAAAACATTACCATGTTTCGGTTTGAAGGATACTGCAGCTAGCGAAATTACATGGTTGAGACTAACCATCTAATAAAGTAATGAGCGCCAAAGCAGCGAAGCCCTAGACCTTGTTTTGTCATTCAAAGTTCTGTGTATCTCTGCAATGGACATGGACAGGCGTTATCTCTTACCATCAGGAGAGTCTCGTTCGTCTCATTACCTACTTTTACATAAAAAAGACGATATTTAAAATAGGGAGGATTAATAGAATAGATGAAGAATTATAAATAAGTACAAATCGGCAAAGGTAATGTAGGTCACCCTGAGACTCAATGAAGTGACGATATACGTTTAGGCCATTGTCAATCAGTGAATTATGATAGGCCGATGATGATGATAAGACTAACCGTCGAATATCTTAAAGTAATGAGCGCTTTGCCGGATTTTGTTTCGTTATTCAAACTTCTGTGTACCGCTGCAGTGGTCATGGTCAGGCATTATATCTTACTATAAGGCAAGAGTTACGAGTTAAACTAGTTTAATTAAGATGGTGCCGTGATATAGATGTGCCGTGGTGGTGCCGGCGTAAGAATTGTACCCCACCCTCTCTACCCGTAGTTGCCGTAAGAGTCGGCTAAGGGATGTAATCCGGAAGATGGGCAGCAGCGTCTTCCTTGAACAATCACACTTAATTGCGTTCGCCAACCCGCCTGCCAAGCGTGGCGAGTATTGGCAAAACCCCCCCAGGAGGAGGCCTATGTCCAGCAGTGGACGTTCTATGTCTGGTAGTGTGATGTGATGTGAAAAACATTACCAATTTATATTTGTAGAATTAAATTTAGTAGCCAGTGTACTGTAGATTGTGTAAGGATTCCAACGTTACCCCATACATCCAAATTTGATTAGGCATTTAAAAGTAATGGAGGAATTAATAAATTCACATATACATTGTTTTGACTACCCTATTAGCTCAATTTCTATCAAATTAGGGTTCGATTCCTACCAGGACAGACATTTATGTGACGATAAATGTTTGTTCTGTTTCTGAGTGTTCTGTATATATTATAAATATGTATGTATTTACAAAAAAAGGATATAAGTCTCTATCAGTTATCTGGTTCTCATAGTACAAGCTTTGCTTAGTTTGGGGCTAGATGGCGCTGTGCGAAATGTACAACATATTTTTTTTTTTGTTTTTAGTGTAGCGATGATAGCCCAGTGGTCTGTTAAAACCCCAACAATGAGCTTAAACTGCCGGTGAAGGAAAACATCGTAAGGAAATCATAGCGTGATGGTAGGGTACTTTCTAGTACTCGGCTGGTTAGCTATCACCCTCAAGTTGAAAATCTGCCGCCAAGCATAACTAACTAACAGTGTGTTCCGGCAGCCTCACTTGAGAATCAGTTCTATTCCAGGCTAGATGTGCTTATCATCTTCGACCACACCGTCACTTAACATCAGGTGAGCTGTGGTCATACACTTAACCTGCCACCAATGAAAATAAACATGAACCTTAAAACATTACACTCCTTTTTTGGGCAGTCTTGTAAAAAACCTAGCAGTCGCTTTATTTTAAGTCGATTTATTCTGTTCACCTGTACCCAAAATCCTTTGAGTTAGCACCCGTACATTTTAACGCTATTTCAAGTAGGATCACTTACGTTTTATTACCGTTGGCGTAATTAGTGCTCGCTCCCTTTATACTTCAGTTGAAACGCAGGTAATCTAATTTACGCCCAGGTTGGTCGCTAGGGTCACTCAATGACGCTGTGTTTTTAACTCTGAATTATTGACGTACTCTAAGTTAATTACTACATAGTTACGCTTTGTAAAGAGCTGGTAGAATAATTTATAAACTTAATTCTTCTATACGTAAGGTTCGACATTTTAATTTAAAAATTGTTGGGATTTAGAAGGATATACAAAGGCAACACGATGGAAAAAAATATATGGAATGACGGTAGGAACCTTTTGAAGGCTGGCGCACGCTGTTGGACACCGGTAGTGAAACGATATACAGAATATTGAGCACAGAAATATAGCAAGTTGTTCTAAGACTGGAGTTTTATTAGTTTATACTACACTAGCGACCCGCCCCGGATTCGCACGGGTAGTAAGAATGGGTATATTAATATATCCTTAAAAGGTAGATATATGCCACCATGGTCTTTTTTGTAGATCTTTTAAAGAGGAATATCCCACCATACATTGTTTTGTTACATCTCAAAGGGATTAGGCAGCGTTTTCGATAAAAGCTCTCAGGTGGTTTGACTTTTTCCGACACTTCTAACAATTATCATCATATTTCAACCAATTTACACAAAACCTTGACAAATTATATACCTAAACTTTCCTCATGAATCATTCTATCTATTGGTGAAACTCGCATTATAATTCATCGAAGCTTATATTCAAGTCGCCACTACTTTACTAAAGCATGACTAGATTTCACTGTCACGGATTGGACTTGACCAAGTACTTTGACTATAAAGATAAAGAAGCTGAAATTTGAACACTGCACACAAAATACAGAAACATTGAAACTGGCAGAATACAAAGAGTGCGATGCCAAGAAGAAAGAAACAAAAAACTCGACAAATATCGATGTCAAAATAAAATAAAATGTTAAAATGAAATGAAACTTTGTATAAATTCCATTCCGAACGTATTTCAAAGATACATTTATATGTAGAAATACATATAATACACACTATTATTTATACTATTTCTGGTGTCGAAAGAGAACTCCAAACCACGTGAGTATTCGAGAGAACCATTTCTCGTTTCATAGCCCATCAATTCTCAGTTATGACAGCTACGGTATGAAACAAAAATAGTAGTCCGACAAACTTATCCATGAACTTGAATGGAGGAGCTACTAACGCATTTCCAGAATACAAATGACATCAATCCGTTGACAATTTTTAGTTTCTTAATTTGACAACTTTTTTGAAAAAAAAAATCTTAGTGTGAGGATACCAGATTCCAAGTGATTTAACTTGGTCCGCTTATTAATATCCTGCATACTTCTTGTATGATAAATATTCTATATTTTGTATCGATGATAGCTCAGTGGATAGCGCGGTTCATACGCTAAAGGGCGTGGGTTCAAACCCTAACAATGAGCTTGAGCTGCCGGTGAAAAACATCGTGAGGTAACTAGAGAATGGTGGTAATATTTTCTAGTATTCGACTGGCTATCTACCACCCTCAAGTTGAAAATCTACCGCCAAGCACCTAACGGTGTATTCCGGCAACCTCAGTTGAGCGGTGTAAAAATATTATGCTTGTTAAAAATTCCCCCAAATCCATCCAAACGATTCGGCGTAACGTGTTTCGTTTGCGTTTTTCAGTTACTCGACATAATATTGTATCAAGGCCAAGGTATTTTTTTTTTTCAATATTTACTAAAGATACGCAAACAACGCTACAATTGGCTGAAACTTTTACTAAAGCACATAATTCACAATAATAGAACATTAAGGTTGGGTTTGCCCGAACAGAAAAACATCGTAATCAAACCATAGCATGGTGGTAGGGTATTTTCAGGTACTCGGCTGGCTAGCTACAACCCTCAAGTTGAAAATCTGCCACCAACTATCGGTATATTCCGTCAGCCTCACTCGAGACCAGTACCATTCCAGGCTAGATGGGTTAACCATATTCGTCCACACCGTCACTTAACATCGTATAAGCTGTGGTCAAAACCTAGCTTGCCAATTCACGTTCTTTATTTGCACAGCGAGGATGTGGAACTCTTTGCCGTAAACTGTGTTTCCCGAACGTACGATATGAGTGTCTTCAAATCAAGAGTAAGCAGGTTCCATCCTAGATCACATTGTTGCTTAACATCAGACAGGATTTGGCCAAAGGCGAAACAATTCCGCATAAAAAAAAAATTGCACAATTACTCATTTTATAAATAAATAAATAAATAAATAAATATTGTAGGACACATTACACACAGCGCCATCTGACCCCAAACTAAGCAGCGCTTGTGTGATGGAAGTCAGATAACTGATAGAATACATAAATACTTTTTTTTTTTTTGTAAATACATACTTATAATACATACAGAACACCCAGACACAGAACAAACATTTGTTTATACCAAACAAACATATAAAATGCATAATATCAGTAACTATAGCAATCCTCAAAACCGTGTGGCAATTAGTCAAGTTTTTTAATTAGTACTTTTAAAGTTTAAATTTGATCAGCAATAAAATCATCAAAACAGATTCAAACCTACCAATAGATAACCTCACGCATAAAACATAAATTAATTAAATGTCCAAAACTATGAACGTCCCATGTTCGCATTCAAAGAGAACAATAGCTCTGTTCCAATACATTTATGTCGGGATCCGTAAATCCCATATAATTTAAAGCACCCTACGACTCCTCTATCATAGAATGGAAGCGTATGGTCATTTTGTTTACATATACGAAAACAAAAATATATATTTTTTTAATAAAAAAGATAAATGATAAAGCAATAAATATCCTAGGACATCACACACAATGCCATCTGACTCCAAACTAAGCAAAACTTGTACAATGGAAATCGTACTTAAATACTTTTTTATTTGTAAATATTTACTAATAATACACACAGAACTGATGGCCAAAGGGGCTGCAAAGTTCTGGAGTGGAGACCATGGGCCGGCAAGCGCAGCGTAGGACGTCCACCCACAAGGTGGACAGACGACCTCATAAAGACCGCAGGAACGCGCTGGATGCGAGCCGTTTCAAACCGGTCTTTATGGTAGTCAATGGGGGAGGCCTATGTCCAGCATTAGACGTCCTACGGCTGAGATGATGACGATGAAGACACACACATAACCCGGGCTCAAAACAAAAGTTTCTTTATACAACATATTTATATTGGGTAGGAATCGAACCCACGTTTAGCGCGAGGCGCATCTAGGAATGTCGACATCGCATCTACGAACAAATTTTTGGTCGATCTTTTTGTTCCTAGCTTCGATAACATCAAATCTATAAGACACGTGTAAGCTTCTGTGACACTTTAATACCTTTTTACTAAAAAAATACTAACCTATTAAAATTTAACATGAAACATACCAGCTACCTACATTTAAAAATAAATTTGACATTAGATTTACCTATTTGAATATTTTTTATTATTAATTATTGTTTGACGCGCTAACGCCGAATGCGCTGCCGGCACTCACGTAGTGGTCGCCGGCAAGCGTTCTCTGCTCCCACCGCACCGCTTCTTGATTGATTGATTGAATAACTCTTTATTGTACATTTAAAAAAAAAACAATTCATAAGAAATAAACTTATTTAACATGTGTAACAATCGGCGAACTTATCGCTAAAAGCGATCTCTTCCAGACAACTACTTACCACTTATTTCGCCTAGTTATGGCAAAGATATTCTACTTATAGATTTTTACTTACTTTATTAACAGATTGTATGCTATATTTGTTAATATAATTTTTTTATATCATGATTAAAATTAATTGAAATTGAATAAAATTAAATATTTTCAGACCTCCAGTCGTGTTCTCGTATTTATATTCCGGTGGCTCTCAAACTATTAGTCAGATGCCCATATTTTAAGTCCCACAAAGTTCCCATTTGAGTTATAGTATATGAGCATAATATGTTGGTTTGTATAAATATTATGAACGTTCTGAAAATTAGGAAAATCAATAAAGCTAAAAATAAATGTTTATAACCCGTATTTTAAGTAAGTCCACTAACTAGTTTGTTTGGCTCGATGGTAAGCGACGATGTGATTAAAGATGAAGCATACAGACTTAGTAATTATATACAACTAAGATGCGCTCGAGCGATATTCCGCTTTTTCTGAGATAAAAATCGTAGAATCGCGGCCCGCATTGTGTAGCAAGTCGAGGCCGCGCGGGCGTTGTACTCAGCTTTGTCTCCATGATGAAGGCCACCAGATGTGGTCGAAACAATAATCGAAGGATTATAGTTTAGAAATTGAATCTAAGCTAAACTCTATAAAAAAATAGTTTTAAACTTCGATTATAATTAAATATTTACGAAGTACCGTACTTCAAACAAAGAAATACCTAGTTATAGATATCTTTCCTAGCCTTTAATTAAACTCTAACAATAGTACCTACTTAAAATATGTAGGCAACAGTATTATCTTTTAAAATCTACCCCATTTGAACGCAATATAGACTTTTATGTTCGTAAAAATAAAGTCTTAAATAGTAAAAATGTTTTTTCCCAACATATCGTTATGAGTGTAACGTTAGGTAGGTAACGAATACACATTAATATATTAATAGGGGTGTTTGTACTGACTCCCTAACATCGTCGTAACGTGGGGTGTGGACGGGGGCTAATTTTAATTTTAAATCAACGCTAAGTTATGCTAATGGTGTAAAAGTTATACGGATGGGAAAATAGAGTAAATGGAAAATTGCCAAAAATATTATCTTTGTTATTTTTATGGTTGACAAGCTATGTTTTCTTAAATGTAAAAGTAAGGAACGAACAAGATGCTCTCTTGATGGTAAGAGATAACGCCTGTTCATGATCATTGCAGCGATACACAGAAATTTGAGTAGCAAAACTAAGTTTAGGGCATCGCTGCTTTGGCGCTCATTACTTTGAGACTTTCGATGATTAGTCTCAACAGCCCTGTAATTTTGCTAGCTGTAGTATCCTAAAGAAAGTAATGTTTACAAACTACTGCTTAGCGGCAGAATACCTGGTACTGCGGTGGTACCTACTGAGACGACCTCCTGCTATGGAGATTTACCAGCAAGACTCTGTGTTTAACCACAGCTCACCTGATTTTAGGTGCTTGGCGACAACTTGAGGGTAGTAGCTAGCCAGCTGAGTACTAGAAAATACTCTACCACCATGTCATGGTTTCCTCACGATATATTCCTAAAATGTCGGAAATGGTAATGATCTCGCTGAATTTTATTTTCAAGGAAGTTTAAAGAACAACTTAAAACTTCAGAGGCTTAACTGAAAGAATAAAAAACATGAATTGTCGCAAAAAATGTTTTTTTTTTTAAAGTTGCTCAAAATCTTTGCCTCCTTCATGGATGTATGGGCGCATCCAAATCTGTTCAGACATTTAACAGTTATGGTAAAATACAGAAAGTCATATACATACATACACACACACTAACACTCACAAACACACACACTCGCACACACTCACATATTAAATATATACGCGTAACAATGAGACCGATTTTGAAGGTTTTATTTGACCGTGCTAAACTTATTCAACATATAGGTATAGCTGTCTTTTCCAAGTTATCATTTAAAAAATCACTAAAAGCTATTTTGAATGTGTTAACTTTGAAATTTTGTTGTTATTTTTCTTACAATTTCAACATTACACATTTTCCCTCAGCCCTTCCGCTCCTATAGCACAGATGTGCGTACAAAGATTGTCACAGTCTGTCGTAACTCCTAAACTTGTTACAGAATTGTTGTTAAACATTAATGAGTGTATTGTATACTTAGAAACACGTAATTTTGAGAGTAATAACGCAAAATTTGCTAAAAATACAGATGTGTAACTTAAAAAAATTAAAAAAAAGTCCCTTTTAAGGATATTTGTTACAGTAAAAACCCGAACTACGGTAAATCCTAAGATTTTCCACTAAAACCAGTAATGTTAAAAGACCAAATAGTTCTGTGATAATCGTTCATTCATTCATCACCATTCATTAAATCTTAGGTTTCATATCAGTGACACGGTAATTTATGTAAAGTGGTCTTAATCGCGCACAAACTTTGAAATTAGTTTTGCTTATTTCTCTCTACGTTTCGGCCATGTTGCAATAGCCGTGTTCACTAGTTGACTGGAGAGTGTGGGTTCCATAGTATTTTGTGTGCGATGAAGACCCGGTGAGAACTTTGGTGTTTATCCTAGTATAAAACAAAGTCGATTCCCGCCGTCTGATCTTAGATCTCATAAACTACGCAAAATTTTGATGCGGTTTCCATCAATAGGTAGAGTGATTCAAGATAAAGGTTTACGTGTATAACATATGCATATGCACCACATTAGTACATTATATATACATTGCACCCGTGCAAAGCCGAGGCGGGTCGCAAGTTTAAATATAAATTGCTTACAACAATATTTATGAATATTTTGATAGTTTGTAATCTGTGTATTTTTAATCTGTTGTTATTACGTATTAAGTCATTTTAAACTTCCTTTCTAGGATTAAACGAAAATACAAAGAGAAAATGTTAATTGCGTATTCATAATTATTATGGATTATATTATATCTCAGAGAAAGGATAGGTTGTTTTATTTAGGCTCATGCAAGAGATCACTCATTGTGGTAAAAAAATGCTAATTTATTAAATAAACAAATTTAGGTATATACCTATTTTGTGAAGTACCGTGACTACTGGACAAGATATCATCTGCTAAGTGCTTTGCAGATGAGCTGTACTGAGAATATAAAAATTACTGATAAGAATTAGTATTTGAATTTAATTGGAAATTATTGTAGGTACTGCTCCAATATGCCAAACAGCTCTAATGGCATTTCGCCGAATGTCACACTTTTTTTTAGTAAATTTGGCTTTAGAATTATTTCGTGTGCAAATTTAAATATCACAGTGAAAAAATTTATAGAATATTTCGTTACATAAAATATATATTATTTCTTTGGATTTCTGTTGTTTTTAAAAAGGTAATAAGCGAAAGTATTTATTTTACTGTGCTAGGAAGGCTCTTATTGCATTTATAATACAAGTGAACATTTTATATTTCACTTTAATATAATAATATGTCATTTGATAACTGGACCGTGTGTCATGTTTCAAAGCTTAATGATTACTTTACTCCTAACTAGGGGCAAATAATTTTACTTGGTGGTAGATCCTATCCTAAGTAGGAGGTCGTCTAGGTAGGCTCCACCGCAGTACCAGATATTCTTCCGCAGTCTGCTGCAGTAGTGTGTAAACATTATTGTATTCCGGTTTCCGGTAGGGAAATTACGGAGCTGTTGAGAACAATCAAATGTTTTAAAGTACCAAAGCAGTGACGCCCTGGAATCTGTTTCGTTACTCAAAGTTCTGGGTACCACCACAATGGCCGTGGGCAGGCGTAATCTTTTACCATCAGGAGAGCGTTTCATTTGTCTTACAATATTTACAAAAAAGAAATTATAATAAATTTCAAAATAATAGACTCCGAAACATTTCAAAATATTGTTAGCTTCCTCCAGTCCCTTTCTAATTTCTATCCTCATATTTTAAGACACTCGGAAAACTCCCGAATAAGGTAACCCCCAAAATTATCTTTTGGCTGAAACCCCCGAGTAATTTATACGGGGCACAGGTGCTGTACTTTTCATTTGCTTAATTATAATAAGAAAGGTAAACATCGCGTTTTGAAACTAGAAACCAGGCAGATGGAGAGCTAAGCACTAACAAAACAATACTCAATTATTGAAAGAAACAAAAGAAAGATAATTTCAAGTAATGTAGCAATGATAGCTCAATATTTAGCGCATTTGCACGCACCGCGGCCGCGAAATCGTGTACTGTTTTGATTCCTCGATAAAGGCCACCAAATGACGCCAAAACTATAGTCGGAGTATCCAACGTAATAAAACGTTAGTAATCCCGCATAAATAAAACAAAAATGCATCAAAATCACATCAGTTTTCATAGTAAAATAGAGAACACTTTGTTCTACTATTTTGTTTGTTTGAGGCAGACAGTAAATATATTATATTAAAGTTTGCATGATTCAAATTGTTAGCATGAATGTGTTAAAGTGCATGAAGCGATGGCATGAACTTCTACCCAACAATTTTGGTTCGAAACGTTCAGAATATTCCAATCTGACACTTTTCGCTAAAATTTGTTACACATTTAGAGAAAGCCTTAAACATGTTTGGTAGATTTTGATATTAGTATTATAGACCTTTTGTAACTGTAAATAGGACGATTCTGCATACCCTTACCTCGGGAATACCGACGGGGTAGCGTGTGGTCATATAATTAAGTTATTTAAAAAAACTGTGCTGTCGCTTGATACAACTTTTATATCTGGTGCTTATTTATTCTGTGCTGTCGTTGCAATATCGCTGAGCTACTGCAGGGAAGTTATGTTGTTGTTGATTTTAAGTTTTGTTGGGAGTAAGGTAAGTATGGTATCTATGTATGTAGAGTCGGTTAAGTAACAGCGCAAGTTTGCTGCCTTTGGTTTTATAGCTGAAGTTATCGTATGTGTTCTTTCCCAAGTATATTTAATTAGTTTTATGCAAGCATGTACTTTATTAACTATTTTTGCTCAGGAAAAACATTAAATAGACCACCAGTTCAGGGTGGTTATCTTGAACTTTCTGCCATAATGGTGACCTATCCATTAAAAACTTTTGGGTGGTTCTTCCTGATACTTATATACCGGGTTGGAGGAACGCGAATTCTCGTAAGCAAGGCAAATTACCTTGCTTAAACTATTTTGTTTTTAATATTGATTTTAATATTTATAATAATATACATAACCTTATATACTTCACACAAAAAAAATCTACCATCCATAAATTATGTCACACGTTAGTTAGTGTCGACGAAATGTGACATTACGTGACAAAGGGTGGGACGGATCCTAAACTTCATGATGACACATTTCAAAAACTAACTCAACTCTATCTGTATGTGCATAATGTTTAAATTGTTTTGTTGGCTAGTTTATTTAATTTATTCAAAAAAATATTTAAATGGTAATACACTTGATTTCGGAACTGCTGTTTTAATTTAATAATTTTCTGATATAATATTGCAAAATACGTGACGTCACACCCGGGAGGGGGATGTCTCACAAATGTGACCAGCTGTGACAAGGATGGGGGAGGGGTCAAAATATCATGTTTGTGTGAGTTAGTCCATGACCATTGCACATAACATAGAGTAGCAAAACATAGTTCTAGGGCATCGCTGCTTTGGCGCTCAATACTTTGAGGCTTTCAAATCTTCCTGACTAGTCATCTTCTGGTAGTAAAAATAGACAGTAAATATAATCTCATTATTTTATTACTTGAGCAGAAGAATCTAATAAATCCACCCATTGTCCAGACTGTGTATAATTTTGAACAAGGATTACAGCCAACCAACAAAATTGTAATTAAATTCGTTCACAATGCGCTAAGTCCATTTGTTCGGAATCCACAGACAATGCGGGGTTTAGTAGCATGGCTGAAGAGGGGTGGAATGTGCAGCAAAAGTGTGTTTGAGTCAGGCAAGTGTGAAAAAGTTCAATAGGATAGTTTTCTTAAGTATTTAAAAAAAATACGCGTTTACCACATTCCGCCTGATGTAAAGAAACGATGTGGTCTAGGATGGAGCATGCTTACCCAGAAGGAACCTGTTTACTTTTGAGTTGTAGACACCCATAATTGTACTTGTAACACAGACTTCGGCAAAGAGTTTTTCTTTGATTTGCTCACCAACTAGACTTTACTCTCTTTGCCTGTAATTCTTTAACTTACGAATGGCAGACAAAACAAAATTATGGCCTTTTGACAAAGGTCCTATAGCTAGAAAATATTATATAGTCTCAGCTAAGCGCTTGAGGAGTCAACACATGTCTAAAACGATTAGAGGATATGAATTTAGATAGTTCTTTTAATTAGTTTATACATAATAGTTATTTATTGTACTAATAATAATAATTTTGCTTCATATTTTAAATTTAATTGATATAAACCTAATTATTGCAGGTAATTAATAATATTATTGCTCCAGGTTAAGTTATTCGTCATTTTCGTAGTCAAAACGACTTATGAGAAAAAATACACTATAACTCTAGAATATCAAAAGATTTTACTTGGCGGAGGTCGTCTAGGTAGGTACCACCGCAGTACCAGATATTTTGCCGCTAAGCAGAAGTGTGTAAGCATTACTGTGTTCCGGTTTAAAGGGTACTCATCATCATCATCATCATCATCATCATCAGCCGTATGACGTCCACTGCTGGACATAGGCCTCTCCCATTGACTTCCACAAAGACCGGTTGGAAGCGGCTCGCATCCAGCGCGTTCCTGCGGTCTTTATTAGGTCGTCTGTCCACCTTGTGGGTGGACGTCCTACGCTGCGCTTGCCGGTCCGTGGTCTCCACTCCAGAACTTTGCAGCCCCATCGGCCATCGGTTCTGCGTGCTATGTGCCCTGCCCACTGCCACTTCAACTTGCTAATCCGCTGGGCTATGTCGGCTACTTTAGTTCGCCTACGGATCTCCTCATTTCTGATTCGATCTCGTAGGGAAACTCCGAGCATAGCCCTCTCCATAGCTCGTTGTGCTACTTTAAGCTTACTAAGCAGGCACACAGTGAGAGACCACGTTTCGGCGCCATAAGTCATCACTGGTAACACACACTGGTCGAAGACTTTCGACTTGAGGCACTGAGGTAATTCGGACGAGAAAACGCTGCGCAGTTTTCCGAACGCTGCCCAGCCGAGTTGGATTCGACGATTGACCTCTTCTCTGAAAGGGTACTGCAGCTAGCGAAATTACAGGGCTATTGAGACTAACCATCTAGTCTCAAAGTAATGAGCGCCAAGGCAGCGATGCCCTGGACTTTGTTTTACTACTCAAAGTTCTGTGTATGGCTGCAATGGTCATTGACAGGCGTTATCTCTTAACATCAGGAGAGCGTCTCGTTCGTCTCATTACAGTTAAATAAAAATAAAAATAATAACGCCTAAATAAACAATCTGTCAGAATGATATTCCAGTTGCACTGGATCAATTCCAACGCAACACATTAATTCGCTGTTAATTTTTAAATGGTTCAAACGCCGCGGGCCACAATCTTCGCGGATTAGTTTACTCTGCACATGTGTCCAGAGAATTAGCTTTATTAATACTCACTAGATATTTAAATTTGAATATAAAATAATCGTTTATAAACTGTAGAACATGTACTTTTGCTGTGCAAAACCACAGAAGGTAAAGGAGTTCTTAATCAATATAGTGTTTTACATTTTTGGTTGCCTGGAAGAAATCGCTCTTAGCAATAAGACCTCGCTAAGATGATAGATAAGCGGTAAGACTAATTTGTGGTAGTTCAAAGAATAAGTTTAGTGAAAAGAATACTGTGGAATTCCACAGTATTCTTTTTTTATATAAAAAGTGGCAAACAAACGGGCCACCTGATGGTAAGTGGTAACCGCCGCCTATGGACACCTACAATACCCGGAGTATTATCAGTGCGTTTGCCCTTTGTTTGAGGCGGGGTATATCAAAATTCGGTGGGAAAACAGAAAGTTGTAAGTCGTTCCATATAAGACAGGCGCGCGGAAGAAACAGTGGATTAAATCGAGCGGTAGTAAAGTAGTTCGTATAAAAAAAACTCGCCGAAGTTACCGACGATGTTTACAAAGCGCAATCAAGAATTATCCAGAGGACAAGGAACAAGTTTGTCGGGGAACTCAAGCTTACAGACTTTCAAGCTATAAATATAAGACACTTTACAAACAATACAATTTTATAGCGAAGGTAGTTCAGTAGTTAACGCGGTCAGTTTATACACCGAAGAGCGTATGTTCAAATCCGAACAACGAGCTTGAGCTGCCGGTGAAGCATGTCAAAAAAACATGGCATGGCGGTAGGGAACTTTCTAGTACTCGGCTGGCTAGCTAACGGTGTGTTCCGGCAGCCTCACTTGAGAGCCAGTTACATTCCAGGCTAGGTGTTTACCATCTTCGACCACACTGTCACTTACCATCAGGTAAGCTGTGGTCAAACATAGCCTGTTAACCATAAAAAAGTAAGAATAATATAGTGCAAACATTTTAATTTATTTTACTTTGCACACAACATCAAATAACCTACAGTACTCTTCCAGGGTACATACACCGTATTTACCATCTTCGATTATTAAGTTATTGTATTTCGTGTGTATTAGCATTTTATAAAAATTTCCACACACTCTATCACAACACACACACACCCACGCACACACACACCCACACACACTCGCACTCACACCCATACACCCGCCCACCCACACACTCACACACACACACACACCAACACAGTATCTAATTACATAGTCAAAATAGTACAAGTTCTTTTCTAAATAATTTTGTCTTGCAATCGGTTCCAGCCTCCCGCGATACAGGCTAGCCTTAGTGCGGGACTATTATAATACCATTATGATGTATATTTTGGTAAATAAATATTTTTGTATTTTGATTCGTCAAACTAGACTAACATCCATGAAAGAAAAACGCAACGCTCTAATTAAACTACACAAATGTACTTTGCGTTAATCAAGGTAAAGAGTTAGGCGACGACAATACTGAATACAGTAAACTGTTAGAAAGTCAGCACAAACTATTTAGCTAAAGAGCTCAGATGATTAAACTAATACATGCATCCATTTTAACACGACAATGCACTTGTAATAATAGCGATTTGCTGCGTTCCCTCTGAGTTTCAGATAGGGTTGCAACACACGGGCGAATACGAATCACACTAATATTACAAAGTTTGTGAGTGTGTTTGTTACTTCGTGCTAATTTTGATGAAATTTGGTATGGAGGTAGCTGACATCCTGTATTAACACGTAGAGTACTTTTTATGTCGAAAAAATTTAGTGTTCACGTGTGATTAGCAAGGAAAAAAAAAACAGCGGGTAACATCGCGGGGCGCAGCTAGTGTCAACATATGTTTATATAAAATATTCCCAATATTAAATATATCAATATTAAAAAATACTATTAATATAATAAAATGTAAAAAAATGCTTAATAGTAATTTAATATCTTAATATAATAATAGATCTTTTATTCACACACCACACCACACCGTTTGTGGTCAAACACATAGCCTATCAGCCGTAAAAAAAAAACGATTTTTACTAGTTATTCGCATATTGTATTTCGCAGTTTTATTCCATATTATTATAAAACGTTTAATAATAATCATATTTATTTCTATAAGGAAAATATAGTTCTATGGGTACTTTTTGGCAGAGATTTCTACGTGGCTACGGGAGTTTTATGTACTATGGCTTTTTGACTAAGGATTTTTTGAGTCACGTTATCATGTTAGTTCATTTATTACTTGGAGATATTGTCATCATGGAGCTCGTGAGAGTGGAAACGGACTCCGGTGAGGAAGGGCTTTAGAGCGCACGGCACATCTCAGCACTCTACTCGCTCCCACCCCCGCTCCCGCGCACCAACCGCTTCACGTGTGAGGCACGCAGCGAAACGAGACTGGCCTCATCCCTTTAGGCCCGTTCAAGATCACGCCACGTGTCAGCGATTACAAGCCACGGATACATTTTTGTCGATGGTTTTTGCAAAACACTGAAAAAAATATATTATATAAGGACGAAGCTACGTTCACTAAGATTGGTATTTTTAATGTACATAATGAATATTGGTAATAGAGTCATTCCAATAAGTACGTTATGCGACAGGACGCTTTTCAATACAGACTTAGTGTTAATGAGTGAGCCGGTGTTCTAAATAACTGTTTGTTACGCCCGTATTTTATCGAAGGAAGACTGAATAATGTGTCATACTTAGACATTTTAAATAGTGTAATGAACGACATGCTCGATGATGTACCCTTAAGTTTTAATTGAATTTTATTTTATCAGCACGACGGAACACCCGCGCTCTATCAGACGCAAGTATGTGAGTACTTAAATAAATATTTATATATTCAGTTTCATCATCATCATCACCCATAGAACGTCCACTGCTGGACATAGGCCTCCTTCTGGGCGGGTTTTGCCAATACTCGCCACGCTTGGCAGGCGGGTTGGCGAGCACAGTTAGGTGTGATTTTTCAAGACACTGCTGCCCATCTTCCGGATTACATCCCTTAGCCGACTCTTACGGCAACCACGGGTAGAGAGGCTGGGCTACAATTCTTACGCCGGCACCACCACGGCAAAAACAAATAATTAATTCAGTTTATTAAGTTAAAACATTGTAAATAAGCATGTTAAAATTTTTTTAATAGTCAGAAAATATTAAGTTATTTCAGTAAGTAGTTCATCTTTATTTAAGTTTGTCTCAAGTACGCATTATTTATTCAACTAATTACTAATTGAGTGACATACCTAAGTATTTTTGCCTGTAGGGAAAATGGATCGTGCTTCTTCATCAAAAGTAGCCTGCTACCCTATTAGCACGTAGCGAGATCTTAACGTAAAGCGTAAATAATAGCCTAGTACCTACTACCTAATCTGTGTTGGTCTTGTACGTCCGCACGGTGTCCATGCGTTGCGTAATTAATTACATAACTTTTGGTGAAGTTTACCCAGTAGTCAGTTAATATTTATTTTAAATGTTTTTTTTTTCTTCGTATATCATCGCCAAATATCATATCCTCGAGTATCATAAGTGTCGCAACAGTCAGGCTGTATACAATTAAAATTCTCAAAAAGACAAAACTTATTTTGATTATGTCAACAATTTCCTTTGATCTAAGGAATTTAAATTACTCCTACAATATAGTCATTAATTATTCATAGCGTAACATTTCAATTCAGATAAAGTTTTTTTTAACTTGTTGGAAACTTCAATAGTTTCTGAACAACATAATTCAATAAATCATGAGAAACAAGCAATTAATTCAAACAGTAGCTCTTATTAATTTAAGTCTCAAGAGGCAACCCTAACTTTGATCCGGATTTACATAAGGCGAGACAGCGGGCCTGTTCGCGACGTAGCACACTATACTTACATTTTACACAGTACATAAACTACTAACAAAATTTCAACCGCATCTTAGTATACAAAGAACGCTATAGAACAGTATTCCTTAAGCTTATGAGTCCACGTAGCTTTATTAGATTACTTTAGTAGTCTCGAAATTACTATTCCCTTATTTAGTTTTTATCAAATTAATAATATAAATAAGCCGCCGTCATTACGTACATTTTGTCGCGTACCATCAACTGACATACCCACATACTAGACACACTCCACTTTGAAAAACCCTAAGTATATACTAAGAGTACACGGAAGGCTTTAGGGCATACCTAGTTATGCGCTTACTTAGTTATACTTAGTTTTACTTTGACATTTAATTTACACACCATTTATTCGATTACATTCTTGTTTAATAAATACTTTTAAATTATCATAAGCGAAAGTAGCGTAAACCATTGCTAGTTTAAACAAATAAAATACAGATTAGCACACACAGTTTTTTTGTGTACACACAGAAATCTTAAGTGTACATTTAGCACACACTAATCTCTAGTATATAATTATCTAACTCATTATTTTCTGGTTAATTATATTTAGCTGAGAAATTTCTTTGATAAATAGTAAGTGAGTGTTTTTTTTTTTTTTTACTTTTTATTATATAAAGATTATCATACTAATATTAAACAATGATACTGTTTTTATTTCTATAGCAAGAGCGTACGTTGCCAGGAACTAATGTAGTGAAACAATGGAGATTTTGATGGATTGAGAGAACGATTACGATACTTTTCGTACTATTATCAAGAAATATCTAAAATCTTTTCTCAAGTAGGTAAAGTTTGATATAACTTTTAAAATGACAGGCTATGGGATTTACTACAGCTAATCAGGTGTTAAGTAACGGTGTGGTCCAAAATGATAAATACAGCTAGCCTGAAATGGGAACTGGGTCTCAAGTGAAGCTGCTTGAACACATCATCAGCAGCTTGGCAGCAGATTTTAGACTAAAAGTAGCTAATCCGGGTACTAGACCCTACCACCATGCTTTTATTTATTTATCTCACATTTTCCTTCACCGGCAGCTCAAACTCATTGTAAAGATTTGAAACCAAGTCCATCAGCATGTGATCCGATCCCACTAACCACTGCTAAGCTATCCATCTTTTCAAAACAAATATACTTTTTTTCGTTGGCGTTAAAACTTTCTCGCAAACAATAAAATGTTACAACAATAAACAAAACACGACGAAAATAGCCATTTTTAGGGTTCTATACCTTAAAAGGAAAAAACGGAACCCTTATAGGATCACTTTGTTGTCCGTCTGTCTGTCTGTCAAGACCTTTTTATCAGGAACGCGTGGAGGTATTAAGCTGAAATTCATATTAAATACTTAGGTTTACTGTCACTTGAATCTGTGAAAAAAACAAACTTCTAAGCCAACGCAATCAAAAGATACAGCCGTTTATGCAGCAAATTTTCGACACTCGCAAGGGAATCAATACCTACAGGGTACTTCCCGTGAACTCGGAATCTTGAAATTTAATACGAAGCAACGTCTTGTAGCATAGATAAAGGAAAAATTGCGAAAAGCATAAATAACCATAAAAAAAATACCATAACTTTTACTTATATACCTACAGGTTTGTACGAAACCGTCGGCACGCGAGTCCGACTCGCACTTGGCCGTTTTTTTTTTCAATGAGAATCCATAAAAAAAAATTTTTTTCTAAATTTACTGTCTTGTAGTGATAACTTTTAACAATTCGCATACAAAAATCTCCCCTCATTAAACACCCTATGGGTTGATATATCCGTAATTTATGGCTCACCACTGTTCTGATAGGATTCGACAAAGACTCAACACGTGCCAGAACATCGGGCGCTATTGTCCTTGATAGGCGTGGACCTAGACATTAATATGATTTATTGAAGAAGGTAATGACAGCGGAAATACGGGAATGAGCTGTGAACTGAGATCTAGATTTTGGGATTTGATTAAAGATTATGTAGTGACACAATAGAACTTGAAGAACAAGATATTACTGATCAAGTCATTTTATCACATTTTAAATAACTACTACAACAATAAAATTAAGTTATATGAAAGTAGTTACATAAGCATAAGTATTGCCAGTTAATAAATTAAAGTGCTTACAGTAGGATTTTTAATAAGCTAGCAAAGCCGTGTTTTCCGAAATTTTATTTTGAAGCCTATGTGTTTTTTATTTATTTAACGGGATAGATTTTTTTGACCACAGCTAATCCGATTTTTTAATGTAAAAGACGAACGAGACGCTCTCCTGATGGTAAGAGATAACGCAATGACCATTACAGTGAAACACGGAATTTTAATAGTAAAACAAAGTCCAGGGCATCCTGCCCTGGCGCTCATTACTTTGAGACTAGATGGTTAGTCTCAATAGCCCTGTAATTTCGCTAGCTGCAGCACCCTTTAAACCGGAAAATAGTAATGTTTGCACACTACTGCTTAGCGGCAGAATAGCTGGTACTGCGGTGGTACCTACCTAGACGACCTCCTGCTAAGAAAATCTACCACCAAGTAAACTTAATATTAATAAATAAATAACAAACCATTATAATTATAATTTTATGTAAATAGTTCATATAGATCAATGTACCTAGTAGTAGACTCGTCACACAGTCAGCCAACCCGATTAGTAGAAATCCAAAGAATTTCATAATAACTCACATGAGACCGTTTTATACCAAATTCAGATTTCGTCCACGCATATTATGATTTTATGCCTTTATCATTTCATCGGTAAAATAAACTCAATCTCGTCAGAAAAACAAACCTCAACTGTCAGCTTTTAATTCTGAAAATACCGAAGCGCTTGCCAAAAATAACTTCGTATCAGCCAAAACAACAAAAACAGTCTCCCCTAACTTGGTTTAACAAAAATACACGACCGTCTATTGCTTCTAATCAGTCTTCGATCTTAGGGTGTAAATACACTAGCGTGCAAAATACAGTGTGTCCCGGTTTTACGGTCACAGCAGATACCTATAGTTTGATAAGTATAGCAAAAACTTCAGATAGGTACAAAGATGTGCCTTTTTGTAGCCAGCATTCTTATATTCTTCAACATCTTTTAAAAATATAACTAAGAGCAGCTATCAGGAGGAGATTACTTTTGGCGATAAGGTTGCTACTCCTATTGATTGTTTTTTTTAAGGATAGACTTGTGGTCTACCGCAATTTCGCCTGATGGATGGCCTATTCATCAGGGAACACCCACTCAGCAAATTTCATAGTTTTCCGTAGTTTATTTTTTCTTCTGTGCGTATTCTTTGGTATGAACAACAAAGAGTTAATCAATCATCTGTTGGTCTTTCGACTGGTATACTTATTGCGTTTATCGTTTTAGATATGTTCGTGTACAGAATATTTGGCATTTTTGGGTATCAGTTTTAGTACTAAAATATTCCACTCCATTCCGTTCTGTTCCTCTTTATTCCATTCCGGTCCGGTTTGATCCGTTCCGTTCCATTCCATCCTTTTCTATTTGGTTCATCTTGACGGTCACTCTGTCTATGGACTGGTCCTTTCTCTTGTGGGTCCATCTTCCCACTTAGCATCGATTTCTCAGTTGTTCTTCGTTTAAGTTTCTTTTTGTATACGTTTATTCTTCTTCGCTCATTGAGTGAAGACGCGTCTTATGAGCCTACAGCCTTATCGTGCGGTTTCAATCTAGATCCCCTATCATTCTGTTTTTAGAACTCACCTATTTAAGCTTATTTAAATGTACTTTTTTCACACAGTGCCATCTAGCAAACTAAACATAGGTTGGGATGAACCAGATAACTGATAGAATACTTACTATACTATATTTTTTTTGTAAATACATACTTATAATACATACAGTACTGCGTCGAATCTTCTCGTCATCCATCCTGCAAAGTCTCAAGACAAAAGTTTTTAATCAGTGCGTTCTACCAGTCATGATCTACGGAGCCAAAACGTGGACACTCACACCTGAAATAGTCCACAAGTTCAATGTCGCTCAGTGAGCTATGGAAAAAGCTATGCTTGGCATTTCTCTAAGGGATCGTATCTAGAACTAAGTAATTCGCACGAGAACTAATAGCTAATAGCACAGCGTATTAGCAAGCTGAAGTGGCAATGGGCTGAATAATACTGGACATAAGACACAGAACCGATAACCGCTGTGGTAAAGGTGTTCTAGAGTGGAGACCGAAAATTGGCAAACGTAATGTAGGACGTCCTGAGACTCGATGGAGTGACAATATACGTGGATAGCTGGCGGTGGATGGAAGCAAAAAGTCGAAGATTGAGCTATATGGCGTGCCTTGGGAGAGGCCTATGTCCAGCAGTGGATTTCCATAAGCTGATGATGATGATGAATACATACAAAACATCGATACACAGAAACAACATTTATCGTTACATATATGTTGGGGTGGGATCCGAACCTAAGCCCTACGGCTCTTAAAGCAAATATTCTACCAAATAAGTTAACAAAGCAGTAGGTACCGATTTAAAAGCTCAAAACATTGAAGAATACAACTTTTTGGTACAAGCCATCATCCTCAAAGAAGAAATTCGATAGTCTATGTGAATACACCAACCCACTTCAAATCAGAGAGATGCAATCAAGTTAGAGAAATGCAATATTGCTCAGTCACCCTAAAAGAGTTGGTAAGTCTTTGTTCAGTAGAAAGAAGTAACTGGCTAAAACAGTTAATGCTGTACATTTCTCCAAGTTATGTAGTATGACATACAACATTTTATAAGACCTTAGATATAATCACTTGAAAGCAACCAGTATATTATACTTATAGTGCGCTTCTACCCTGTCGAGGGCTCAGCATTTCAGCAAGACAGGCGAACAAAATCGATTCACAAGACTTCGCGCTAGTTCGACGAGAAAAAATCCATGTCGAAAACGAAAATTTACTGGATGAGACTTTGAAATGTGTCATCTGGTTAAGCGAGCTTCGTTTAGATTGATCCAGTTTGAAAAGTAGTGTATTTAATCCCAAGCTAAATGTACCGAACAAACAGTGAATTCATTTTGTTAACAGCATTATGTTAATGATCTTGATCTTCTTGATAATAAACATTTTCTGTTGTTACCGCTACAGATATTTCACATGAGAATTTTCATTTAAGATTATTTGACGCCAAGTTTGAGATTAAAATGAACGCTAAGAATTAATTTATTTAAAAAGCATTTAAGCGGAAATAAACTATATATATATATACACTTTGATAGCTCAAAATGAACCTCCGCAAAGTAACGCCTAAATCAATCAATTAAATAAGAAAGAAAATAAAACTATGTACAAATTCTAGATAACATACAAACTAGACAAAAAAAAAAAATTATCTAATCTAAAAGGGCACTATCGGGAATCGTTTCCAAGATGCTGACCCCATCGCTACGTTGTAAGGCCATACTCAAACGTTGGGCAAAATAGAGTAGTTGGGCAACATAAACACCACACTAATATTATAAAGGCGAAAGTTTGTGAGTGTGATTGTATGTTTTTTTACTTCTTAACGCACAAACGGCTGGACCAATTTTTATGAAATTTGCTATGGAGGTAACTGACACCCTGTATTAACACATAGGCTACTTTTTATCTTGAAAAAATGGAGTGTTTACGTGAAAACTTCGGTTAACACTGCAAGGTGCAGCTAGTGATTCATAGAAGAAGTTTTTTTATCAAGTAACTGGATTCACTTGAAACATTCACCAATGTTTGTCAGCTTCACTAAGTTCTGTGACATCATTTTCGAAAGTTTCGAAGTCAAACTTCTAGCTAGTTTGCAGTTTTTGTACGGTCCTCTAACTTTGTTATTAAATTTCAGTTTTACTAGTGTTTTTGATAGAATAAACATTACAGGATTATTTTGTTTAAGTAATACTATTTTCATTTTGAAATCTTTAAATATAAAGCATGTATTTACTTGTTGAAAGTCACGTCTATTAATCGTTACTTTAATTACTTGCATAAAACAAAAACAAACAACGATAAACCCGTTAACTTTCTTACAACACGCAATATTTATTTTTAATTACAAATTATGCTAATAGCATTATGCTAATTTTATTTTGATGCCAAAACAAAATAATTTCCTAAAAGAAATACTTGCCAAAATAGGTTACAAAATTCGTCACTTTTTATATGCTCTTATTTACTATGACGTGTGGAGCGCTAGACATGTCAATAGACACCTCATTTGTCAAAAAATTATTAGTCCTTTAGGAGACATGAGGGAGGAAACACGTATTCCCTGGAATGTTTAGTTTTTCTGTGTGGTATATTAACACATACCCACATACTCTTCTTCTTATTTGTTTTTGTCATTGTACTTTGCCAGTGTCAAGTACTAACGTATTATTAAGTACGTAAGTAGTGCCAAGTTTCGAGTATGGTGAAAAATCAAATGAATATTATAATTTTGTAGTCATGATAACTCAATAGTAACTGCGGTCGGTTCACACGCCGAATGGGGTGGGTTCAAATCCCAACAATGTAAAAATAAAAAGATTTTAAACATCACGAAAATAAATGTAATTCCGCACATTACGAAATTTTTATTTTATGTTATGGTTGACAAGCTAGGCGTTTGAACACAACTTACCTGATGTTAAATGATGGTGTGGTCGAAGATAATAAAGCACAGTTAGCCTGAAATGGAATATCGTTATTTTTTTATACAAAATATTCGAAAAATGGAAAATAGTACAGTGCAGCGACGTGATTCAACCTTATTCTCACTAAAAAATCATACATAATTATGTAATTTTAAACCGCTAATAATAATAACATTATCCTTTTTTAGTAGTCGGGATAATAACGTGTATTTATTAATTTAGTATAACAGTATCATATCTTTATCTTCTTCTTTGTTTATGAAGTCGCAATTTTTGTGTATGCCATCATGTAGCGCCATCTAGCCCCAAACTAAGCAAAGCTTGAACTATGGGAACCAGACAGCTGAGATAATACTGAAATACTTTTTTTTTTGTAAATACATACTTATAATACATATACAACACCCAGACACAGAACAATCATCCACAAAAGTCACAAATGTTAGTCCTGAGTGAGAATCGAACTCACGCCCTCCAGCTCTCAAAGAACTTTATCAAATGAGCTAACAGGGCAGTTTATTAATGCTATATTTCTGCATTTCCCAGCAAAACTCTCGTAAGCTCCGACATCATATCCCTGAGTCGAACACGTCATTATGCGTATGTCACGTCATCCTGTCATCAAATCGACGTACGATTTTCCTCTTTGTATTGTTTGGCACTCTAGTTGCGAACAATGGAGACGTAATCAATGGCATGATTATTAATGAAATCGTTTCTGGGTCAACGGTTAGAGGGTTTTGATTTCTATCCAGAAGCAATTGTTTGAAAACAGCTATCCAATCCCTTATTTGGCAGTGTTAGATTATGTTTCGCAGAACAGGTTACTGCATCAAAATGTAAACCTCGGTTAATTCATTATTTTAAAGTTTCGGGAGCTTAGTTGGGAGATTTTCTGGTGGTAGATCTCCTAATCAGGAAGTCGTCTAGATAGGTACCACCGCATATAGATATTCTGCCGCCAAGCAGAGCGTGTAAGCATTCCTGTTTTCTGGTTTGAAGGGTACTGCAGCTAGCGAAATTACATGGCTGTTGAGACTAACCATCGAAAGTCTCAAAGTAATCAGAGCCAAAGCAGCGATGTCCCGGTCTTTGTTTTGCTACTCAGGGTTCTGTGTATTGCTACTCAGGGCTCTGTGTATTGCTACAATGGTCGTGGACATGCGTTATCTCTTGCCATCAGGGGAACGGAGCTTTTACATAAACAAACAGATCGTCCGGATTCCAATCTGGAGGCCCTGGGTTCGAACCCCACGGCGCACACCTCTGTCTTTATTGCTGATTACTTTAAACCAACCATCACAGCGCCTGGACAGTATGCTGATACAAAATGTATGTCATCTCGTGACCACGACTGATGCAATATGGTTAAGCAACGAAGAAAATTTGCCAATACTCGCCACGCTTGACAGGCGGGTTGGAGAGTGGAGAGCGCAGTTAGGTGTGATTGTTCAAAGAAGACGCTGCTGCCCATCTTCCGGATTACATCTTTTAGCCGACTCTTACGGCAACCACGGGTAGAGAGGGTGGGGTACAATTCTTACGCCAGCACCACCACGCCACATAATACGCACGGAAATAAAGAATACATACTTGAAAATCCCAATTTTTCTTCAAGGCCTGGTTTAGCAAAATTCAAGATCTGTTCCAGTTCTTTAGATCCACAGGCCACATATCACACGTATATAGGTATTCCCGGTTCATAAATTATGAATCCCGCGACACGATACAATCTCGACCGATGGGAATATTATACGCGATCGTATCGGACGCCGCAACCGAGAATGTTTTTTCAAATTTTCGCTCACAAGGGGTGATGTGATAATTCCAACTTGTTTATTTGGTTGAAACGAGCTGTGGTTTGGAAACGTCTTTATCATGCTTTATCAACGAAGACTTTAATGTGTCTCATAATAGCCACTCAATTGCTTTAATTGCAGTGTAAAGTTGTTCTCATGATTTAAGGAAACTGTAGATTTTAAACTTTTCGTCATCATCATCATCATCATCATCTCAGCCGTAGGACGTCCACTGCTGGACATAGGTCTCCCCCTTGACTTCCATAAAGACCGGTTGGAAGCTCGCATCCAGCGCGTTCCTGCGGTCTTTATGAGGTCGTCTGTCCACCTTGCGGGTGGACGTCCTACACTGCGTTTGCCTGTCCGTGGTCTCACTACAGAACTTTGCAGCCCCATTGGCCATCAGTTCTGCGTGCTATGTGCCGATGTGGTCACAGATGGCAATGGAACTGGCTTTCAAGTGAGGTTGTTAGAATTCACCGTTAGATCCTTGCAACAGATTTTCAACTTGTGGTTGGTAGCTAGCCAGCCGAGTTCTAGAAAGTACCTTACCACCACGCTATGGTTTTCTCACGATGTTTTTTCACCGGCAGCTCAAACTCATTGTTGGGGTTTGGAATAAATGGGATAATTACATGTACATCCAGGTTATGTGAGATTGCAATTACTAAAATTCCGAGGGGGTTGTTGTAGCCTGTCTCAGACACCGACAACGGTCTCCAAGATCTCCAGAGGAACGCACAGGTCTTATTTTATCAAAGCTTTCTGAATGTATTATTATTGTTGACACGCCGTCTACATTGGCACGGATTACACCACGCCGTCATCTTTTCTAGGCTCACTTGAACGAGCGGTCAGATCCTATCTGACCACATGCAAGCCCAGAGATCCACAGTAAACCTACCCAACGTTAGATTGTTAAAGAAAGACTCTTTCGCATAAACGCCATGAAGTTTTCCTCTATAGATATAAATATTGTACCTGCTAATGAATAATAAGTACTAAATGGGGTAGGAACACCAAATACCAACGCACTAACCCACCTACATTACAGACATGACTTCTCGTTTGGTTAATGCTCGATGTCGTTTGTGTTACGAGCGCATTAGTCAATGGTACAAATGAGGCCAATTTTCAAGAACCCTTCAGACTACGCTTTAATAAAACATATGATGAATGAATGAATGAATAAATGAGTTCAATTTATTTTATGAAATCTGATGTGATTTTAAAAGCACCCAGAACTAAAGTTGAATTTTACTTATGAACTGAGTTGCGTTAGTTCTGGGTGCTGGAAGATTTCTGAAGAGTGTACTGTCAAGCAACACGACACTACTAAATCTTATGAATGCACCTCGTGTCCTGCACTCCGCGTTTGACTGCGTGCTTTGCTTTATCTCCCCAAATAAGGTTAGTTTTGTTTATTTTTTTATTGTTGATAGGCTTGCGTTTGACCGCCATGGAATTTGTTTCAATTATCAATTAAGCCATGCAGATCTGAACTGTGCTTTCCAAAGTATATGCGGTAAAAAATTACACACATGCAACTTCTATAGTTTCTTTATAATCGGAGTGTCGGGCCGAATTAAATATAGTTAATCCCGTACTTGTTTTCGTAAAACTGTTTCAAAGTTTCAAAAGATGTTTCAGCCACCTCCGGTGACCTTCTTCAAGAAGACAAAGCAGAGTACAATTCGCGCACTGCCTCGTCTTGCATAGCCACTAGACAAATACAAGACGAGTGCGTGAGTAACAATATAAGTAAAACAAAAATGTGTTCAATCCCTTCAGCTTCCGGTAACATTGTATGGTAAGCTATGAAGTTGTAATAAAATATATAGTAGCATAGTCTGAAGAGGCGTGACGTTTCACCGTATTAGGTAATGTGCGGGCAAATCACGCGATGGGCCATAAGTTATGTTTGCACCGGTGATTGCTTGCTTTTGATTCGTTTCTTGGGTTTCAATCAGTTCGCAGAAATAATTAGGGAAATTGGAGAAATTGTATACCAGTAGGTTAATGAAAAAAAATACACAGACAATCTTCAAAAGGGCAATAAGGTAAAACTGAAAAAATCGCTAAAGGTGAAATAGACGAAATAAAAAAAAAAAAAATATGATGAGGAACCAGTAGGATGGTGGTAGGGTACTTTCTAGTACTCGGCTAGCTAGCTACCACCCTAAAGTTAAAAATCTGTAGCCAAGCATCAAATGGTGTATTCTGGCAGCCTCACTTAAGAAGCAGTTCCATTCCAGACTAAGTGTGTTTACCATCTTCGACCACATCGTTACATTTTTTATGATTGACAGGCTAAGTATTTCACTACATATTCTCTGATGTTAAGTGACGGTGTGGTGTGGTTCGAAGATGGTAAACACACCTAGCTTGGAATGGAACTGGCTCTCAAGTGAGGCTGCCAGAATACAACGTTAGATGCTTGGCGACAGATTTTCAACTTGAGGACGGTAGATAGCCAGTCGAGTACTAGAAAGTACCCTACCACGCTTAACATGAGGTGAGCTGTGGTCGGGTTCAGATTGAAGATTCAGAAATATTTATTGAATACTAATACAATTAAATCACTTCACATTACACATCATCAGCCATAGGAAATCTACTGCTGGACATAGGCCTACTCCTGGGGAGGGGTTTTGCCAATACTCGCCACGCTTGGCAGGCGGGTTGGCGAGTGCAGTTAGGTGTGATTGTTCAAGGAAGACGCTGCTGCCCATCTTCCGTATTACATCCCTTAGCCGACTCTTACGGCAACCACGGGTAGAGAAGGTGGGGTACAATTCTTACGCCGGCACCACCACGGCAATACAATGAAATCAAATAAATCAAATCAAATTAACAAACATTCAAAAAAACACCAAGCCCGTCAAACACTAAAAAAAAATGCCAATTAGTATTCTACATAAATTTAATAGATCAAGTTTCTCAGACCGACTTCCGATTCCTTCACTCAAAGCTGCACTCAAATCAAATATAAGACGACTAACTGAAATTGGCATGAAACATCCAACAAAACGGACATCCTTCTCAAATATCAAACGATATTAAATTACCATACATATCCGTTACTAGCAGTAAATTGGCATACATATCCTATACGACCACTAAATTACCACTGTAGGTCTAAAACATCAAAGCTAAGTCGACAGTTTGATGTTTACGGAAAGACTAAAAAGAGACTCATAAAGTGAACCGCTAATGGTTTTAAATGATGCTCTAAATAGATAAAGTACAGAATGATTTTTGAAGCAATAAATTGGACGTTTTAAATGACAGTTTATGTTAAGATAAATACGCATTAAGACTTGGCTTTTTGAAACGAAAAAATAAAAACCAAATGTTGTTTGTTGGTAAGCACGATTTAGCTGATTCTTTTTTTTAAATGTTCGTTATATTTCAAATGAGGTTTATACGTATACCGGGCATTCAGTTAGTCACACTAGTATTATAAAAGCGAATGTGTGTGTGTGTTTGTATGTTTGTTACTTCTTCAAACGGCTGGACCAATTTTGATGAAATTTGGTATGGAGGTAGATGACGCCCTGGATTAACAGGTAGGCTAGGCAGCGGGTAACACCGTGGGACGCAGCTAGTAGTACATAAATAGCATTGACTTAATGGAATTAATTTATATTTATTTTCAAAAGTAATTTTTTTTTAAGTTGACAGGCTAGGTGTTTGACCGCATCTCACATTATGTTAAGTGAAGGTGTAGTTGATGATCGCAAACGCACCAAACTAGGAAAATAACTAGCTGGATATATCTACCTAAAACGGCAAAGAAATACAAAAACATAAAAAACTGAATTTACAAGGGCATAACCGGACTCGACTTTGACTTAAATGGTGTGACTTTGACTAGATTAAATTCAACTGATTTATCATGAAATACGTGACACCGGCAAAATACGGAAGGTGCGATGCCATAAACAACGAAAAAAAGTTAAAGCGTCTTCTTAACAGCGGATTGACAATGTTACGTAGGAAAATGACCTATATTTCTATAAATATAATGGACACATTTCTATGTAGATAAATACAGTCAACATACGTGCAAATACCCAAGTTGGTTTTTCGGATTCGCGGCATTAAATTAAACTGCGGCCGCTTTTTAAGCTTTAAAAGAGACATTCCACATTAAGGCTGCTAGTAAAACTTTGCTAAAAGATTTAACTTTACCTTACTCAGTACATCTCCGACTCATTTTACTACTTAAGTATTGTTCGTTCTAAAGTTTACGTTCGATCTTTATGTGCTGTATGAAATGAGAATGTCTTTTAACATCACATAAAAATAAAAATAAAATTTAAAAAAAAACCCCGACACAAATTCAAACGTAGCTAAGAAAACTCTCGACAAATTCAGCATCCAAAAAACTGTTAGGGAGCTACGATGCCACAGACAGACACACACAAACCCCCTCAACCCCACCACCTCCTTTTTTAACCGTCGTCGTTTTAGCGTCGGGGGTTAAAAAAGGCAACTTACGATTTCTATTTTCCGTATGATTTTTATTGATATTATTGTCTGTTCACGATTTTACAATTAGTCTCTAATGATCCTAAGTGAAATCTACCTGAAATCCATTAGAACTCTCTCCAAAAATCAAAAGCGATCTATGGCGAATCAAATCTATGGTGAATCTATGGCGATTAATATCTTATTATTTCGATGAAATGCAGCTAAACGTAAACCCTCACTAAGAATTAAAAAAAGCAACGAGGCCGCAGAACAGAATCTACAAGCCTAAACTAAACGTAGATCGAAACGTGGCGGTGATGCAGGCTCTAGGCCGAGAGGAGCCGATTAAAATGAAAATGTAATTATTAGTAATAAGCATTGTGGTATGCCTCGAGCATTAATGCTCACCATCGAAGGCTCCTTCTTGCGGCGGCGTCGTGTGTCGGGTCGCTCTCTTTCCTCAGATATGGTTGAGGAGGGCGATGGCTGGCACATGCGTCATACTCGTGATCGGGTGCTGCTTGCGGGTCGCTGATCTGCTCACGGTATACACACAAAATAGTACTTTAACCCTAGTTGAAATTTAAATTTCCACTTCCCATATTGTAAAAAAAAATATTATATAAAAGCCAAGTTAACAAAGGTCACGGACCCCGGTGTATGCGGAGTGTAATTTTTTAAATAAAAAATAAAATAGAAAACTAAACGTAGACTATGCAAACCAGATAACTGATAGAATACTTATATTCTTTTTTTGTTGTAAAGACATACAGAACACAGATCTAAAACTCGGCTTAAATAATTATTGATAAAATTTTGCCAACATTTTCTAACTTAAATTTTTGCATAAAAAGCCTAAAACACACTAGATTCACATAGAGCGAGTATAATAACGATAGCCATGTTTTTAAAATAAAATCCACAAGATCTGAGCCACGGACATAATACTTGGCTTATATATCTGAAGCGTTGAAGATAAATTAAATGAAACTCAACATTCGTAACCGCGCCATTCATAAATTAAAACACAAAGGATAATAATTTCTCTTCGTTCGAATTACAACACGCAACTTTTGCTTAACACGATCCATTTATATAGTCATGAATCAAAAGGAATGCAAGACATTTCATTAATATGAATTTTTGTTATCGTGTGAAATATCATGTAACAAAAAAGTCACATATCCCAAGTTACATTTGTCACACAATTATTTGCAAATGAAAAATATTGTCACAATTTTTATTATTTTAGTATTACATGTTCCTTTGTCTGTTTGCAGGCGTTTGGATTACTCGTGAATGGCTGAATACGCATATACCTAACAAGAAGAAAAATAGAGATAGATAAAAATATTTAAATTTATAACATGTTATTTTTTGTTTTTGAATTTTTTGACATTTTATAGTTTGATTATACCTACATTTATCTATATGCATTATTTTATTATTCATCTTACATATTATAAATCAAAGTCGATTCCCGCCGTCTGTAAACTTAGATCTTTTAAACTACGCAGCGAATTTTAATGCGGTTCCATTAACAAAGTGATTCGGGACCGCTTGATTTCTCACCTGAGCTGTTATAATATCTTTGTAGAAGGTGGCGAAATTTACATTCTTATTCTAATGATATTGTAGCAGTTTTTTATTGCCTGAAAACACAGATAAAACGACGTTTTCTAAAAAGGAAACCTAGCTAGATCGATTTATCGCCCCCGAAACCCCCTGCATACTAAATTTCATGAAAATCGTTGGAGCCGTTTCCGACATTCAGATTATATTTACACATACATATATACAAGAACTAGCTGTGCCCCGTGATTTCACCCGCGCTAGATGCCTACGTCATAGTAGCTTTATGTATGCAAAGTCTCAGCCCGATCGGTTTAAAATTGACAAAGTTTCATACAAACTTTCATCACCTATTTTATCCCCTTGGGGGTAGAATTAATCAAAATTCTTTCTTAGCGGATGCCTACGTCATAACATCTACCTGCATGCCAAATTTCAGCCCGATCCGTCCAGTGGTTTGGGCTGTGCGTTGATAGATCACTATGTCAGTCAGTCAGTCAGTCACCTTTGAGTTATATATATTTAGAAGATTGCTCTTTTAAAGGTATTAGATTAGATAGATTTAGTTAAATGTCAACTATCCAATTTGGATCCAACAATCGATACTTACCACTGACATACTCGTAGCAACGCCAAACTTCCTTAAATCCTTTAGACTGATTTATGTTCATAGTTACATTAAAATTATATGGTAAGTACCTACATAAATGCTCTCAAATCACTCCAACATCCTGCGCTGTCACGCGTTTATTAATGCGCACAGATGTGTCGCTGCGAGTACATCGTTTCCGGGAATCGTGTGCGGATTCGCGTATGTCCCGTGTCGCATTCGTTTTTTGAAATATTATTTAGTATAAGGGTCGACGTAGGTGAACATATCATCACAAAATTGAGGAGATTTTAAAGACAGACCATCACAAAGTACCCAAATGATAGTCAGAAATAATATCAATAGAATAATTATTAATAATAATAATAATAGAGGAGAGGGAGGATTATTATTTCTTGACGCACCAGGGGGTACGGGTAAGACGTTTGTGCTGAATCTTCTGCTGGCCCAACTCCGCAAGGACCGAAATATAGCTTCTTCGGGCATCATTTTTGATCATTTACAGAACAGTATTGGAATCCTAATTTCTTAACTCTTTCTTTAATTTTTAACTTTTTTAAAATAAACAAAAAAATGCGAAATTTAAATGAGACAGAGTTAAAGACAGAAATGAGTTTGTTTCTTCGTTTGTTTGTAACGCTTTCACGCCCTAGCTACTTAACCGATCATCATGAAATTTTGTATACAAGGGGTACAGAATAGGACATACAGGAAAAGGATATACTTTTTAATCGCGGGTAACACCGCGGGGCGCAGCTAGTAGTACATAAATAAATAATTAAATAATAAGCAGTCCAACTAGGTAGGTCCAAATTCGAGAAAGAGTGCAGTCGTCGAATCCAACTCGGCTGGGCAGTGTTCGAAATACTGCGCAGCGTTTTCTAGTCCGAATTACCACAGTGCCTCAAGTCGAAAGTTTTCGACCAGTGTGTGTTACCGGTGATGACTTATGGTGCTGAAACGTGGTCTCTGACTATATGCCTTCTTGATAAGCTCAGAGTCGCACAACGAGCTATGGAGAGGGCTATGCTCGGAGTTTCTCTACGAGATCGAATCAAAAATGAGGAGATCCGTAGACGAACCAAAGTTAACGACATAGCACAACGGATTAGCAAGTTGAAGTGGCAGTGAGCAGGGCACATAGCACGGAGAGCTGATGGCCGATGGGGCTGCAAAGTTCTGGAATGGAGACCGCGAACCGGCAAGCACAGCGTAGGACGTCCACCCACAAGGTGGACAGACGACCTCATAAAGACCGCAGGAATACGCTGGATGCGAGCCGCTTCCAACCGGCCTTTATGGAAGTCAATGGGGGAGGCCTATGTCCAGCAGTGGACGTTCTACGGCTGAAATGATGAAAATGATGAGTAATTAACTAAATGAAGATTGTTTATCAAATCGAAACGTCGTGAACTAAATCCAAAACAAACAATGCGTCTAATCTTAACACATCCAATAATTCATAGTCAATCACCTGTCTTGCCCTTGCTCAGTCAAATCCTGTTATTTCCTATGGGATTGCGTTCTTGTTTATTTCGCTTCTGCCAATATTTGATCCATGACACAGACTAAACTAACTTAATACTCTAAATTTTGATTCTGCAGTTGTGTCACAAGTTGGTGTGGGAGGTTATGTAGGCTGTGAAGCTTGATTGGTTATTGGATTAGTGTATTAACAGGTGACGTTAGATAGTTGTTAGTATAACTAACTAGGGACGAGTGTATTGTACGGACTGATTGACTTTGCGACTATTTCATATATGAAAATTTCTTCACCACTATTTACGTTATTTTAAAATAATTTGGCAATGGGCTACCCACTTTATGTATAAGAAATTATGATTACGTGTTTTATTTATTTTTAATTAAAAACATGAACAAAGAAGTGCGTGCTATCTTCTATAATTATAGTAACAGCAAAATATCATCATCATCATCAGACTATCGAAGTTCACTGCTGGACATAGGCCTCTGTGGCGTGTGTGAGTGGCGTGTGTCGCACTCAGCGCGTTCCTTAGCTTTTCGCTTCCATTCACCGTCAGCTGTCCTCCGTAAATGGTCACTCCATCGAGTCTCAGGGCATCGTACGAAAAATAATACAGCATAATAAAAAATCCTACTAATATTATAAGTATGAAAGTTTGTATGTCTGAATATTGGTTAATCACGCAAAAAACGACTAAATAGATTTGGATGAAATTTGGCACACAGATAGTTTATTATCTGAATTAACATATAGAATACTTTAAATCCCGGAAAATTAACAAACTACAAGTCATACTCACTTGAAATTTGTTACTTACAGACGTGTCTTATGAAAAATTATTCCGGGATAATAGGTAATTTTTGCCGTGGTGGTGCCGGCGTAAGAATTGTACCCCACCTTCTCTACCCGTGGTTTCCGTAAGAGGCGGCTAAGGGATGTAATACGGAAGATGGGCAGCAGCGTCTTCCTTGAACAATCACACCTAACTGCGCTCGCCAACCCGCCTGCCAAGCGTGGCGAGTCTCGGCAAAACCCCTCCCCAGGAGGAGGCCTATGTCCAGCAGTGGACGTCCTATGGCTGATGATAGTGATGATGTGATGTGAGGTAATTTTTATCATCTAGGTAATAAAATAGTGCAAGTTGCATGATGGCTGAATCAATTCTCTTAGAACCCAATTCTAAAGTCAAAGTACGTAATATTTCTGAACTCTCTAGAACTTTTCCGAATTCAGAACTATCCAACTGTCAGCACATCACAGCTGAAACACGTTTTGTAGCCATGTTTTTCAACTTAATGGAATATTTTTACAGCTACATGAAATTCGTTTACAATCTACGTGAATACTTGCACTTTGGAATTTTATTAGTTCTAAAAACACTTTTCAATAGCACAATAGCAACGAATAATTTTAATATAGAAAGCACATTAAAATAGTCGAAGAGCTAGGGTGGAGTAAATTTAATATAGAAATACCAAATTATTGGAATTTTCCAAACGATTAGTATTCATTTACCGCGTCTTTCCTTTGCTGGGCATCAATAAAATCTTTATGAAATTCTCGTTTTCTCATTAGTTTGCCGAAGATCTACTTGAATAGAAATGAATTTGCTCAACTTGAAGAAATTTTAAGTAGGTGCCGCAAGTAATAAAAATGTTAAGAAGTTTTTTCTTAATAGTGTCACGCCCTTTTGACATCTTATTTAACTGTCGTTTTTATATTTCAATGCTAACCGCAATTTTTTTAACACTTTTTATGGTCTTATATTTGGAAAAAAACTTGCTGGTACAACTCTTAAAATGGAGCTCGTCTAGGTAGATACCATCGCAGTATTCTTTTTTTTTTTTTTTTTTTATTACTGACAAGGCTAGGTGTTTGACCACAACTCACCTGATGTTAAGTGACGGTGTGGTCGAAGATGGTAAAGCACACCTAGCCTGGAATAGAACTGGCTCTCAAGTGAGGCTACCGGAACACACCGTTAGATGCTTGGCGGCAGATTTTCGACTAGCCAGCATATTCTGCCAGCAAGCAGTAGTGTGTAAACATTACTGTTTTCCAATTAGAAAAATACTGCAATTATCGAAATTACAGAGTTGTTGAGAATTACTACCGAACCTCACAAAGTTATGAATGCCATAGCAACGATGCCCTGTCCTCATACTTATTGTGATTCCAACTAGGCGCTTACAAAAAATCTACGCGATCGCATATTGTATACACGCGTAATAAGGTTCGTAGTCGCGTAGCTTTCTCGTAGGCACCTAATGGGAATCGCAATAGGGACCTCAAAGTACGGTGGCTAGATTTATTTTGCTACTCAAAGCTCTATGTATCGCTGCAATAATCAAGGACATACGTTATCTCTTACCATCAGAAGGACGTCCCGATATAATTAAACGCGAGTACTCCCACATGAGTAAAACAAAAATGTGTCAAAACCGCGTCAGATTCCTTCATCATCATCATCAGCCATAGGACGTCCACTGCTGGACATAGGCCTCCTCTTGGGGGGTTTGGCCAATACTCGCCACGCTTGGCAGGCGGGTGGGCGAGCGCAATTAGGTATGATTGTTCAAGGAAGACGCTGATGCCCATCTTCCGTATCACATCCCTTAGCCGACCCTTACGGCAACCACGGGTAGAGAGGGTGGGGTACTATTCTTACGCCGGCACCACCACGGCACATTCAGATTCCTTGCATACTAAAAAAAATATTTTTTGTTTTGTGTACCGGTATTTCGTATATTCAATCAATTCCATGGTTTCCATAGTACACACTTTGTTTAGAATAGGACTAGATGGCGCTGTATAAATTGTCTTCCAATATAAATAGTTATTTTTAGCGTTATGCGATCATTCCGCCAATTATGAATAAATGTTGATGATTCTTTTTTTATAATTTGTTTTTCCAATAAACAAAAAAAAAAAATTATGTCGGGTAGCAGAGATTTTGTGAAAGCTTTCATTTTTGAAAATCTCTCAGCTAGCAATCTAATAAAAAATTAAACCCAACTTCGCAATATTTCACAGGTCACTGAGTAAATTCAATTCGCAGTTCCTTCGTCGAGGCAAATGCAACTTTATTGAAATAGTAAATGGTAATATCCACAAGACAGTGCTTTTGAAAGTACAGACTGCAAAAAGGCGTGAAGTAAGAAATCATATTTTTAATATTATTATCTCGAACTTGCAATGTTTTACCTGCAAGATTGTAGGATAGAATATAACTTTTTTGTTCGCCGAATCGTAGATAATATATTTTTTTTTTTGTTTTTTTTTTTTTTTTTTTATATTTCTAATAAAGAGTTTCTATCTATCTATATCTCAAAGTGTTAAATAAAAATTAAAAGCCGAAACGCGAATGTAAGAGCAATCTCTTCCAGGCAACCTTGGTACGGATCGTACTCGGTAAAACGCCGGTGAACTAACTAGAGAAACACATAATAATACTTATATGTATAAAACAAACATCATCATACACAAACTTCTTTTATACTGTGTCGAATTAAGGTTTTTTTTTAAGTCTTATAGACTTGGTGTTTGACCACAACTCACCTGATCTTAAGCGACGGCGTGGTCGAAGATGGTAAAGCACACCTAGCCTGGAATGGTACTGGCTCTCAAGTGAGGCTGCCGGAACACACCTTTAGATGCTTGGCGGCAGATTTTCAACTTGATTGGTAGCTAGCCAGCCGAATACTAGAAAGTACCCTACCACCACGCTATGGTTTCCTCACGATGTTTTCCTTCACTGGCAGCTCAAGCTCATTGTTGGGGTTTGAACCCACGCCCTTTGGCATGCAAACCGACCGCGCTAACCACTGAGCTATCATCACGCATCGTTTTCCTTCTAACCTGTAAACTGGATTAGATAAACTACTTTAAAAAACAACAACAATTATAATCACACTGTCCTAACTAACATCATAAATGCGAATGTAAGTCTGTTTGTTCGTTACTCCTTCACACGCAAATTACTCAACGGATCTGGGTGATGCACGCGGGGCGCAGCTAGTAATATTATAAAAGCGAAAGTTTGTATGTGTTTGTATGTTGGCTGGACTAATTTTGGTGAAATTTGGTATAGAGGTAGCTGATACTCTGGATTAATACAAAAGCTAAATATTATCTTAAAAAAATTTAGCGGGTAACATCGCAGGACACAGCTAGTGAAATACTGTGAGTACCACATAATAGTGCTGCCAGGTTAAAAATTTGAGCGCTAACAAAATTATTCCGCTCATTGAACGATTCATCTATCTGTACGCCCGCAACAATCGATTTCCGGGCCTTATTGCTGCGTCGCTGATGTTCTTGTTTGATGTGTCTTCCGACTCATTTCTTTTTACATCCCTTCCAGATAGATAACGTAGATAGAGTAGACACTTTCGTTCTCTATTTATAGGAGAGAGCTTATTTATGTGAACGAAGAATAACCAACGAAGACATTGTTGAGATAAAATTCTTTACAATTGGTTTTCTAAACGATTACTACAATTCACAAGTATAAATTCAATCTTATTATTAAAATCATGACTCTTATTTTAGTAATCAAGTTTTGTAATCGACTTAAACTTTAAGTTTTATACTAATGCATTTTTAATAATTATTTGAACACACGAACAATAATGACTCTCTCAACACCTAACAGCGCCCTTTCCGTGAACAACTAAACTAACAAAAAGTTAATTAAAGTGTTAACTTTTTAACTGTTATAAATGAGCGTTAAGTAATCATGCAAGGTATGGTAGCGGCTTATAAAGCAAAGGTACGAAGTTCATTAGTTTTATCACGAAAACTTGTGGTCTACAGTTAAGTCCGATTTTTTATATATTTAGTGTATGTCCGCTTAATAAGCCAATGTTTACTTAAGCATAAGAGGGGGAAGTAAGATCTTTGCTTACTTTTTCTGTCCAGTTGGTTGGGGAGAGGGTTAGTCATTAATTGTCCATGACCATTACAGTGATACACAGAACTTTGAGTAACAAAACAAAGTCCAGGACATCGCTGATTTGGTGCTTATTACTTTGAGACATTAGATAGTCTCAACAGCCCAGTAATTTTGCTAGCTGCAGACACCTTCAAACCAGAACACAGTAATGTTTACACGCTACTGCTTGGCGGCAGAATATCTGGTACTGCGGTGGTACCTACCTAGACGACCTCCTGCTAAGGGAATCTACCACCGAGTAAAATCTAGCATCTAGCTTTTAACCGTAAAAATGTTGTTAGTAAAAAAACCTTTTAATCTTATCCATACCTTTCTATCAATCTTTATCCAAACAAATCATTTAGTATTCATGACTGTTTCAATAACCATTCAATTAAATTTATTATCAATTTAAATTCATGTCAAAACTACAATAAGAAATGTCAAAATATTAATTAAGTACATGTCAATATATATCATAATATCAACTACATCTATCATATACTAAATACACACTTTGGAGAAACTAAACTAAACACATATGTAATCACTCGCGCTCCGCGCCCACACGCCCAAACGTTCCCGTAAGGCTGGCTGCGTTACCTTGTTTGAAGGCCAGCGAGATGTGTTGGGTCAAATAAAGGCCCGAACGTGAACTTAATGTTCTTAGTAAAAAAAAACCTTTTATTAAATGCTTTTTTCAATGTTGTTAATAAAAAAAACCTTTTCTTAAAGGTTTTTTTCAATGTTGTTAATTTAAAAAAAAACCTTTTATTACAGGTTTTTTTTTGTTTGAGATAGAATTGAAAACCATGGGAAAGTTTTAAATTATATCCCAGAATTAAGAAATACTTAAAGTATCTTCAACAAATCCTACCACAAAACATTTCTCACCTGTTAAATTGTCATTTCTTGCAATTACCTTTTCATATTTTTGCTGCAGGCTTTAAAGAGAGAGCAAACCGTCCTGTGATGCTTTTGACCCACATTACTGTTACTAGAGATAAGATAGGTTAATTATACCGGAAATACAGTTTTTTTTTTTTTTTTTGCTTGGATTTCTACTAATATTTATGTGAAAGTTTATATTTAAGTGAAAGCCTACTACAGTTCCACTTGGAGCTTAACTAGTTCATGGGTAAATGGTCTATATGGTATCGCCTGAATTAGACTTAAAGTGAAAAATAAAAAAGTAAGCGGTGTTTCAAAGGGGGTCCTTTAAGGTAGGCAACACACTGACAATGCCCCGGGTACTGTTGGTGTCTATACGCGGTGGTGATCACTTACCATCAGGTAACCCGCAGCTTGTTCGCCACTTTTCACAAAAAAAAAAGTTAATTTTATAAGTAAAGCTTATAATTTCTTAAAAGCATTTTATTATGATTTTAACAGAATTGCGATCCAAAACTATCAACATTACCAATTAATATATTATTTTAAGATAAAAAAGCTTTTTATCATAATTTTTAACATAGAAAAATTATAGTATATTTATTTCAGGATATTTAACCCTTATGCACACACACAGTACAAAAATTAGAAATTTAAATAGAAGGTAACCAATACAATAAAAAGTCAGCAATACAAATCAATTCAAATTACAACACAGCATTTAATTATACTAAAAAAAAAGGAACTAATCATGCAACGTTTTTCAAGAAACTAGATTTTAACCGGCAAATGTTGCCGGATAGGTAAATCATTTCTATTGGGCGCATGGCGGTTGAAAATGTTTTTATAGATAAAATACGTTTGAAACGTTATCTCCCATTCTTGATGAAAAATGTACCCGTAAAAATATTGCATTGTTTATTGTCATAAAAAGTAAAGGAAAAGGAAACGTAGTGAAGTAAAAGACCGTGTTTTATTCGATTTTGACCAAAAGAAAAATGATTTTGCAGTAAAGATAAGCTTTTTTAGGTCAAACGTTGGATGTTGCTGTTTTGTTTTGTTTGATATTTTTTCGCTTGAAAATAATTTAATTCTTCTCAGCGAATAAGAATTACTTTTTGTTTTGATATTTTCTGTATTTAACGTTCCGATTCTATTTGAATTTATGTTTCAAATGTTATACCTCTCTAGTCATGAAATATAATTTCAAGTATTACTTTTTTACGAAAAAAGAACATAATAAATATTTCCATAGTAAAATAAAGAACAACTTTTACAAAATGCTCAATTCCACACAATTCTAAATACCAAGTTAACTCTAAGAGACTAAAATGAAGATGTGTTATGAGATCGAGCGTTTTTCATAGCGAAGGTAATTAAAATAATAAAGTGCCGCTGCTTTCGTGCGAGATACGCAAAGGCCAGGCCGCAAAGCAAGACGAGGCCGCGCGCGAGTCGTTCTCTGCTTTGGTTCCTTGAAGAAGGGCACCAGGTTTGACCGAAACTATGGTATCTGGTCTAACCAAATGCGACTTTTATTTTACTCCGGGTAATACTTAGCATATGGGGGAGGCCTATGTCCAACAGTGGACGTTATACGGCTGATGATGACGATGATGATGATGATGATGATGATGATGATTAATACTTAACATAATATTATGAATGCAAATGTGAGTTTGTTTGTTACGCTTTCAGGGCTTAACTACTCAATCGATCATCATTAAATTTTCCATATACATTGTCAGGGGTACAAAAAAGAGCTTAAGGATTTCATCCCAAAAAAATATCTGTTGTTTCCGAAGAATAGGAAAAAACACACTTTGAATGATTTATTTGATATGTGTAAAATTATATCACGAAATTTGACTCGTAACTTATCAAAGTTACGAGTCAAATTTATCAATAAAATATTTTTGTATTTGTATTTGCAAGACACTCCACTCAGCCTTCTGCCATTCTGTCGTATATCTTCAATTGGGTTAATCTCAGGGCGTCATTACGTTAGCCAATTCGCGGTCCATTGTAGAACACGTCTACCCCAGCGGTTGCCGGTTTTGCGGAATAAGCCAGCCCACTGTCACTTCAACTTACTAATACACTGAGCTATGTTGGTGACTTTTGTTCTCTGGCGAATTACTTCGTTCTGTAGACGATCTTTTAGACATAGCCCTTTCCATAGCTCAAGGAGTGACTTTGATTTTGTAAACCGTTCCAGCTGTGAGTGTCTACGTTTCGGCTACGTAGGCTTAAGGTGTTTAATGTTAAAATTATGTTACAATAACATTTTGGACCTCAGGGTCGACCCTGACAAAGGTGGTGTGACAAACTAAATCGTCACGACAATCACTGGACCACCAAAACCGAAGACCAGGCAGACTGGAAGGGGGAAAGGGAGGCCTTTGCCCAACTGTGGGACACTAGAGGCTGAAGAAAAAATACAATAACAATTTTTTTTTTCTTTCCGCATCTGTATGATTGTGAAAAGGATAAAATCATAAAATTGTGACAATATTAATCAAATTGAAGATTCATTTTAAAGATATTTCTTTACTAAATATTGATAATATTATTTAGAAATAAAATATTATCATGTTTTATAATTGTTAATTGAGCTCGTGAATACTCAATCGGAATAAATCCCACTAAAAGGTTCATAAACTCAATTTGTTCTTGATTAGGACACTCAATTTCTCTGAGCAAGTCAGTTCTCAGTATCTGAGCTTGTTTCCATTCATAAACACGAAATCTAGGTACAGTTTTTAATGAAATTACTAATAATGCTTTTTCACCTTACTGCTACTTAAAAAAATACTGATTGCAATTCTAATCGTACCTAACTAAATTTCATAGTTGTATTTTGTCTGTTTATCGGATCAGTTAAGCTAAAAGTCTTTTTATCTTCACAATGACTGCAGTTGATTCGTTTAAAGTATATTTTTATTGATGACAGGCTTGGTGATTGACCACAGCTCATCTGATGTTAAGTGACGGCGTGGTCAAAGATGATAAACAACGAGATGAAACTAGCAAAGAGAGAGAGAGAGTTTGTCGAAACCCTCATAGGTGCTTGGTGGCAGATTTTGAACTTGAGGGTTGTAGCTACCCAGCCGAGTATTAGAAAGTATTCCACCACCATGCTATGTTCTCCTTCGCCGGCAGTTCAACAACTCAATATCAATATTAGAATCAAAGCCCACGCCTCTTTGCTTGTTCGACAGCGCTTATCACTGAACAACAATCGCTACAAAATTCATTATTAAAAAAAAAAGGATTTTGGGCACGTTGCCTAAAAATATAGTTGATTTATTATGGAAACTGACGTGGCTTTGACACATTTTTGTTTGGATTACTCACGTTTGATTTCATCGGAAACTCCGACTATAGTCCGAGAAAGTTAAACGTGAGTAATCCTGCATAAGTAAAACAAAAATAAAGTTGATTTGTTATTTTTTAATCATTAACTATTTAACTTCATTATCTTAAAATATCTGTAATTGTAAAATTATATGTAACAGTGACTTTTTTATGACATTTTTAGTTATTTATTGCCAATAAATATTACTGACTGCGAAGCGCTAAGAACGCTTACCGATGCCAAGAATTTTGATAAAATTACTGTCCTATCAGTGGTTGTCTGTGATAGATTAATTTGTCAACGTAACGGGAAGCTATCCCTGCTGTTGACCCTTTTCGACGGAGCTGTCACTTGACCTAATTGGTCACTGTTACGACTTGAACAACGTAGAACTTTCGGAGAGTACTTCAGATTGGCACAAGAAAAAAGAAAAAGAAATGGCGCATTAGCCGAAATGAAAAGTAAAATCATAGAAAAGTGGTGGTGGTGATGTAAAAGAAGGGAAGTGACGCCAGTCATGACTCTATTACAATCTTCCATAGAATTTTGAAAGTAGCACGAAAAGTCATGTTCATCACTTAAAATGATAAATACATTTTTTTTTATTGATAATGTATTATCACTTTAAATACATATATCATTAAAAAAGTTTTGAAACCGATCACGTCATATTTATGAATTTGAAAAAAATTACATTTATTGACAAGTATGTCAATTTAAAAATATTTTCTATATAATTAACCCTCAATAATTCAAAATTACTTATTAGTATTTTAATTATCTTTTAGTTTAAAATACTCGTCAATGTCATAAAACAAGGGGTAAGGCAGTCAAGATCTTAACTTGGTTATAAAGCATGCGCTGGAAAGTGCATCCTGAACGGAAGCGGGTACGTGGTTATATCGCTTTCTCACAGTTTTGTATGTAATTAAGCACTTTATGGGTAAAAAATCAGTATTTATAGAAATAAACACTTAATACGAGTTTTGGAAAATAATACTTAATCAATGCAGCGAAAAATCAAAATCGCTATCCTATCACACCTTTTTTGACTTTTAATATAAACCGTGTTCTATCTAATATGTTAGCCAGTTTAAAATTTAAATAACCTTTTTTAGTATTTTTATTACCTCCTTCATAGTCATGGACAAGCGTTATATCTCTTACTATCAAGATAGTGTCATCTTCGTCTCATTATTTTTTAACAAACAAAAAATCATCTTTGATAAAACTTACTTATTTAATGAAGCTTAGTTACTGGTCACTAGACCTTTGTAAAGACAAGTAAAGAAATAAGATTGAGTCAAGAAATATAATATTTTCTATAATTATACTAAATTAGTAGTCCAGTCATTACGTCGGAAAAAACGGATTAGAAAGCTAAATTTTGGACGGACATTGTAGCGTCCGTCAACTTTGCGACGCGCTAATTTTAGTTGAAAATAAAAAATAAAAACGTAAATGTAGGCCTGGACACGCTCTACAACTTTGGTAGAACCATTTTTTTGATATCTATCACGAGAAGAAAGAAAATAGCAAAAAACAAATTTCATTACCGAAATTTATGGCTTTTTCGATCGATATCTCAATAACGATGAATGATAGGTGAAAAATGTACAGGACCTTAATTGTAGATCGTAAAAATATCAACAAAAAAGTATTGCATCAAAATTTTCGTATATCAACGGAGAACCGAGTTATTGTGAACTGAATTTAACCCTTTTTTCAAGATGGCGGAAAATGAACATAAGAAATTTTGGTCGACAATTTGAACTTTAAGCTTTTTTAGACTCCTCCCACGTAATATCAAAAGCTTTAGCCTTCTCGGTTCACATGTATTTCCTAATGTATAAATATAATGACTTCACTATAGGTGAAAGTGGCTTACATTTTTAGTTTATTAAAGGGTGAATAGGGTCCTTAAAGGTAGGCAACGCACTAAAAATACCCCAGGTATTGTAGGTGTCCATCGATGGCGGTGACCACTTACCATTAGGGGGCCCGTTGCTTGTTTGCCAATTTTCACAAAAAAAATATATAAGAAAGATTTTAGAGGTAATATTTAGAGATTGCGTTTATTTTTGGATGGCTTATCCGTTACTTTGCCGCTAACATTAAGCCTCACATTTACATTATCCTACATTTGTAGCGAAAATATTATGTTTGTTACATTTACAGAGAATTAATCATCCGCCTTATCAACTCTTCAAGATGGCTATATAGACCAGTTTTTTATTCCCATAGTACATACAAGCTTTGCTTAACTTGTAGCTAAATGAATTGTGTGATTGCCTTCAAATATTTTTGACGTATACGTCTTTAAATTTGCTTGCTTAGTGGAAAGAAATTCAGAAAACTGATGATAACAAAATCAGGGATACAGTTCGGTGTTGTAATTACATATCTATAATTTGTGTTTTACTTATGCGGGATTACTTACGTATAATTATATCGCGTACTCCGACTATAGTTTCGGCGACATTCTTGGAGGCAAAGCTGAGCTGAAACTGTAGTCTGAGTGTCCGATAAAATTAAACGTAAGTTTAAACGTTTAAATATATGATACTCAGACTATAGTAAATATTTAAAGCAAGCAAGTATTTAAGCATCAGTTTTTTCTCCTTAGCATTTAATGGTATCTTGCGTATGCTGGGTTCATCGCATTGCAGAAACGAGGACCCTTAAAGTGCTTAGGAAGGCAACACACAGACGCAGGTATAGATTGAAGCGGCTCCTTTACATATGTACCTTTTAACGCTCACCTTCACTGCCCGAGTTTCCATCCATATACAACCAAATTTGATTTGATCCTACCAACAGCGTTTTGGATATTCTTTCCAGCAATGAAAAAGATATGTTGACCCTTGAACAAATATATGAAGCAGCTGTTTTTCGTACAATTTTAGTCCAATACTCTTTTTAGCTTAGTACACTCCAAGCTTATAACCATAGTTTGTAAAATATAGCTCAATTACTGTGTAGTATTTTTCAAATCTTATATATTTTCTAGTGTCGATGAAAATCAGTATAAGGCTACTGATATATTGCATTTTTCGTGTTAAAATATTACATTTGTCGAAGAAATTAAGCCATTTGAAACATTATTTTATATTTAACTAATTCTGTTATATATTTAATGTTAAACTTACAAAATTTAAACGGGATATCTTGGCCATTTTGCTACAAAGTCAGAGAGGATGGGGTACAATTCTTACGCCGGCACCACCACGGCAATTTGTATACACAAAACACACTAATTAATATTTTGTATTTATGTAATTTATAATAATTAATTCAGAGTTTTGTAATCAAGACCCAAAAAAACTAAAATAGAAAATTAATCATTAAACATCACTATTATTCCCTACCACTATCATTGTGAAATACCTTTTTTTTTCTTGTCCCAAATCTTTCAGCTCAATGAAAGATATCAAGTACTCCATTAACCTCCAAGACGCAGTATATCCTGTAGATAAGCAAGTACATAGAGTTAAATCACAATAACCCCGGGCCATGGAAACCGCAACCTTAATGGGGTTAAGAGGATCCGGGAAGATTAACGTGTGAATTGCTTGAAGATATAGGTAGATAGCGATGGGCTTAGTAAAACTTTGAACGGTTATAAATTAGTCGATAAATTGGACGGATACTTTAGGACGGATTTAGAAGAAAAAAAAAACTATCGACAAGCGGACCGAATTTTGGAAATAATTATGGCCATTGTGAAAGAGGGTTTGTCATTTAGACGCTTAAAGTACTAAAATGGTATTATAATAAATATTTTTTTACAAAATGAAGGTACATGTGAATATTTTAAGACAACTTTTATTTTTAAGAAATTATTATAAGTACTACTTTCTCACCTTTGCAAAAATAACTCTTAAAGATGTATTATGTTTCCTGCTATCGACCGAAATAAAGTGAAAGGATGAGCATATTTCCGAAGACAAAAATGAGTGCCCGCGCTCAATACTTCTCAGTTGTTCTTTGACGCTAGGAAGAGTGACACGTGTTTATTTGCGCTGAGTCATTTTTAAAAGCGATTTCAATGGTTAGGTTCGTCTCGTTTATTTACTTTATTTTGGTTGAAACATACTATATCAATACATTGACCTGTGTTGATAACCAACAATTAAAATGCGTTTCTCTTTTAAACTAGCTTTTATGGTCGCTTGCCATCAAATTAGACTATATTGTTAAACGTAGTTACATAATAACACAATGTGGTCGTAATCATTAAAACATTACAAAATAACTTAGATAAAAAAATGTGGGTACGTAGCACGTTTTTTATTCTCAAATCAAATTGTCCGGATGATAAGTACATCACTAATATATATTATTTGGGTATTTGCAAGCCATTAATATTTTACAGAGTTAACTGGTTTGCTTCTGAGGAATCTTAGAAGGGCCCCAAATTGATGGTGATTAAAATATTAATCGTAAGTGTGGGGTTTCTTGGGGTTCTGTAAATCCCTTTGATAGGAGCAAGGCTTAACATAGATCTATTGTTTCCAATAAAATAATCAAAAAGTGTTTAAATATGTTTAAATAAATAATTATATAAATCTAGTTAACATTTTTATTTGAATATTGGATAGCCAGATTTGTCAATATGATCATTATTTATGCCTTTAAGTCTAGATCTAAATATATATAAAATACAGAGAATCAGGTACGAACATTAAATATTTGTTTTACGTATGCAAAATTACTCACGTTTAATTATATCGGATACGACGCCCGCGTGGTCTCGTCTTGCTTTGCACTGTGGGCTGTCGCACACCTCCCACGTAGCTTTAAACATTAAATCATTAATGAAAGCTTAAAAAAGTATGGATAATATATTAACACCAAACTTAGTTAAGTGACATAATGAATTGGAACCGTAAGGTGAGAATTTTGTACAAAACTGGCACCAGTAAACTACGAAAATATGGATATATAGTACCTTTTTGTTCAGTTTTCTTTTTACAATTACAACTTTTTACCATTATTATAAACTAAATTCACCATGTTACCAGAGAAAGTTCATGAAAAAGTCAATTTATCCGGTACTAAAATAATTATAATAAAAAGCGCTCGCAATGGCAATCTGCCTCAAAAAAGTTTAAGGCAAACAGTCGTTTCATTACGCACAGTTAGGGTGAAAAAAATATATTCTTTTTCTCGTTTTCTCTCAGTTAATGACGCATAAGCTTATCTCGCTTACACATGTATTAATTTATGGAACCCGTGTATATATTCAGAGTCTATGATTGGAACAAACACACGTACAGCGCCATACTTTTTCATTCTAATTTAATAATAGATCGAATAATGTGGTCCTTACTCAGATTCAGTGAACAAAACTCCCAGTAGCTTCCTTGGAGTTTCATTACATACCTAATGCTATTTACCATCAGGTCACAGACCAAAAGTGAAATCCCTAGAGCACCTATTGTACGGTTAATCAAATTGCGTTGCCCTAAGCTTTACCTATAATATTATACAAGCGTTACTCCAACGAACAAGGACCGAATTATGTACAAATTGTAGTAGGTACGTTAAAACTATATCTGTTTATTTTTGAACTAAACTAGCTAATTTTGAGGTCTGAAGTTATAGACAGCGAGTATAGCGCGTTTCTGCAGCACAAAGATTTCATCGCCTTATACTAAAAATACCGGTATCATCTTAATCTCGTGTTCTGCCTCCTCCTTTTGGCGATGTAGGGAAATGGACTCTTTTCCGAGGCTGGGTGCAGTGGTATGTGAAGGGTGCGATCTAAGACGCCCGGCTCCCCGGGTGGAGCTCAACACCCTCTGGAACTCGGTAGCCGCTTCTTGGCTTTGTGAAACTCGGCAAGGGTCTCATTCCTCTGCGCCGTCGATCTTCTCGTCTTCTTTATCCGGGCCAGCTAGAAGAAGGTCTCGATAGAAGGCATGCCACGTACAATATACTTACGTCAGAGGGGTGTACATGATTCGGGGCTATGGTGTTCAGGTGGGGGTGTGGCGAGTTGTCTGCGCTGTCAAACATCCCACGCGACAGACGCACCACGAACTACCCCACCGATTCGATCTGCACGTCCTAGACGATGAAGTCATTTACCGGTATTCATATTTTATCCGCTATTTTCTGTGTTCAGTCCTTACCTTAAAGTACAAATAGAGATGATAGAGAATCCCTTCTGAGGACTGCGGCCAAACCCTCGGAATAATACCTCCGTATGCAAATAGTAATATTATGTATTCTTTAATATTAAAACATGTTTGTGGTACTAAGGTTCGTACATGGAACATACCTAAGTAGACATTTGCTTTAGCCGTTTCTCCGAATATTAAACACAGTTCACTCGATCACTCAACTAAGTAATCAGTAATAGTTTAGAACTTTTATTAATACCAATTAAAAAGTTAGTCCCGTGTCTGAGTAGTCTGGAATGTGTTAGATGTACATTTATGTATGTATGTAGTATGTATTTACAAAAAAAAGTATATATGTATTCAATCAGTTATTTGATTTCCATAGTACAAGCTTTGCTTAGTTTGGGGTCAGATGGCGCTGTGTGTCATGTCCTCCGATATTTATTTATTTTATTAAATTATATCGTTTATCTGATATTAAGATTATTAATATACTAAATAGAGTAGGTAGCTTATTTTATCATTGTACCTATTTGAGTTTGATATTTGCAGTCGGTTCACGCGCCGAAGGGCGCAGGTTCAAATCCCATCAATGAGCTTGAGCTGCCGATAAAGGGAAACATCGTGTGGAAACCATAGCATGGTGATAAACTACTCTCTAGTATTTGGCTGGCTAGCCAGCATTTTTAAGTTAAAAATCTGTCGCCAAGCATGTTTTGGCCTTGTTTTTGAGTTTAACATAATATTTGAACTTGACATTTTATTTTGAATTTGACATTTTATTTAGAATTTGACTTTTTTTTTGAACTTTACATGTTATTCTTTTTTCTCATTAATTAATACATAATTCTGTGACATTAATATAATGGATTAACCGTTTATATGTCATAAATAATTTGAATTTGAAGATTTAACGGTGTGTTTCGGCAGCCTCACTTGAGAGCCAGTTCCATTCCAGGTTAGGTGCGTTTACCATTCGACCACACCGTCATTTAATATCAAATGAGCTGTGGTCAAACACCTAGAATGTGAATCAATACAAAAAATAATTTAAAAAGGCTTTCGGGACGTTTATCCGGTTGAAGTTGCAGCATGTAGTTGATTTATGTTTAAATGTAAAGTCAAAGCTAATCCAGAATGAAATTGATTTAATTTCGATTCCTTTCTACAAGGCTTCGTATTTCGTCTAGTTCTCTTAGTTTATTTATTCCTAAGACTAATTGCCAATTGTTGTTCGGAGGCACACCTTCGCAAAGGTAAAACCTTTAGTTCCCACACGGGCTGAGGTACGATCCGCCCAATGTACATATGCACTTCACTGGAAGCGCCACTACCACAATTTCTTAAAAAAAGAAGAAAGAATATTTTAGTTTTTAATTTGGCCGAGTGTAAAGCTGAGTTGGTCAGACTGGTAAATTGTTACTTTGGATCCGTGTTCAATTTGTGCGAATCCACAGAGACGGAGAGACAAGCGTTTCATTAAGGATTTGATGTGATAGCATCATTGAGGTATTGAGTAGTATGTACTAGATATAAAAGCGTGTTTTAACATCACAAACCTTACTTAAAATACCACTTAAAGTACCAAACCTTAGGGTAGGGTTTTTGAAGGGTACTGCAGCTAGTAAAATTACATGGCTATTGAGACTAATCTTCGAAAGTCTCAAAGCAAAAGCCAAATAGATAACAACCAGCCTCACTTTAGTACGCGCTTCTTGATTTTCAAATAAACTATATCGTCCACATGTGACGACAGTGTGACATCTCGAATTATACGATTTTTCGTTATATTTATATTTAAAATCGCGATCTCGCTTCAAAATCGTTCTATTATCTCCAAAAACGGGATATTATTTGCACAATAAATAAAAAAGAAAGGAGAAAAAAAAGAAAAAATAGTATAGCGATATAGTGCTGTCTCGTTTGGTGATCTAGTTGGCTTCGACGTGGTGACAGTTCAGTTGTTACTTAAGCTTTGAGGTGTGAACTTCTCTCGGTTTTCATGAAAAATGTAACATCACGAGGATACCACGTACAAAACATAATTTCCACATTATCTTCAACGTGTCAACTAAGCTTACTAACAAACTTCTTTTTTTTTTGGAACAACGTGATAAGTTTCCTTTTTTTTCTCTATAATGAAGTTAATTTACTTCCAAATGTGTTTTTATTTTTGATATTTCTCTTCAATATTAGTTTTATTCTAATCGCTTTATATATAATAAAGCTATCTTGACAACAATTTAAGAGTTACATATGTTCATTTATAAGTTTATAACCAGTTTTCTGTAAAATTATGATTTTTGAGATGTCACACTGTGGCCTCAAGTGGACGATATATAATATATTTTTTCCTTTATTCTTCTTTTCTCTTTCCAGTACTGTATAGTATATATTCACGCTAGTCCTTATTATTTTTTATTCTTGTCTTTTTTTAGATAAATTATTATTCTGTATATATATATATACTGAGATATATGTATGGACTTTTCTTTTTTTCCTTTTTTTTCCCCATTTCTTGCAATCATTGTTCTTATCGTTATAAACAACTTTTACTATGGGCTTAACAAAAAAATCGCGAAAAAACCATCTGTTCCTTAAAAAATTTATTGACTCTATAAATAAAACTAGACTCAGTTCAATATGATAATGTTTCATCATTTTCAACATTGTTTCTTTCTAAGAACATCAAAAAAGTATACGCACAAAACAGAAAAATCCTTAACACACAACGTACCAAAGAATAAAACTAGAGTACCGTGTAAGATGTCCATTTTTCATCGTCACTACAAAGTGTTCTCCAGATATTACCTGCAAGGTAAACGCGAGGTGTTATTTCTCTTACGCCCGCCACTTCTGATATATTTCCGCCGTGAGGCTGCGTGGAAATAGTTAAGTGTATTTATTGTGTAAATAAGTTCTTTATAATAACACGTTCTGGCAATTAAACGTCATGAAATCATCATTGACTTCGTTTTTTAGGGTTCCGTACCTCAAAAGGAAAAAACAGAATCCTTATAGGATCACTTTGTTGTCCGTCTGTCTGTCAAGACTCTTTTTCTCAGGAACGCGTGGAGGTATCAAGCTAAAATTCATATCAAATACTCAAGTGTACTGTCCCTTAGAGCTGTGAAAAAATTAAATTTCTAAGCCAACGCAATCAAAAGATACAGCCGCTTATGCTGAAATTTTTCGACACTCGCAAGGGAATCAAAACCTACAGGGTACATCCCGTGAACTCAGAATCTTGAAATTTGGTACGAAGCAACGTCTTATAGCACAGATAAAGGAAAATTTGCGAAAAGTATAAATTACCATTAAAAAAACACCATAACTTTTACTTATATACCTACAAGTTTGTACGGAACCCTCGGTGCGCAAGTCCGACTCGCCAGTTTTTTTTATACGAAGTAGGTTTGCGTTTGACTACGTTTGCGTCTGTCAGGCCGTGTTACGTGTATTACTGCGGCGGCGCAGGGCCTATCAAGCCTATTTGGCTTGGCACCGACTTCAAACAGATCAGTAGGTAGCTAGCAGGTATAATAATACTTTGTAAAGTAAGTTTATTTTTCGCTTTTTAGTGCTGATATTTTTTCTTGAAGACAGTTATACTTTTTTTTTTAAGTTTGTTTATTGCTATAGTATATTTTTATGAACCTTTTTATTCCCGATATTTTACATTGAAACTAATACACACAATGTAAAATCAAGCAACATTAATAAGGCCTTAAATGGTATTATAACATGACAAGACTGCCATTTTCAAGTTAAATTGACACCTTCCGACCTCAACCGCCATAAAAGGTAAAGGGTTCCGTGTCATAAAATTAATAACAATAAATCCATCCTTGTCAGATGTCTTGCCGCAGAGCGGGACGGACGACGCTTCCGGTGACGTAAATCCTATGACGTCAGTAACAGGTGCGCTTACCCCATTTTGACAGGAGATTACTCGTTCTTATGATATTATATTTGGATTTGTGGTGTTGGATGGCCCATTACACTAAATAAGTGAGTACGTACAGGTCGGGTGGCCAGCCATGGAATTTTTTGTTAATTGACGGTGTTGTCGTAGATGCTTACTTGGTGGTAAATTTCCTTATCTGGAGGTCGTCTAGGTAGGTACCACCGCAGTACCAGATATTCTGCCGCTAAGCAGTAGTGTGTAAACATTACTGTGTTCCGGCTTAAAGGGAAAACCAGAAACAGCTAGCGAAATTACTGGGCTGTTGAGACTAACCATCTAGTCTCAAAGTAATGAGCGCCAAGGCAGCGATGCTCTGGACTTTGTTTTACTACTCAAAGTTCTGTGTATCGCTGCAATAGTCATGGACAGGCGTTATCTCTTAACATAAGGAGAGCGACTCGTTCGTCTCATTACTGTTACATTAAAAAAAAATGGTAAATCATCATACATCTAATTTGGAATGGAACTGGCTCTCAAGTAAGGCTGCCGAGACTCCGTTAGGCGCTTGGCGGCAGATTTTCAATTTGACGTTGGTAGCTAGCCGAGTACCAGAAAATACTCTACCAACATGCTATGGTTTCGTCACGATGTTTTTTTTCAGTGGGAGTTCAAGTTTATTGTTGAGGTTTGAACCCACGCCTATTGGCATGTGAACCGACCGCACTAACCACTGGGCTATCATAGCTACACAGACAACATATCCATAGTAAAGGTTTCACATTAAGTACTCTTAACATCTCTTAACAACAGTCACTTAACATCAGGTGAGTTGAGATCAAACACCAAGATAGTCAGCCATATTTTTTTTTTGAATTTTTCTTTTACTTGTGCTGTAAGACTTTGCTTTTTGCCAAATTTCGTGATTCTAGGTCATCGAGAACTACCATATAGGTTTTCGACCCAAAACCTTTAGGGTACTACCGGTTGACCTAGAATTGTCAATTTTGGTTAAAAAAAAAGGTTTTACAGCACAATTAAATGAAAAATTCCGAAAAATAAAAAAAGTTGAAAATCAACCTAAATTTTTGTATCCTCAAGTTTTCGCAAAAATCTAAATTTGCCCATATCTTTTTATCGTGTTGACTTACAACCTTGATTTTTATACACTTCAGTATCTGGTATAAATTTCAACTTGGTAAAAAGGTCCACCTGTTCCTGAGAAAATCGGTGGTGGCACACAGACAGACAGAGACAAGATAGTGATCTTATAAGGGTTACTTTTTTACCTTTTGAGATACGGAACCCTAAAAATATGACAATATAATAAAATGTCAAAAGAGAGAATTTGTGATGGACAAAAATCAAGTCACAGAACAAGCGTTACGCTACTAGGAATGTAAATCTCCGTTGACCATTATTATAAACTCTATTTGACATTAATTCCATGACATAAATTGCAGGTGTATCGACAACTCGGGGCAAAGTGACTAATGGAGCGGCTGTGGCAGTGGCGCGGCAATTCACTGCCGAGTATCGTCATTACATTAACTGAAGGTCGGACTGCTATATTGGCAGTAGGTAAGCCTAACTGACGATGCCTTGATCCTTTGCATAATATAACTTGTCATAAAATTTTTGAAAGAAAGAAGAAAATTATTTTATTTTGTAACACAACCGAACACACAGAGCAAACAAACAGAGACAGACACAAAATAAGGGGCTCACCTCAGTATAATGCTTGTGCCCGTGTAGGTCGAACAAAATACACATAAAAATATTTGTAGGACTTCATCAGGATTCATCTTATATGTCGTGTAGTATTGTGGGCGTCTATCGGCTCGGAATAAATAAAAATATCTCCTTCGAATTCAATTTGTGTTTAATTTAACTTGAAGGTAACAATAGCAGCAAAATTAACGTAGTGATTAAAATAGCGATTCGCCGAAGACGTGGTGCGCTGGCGCCTCTCGGTTTTCAAATCCCTCTCGGGTCAAGATTACTCAAGATGACCGCCCCGCTTCCATAGACACGGCGCTCCGCTAGAGACAGCTGAGTCACTTTTTTTTAATTTAACATTGGCATATCGACGACGCACCCATGCGCCGTCATATTGAAAACAAATTACCAACAACAAAAACAATTATAATAAACAAAATGAAAACATGAGGCATGGAATCAACAATTAGGCTAATACAGATTATTCGTAAATGCCAAATGTTTTTTTCAAATCACTCACGTTTAACTACTTCGGATACTATAATGTCGGTCACATCTGGTGGCCATCTTCAAGGAGTCAAAGTAGAGCACAACGTCCAACGTTCAACCTGTCCATGACCATTGCAGCAATACACAAAACTTTGTGTAGTAAAACAAAGTTCAGGGGATCACTGCTTTGGCGCTCATTACTCTGAGACTTTCGATGGTTAGTTTCAACAGCCCTGTAATTTCGCTAGCTGCCAACCTATGCCCTGCAAACCTGAACACAGTACCGTTTACTTACTGTTTGGCGGCAAAATATCTCGGTGGTACCTACCTAGATGACTTCCAGCTAAGGATATCTACCACTAAGTAAATACTTGGTAGTAGACTTAGAATTGGACTTAGACTTATTCCATCTGATTTTTCTTAACTATTTCATCTGATACTGGCAAATACACAAAGTGCGACGTCAAAAACAAGGAAGAAAAACAATATAAACCTGCCTGACAAATTCAAATAAAACATGTCATGTTTCGCTTTTGTTTTCTCGCAAAATGTACCTACTTCAATTTGTTCAAGCATGGCTAAGTTAAAATGATTGATTTACACGTTATATGTTGTTTGTAAATTACGGATTTGTTTCGCTCAAGTACAATCTGACTGCGAGAGCGTCGAGAACTTCGACTTCTGTTTTTATCGCGCCCTCGTTATATTACTTTTGTTTTCTGTAGCAAGATGAGTTTAATCAATTTAATTTTACAAGAGCTACATGACATGTTCTGAAAAGGTATAAATTAATTTTGGCTTAAAAAAAATTTGAACTTTTTAGGATACTCATCTTTTATGGCTGACTACAACTCACTTGATGTTAAGAGACGTGTGGTTGAAGATGGTAAACATATCAAGCCTGGAATGGAACTAGCTCTCAAGTGTGTTTGTTCGAAATGTTTCAAATACCGATGTATCTGCGAGTCGTAGACGTGTATCTATTAATTAATGAGTTGAAAAAAATCCAAATTCGACCTGCCCCGGCTTCGCACGGGTACTAAGAATAAGTAGATATAGAAAGCTATCCTTCAAAGGTAGATAATTATATGCCACCGCGGACTATTTTGTAGATCTATAAAAGAGGAATATCCCACCATGTATTGTTTTATTGTATCTCAAAGGGATTAGGCAGCGTTTTCGATGAAAGCTCCCAGGTGGCTTGACTTTTTCCGACACTTCCAACAATTATCATCATATTTAAACCAATGTACGCAAAACCATGACAAATTATATATCTAAACCTTCCTCATGAATCATTGTATCTATTAGTGAAACGCGCATAAAAATCTGTCCAGTAGTTTTTTAGTTTATCTCGAACAGACAGACAGGCAGACAGACGCGGCGGATGTCTTTGATTTATAATATGTAGTTTGATACTCGTACTTAGATTATAATAAATATCATGGAAGCTGGCGTGGTTATGAACTTGTTTTACTTATGCGGAATCACTCACGTGTAATAATGCTGTATACTCCAACTATAGTTTCGTCCACATCTGACAATGGCCTTCTTCAAGGAGTTAAAGCAGGGTACGCGCGCGCGGCCTTCAAACATGAGTGATCCGCAGCAGCGGAGTAAAATTATTATGCATTAGTAATAAACTGCCTGTGTTTTTTCAAGATATCACAAGAGTTCTCTGACAAAAAATAACAAAAGATCTAGTGGTGATATAAAGTCCAAAAATGTAGGTTGAGCTTCTTCTCTTCTTCTTCTTAGACGGACCCTCTTGGCAGAGTGGTCGTGGCTATAGATGAACAGGGTTGCAACCCGTCGTCACCGCTGGTCCCCAGGGCTGCTGCACGTCGCGCGATGTCTCTCCACCTTCAATGCGGCCTTGCACAACAAGTCTCTCGATTGAGTCCTCTTTCCTGGAGATATGCCCATGGCCAAAGAACTTCAGTATTCGCTATTGCACAATCGACGAAAGTCCGTATGTGAAGCTCTTTGAGGATGGAGTTGTTGGTGCGGAACGCTGTCTAAGGAATTTTCAGCATGCGTCTCCAATACCACATCTCTAGTGCATCTATTTTATAGTGATCTTGTAATTTAAGAGACCAGTTTTTGGCCCCATAAAGGAAGATTGGAAAGACCAGACACTTCATTAGACGAACCTTAGTATTCCTGGGTGTTCGCCTGTCTTTCCAAATCTTTCCCAGTCGTATTAATGTAGGTTGATACTGAAATACAAAAGCACATTACTATCTAGATTCAGAACCGAGGCCAACGACCAAAAACTTTGTACTTCCCATAGAAATAAGAAAGATCCAAGGGCCGTGATTGAGTGAGGACCCTTAGAATATGTGAGAGGAAAAGTTTCCCTTTGCAAGTTAGGGCGAAGTCACGTTTCTTCCGATAAATTCTGTGATAAATTTCTAACATGATTTTCTTATTTATCACAATCCAAAGGGCTGGTTAACTTCGTGATTGGGTAGTTGGAGACGCAATTTGGATTTTTGCGGCCTAAAATATATGAGATGGGAGAAAAAGTCGTGATTTAGGTTGACTTGAGTTTTCATACAAATGGAATTCTGATTTGATTTAGTAGAACGTCTAGATAGATATTCTGCCTCCAAGCAGTAGTGTGTAAACATTACTGTGTTCCAGTTTGAAGGGTTCTGCAGCTAGCGAAATTAAATAAAGGGCTGTTGTTAAACCAACGAAATTCTCAAAGTAATGCGCGCCAAAGCAGCGATACCTTGGAGTTTGTTTTACTATTCAAAGTTTTATATATTTAGCTGCAATGATCAGACGTTATCTCTTATCAAGAGAGCGATACGTTCGTCACCTTACTTTTAAGAAAAAGAAAGTTAACACTCTTGAGACACTAGATTTATTATTCGAATTCTTATGTAAGAATTGTTGATTAAGGATGTTGAGACTAACCATATAATGTAATGAGCGCCAAAGCATCTACGCCGTGTACTTTTTTGCTACTCAGTCGAAGCTCTGGATACCGCTGCAGCCATGGTCATGGACAGGCATTATCTCTTAGCATCGTAAGAGAGCTCGTTCGTCTCAATACTATTGCAAAAAAAAACACAAATGTTAACAAAGGAATGTTTTTTTTTAATGTACAGTCTGTGTCAATTAGGATGATGTAAGGATTCTAACGATATCCCATACATCCAATTCTGTATTTAAAAGTTAAGGTGGAATAAAGAAACTCATTTTTTTTCTATAGCTGTCAGGCTTGATGTTTGACCACAACTCACCTGATGTTAAGAGATGGTGTGGTCGAAGATGATAAAGCACACCTAGCCTGGAATGGAACTGGCTCTCAAGTGAGGCTGCCCGAACACGCCGTTAGATGCTTGGCGGCAGATTTTTAACTTGAGGGTGGTAGCTAGCCAGCCGAGTACTAGAAAGTACTCTACCACCACGCTATGGTTTCCTCACGATGTTTTCCTTCACCGACAGCTCAAGCTCATTGTTGGGGTTTGAACCCACACCCTTCGGCATGCGAACCGACCACGCTAACCACTGAGCTATCATCACTATTACACACATACATATACACGTTACATACACACATACATGAACCCTAAAACAACACACATTACACTCCTTTTTTTAGCAGTCGTGTAAAAAACAGCCTCCATTGACTCCCGCCAGGGGCGCTTTTTTCCATTTTCTATACAGATTTGTTTTGTTTTAATAGTTTCTTAATCTATATAACCGTGTAAATTGATATGCAAGCCGCTCAAATAGTCGATTAAGATCTTCGTTAGACACACCGCGAACACTCCATAAAAGTAATATTATGTTAAATAACATACCTACTATGTTAATTAATCTTATAACATACAAACTGACTTCGTGTAAAAAGCTTTTACAGCAACAGAACACCTGAAAACCTATGCTTTTTACTAAAAAAACTTTCATTCAACTCAAAAGATCTCTCGTACCCATGAATGAGAACTGCATTTGAAAGGAATATTTTACTAAAGTGAAACGGACTCGAGTGTCGAAATACTCGTAGTTCCAAAGATCTCTAAAGTAAGAACGATCCAAAGATTTTAAAAGTTAGGATATGGCATCTGAACATTTTCATACAAATACGTCTGAAGAAAATCTGCGCCATTTATTAAAATTTCTACTAATTATATCGCTTCGTAGATAGTTGTCTTGATGTTTGTAGCGATGATAGCTCAGTGGTTAGCGCTGTTGGTTCATACAAAGGCCGTGAGTTCAAATCTCAACGATGAGCTTGAATTGCCGGTGAATGAAAACATCGTAAGGAAGCCGTGGTAAAGTACTTTATAGTACTCGACTGGCTACCTCAAGTAAAAAATCTGCCTCCAATCATCTAGCTGTGTGTTCCGGCAGCCTCACTTGAGTGCCAGCTCCATTCCAAGCTAAGTGTACTTTACCATCTTTGACCAAACCGTCATTTGACATCAGGTGAGCTGTGATCAAGCCAACTAGCTTGTCAAATATAAAAAAAATCTAACATGTACGTAATATTATCATCACAGCAAATGAGGAAGTCATTTACCAAAAAATCTACTCGTGAATGATTTTGCATTGGAATTAAAGATACTTATAAACAACACTTAATCGGAACCATAAACTACTTATCTTTGGTACCAGCCGAGAATCACATTTTATAAATCAGGACATCACAGACTATTTTGGTTTGACATTTATTCCTTTCAACCACATTAAACATCAAAGACATATAATGGCAATTAGTAGCCCTATGTGACAAGTACTGTACAGTATATAATCTTACTTATAAACTACCTCTTGCATGTAAAATGCTGACGCAAAATGCCGACGTGAACTTTCACGCGTAAAAATCAGACAGGCTACTTCAAGCACAGATTAATTTTAAACAATGTTTATAAATTAAATTCTAAATTCTAGTCATTAATTAGGTTAATTATACTCCCCTTTTCAAACACACATAAGCACGCTACCTCACAACGAAATACCATTGTATTATTAAAAATGTTCAAAAAGCCCTGTCCTTGAGTAGAAATAAATCAATGCGTAACCTAAAGAACGATGCCATATTTTGTTGATACACAATTTCAAGTGAAGGTATTTAATATAATTGAAATACTGCTTAGAACATCTTACAGTTTTCAATAAACCGTATACAAGCTGCTATGAGAGGTTGGGTACAAAATATAACATTATTAAAAGGGAAAGCTTATCTAATCATCATTACAATCAGCCAACATAAATATTCTACTAATAGACAAAGGCATCTTGTAAGGCCAATCTTTAAGCCTCTGCCACTCTTTTATGTATGTATGTATACCTACTCCACCAAATCACAGGGCGTCTTAGAATTATTTATATGATAAAAAAAATAGCCATTAGTGGTTAGGACGTTCGGGTCACAGGATCCAGCGCTTGAGTTCAAACAATGAGCTTCTACTGCCGGTAAAAAAAAACTCTTAGGAAAACGCCAAGCAGTATTCATTCCATGTTTGCTCGCTGAACAATTATGAACCTGTAAAGCGATCCAAGTTAGTCTATGTTTCGGCGACGTAGGTCATAACGGATGGTACACACTGTTTAAAAACTTTCGTTTTAAGACTGTGGAATGGGTAACAAAATGAATAGACGTATTTTTTTTCGAATGCTGCCCAGCCCACCTTAATTCTTCGTTTGGCTTCACTCTTAAAAGAATGTAGAGATAGTGAAGGATACTATACAGGTCTCCTGATATTAAGCATCAATGTCTCAAACTAAGGAGCACACACACACACATCATCAGCCATAGAACGTCCACTGCTGGACATAGGCCTCCTACTGGGGGGGTTTTGCCAATACTTGCCACGCTGGGCAGGCGGGTTGGCGAGCGCAGCTAGGTATGATTGTTCAAGGAAGACGCTGCTGCCCATCTTCCGTATTACATCCCTTAGCCTACTCTTACGGCAGCCACGGCTAGAGAGGGTGGGGTACTATTTTTACGCCGGCACCACCACGGTAAAACTAAGAGCGCAAAGCCGAAACGTGGACACTCACAGCGGGAATAGTCCACAAGCTCAAAGTCGCTCAGCGTCAGATTTGCTTGGCATTTCTCTGAGGCATCGTATCCGGAACGATGTAATTCGCCAGAGAACTAAAGTCACATACATAGCTCAGCGTATTAGCTAGCTGAAGTGGCAATGGGCTGGACATAGCTGTCGCAGAACTTATAACCTGTGGGGTAGACGTTTTATGGTGATGTATGACAATATAGCACGTGGAACAGCTAGCTGTGAATGGAAGCGAAAAGCCCAAGATCGTGGCGTGTTTTTGGTGAGACTTATATCCAGCAGTGGACTTCGATAGGCTGATGATGGTGATGATGATGAAAACAGCTGATTACCCTGGATTCTTTTCTTAAAAATATATTCGCTTTAGTCTTTAGGACATAAGTCACATCGTTCGTCTCATAACTTCTTACCATAAAAAAGAACATAGTTACTATAGTTAGTTTATAATACCCTTGTCTTATCCACATGGGTAGCTATTGACATCTTTGGCCCACTTTTCACGGTTCAATGGTCAATATTCTTTATGTCAAGTACATACAATATCATTTCTATAGAGGTTATACAATTGAATGATTTGTTTTTAAGTCTATGTCGGATTACAATTTTAGATATTAAGTAATATTTAGGATAGATATTTTAAAAGTTGTCCTCAAGTTAGATAAATTTTAAATTAAATTCTAATCATTGTTGTAATCAAAACGATTTACTAAACAACTTTGAACACTATTTATTTTATACTATTTGAGAATTTAACAGCTTGGTTAACATTGTATATACTATTTTTTTATGGTTGACTAGCTAGGTGTTTGACCACAGCTCACCTGATGTAAAGTAACGATGTGGTAGAAGATGATAAACACAACTATCCTGGAATGGAACTGGGTCTCAAATGAGGCTGCCACAACACACCGTTAGGAGCTTGGCGCCAGATTTTCAACTTGAGGGGGACAAAAAAGAATGTGTTTAGGTATGAAGGGTACTGAAGCTAGCGAAATTAATGGGATGTTGAGACTAACCATCTAATGTCTCGTAGCAATGAGCGCCAAATCAGCGATGCCCTGGACTTTGTTTTGCTACACAAAGTTCTGTGTATCGCTGCAATGGTCATGAACAGGCGTTTTCTCTTACCAACAGGAGAGCTTCTAGTTTGTCTCATTATTCATTTAAAAAAAAATAGATTTAAAATGCTGATCAATCCGTAATTGTAAACAAATTTTATTAAGTATTAGTCTTTTTCTTTATTTTTTTTAATTTTAAAAATATGACAATGAATAAAGAAATCTCAAATTTTTATTTTTTTTAATTGAATCGAAAACTTTTATTTCATCACGGTAATTCATTTTCACGTAAAAATTCTTATTAGCATTTTCCTCGTTCCACGTTGATTTCATATGAAATTTAAATTTATAAAATGTGTAAACTGACCGCGCGCCGTAGGCCGTCGGAAAACTGTCTTTCCCGTTTTGAGTGTTGGAGTATTAGTTCATAACAGCAATTTTTGTGGGAATACACAAAATAATTTCTTTTCAGTTCAGTTTGTGTCAAATGTTTTTTATGATGTCGAAATTTTTTTATGGTTATGGCTATGTGTTTGACCACGCTCACCTGATGGTCGAAGATTCTTAAGCGCACCTGACTGGAACTGGTATCTTGTCAACCATAAAAAAGTAGGCTTAGACTATAAAATCTATTTTTAATATAAGTAACCCAAGAACACAGTAAGTATTACTTTTATTTTATTATAAGTACTGTGTCTGGGTGCCCTATATGTATGTTATGAAAATGTATTTACAAAAAACAAGTATCCAAGTAAAATTTTATCAACAATCTACAAGTTTTGCTTACTTTGGGGCTAGAGTGTGTTTTGTAAAGAAATATCCTACGATAATAATTTATTTAATTAATTTATTATTTTCATCCCACTATTATTAATTGAGATATTTGTGTCAACGTGTGATATATGAGTGTTTTATTAGTTTTTTAAGCTGTTCTGACTCGACTGGTTGCGATTTGATATACATCGGTAAGAGATAGGTAAGTTCGTCAGACAGTAGCAAGTCTGTCAATTTTCTACAGGATCAATTACGGAGAACGTGCAACTGATCTGTATGACCTACTTTCATCCAATTTTTACTACACAACCAATAGAAGACCACGCACTACCACTACCAAAGTAGAATTTCCTTGGACACGTTTCAAACGTTTTGACTCTACGTTTCTCATTCGTACGGGCAAGGAATGGAAGAAGCTACCGGCTTCTTTATTTACTGAAGATATAATCTAAATATCTTCAAGGTCATAGTGGATAGATATCTCCTAAATTTGCGTGCTTCATCTTCGACCACATCATCGGATACCATCAGGCGAGTTGGTGATCAAACGGGAACTTATACGTACGAAGGTGTAATAAATAAAATATACACAACTCATTTTTTTTTGGAAAATATTTTGTTGTAAAATCATATATACAAAAATCTATGACTAAAAATAACTCATGTAATATTCATAGCATTTCCATCAATTCATAATTTACATACCGTCCACTTGCGACGACAGAGTGACATCACAAAAACTATAATTTTACAGACAACGGCTTTTAAACTCTTAAACTGTTGTCAAGATAGCTTTATTATTTATGAAGTGATTAAATTATAACTAATTTTGAAATAAAATATCAAAAAGGACAAAACACATTTGTAAGTAAATTAACAAAAACTTAACTTAAAAAAAAACGTATCACGTTGTTCCAAATAAAAAGTAAATTTACAAGGTGGCAAGTTTCGTTGTCACGTTGAGATGATGTGGAAATTTACATTTAATACGTGGTATCCTCGTGATGTTACGTTTTTCATGAAAACTTCACACTTCACACCTTAAAGCTTAGGTAACAACTGAACTGTCGCTATGTTGAAACCAACCAGATCACCAACCGAGACAGCGCTATATCGTGATCTTTTGCCTATTCTTTGTTGTTTATTATAGAAAAAAATATCCCTTCCTTGGACATAATAAAACGCGAGAACGCGATTCAGACTAACAGTAAAACGACAAAGTCGTATAATTCGAGATGTCACACTGTTAACGCACGTGGACGATATGTACACACGTTTATTGCGAAACCAAAAGCTTCGAAGCTTTCAGAGAAGTTCACACGGATTCTATACAGCTTTTCACGTTTAATATAAATTGTTTGAATTCGCATTAATTAGGGTAGTTACGAGTTTGCCAGAGTTTCCTATTCCGAAATAATTATAAATGTACATAATTATTGCGAACTATATTGGTAGAGACAGTTGTTAAATATATTATTAATTCAAGTTTACTTTTACTCCCATTAGCGATTCTAGCTACAAATTTAGGTTATATTTTAGACGTAGTGAGCAATATTACTGTAGAAACATTACTGTGTTCTAGTTTGATGGATGCTGCAGTTATTGATATATAACATATAACAACATAACCATAGGGCTTTTGAGACTCGTAATCTACTTGGTAATCGATTTCCTTAGCGAGAGGTCGTATAGGAACGAACAGATGGCGTTAGTAGTACAATAACATTATATCCAATGAATACATGTTCATTTTTTTATGGTTATAAAATGTTTTTTTTTTTTTTTTTACAGATAACATATCTAGATATGAAGTTAAATTAATATGTTAAAGCACAATTTATAAGCGTGATAGTTTTTCAGTAAAGTGTACCACAAAAATGCTCAGGTTGTGGGATAGTGTTAGGGTTCGTTTCGCTCGCCCTGATTATAGGTCTTTTGGGACTCGCAATTTACTTGGTGGTAGATTTCTTTAGTAAGAGGTCGTCTAGGTAAGTACCACCGCAGTAGCAGATATTGCAGTAGTGTGTAAACTTTACTGTGTTCCGGTTTGAAGGGTACTGCAGCTAGCGAAATTATAGGGCTATTGAGACTAACCATCGAATGTATTTGCCAGTATCAAGTATTTTAAGAAAAATCAGATGGAATAAGACTAAGTCCAATTCTAAGTCTACTACCAAGTATTTACTTAGTGGTAGATATCCTTAGCTGGAAGTCATCTAGGTAGGTACCACCGAGATATTTTGCCGCCAAACAGTAAGTAAACGGTACTGTGTTCAGGTTTGCAGGGCATGGGTTGGCAGCTAGCGAAATTACAGGGCTGTTGAAACTAACCATCGAAAGTCTCAGAGTAATGAGCGTCAAAGCAGCGATGCCCTGAACTTTGTTTTACTACTTAAAGTTCTGTGTATCGCTACAATGGTCATGGACAGGTGTTATCTTTTACCATCAGGAGAGTGTATCGATCGTTTTCTTATTTTACATTAAAAAAAGCTATAACGCTATTAGAAAAGTCCAAAAATGTACGGGATTGACATAAACTGTCAATGTCATGTGAACAGCTAATGTCGATCCCGTACCATTTCGCTTTTATAATATTAGTGACATTTTTGCTAAGCTCACCACAGCACCTATCCTGGAATAGGAACTAGCTCTCAAGCGAGGCCGCCGGGACACACTATTGGCGGAAGATTTTTTTTACTTGAGGGAGACAGTTAACCAATCGAGTACAATAAAATACCCTACCACTATGCTATAGTTTCCTCACGATGTGGCAGCTTAAGCTTATAATTGGTATATGAACACACGTCCTCCAACTTGTGATCCAACCCCGCTAACCACTGAGCTACTATCGCAATAGTTTTCGTTTATGTACGATTTAATCGCTTAGTTTGGAATTTACGTACTCTCTGACTCAATACAACCGTAGGGCCTTTACAGGGAATATTATTTAGATGAATATTCGAACATTCATGTTGATAGTGAATTTATACAAATTGCGCTGTTTATTAATGTGTGCGATGCCAGCTGGCAGAAGATCTTAGATCAACTAATGAGGTCACAAGTTATTTGATAACGTTATTTGAGGGGATTTTGTGAACATGTAAGCTACGCTAGCCTTTAAAACTGCGGTAAGTTATTGTGCTATGGTAGCCTAGTGACGCTACGATAGTATAGCGATTATACGGTAGCCTAGTGCGGCTAGGTTATCCTAGTGATGCTACGTTAGCCTGGTTAAGGTATGGTAGCCTAGTAAAGCTGCAGTAAGCTAATGACGCTACGATAATATAGCACTATTCCCTAATCTTAAAAGAATAAGGATAAAACAAGAGTCTACCGCTTGACCCTGATTTTGCTCGAAAGTACGCTAACGTAACTCGCAAATCTAACTGTATGTTAAATTATATGAAGAGTAATTGGTAAGTTATTTATCTAGAAAACATATTTTCTTATAAGTAAACGAATAATTAATGGTAGGTATGCTTGTTTCATTTTTTTTTTGTCCTTGTATTTAACTTTAAAAAAAGCTAATATTTCTGAAAAATACACTAATTTTAACCGACTTCAAAAAGGACGAAGTTAATTGTTTTTTTTTTTTTATGTATGTACACCGATTACGCTGAGATTTATGATCCGATTTACGTGACTCTTCTTTAGTTTGATGCGGAATAGTTGCCATTTGGTCTCATAAATATTTAACATAGTTTGGCCCAGTTGTTTTCATTTTATGAACATTTTTTATAAAAATGTTTGTTTAAGTGTATGATGTAATTGTCATTGGCAAGACGTTTTTGAATCTTAGCGAGTCTAGCTAGACTCATACTGTACAAGTGTTTCTTGGCGTGAACATAAATTAACTAAAAATTAAATATAAAAAAAAACTTTAAAAAAAAAAAGTTGTGTTTTTAGTGCTGATGTTTTTTTCTTGAAGTAGGTTTTACTTCTTTTTTAAGTTTGTTTTTAAATAGTAAAACTATCGTATTAATTCCTATTTATCGTGTTTAGCTTGTCAATGGACATAAAATGGGTTTGATTTTTTTTTTAACTTTTACGTAGATTCTAATTATAATTTATTTACAATATCGTGGCTAAAATCCGCAGCCATAATTTAACATCACCATTCCGCGACGCTTGTATTTAAATCTCTCATCTTCGATAAGAATCGCCAGCGTTTCTTCGTAGAAACAAATAAACCCGGAACAGTACCGACTGAGACACGTCGGTAATTCCCCGGTCCAGCGAAGCGCAAAGTTTAACAGGACCGCCCGAGAATGGACGCTTTTGTGGACTCTTCGCGAGACAGCTCAGTAAATATAATTTTTCTTACGCTTCATGATTTTCTGGCTTTAAAGGTATTATTTTATGAGTACGGACGCTGGTGTTTGTATTTGTAAATATATCTAAAGAGTAAATAGACATAGCAAAATTATTTTAAACTATCAGGTAAATTTTATAGGTATTTTAGCGATGATATAGCGCTCAGTGTGTAGCGTGGTCTAACCACAAACCGGTGGGCATGGATTCAAATCCCAACAATGAACTTGAGCTGGTGAATGAAAACATCGTGTCGATTGGCTAGATACCTCCCTGAAGTTCTTGTCTAAAACTACTCTACTCTTTTTAATTTGACATTGTATTATTGTTTGAAATGGTATTTGAATTTGACATATTATTTTGTTTTCTCATTAATCATACTAATATTATACAGGCGAAAGTTTGCGCGTATGTAAGTGTTCTTGTATGTTTGTTACTTCGTTACGCTCAAACAGCCGGACCAAATTTGATGAAATTTAGTAAGGCAGTAGCTGACACCCTGGATTTACACATAGGCTACCATTTATCCCGAAAAATGTAGCAGGTAACACCGCGGGCACAGCTAGTTAATGTATAATTTTGTGACATAAGTGTAATTAACTATATTTATGTCAATAAATGATTTGAATTTTTGAATTCGAGGGTGATCTAACTTTGTCACGTTAAGGGTAAAGACAATTTTCCTTTAGCGAGTGTTAGTCCAGAGAACAAAATAAATATCATCTAACAAATGCTGCAAGCAACTATTTCAACTTTAATATACTAATGCAAATGTGCGAATGAAAAACCTTGCATCCAATTATACTTTCATTCGATCTTATTCCCGGGATAATGCAGAAAAAACCAATTGCAAGTTTGGCAATAAATTTCAGTAGCACCGCTCAACCGATCTAATCGTACTTTGTTTATTTCTTTCTGATATGTTTGGTCTAATACATGAGCGAATTACATTTGCAAAATCAGTAACTTTGACATCAGCAGAATGAAACATAAAAACGGCACATTTACAAGAATTTTGAATAAATGCCATGCCAATAGCCAATTTGGTTAATTTAAACATCATCAGATTTCTAAAAGTTTATCTGTTAGTATATACATACGTATGTTTGTTACTTCTTTACGCTCAACAGATTTGGATAAAATTTAGTCTGCAGATAGTTGATACTGTGTATTAACACATATTTGATATTGTCTGTTAACACATATTATTTATTTCAATCCAGAAAACGCAGACAAATTAGGGTGCAGCTAAAAATATATATTTATTTGCATGCGTTGAGTATGTGGGGGGAAGGATGTTGTGTGTGTATGTTTGCATGTGTGTATGTGTGTGTGTGTGTGTGAATGTCAGAGTGTATGAGGAATGAGCGAGAGTGTTTGGAACACTCGTATCACGAATACAAATTTTCTGGCATTTTATCAAGATCGCCATAATCGATTTTTGTGTTCAAATTAGTATGATATTATTATGTAGATACCTATATATAACTTCTGGTGTATGATGTACTTTGTTTTAAGAAAGTGTAGAAATAATTTACTGTGAAATAAACTGTACCATACATTTTATTTGAGGTCTATAATTTTTCTACGAAACAGCATTTTTTATGACCTTATAACAAATGGTGTTCAAATTAAATAGATGGCATCATCATTATAATCAGTGTATAATAATTCACTGACATAGGCCTCTCCCTGAACACGTCTCTGAGCCCGATCTTCGACCCCTTAATACCCAGAGACTCGATAGAGTATATACGTACGAGAACTGACAATAGCTGAAAGAGGAAAAACAATGATTAAACGCCAACATCTTAACACTTGAACCACGCGTACTATCTGTTCGAATCCGTTCTTATCGCAAAGCCGGGATTCAGGGGAATTCCTTTAGAATCGGAATAATGGCTCAGATGCTTTTGATATACGCTCGAGATACTTCTCGATATTCATTTCCAAAGACAATACTTAGACAAAGCGCGTGTACTATGTAGGACATATAAAATAAATAACATAGAAAGCGACTGCATTCCTCAATAATCAAATTTTATCGAAACTGTGGATGTGGAAAGGAATCCAGTACCTACTGAAGAATTCTCTACCGTCTTAGCTGATTTAATAATGAATCAAGCGTAATCAGAATTTTTACTTAGTAATATAAATGATAATATAATGTATCTTAAACAAACTTTACGCGAACTGTAAAAATCAAAAAAAAATATTTTTCTATTGATTATTTCAATCATCATCTATCTAAAACTATAACGAGACAATTTTATTCTTATTATCTTCAATATACACCGTGAAAGTTTGAACAGCAGCAATGTTGATACAGGAGGTTTAATACTCGATTGTCGTTCCAAATAATTTAAAAAATAGATGATTAATATTTGACCTAATTATCCTGAGCAAACAGAAAAATACGGACACTCAAATCACGCGCTTCGAAAATGACACGGTAGTCGCGCGCGGTTCCAGATTAGATAATAGTTACAACGTAGTCTACGTATCGTTGTCTTGCGCTAGCTCGGTGCGTAAGGCTTCGCTCTGTACATAAATTCTGGAGTCTTGGGAAAAAATGTAACCAAGGTTTTTTGTATTTGTTTCGATTTTATTTCTTTATACGTTTCATAGGACCACTAACCAACACGTCTTTAAATATTTTTAATGTTCAAACTGTCATCCCGTATAGTTTACATTGAAGATATTTCGCGATAAACTAGGAAAGCACGTCACCAATTCTACATCTGATATTAAGTGATGGTGTGGTCGATGATGGAAAACACGCTGGAATGGAACTGGCTCCCAAGCAAGACTGTTCTTTATTTTATCAAAATCGGTTCCGGGTAAGAGGAGTGAGGACAAAAAAGTGGGCATAAGTTTAACCATGACTCATAGCGCCACGTATAGTGTACAAGGTTCAGCTTACACTGGTTTTGTTCCTAAAACAACACATAGATTTCTTGAATTTGAAATCTATGTGTTGAACTGGACTAAGCGAGCGAAGCCATGGGCAGCAGTTAATTGTTAATAATTTTGTTGTTATTGTAACTAATAAATCTCGTCAATAATTTAAGTTGCTAATAAAACTGAAATGCTTAAACGAAGAAAACAACAAAACAAGGAAATGAACCTTGATTAAATCAATTAAATCGCATAGACACAGAATGATGCTATTTCTCAATGTCGCTAGTTCATTTATTATGTTTAAATTACTGCCTTGGTTTTCTGTCGCATTTGAAAAACAAGAGAAGGACGGGAATCTTAGTACAATTTATTACGACAGCATACTTCCCTTTATAAGACAACATCAACTTCAGTACTGTGAACTTTTCATTGCAATTCCTATTAGGCAGAAAACGATATAACTGTATATCGTATGCCCGCGCATAAATTGCATGTCTGTCAGTTTTCTACCGGATATACTTTGGAGAGTGAGGTTCAGATCTGCATGGCCTAATTCCACCCTGCCCATTCTTTTAACGGACAACTAGAAGCTTTAAACAGCGGCACCGCTTCATGGTAGATATTCCAAAAACTCGAACGAAACTATTTGAATCTATTTTCATTGTACGAACAGCTAAACAATGGAATTTGTTACCCGAGTGAGTGTTCCCTGATAGATACAATCTGGGTACCTTCAAGTCGCTAGTGAATCGGTTTCTTCTAGGCAAGCGTGCTCCACTATAGGCCGCATCTTCGCTTAAGATCAGGCGAGATGACGGTCAAACACAAGCCTATCTAATATTTAAAAAAAAGGTATATAACTACGCTTATTGAACTACGTTTCTCGTTGGCCACACCACCACTTATCATCAGGTGAACTGTGGTCAAACATCTAGCTTGTCAACGATAAAAATTAATCTCCGAGTGCACAAGACATAAAGAATAAGTATTATTTTCTTTTCTATGGTTCAATTATATTCTACTTTGCGACAAATCCGAGACCCTCGAGTTCGAATCGTTAATGTTTATTAACAGTCTTTGTTCCCGCACAAAAGGGAGAAATTAAAAATAGCCGAGCATTTTTTTTATGATTTTGAACAAATTACACCAGCGTTTTGTGTTTGTTCAACATCACGTAAAATTGCCTTCGCTGTTAAAATACGAGAGCAGCGTTTTTAATTTGGACTCAATTTGGGTGAAGTTATCTTTTTTATTAGTATTGTTAAATATTTGCTTTGTAAATGTTTTTTTATTTATTATGTTTAACAAGTTAGGTATTTGACCACAGCTCATCTGATGTTAAGTGACAGTGTGATTGAATATGGTATACAAACCTAGCTTGAATTGGAACTAGCAACCTACTAGAACTATCAAGTGAAGCTTGAACACACCGTTAGGTACTTGGCGGCACATTTTAAACTTGAAGGTGGTAGCTAGCCTGCCAAGTACTAAAAAGTACCTTATCAAGCTAAGGTTTCCTCATTTCCCTTTACTGGCAGCTAAAACTCGTTGTTGGGGGTTGAACTCAAGCCTTTCAGCGCGTGAACCAACCGCGTTAACCTTGAGCTATCATCGCTACAAAATAAGTCTTACATTTTATGCGAGTTGTGAAATCAACGTAGTGCTTTGACCTGCTATTTTACAGAAACCATAATTATTTAGTTTGGCGTTAGGAAATTGCTTATGTGTAAAATTATACTAGTATATACTATCAAATGAGCATTCAATGGTATCGCCGTGCTAGTGCCACAGGGACGGCAACCTGTACAGTATCAAAGACTTGCGACCCATGTGTAGGTTTAAGGGATCTCTTTAAATGCCTACGTATAAACACTCACCTACACTATCAAAATCAAAATCAAAATCAAAAGTCATTTATTCAGTTTAGGCCCTGGTAAGGCACTTATGAACGTTAAGTTACATGTTTGAATCTACCACCGGCTCGTAATTACACTTCAACTGAGAAGACTCCGGCAAGAAACTCAGCAAGGCATTTTTTTTGTGGATCTTTCTTTTCATATTAGGTTACAATTTACAGTAATAAATATTAATACATACATTATGCTTACTACAATTGTCACTTAGCCAGGGGGATGCAAGTGCAGAGAGAAGCTACAACAACCATATACTCCTGTCTTCCACGTAATGAGCCACCTTATAGTAGGCTTTGTCAATTAACCTCTGCTTTATAAAATCTTTGAATTTATTATAGGACATTTTAGTTACCTCAAGTGGGATTTTATTATAGAATCTAACGCAATTCCCGAGAAAAGACTTATTAGCTTTAGATAACCTGAATCTAGGTGTCACAATTTTATCTTTATTTCTTGTATTTAAGTTATGGCGACTACTATTAATTTCAAATGAATTTAAATTTTTCCGGACAAACATAATGTTTTCATAAATGTACTGTGACGGTAACGTTAATATCTTAAAATCTTTAAATCGATTTCGTAGTGATTCGCGAGGACCCAAACAATAGATTGCGCGAATTGCACTTTTTTGCAGAATAAAAATAGTTTTAAAGTCTGCAGCTGAGCCCCACAGCAGTAGACTGTAGGACATTAAACTATGGAAATAAGCAAAGTAAACCAACCTGGCTGTAGCCACATCTGTTATTTGTCTAATTTTTCTAATCGCGAAGGCAGCGGAACTCAATTTACTAGCTAACTTTTCTATATGAGGACCCCATTGTATTTTACTATCTAATGTTACGCCGAGAAAGACTGTTTTATCCACTAGATCAAGTCTTTTACCATCGACTAAGATATGAGTGTCCCTCTTAGCAACATTGGGGAGAGAAAACCTTATACATTTTGTTTTACATGAATTAAGCATAAGATTATTGGCGGCAAACCATTTTGATACAGCTGATAAGGTGTTATTGAGCTGTGTAAGGTCTGTATCTTTTCTATTGTCTTTAAAAATTAACGAGGTGTCATCAGCAAATAAAACTATATCGGACAATTCATTTACCATATAGGGCAAATCATTAATATATGCCAAGAACAAGAAAGGGCCTAAGATTGATCCTTGAGGTACGCCCGTTTTTACTAAGGACCCTAGGGACGTAATACCGCTAATACCTACTTTTTGTTGGCGACTCGATAGATAAGATGATATAAGATCAAGTGCCACTCCACGAACTCCATAGTGTTGAAGTTTTAGAACTAGGGTGTGATGATCCACGCAATCGAACGCCTTGGAGAGATCACAAAATACGCCAACCGCATCCTGTGAATTCTCCCAGGCCTCAAAAATATGCTTTAAAAGTTTAGCACCAGCGTCTGACGTTGACCGGCCTTTCGTAAATCCAAACTGGTGATCATGTAAAATCTGATTATTGACAAAATGCGTTAATAATTGATTTAGTATAATTTTCTCAAAGATTTTGCTTAACGCTGGAAGAACAGAGATAGGTCTATAATCGGAAGGATTATTTTTGCACCCAGATTTAAATATTGGAACGATTTTACTATGTTTCATCAAATCGGGGAAGGAACCATTAATAATACATTGATTAAAAATATCTGCTAAAATAGGTGCAATACTAGTTATAATTGAATGTATAACTTTAACTGATAAGCCCCACACTGCCCTAAGATATGATCTTACTAACATCACAACGCTGATACCTACATATTATTATTATTATTAAACCCATTTATTTTCATCAATCTTAAATAACAATATTACTTAGCAATGCAGATTATTTAAATATTTATTTGTGTTGTTTGACGCTGGACCCCAGACTGGGTATAGGCCTCCTTCAGTTTACTCCAACTCTCTCTATCCCTTGCTTTTATTTGCTATTCTTTTCCTGCTGTGGCGATTATTTCGTTAATCCATCTATTCTTTGGACGTCCTCTGCTCCTTTTACCAATTGGTCCTTTCCATATCGTTGATTCTAATGTCCATCTTTTGTCTTTGTATCTTGCTAGGTGCCCTGCCCATCGCCACTTTAGTGTTGAAGCGTATTGCAGAGCATCTATGAGCTTTGTTTTATTTCTTATGTATTTGCTTCTTATTCAGTGTATTATCCTTATTTTTAATAGACTTCTTTCCATCGCTCTCTGGCACGTCACGAACTTAGTTTTTATTTTGGTGTTGCATGTCCAAGTATGACAGCCGTACATAAGTACTTTTAATATAATTTACTAGTTTACGCCAGCGACTTCGTACGATTGTCTCTAATCAGTAGCTATATGAAATATACTTTACTACCTATTCTCATACTCTATAAATATACAAAAAATTGGAGAATTCGAGCTGTTTCGGAGGATTGCGACCACAAACACCGTGACACAAGATTTTTATGTATGGATATAAAAAATAGATGTAACTTTTTTTATCAGCCAATTAGTACCTCTAAATTATATAAAGCCTGGAAAAACTTTTCCATGCAATATATGTAGGAACAAAATACATACCTCAAATGTTCATATAAGCTAACCAAATTTTAAGTTAAGTTACACGAAAACTTCCATCCATTTCTAATACAGACTGCAGATTGCAGTCTTCGTGTCTTCAGTACATCTGCTACGTTAACTTCAAACTTCTCAGTTTGGCAGCATATACGAGTATATACATTCTGGCTAATAGTTGGCACTAGTTGATAATATCTAAATTTACATAGAATTCAAGAACTGAATAGCTCGCTAGGCTCTGTATTGGTTGTCTAGTTTCTTAATTAAATTTTAAAATATCTGGTGTCTGCCTTCAAACTTACTAAGCAGTACAATACTTGTACAGATATTAAGTAGGTATCTAATGTTTTTATAGGTTCTCAAGTTGAGATTACACTTGGTGGCAGATCTCCTTGGCAACAGGTCGTCTAGGTAGGTACCACCGCAGTACCAGATATTCTGCCGCCAAGCTGTAGTGTGGGTATTATTGTGTTCCAGTTTGACGGGCAGCTAGCGAATTTACAAGACTGCTGAGTCTAGCCATCTTATGTCTGAAAGTAATTAAGCGCCAAAAATGCCTTGGACTTTCGTTTTGTTACTCAAGGCTCTGGGTACCGTTATAATGGTTATCTCTTACTATCAGAAGAGCGTCTTATTCGTGTCATTACTTCAAAATAATAATAAAAAAAGTGACAAGCTAGGTGTTTGACTAAATCTCGCCTGATATTAAGTGTCGGTGTCAGAGGTGAACACACTTACTTAACTTGGAATGAAACGGGCTCTCAAATGAGGCTATTTGTACAAATACAAATATTTTATTTATAACACCAATGTTACAAGTCAATTCCGTAATATCATTATTAAAAGAGTTTTAAAACACCGATTACATGTCAATGATTAAAAAAACAATGTCAAAATATGTCATACAATTCAGCCCTTCAGCTCTCGAAACAGAACTTTACCAAAAGACCTAACGTCAACAATATGGATCAATAGTTCAATTCAAGTAATTTAAATAAATATTGCCAATTTTTGATACAATTAAAAAATAAAACTCCATAATCAAATCACAAGGATTTGGAACATTCTTACAAGTAAATCACTGAAGCAAACTTTGTGAACATTCACAATACTTGTTTTAGCTGAAAACTTGTTCTTCATAACAATGGAACGTACGTTTTATTCTCAGCACTTAACTTTAAAACAAAGTTCAGAGCTATATTGTCTTTATGAGTTGAAGTTTGGGGTCCAAGACACAGTATTCTAAGAAATTACAGTTACATAAAACTCATATTAGAAATTAGTTAATTTAATTACTTTAACTTTTTTGACACTAATGCCTTTAAATTTGCTTCCATGGTAAGAGACAATTTAAAATTGGTAAAAGATCAAAGAATTCGTTACGATGAATGAGGACTTAAAACATGGAAGTCGGAAAGACTTCTCAGTATTAAAAAATTTACACGTACTATGTACCCATGCACGGCCGTCTCTAAGATACTAACACACCCTGATTTATTTATTAGCTAGAAAGATATATTTTCCACACGCGTGATATCACGAATTATACGATTTTTCGTTTTATTGAAATTCTGAATCGCGATCTAGCGTTCTATTATCTCCAAAAACAGGATATTTTTTTTACAATATATAACAAAGAAAAGAAAGAAGAGACAAAATATCACGATATAGTGCTGTCTCGTTTAGTAATCTAGTTGGCTTCGACACGGTGACAGTTCAGTTGTCACCTAAGCTTCGAGGTATGAAGTGCTCTCAGTTTTGATGAGATACGTGATATTACGTGGATACCGCGTTTTAAATGTCCATATTTGCACATCATCTTCAATGTGATAACTAAACTTACCTTTCATTTGGAACAATGTGTTAATTTTCTTTTTCAAGCACAATAATGAAGTTAATTTACTAACGTGTTTTTTTTAACCTTATGCACCGAGCTAGCGCAAGACATAACTGCCACACGTAGACTACGAAGCAACTGTTATCTAATCTGGAACCGCACGCGACTACCATGTCATTTTCGGTGCACGTGATTTGAGTGTCCGTATTTTTGTGTTTGCTCAGGATAATTAGGTAAAATATTAACCACCTATTTTTTTTAATTATTTGTGGCGACAATCGAGTGCTGAACCTCCTGTATCAATATTGCTGATGTCCAAACGTTCACGGTGTATATGTGACAAAACAATGTTTAGGACATCCCAATTGTAGCCAGATGTTATTCCGCCTATACCTAGTTGGAATACTAAAGATGCTGATACTGAAGTATGCCATAGTTGGGAGTCAATCCCGAAATTGCGAAAAAATATATTTTAGTACATGTATGTATATCCTAATATTTCGATATGAACAGCAATTAGAGAGTTAGTCGCGTACCTATTAAAAGTTGTACTCAACTTTTGGCATACAATTATTTTCGTAGATACTATTACCTAAGCCCGGATACTATACAACTCCGAAGTTTACCCTCGTTTTTCGGGATAAAAATAGCCTATGTGTTAATCCAGTGTAAGTTATTAAAAGTGTTACAGAATCTTCCGTATAGTCTTAGCCTATAATCTGTTTTTCATTTCTAGTTGCCTGGAAGAGATTAATGTCGGCCCTATCGCTTTTACCAATGGTACTAACTCATAAGGTTTTTTTGTTTTCATTACATTATTTCATTTCTGATGTATGCAATGAAAAGTAGCGATGATAGCTCAGTGGTTAGCGGGTCGGTTCCCACACCGAAGGACGTGGACTCAAACCCTAATAATGAGCTTGAGCTGCCGGTGAAGGAAACATCGTGAGGAAACCATAGCACGGTGATAGGGTACTTTCTAGTACTCGGCTGGCTATCTACCAAAATATGCCACCAAGCACCGAACGGTGTGTTCCAGCAGCCTCATTTTTGGGCCAATTCCATTCCAAGCAAAGTGCGTTTGTCCATCTTCGACCACACCGTCACTTAACATCAGGTGAGCTGTGGCCAAACACCTAGTTTGTCAAACATAAAAAAGTGTCTATTTATCTAAATATAAGAGGAAGACACTCTCGACTTTCTTTCCTAAATTTTTAGTTAACCCTATAAAACTAGGCAACATTGTCTTCTACATGTAATTACACTGTCGCCCAAAGATGAAGGTAAGCACCAAGTTTGTCAGTAATTTGACAACTTCTAACAAAGGTGTAGCACCTTGCATTTGCATTTATATGAGAAGCCATAACGACTTCCCCTTGAATTTAATTTCTAGCCTTACAATAGGTGTTCAAGTAAATTTACCGTTTTAATTCAAGCTTCAGGAAATGGACGTTGAACAATCATGATTTACAATAAAGTCTCTAAGAATTCATATTTTGAAGAAATAACGATAATTAGAATTGATGGGAATGAATACATTAAAAACCAATTTTTTTTGTAAATTATATAAAGTACTTGTCGAACGCCTATTCCGATTCACCCTTATTTTAAAACAGTCCTACTGTTGGGCGCGAGTCTCTTATCATAGTGAGTAAGGTAAGGTCGTAGTCCACCATGCTATGCCCAAGTGATTGATTGATTGATTAACTCTTTATTGTACACACGAAAAATTATACAATACAGAATAAATAAATTTATTTAATAGGTGTAACAACTGGCGACCTTATCACTAAAAGCAATCTCTTCCAGGCAACCTTAGGATGTAAAGGATCAGAGGAAGAAAATTACGGGGTGTGTCAATAACGAGAATATGCATACAGGGAATACAAAACTATGACATAAATATATCTACATTCTAATTATAATATATCTTAATACATAGCTTAACTAACTAGAAACTAGAAATGGTTAATGAACTTAGGCACTACACACACTAGCATTCTTCTATTTAAACTAGTGAATGAAGCTTAATTATTAATTTCGTCCACATGTTAAGCCTTGTATCTTGTACCAACTCCAGCCGTTCTTCTCAATTCAGAGTACCCAAGAAATGTAAATCGACCGACCGTTTTCGAGGCTTAAAGCCATCTTATAGCGGAGATAAGGCGAGGAGCAGGTGTAGTAATTCCAATTTATACTAAAAAGGTAAGGCAGCATTAGAAGGTTGTTTCAAAAAGTGGCATTATTTTTTGACGCTACGATAGCTAAAGCATCCAAGGATTAGTTATATTGAGTTAAGACTAACTAAGAAGTTAAAGGACTTCTAGTTTGTGTTCAAAAATATTCACGTGCACTCGACCATGTCCACGAATTTTGGCATTTTGTACATTCTACCAGTGTCAAGTCTTACACATTTTCATACAAATAACAGAAATAAGTCACATAAATTATCTTGTCATGATGTTTTGGGGTGACATGTTAACTCTGACGATAAGTTTGACTAACCATGCTAAGCCAATGGTACCACTGACAGTGGTAGCCATGTAATCAGTGTTCTAAAACTCAATGTAATGATATTACAGAATTGACTTGTAACATTGGTGTTATCAATAAAATATTTGTATTTGTATTTAACTTTAAATAAGCTTTAATAAAAAGCTTTAAAGTTTATTTTAAGGTGCACGACAAATCACTACTTGGTGCAATTAGACCCTAAGTAGCAATCTACGGGTTGCTGCGGTTTGCATTTCTGTTATCTGACAAATAAATATACGCCGGGCCGTACCATGTTAGTTACCGATAACATTAGCGTTCGAAATAAACATTAGATGAACTAAAAATATGCGGGCATCGAAGAGTATGAACGTTATGACAAAGGAACTTGCCACCACTACCTTAGAACGGCATGACCAGACTCGACTGTGGCTTGTGTGACTTTGACATTGATTATCATTAATATGGAAACACTTAACACTAGCAAATGCGCATAGTGCGACGTCAAAAACAAAAAAGAATAATCTGAAATTGATTAAGATTTTTTAAGCCCTAAAAACGTCACGATCGTTAAGAATCTATTTATGGAACAAGAAGAGCAGAATGGTTGCCGATTTTACACTCTTATATGTTTTGAATTTCTCTTCGTTCTAACTAATCGGTAATTGACACCTGCACAGTGTTAATCAGAACGTTAACATGAGACAGTAAACCTGATTTCATTTTTTCAAGAAAACGAAAATTTGTCGAACAAATGGCTTCATTTAGCTTGCATCTTCTAAACACATTGCTGGTTTCATTCCGAGCTTTCATCTATTAAGATCTTACGGTGCGAAATGGCTCCTTAAAATGATGGCATTAAGGAACACATTCATTTGTATTAAGTTAATTTTATTAATGCTAAGATGTCTTGAGGTAGCATGCCAATAGCAGTATGGGTGTTACATCGGCATAGTAAGTCGTACGTAAGTTTATTCGTTCTCTCGTAACTCCTAAAGTGCAAATCGTATTTTTGACAAATGAAGTTTTCATTCATTGACTAGTCAGGAGATAGGGAACAGGGGAGTAAACGAGAGAAAGATCATATTTTGTTGGTTTTTGAATACAATAAATTCTAAGCCTCAATTATTTTTTTTAGGTAAGCAAGCTATCCGAGAGCTTATTACACGACTGCCTAAAAAAGGTTTTTGTTTTGTTTTCCTAAATAATGTTTTCAGGGCAAGCCCTGAAAACATTACACCCAAAAACTATGACTATGACTATAAAGTCATAGTCATAGTTTTTATTGATAACATCAGTTACAAAACAAATAAATTAAATATTAAAAAAAACCGGCCAAGTGCGAGTCGGACTCGCGCACCGAGGGTTCAGTACAAACCTGTAGGTATATAAGTAAAAGTTATGGTATTTTTTATGGTAATTTATGCTTTTTGCAATTCTTCCTTTATCTGTGCTATAAGACGTTGCTTCGTACCAAATTTCAAGATTCTGAGTTCACGGTAAGTACCCTTTTTTTATCTGGTTTTGATTCCCTTGCGAGTGTCGAAAATTTGCAGCATAAACGGCTGTATCTTTTGATTGCGTTGGCTTCGAAGTTTGATTTTTTCACAGCTCCAAGGGACAATAGACTTGAATATTTGATATAAATTTCAGCTTGATACCTCCACGTGTTCTTGAGAAAAAGAATCTTGACAGACAGACAGACGGACAACAAGGTGATCCTATAAGGGTTCCGATTTTTTCCTTTTGAGGTACAGAATGCCTAGTATGAATACAGAATGGTATAGAATGCCTGCTCGATAAGCCAAGTCTTTAGTTTCTGTTTATACGATTGTCTAGAGCACTTCTAATCTCTTGCGGCAGGCTGTTGTATATGGCCGGTGCCGTCACATTCGCGTATGTATGTGTGTGAGTATCTCTATGCCACCAAAACTTTTAAATGCCTCAACAGATTTGGATGAATGCAGAGATGCCATTAGAATCTTTACATCACCCCAAGTGACGTTAGCTATATTTCTATTATATCACTTTCTCCATGATTAAGGCTCAGAAACATTTAAGGATTGTATTACGAGCACCGTATAATTATATTATTAATTGCAATGTTTTGCACCATTATTCTGTGTCAAGTGCCCTTACTGAAATACTCAAAGACTAGTTCATTAGCGTTAGATGAGCTCATTAGAAGCGCATTGAAACGTTGCTGTGTGCAATTATGAGAACATAAGCACTGCGCGCGGATGTTCGTGAATGCACATTCTTCGTTAGATTACATGTGAACGTGAGAAAAATCAGTTATTAGCTCAGTATTAACTCGAGTTGGTTATATAATTACGTACACGAGTTATTCGAGTTTCTTTTAATTAGGGCGTGCGAAGCGAGCCCTAATACTATCCCACAACCTGAGCATTTTTGTGGTACACTTTACTGAACAACTATCACGCCTATAAATTTGTGCTTTAACATAGTAATTTAACTTCATATTTAAATGTGTTATCTATCAAAAAATATATAATTTTATAACCATTAAAAAAAATGAACATTAACAATTTTGTATTCATTAGATAGAATGTTATTGTACTACTAACGCCATCTGTTAGAAAACCAAAGAGTTGACATCGCTGCAATAAAACTAAACTCAATACCCAAATCATCATCATCATCAGCCGTATGACGTCCACTGCTGGACGCTATTCCTGGCTGCTACCGTAGCCAGGAATAGCGGAGCTGCTGGGGACTGGGGGCCTGGTCTTTTTTGTACTTGTCATTGCCAATACTCGCCACGCTTGGCTAACGGGTTGGCGAACGCAGTTGGGTGTAGTAATATCCGGAAAATGCTGCTGCCCATCTACCGGATGACATCCCTTAGCCGACTCTTACGGCAACCACAGGTAGAGAGGGTGTGGTACTATTCTTACGCTGGCACCACCACGGCAACTACACACGGCAAATTCAAATACCTACATTCTATTCCTACCTAACAATCTGCTCCCTAATTACCTATTAATGAAAACTACCTGAAACTTGGCAAGTGTTGCCTACACAAAACAGCGATAATTACGTACGCTAAACACTGAAAGTGTTTCATTAAACACTGTAGCTATACGTAAGCTGAGATAAGCTTAGTTTAATCTGGTTTACATTTTGGCAACACCGGACATTTCATTCAAGTCGTTAGACGAAGTTTTCAGTTGGAGTTTCTTACCTAAGTAGGTATCTGTAAGGGGACTATTCATTAACTACGTCATACGTTGAAAGAGGGAAGGGAACAAAGTGTGGCATCATGTGACAATGGGTTATGACACCTATGTTTTTGTAGCGATGAGAGCTCAGTGGTTAGCGCGGTCGGTCCGCGCGCCGTAAAGCGTGGGTTCAAACCCTAACAAGGGTATTTTCTAGTACTCGGCTGGCCAGCTACCACTTGAAGTGGTAAATTATTTATATAGATAATTTTTATATTTAATTTATTTTTATTTATTTGTGTGTCTTCATATTATTTTGTGTATATATACGTATATGCATAAATATTTTTGTCTTTTTTATTACCGCCCGGCACACTCGTGCGTGGCGTCACCTGCCGGCCTCGACGGAAAACCAGCGCCGGCTGGTTGCAGTCGGCATTATGCTGAGTTGAAATCGGTTTGTGACATGAAATGTATTTATTTCTTTTTGTTCTTTTGGGTTTAATTTCTTTTTTATTTATGTTTGTTAATTTTTTTGTATATATTGTTAATGCATTAGAATATTGTTTTACGTCATGAATAAAGTGCTGTCTATTGTATATAGTTTTTATTTGTTTTTCAGGTTAGTGAACCCTAAGCGTATAACCTTGTATATGAAAACAAGGCCTGAGATAGAGTACACAGCAATTAGGTTCTTGCTCCAAGATTTCGAGCTCAATTTAGCCGTCTTGGAGCCTTATAAGCTGCAGTCGTTAACAAGGCTGGCGTGCATACTGTGATATCCAATTACTTGGCGAAATGAACGCAAAATTGCCTCTTTCCTTTCTATAACTAGGGTACTGCCACAGAATAAGTGAAAGTAGGAACGACTTCTAGCATCCAATGGTATATTGGTATATATGTATAATATATGTCGCAGGCGACTTGTATGATTCCGCTTTTTACAAACGGCGTCTGTTTAAAAACCCTCGCAGTTATGTAATATGCCGAAGGCAAATTGACAACTTGTTTAATCTTATTAAAGAGTCATCTTATTATTTATTAAAGAGTAATCTTATTTAAGAGTAAATTAATACGTGTTTAGGTCCTTCTCAAGTACCCGTGCCCGTGCCCGTTTCCGTGTCCGTGTCCGTGTCTGTGTCCGTGTCCGTGTCCGTGGCCGTGTCCGTGTCCGTGTCCGTGTCCGTGCCCGTGCTCGTACACGTTCCGTGCCTGTGTCTGCGTAGATAATTATTACGATTGGGGGAATAAATGTCAAAATACAAAAAAAAATGACAGACGAACGGTTTTAAGTACTTTCGGGTAAGCCCTAAGAATGAACCTTAATGCAAATTACGATAATAAAGCAAAACTGTATCGTCGTTTTGTATTTTCTTACACATAAAGTCGTTATTTAGGCCACTTCGTTGTCTTTTGTTTCATCGTGGACCCAGTCCAATTTCTCGTCGTTCATTCAGTCTGTCTTCATTTTATCTTCCTTACAAAGTGTACAAAGTACTTATGCAGAGATTACCAACAGTTCCGCCCAGGTACAGAATTGCACTCGTTCAAAACTTTATGCATTAAACTTGCAATTGTAGTTTAGCGACAAACAGTTAAAAAATTTCAACTGACAGTTGTTTTCGTAGCTATTTCAACTTTGTTGCATAATTTTACAATTTCAATGGACTGAGCTGGAAATCGCTTTGGAATTTTATTGTTAATTTTTAATTAGAAGGCGACCATAATAGCCCAAAATTAATTTTAAATTCTTAACATATTCTCATATCACATTTACACACTCTCATTATACATCAAAAAAGCAAAAAAGAAAAAATGCAAAAAAGTTGCCGACAAAGGCTCATTTTTAATTTCATGTAGTATGTATTTATGTATGTATGTATGTATGTGTGTATATGTGTGTATGTATGTGTGAGTGTGTGTACGTGTGTTTGTTTGTAAATATGTGTGTGTGTGTATGTGTATGTGTGCGTGCGTGCGTGCGTGCATGGGTGCGTGCGTGCGTGCGTTCGTGCATGCGTTTTATGATTGACATTCTAAGTATTTGACCACAGCTCATCTAAAGGTAAATGACGGTGTGGTCGAAAATGATAAAGCAGATCTAACCTGGAATAGAACTGACTCTCGAGTGAAGTTGCCGGAACACACTGTTAAGTAGGTATTAGGTGTCAGGTGGCAGATTTTCAACTTGACGGCTAAAGACTCGTCTTTCTTTGCACTAAACGCACGATGCGAAGCAATACGAGGCCTAGCGTGTGTTATTCTCAGCTTTGTCTTCATGAAGAAGGCCACCGAACGTGGCCAAAACAATAGTCAGAGTATCCAAGATAATTAAACGTAAGTAATCACGCAGTAGATCGAATCAGAAATGAAGAGATCCGTAGACGAACTAAAGTAGCCGACATAGCCCAGCGGATTAGCAAGTTGAAGTGGCAGTGGGCAGGGTACATAGCACGCAGAACTGATGGCCGATGGGGCTGCAAAGTTCTGGAGTGGAGACCACGGAGCGGCAAGCGCAGCGTAGGACGTCCACCCATAAGGTGGACAGACGACCTAATAAAGACCGCAGGAACGCGCTGGATGCGAGCCGCTTCCAACCGGTCTTTATGGCAATCAATGGGAGAAGCCTATGTGCAATGGACATCGTACGGTTGATGATGATGATGAATCATGCACAAGTAAAACAAATAAGTGTCAAAACTACGTCAGTTTCCACAGTAAATACAATGTTGGTTGGTAATGGAGCACGTACGTCTAAATCTTCACTAAAAGTTACAAACTTTCACGCACTTTTGGGCGTTTTCGGCGGTACGTGTGTATCATAAATTTGTCTAGTAATTTCTAATTTTACAAAATAGCTTTCGAAATACATTACTGAAAAATAATATTTTTAGTTTATGTTTCATTCATAAGAATAACTTATGATGTATAAGAAATGTAATAGCTGTGTGGAAAAATGTCAAAAGGCGAGAGCAATATCATTAAACTAGCTGATACAAGCGATTTCGTTCGCGTAGTAGTAAAATAAAGATTAAAGTCTGTATGAAACTTCTTATTTTTTAAGTATATATGAATTGTAAATATTAGTAGATAAGCTGCGTGGTTAGAAACAAAAAGTGTACTTTATCACTATTTTTTAACTCTTAAAATGACTGAGTGAACTTTCATCCCCTATTTTACGCCCTTGTTTTATTTTTTAGAGTGATATAGTAAACTTTTGTTTAGAACCATGAGCACATATATCATTTTTACATTTCCAACCGAAAAATTACGATGTTGCATACAAACTTTCAACCTTCACTTTCACCCCTCAGAGGATGAATGTCCAAAAATACCTTCTTAGGCACCACTTACGACATTTTTTAAGGAACATTTGTGCAAAATTTCATGCTTCTAGGCCCAACGGTTTGAACTGTGTATTGATTGATTAGTGATTGGAACATAAAGCATAAATAGACTAATAAAAATATTGCATTGTTCAAAAGAGAGGTATTATTTGGATAAACACTCCAATCATTTTCGTAATCTACGCTAAAAAAAACACAAACTGACAGTAGCAATAACCTACTCGTGCAAACGTGCATGTTTTTGACGTAAAGCTGAAGAAGACTATATGAATAAGATTCATTATTCTAACGGCTATATCTTCTAGTAAATATAGTTCTGCAATGAAAATTCTAGTTTCAAGGCAGCTAAAGGCAATAGGAAATTAAATTAATATAGAAATATCATGAAGGTCAACCCTCAGTAGAAGGAAATTAGCTGACAATCTTGTGGGAACATTTTCAATAAAGTCGTTTTCGTGCTCAAAATTTTTAGCAGCTTTAAAATTAAATATGATGTATATTTTTATGCCATTCAATTTCGGTTACCTATATTCACTCAGTCTATTTCAAGTCTTGTTTTCCTGATTTAAAATTTCTTATGCTTTCCCATTTCCCAAAAAACTATATTGGTAATGAAATCCTAAAATATAATTAGGAAAAAAAAAATGCCTGCCTGTATGTGGAGAAGTGATATACAAGTATGGTGAAACATGATTTTTCGTATTGCTTCTAAATAACTACAAATATCGTAATACTTCGTCCAACGCGATGCTATTTGGAATTAATAAAAACGGTAACAAGAATCGCCCATATTTTTTATTTAATGGAGAAGTAAGGAGACGAACGAGACGCTCACCTGATGGTAAGATATAACGCCTGTCCATGACCATTGCAGCAATACACAGAAGTTTGAGTAGTAAAACAAAGTCCAGGGCATCGCTGCTTAGGCGCTCACTACTTTGAGACTTTCGATGGTTAGTTTCAACAGCCTTGTAATTTCGCTAGCTGCAGTACCCTTCAAGCCGGAACACAGTAACATTTACACACTACTGCTTGGTCGCAGAATATGTGGTACTGCGGAGGTACCTACCCAGACGATCTCCTGCTAAGGAGATCTACCACCAACTACCACATCACATACCGAGTATAGTAAGAAATTTAATAAAAAACGGCAACCCCACTGCCGTCACCAAAATTATTTCCAGACACAAAAAACGGTGCGCGTTATGAAAACATAAATTTTAACAGCAGGTTGGAGTTATTACAAAAACCGTGTTTTGAAATACAACACCCTAAATTACACAGTGAAACTATTTTTTAGATGTTGACACTTTCATCTTGTTTGTAACTAATTTTGCCGCAATGCGGGTCTCTGAATCTTGTTTCTCTTAACAGATTTTTTGTAACCCCCGATGCTAAAGATATTTATGTAGGTATCTGTATCTGCGTTTGTATTTAAAATGAATTTGTTTATTTTATATATCTATTTTTTATTATATTGATATCTTACCTTGTGCGTTCTACCAGTGTTAAAATAAAGTAAAATCAGTCGTAATGACAAAGTCACATAAAGTAAGTCACAGTTAAATCTAGTCCATGGCCTTATAAAACAGTGGAAACTCGATTTTAAAAAAAAACATAATCTTTATTTTAAAAAAAAAATTATGTTTTTCCCCAAAAGATAATAATCGTTTATTTTCTGATAAATTTTGCATCAAGTTATTATAATTTTAGTTATGTTATAGTTTTTTAAACTACCCACCATATAGCTATTACTATGAATAGCTGGTGACGTAATTTTTTTGTTAAATTATGTGTTGAAAAAACGATAAGCCAATATCTCCAAACCTATATGACGTCTTAAAATTTAGGAATTAGAATCCCTGTAAAAATAACACAACAATTATATTACGGAAAGCGTTACTATAAAATATTTTCTCAAATATTAGCAACAACAAACTCCAGACGAAGGTCGGATTGTTTCAAAAATCTCAAGTTTTATTATTTCTTAAAAAGTTTTTTATTTTCAAGCGGCAAGGTCCAAACTCAATTTGCTGCTTGTTTACAAACAAAAAGGGGCCTGTTACAAGTTATTTCAAAATAAAACATTCTTAAAGTGGAAGCTTTTTAATTTACAAAGAAAAAGACATAAAAAGTGCATTATTTTTGTTTAGGAAATTGTACGTTAAGTACCACTTAACTTGGGGCGAGTTTTAATATTATTGGACACAAGCCGCGCCTCGCGGTGTTCACCTCAATGGTGATGAATAATGAAGATGGTGACAAAAAACCAACTAGTTCAGTAGCAACAGATTTGCATACATAATCTAGAGCTGGATATTTTTGTATGTAAATTCTCCTGATGATAAGATGGTGGTGGTGGTCTAAGTGGGAGCTGGGTCGTCGGGGCTCTTTAGCTCCTGAACATGGAACCAGAGGACCAGCGCCATCGAAGCCAAAGATGAGTCAATCAATCAAAATGAGGTGACTTACCATTTGAACATTTTGATTTGAATGTTTTGCTACAGACTGGACGTCGGTAGCTACAACAGGCTGCTGTCCGACCCCTGTTCTGAAGCAGCCAGGGAGTTTTTTATTTTTGTGAGTCGCCTACCTTGATTTTTTTGTGTGTATGCAGGGGAATGAATGCGTGTATGAGAGAGTGCGTATCTGTTGTGTGTAGGTGTTATTTTATTATTTAATTACTTGTAAAAAAACGTTGTAGAAAATACGATGGTATTGGCCATGTGGATGTCACAAAAGTCCCTTAAAAAATTTGAAATTTAAAAAATAACAATTTCCATATATTTTTTTATCAATTATTTACGGAAATCACACAAAATGATATGTTAGCCCGACGGTTCTCAAACTTTTTTGGCCCTTTCTGAAAGCAAAATATTTAACGCTAAGGTAAACAAAAACTGTTTCATTTGTATTTTTTATTGTCAGTGTTGAACTGTTGACTATGCTCCTGGCTGAAATGTCGAGCTCTCATATTACGCATTCCACTACTACTCTTTTACACTTTTAGTTACTTTTTTCACTTTAAGTTGAAATATTTATATGTATAGTTGGAATATTTATGTGTATAGTAACTATTTAGTTTTTTTTCCAATCTTACCAGTATTTCCAGGAGCTTTCACAAAGGCTTTGCGGGACCCCTAGGGTTCCGCGAAGCACACTTTGAATATGACGGTGCTGGCGTTTGAAATGCATTACAGAATACTCCTATATATAAAATTGACAAAAAAGTTTTACATCCAACATTGTACTACATTGAAGCATTACAAGATGAAATTGGATAAACTTTTAGAACTAGCGCTAAAGCCATAATGACTTTAACAATACCCACTGTTTAAACTCAGATTAGCAAACAAGTTTAGCTCTTACGTTCATGAAAACTTGGCTAAGTACGTCATGTTAGTGGAACGGTTTACTTAGTCAAAGTATTAGCTTAGGCAAAGACTAAAGACTGAGGGGAAAGTATTAGAGATTTACTTTTATATTTTTTATTGTTTGACAAATACAAATACATATCTATCTATACCTTTAAACGAGCAATTCTTGTATATATATATATATATATATATATATATATATATATATTCTGAATCTCGGAAACGGCTCCAACGATTTTCATGAAATTTTGTATCCAGGGAGTTTCAGGGCGAAAAATCGATCTAGCTAGGTTTCATTTTCAGAAAATGTCGTTTTATCCATGTTTTCAGCCGAGCAATGCTCGGTCAACCAGGTACTATTTTATTAATAACACCAATGTTACAAGTCAATTCTGTAATATCATTTCAAATACACAAAATATCAAAATAAAGTATCTCAATACACAAACATATCGAAATAAAAAATATTGTCAAATAATATTTAAAATTGCCTTGCCGTGGTGGTGCCGGCGTAAGAATAGTACCCCACCCTTTCTACCCGTGGTTGCCGTAAGAGTCGGCTAAGGGAAGATGGGCAGCAGCGTCTTCCTTGAACAATCACACCTAACTGCGCTCGCCAACCCGCCTGCCAAGCGTGGCGAGTATTGGCAAAACCCCCCCAGGAGGAGGCCTATGTCCAGCAGTGGACGTCCTATGGCTGATGATGTGATATGAATATTAAAAAAAAAAACAATTATTTATTAGTCATTTAATAATCTTTAGTTTGAAATACTTGTCAATATCATAAAATAAGGTCTCTAGCAGCCAAGATCTTAACTTGGTTCTGAAGCACGCGGTGGAAGGTGCATCCCGGCAGGAGGCGGGTACGCGGTTGTAGACCGCGGGCCCCAGAATCTACACCGACCTCTCCGATTTGACGAGCCGGTATGACAGTCATAATGAAGCTAGATTTTTGACCATAGTTCATGTGGTATTAAGTGACATGAACGCATGAACACGTGTAACTGATCTTTGCTCTGCCAAATGAGACTCTAACAGGCATAGTATTAGACTGATGATTAACTGCACTGAAAAACCTAATCTAGATAGTTAAGGTTACGAAGTGGTTTTCAACATATATCGAATTATATTTTTTCAAACGAACCTTCATATATAATTTCCAAGTGACTTAACACAAAACACCTCCCTACAAAACTACTTAATCTTATAAACTTCCAGCAAAGTGTAAAGCACCATCTATCAAGATAGACCTCAAAACTCGCCAGGGTGTAAAACCAGATTAAAAACAGAGACTCAAGTCACCAGAAGAATTTTTATGGTTCTATATTTTGACGTTTTGAATACACTGGTTACTGCAGTCAATCTTTTGTCTAATTGTGTGTGTGATAGAGTCTCATTTAGTTTTTCAAAAATATGCTTACACTACATTGTTGTCATACTTCAATTTTAGATGATTTTCCGTAAATTTATCATATTTTTAGAATCAAATTACTTAAGTCTCCAAAAGCAGACATTTAGTGTATTTTTGTAAATTTATATCGAGTTAATTGTTCTAAATTAAATTTTTACTTCCACAAAGTTCTTGAATATATCAATTGATCAACTTAATAAATTATTTATAAGATACTTTCTTTTAGTAGATAATTATGAACACTAGTATCGTTATAAGCTGCAATAATAAATAATTATCGCCTTAAGATCTTTATGCAAACCAATCGACGATATTATGCATCCATAGAGAATGTCTGCGTGTGGTTTTTATTATGGTCAATGCTCGCGTACAGTTTTCATTATCGTCAATGTTCGCGTAAAGTGTTCATATTCGTTTATGTTCGCGTACAATTTTCATCACAGGCCTTGTTCACATACAGTGTTCGCGATCGTCAATGCTTACGTAAAATATTAATTATCGTCAATGTTCGCGTACGGTGTTCATTGTCGTTTATGTTCGCATACAATTTTCATCACAGGCCTTGTTGACGTACAGTGTTCGTGATCGTCAATGCTTACGTAAAATATTAACTATCGACAATATTCGCGTACAATTTTTATCATAGTCCCATATTCATGTTCTGTTCTATGTTTGCGTACAGTGTTCGTGATCGTCAATAGTTACGTAAGATATACATTATCGTTAATGTTCGCGTACGGTTTTCATTATTGTATTAACCACAACAGAAACCAAAAAAAGTTCACGTACAGTTTTCAAACCAGTTTTCATTATCTTAAATGATAATAAAATTTAGAACTGTGCGAACAAACAGCAATATGTAAAATGTGATATCAAATATTGCACTACTTCATTACCTAATAATAATTACAATTTAATATTACTATGGTAGTTAAGTATTCAACTTTATGATCTGTGCGGCCTATCTAGTGGCATAAATCACGTGTGAACTGATTATGCGCTTGGCCAACTGTGAATTCACCGATTTAGGTCTAGTGATACGTGAGATGGGCTACGTAGGAACATTTAGAAAAGAAAAGGTCAGCTTCCTTCCTTTTTCTCAACCTATTGAGGGTGTTTTTCTAGGACAATAAAGGTATTACGAATAAATTACAAAAAATAATCACGAATAACTACAATGAACAATACATATTTAAAAACAAACAATCAAAAAACGTGTAAGAATCACACAGACACGATAAACAAATAACACTAATTTATAATCATCAGTGGGTCCAGCACATTTTTTACTTGGTGGTAGGTTTTGGCAGCCTAGTTTAAAAACCGTCTGATTTCCAATCTGGAGGTCCTGGGTTCAAACCTTGTGGCACGCACCTCTGTCTTTTCTAGGTTATGTGCGTATTGCCGATAAGTTCAAACAGTGACTATGTGATTTCTTGGCAGCGTTCATCCTGGATTTAAAAACACCCATATTGTACTTATATCCCACTAGCTGCACCCTGGGGTGTTACTCGCTATATTTTTCAGCATAAAAAGCACCTTATGTGTTAATCCAGAGTTTCAATGACCTCCATACCAAATTTCATCAAAATCCTGCCGTTTGAGCGTGCGTGAAGAAGTAACAAATATACTCACAAACTTTCGCCTTTATAATATTAGTGTGATAGTAAAAGTAGTTTATATTGAAGAGTAAGTCAGCGCTCTTAAGTCCACCTCCACGAAACAGCGTGCAGAAAAGTAACAAATAATTTTGATAAATGTACAGCGATATTACTTCCGTTGTTTCAGTACGCAAAGATAATATACAGTGCTATGGTAAAACCGTATCCGGGAAATAACATCGGTAGGATAATGATAGACCAGGAGCTAGATTTGAATTACAATTACAACGTAATACAAGATATACAGATATGTATATGGCGAGTCTGGGTGTTCTGTATGCTCATTACGTGGAAGACAGGAATATATGGTTGTTGTAGCTTCTCTCTGCACTTGCATCCCCCTGGCTAAGTGACAATTGTAGTAAGCATAATGTATGTATTAATATTTATAACTGTAAATTGTAACCTAATATGAAAAGAAAGATCCACAAAAAAATGCCTTACTGAGTTTCTTGCCGGAGTCTTCTCAGTTGAAGTGTAATTACGAGCCGGTAGTAGATTCAAACATGTAACTTAACGTTCATAAGTGCCTTACCAGGGCCTAAACTGAATAAATGACTTTTTGATTTTGATTTTGATATTATAAGTAAGTATTTACAACAAAAAAAAGGGTTTATGTATTCTATCAGTTACCTGGTTTCCATGCAAGCTTTGCTTAGTTTGGGGTCAGATGGCCAGGGTGTAATGTCCTACAATATTTATTTATTTATACCTTCAAGACTTGATAGATACTAATCCACTCTACAATGATCTAAAACTTACTTTCGTTACAGTCCTTTTTTAATAATTCTATTTTAGTTTTGAGTTAAGTCCAAAATAATGTTTTATATCGGACTTAACTCAAAACTTAAGCATGCTAACCAAAAAATTTAATCCATTATCATTCGAATTGATTTAGATAGCGGATAAAAATCATACAAATTTATTGTACTGTTGTATAAACATTTGGTTTGTCTTGTTTTTATGCGCGACATTCACGCCAGTTAAAAGTCAAGTAAGAACTTTAAACATTGATAATATTTACGCAACATTTATAAGTAAGGTCTGTAATATTTGTAGAATGACTCTTACACTTTTTACTCCTTAGCAGTAGGTTCTCTAAGTAAATTCTACCGCATTATCAGATGTTTTGCACCAAGCAATGTTTTCACGCACATTAAATTTGAATTAATAATATTTATATTATATTTATATAACTTAATATTTATAGTAACTGTTAGTTCAATTTTGTTTTATGTGATTATTAATTTTAGTACTTATATAGTCAATGGATGGAAATTTGAGAAGTAAAACCATTGCACCACATTTAAATACTGATTTTAGTTTGAACGGTACTGCAGAATACAGAAAACGAAATTACAGGCCTATTGAGAGTAATCTAATGTTTCAAACTAATGAGCATTCTGCACATCGTTTTGTTTCTCAAAGTTCTGGATACTGATACAGTAGTCATGGCCAAGCGCTATTTCTTAACATCTAGAGAGTGATTTTTATTACGTTAAAAAAAAAATACATACAATAGGTCTTTGCCAACTATAAACTTTCAATCATCATTGTCATCATCAGCCGTAGGACGTCCACTGACACAGGCCTCCCCCATTGATTTCCATAAAGACCGGTTGGAAGCGGCTCGCATCCAGCGCGTTCCTGCGGTCTTTATTAGGTCGTCTGTCCACCTTGTGGGTGGACGTCCTACGCTGCGCTTGCTGGTCCGTGGTCTCCACTCCAGAACTTTGCAGCCCCATCGGCCATCAGTTCTGCGTGCTATGTGCCCTGCCCACTCCCACTTCGACTTGCTAATCCGCTGGGCTATGTTGGCTACTTTAGTTCGTCTACGGATCTTCTCATTTCTGATTCGACCTTGTAGGGAAACTCCGAGCCCTCTTCATAGCTCATTGCAAAAAACTTTCAATAGCTGCCGTAAATTATAAATCAACCTACAATTTTCTAAGCCACTAGCTCCTAGTCTAACAAGTTAGCGAATCAATTTATAACAATAACAGCTGACACCATCTAATTAAGATTCATGATAGATGGGTACAAGCTTCATTAATAACTAACTGTGCCTCACGACTTCACTTATTTTAAATTCCCAAAAACGCTTACAAAATTACATTTTGTAAGGTCAATACATTCAAGAATTATTGAATTTTTTTTTATGTGAAAGTAATAAGACGAACGAGACGCTCTCCTGGTGGGAAGAGATGACGCCTGTCCATGACCATTACAGCGATACACAAAACTTTGAGTAGTAAATCAAAGTCCAGGGCATCGCTGCTTTGGCGCTCATTACTTTGAGGCATTTGATGGTTAGTCTCAATAGCCCTTTAATTACCATAAATTACCAAATATCATTACCATGTAATTATTGGTATTGTAATGGCTTCCTGTAATTACCATTATTTGCCTTTCATATGTCTTGAAAATATAAAAAAAAACCAATACTCTTATATTATATTTGTTTATTGTATTCGCAAACACTAGAACAAGCAAGCTCGAAATATGATAGTATACAGACAGAAAAACGACCTTTCTATTCGTAAATATGTATTTGGACGTAACCTAGCGTGATGAAATTGTTTTGCAGATGTCTATTAAACTTTCATTTATAGCTGAAAATACAGTAAAATTAATGCTTCTATCTTGTAATAGAACTAACTGGTCAAATGTGAGAAGAAGTTTTGTAACAAGAATATCTCTATCTTTTTACGTTTTCATATTGACATACTTTATTTTGACATTTTGTTTTTTATTCATTGCCCACGTAATCAGTGTTTTAAAATTATTAATGATTTTTTGAAATGACATGTTTACGGAAATGACATTTAACATTGGTGTTGTAAATAAAATTTTTGTATTTGTAAGCGTGTTCCATTCTAGACTAGATCGTTGCTTAACATCATCATATCATCAGGCAGGATGTAAGCAAACGCGGACCTCACATCACACTTCATCAGCCATAGGAAGTCCACTGCTGGACATAGGCCTCCTCCTGGGGAGGGGTTTTGCCAATACTCGCCACGCTTGGCAGGCGGGTTGGCGAGCGCAGTTAGGTGTGATTGTTCAAGGAAGACGCTGCTGTCCATCTTCCATATTATATCCCTTAGCCGACTCTTACGGCAACCACGGGTAGATAAGGTGGGGTACAATTCTTACGCCGGCACCACCACGGCAAACACGGCGACGCGAACCTATTAAGTTTTAAAAAAATGCACAAAGTGCGATGCCAAATACAAAGAAAAAGAAGATAGTATTTTATTATCTGTAGTAAGTGGTACATACAAATCACTTCCAGATAGCTACGTAGTTTTTATTCGAAGCTGGCACGTCGCTATCTCATTTCACACTTCGTCGTGCAGTTCGCTGGTATCCAGCAAGGCGCAGCGCCAACTGTGTCGACTAAATTCTGCTCCGTTTCCCTCTGAAATTACTATTATACCACATCATCATACTATTATACCAAGTTTATCTCGATTATTATCGATTCTATGCATTTTAAGCTACGAGTTAGTCTCGCATTTGTTATGCTATATACTGCGAAGAACCTGCTACAATATAAATTATAATATATTTCTTTTCAATGTAGGGCGTGTGTTCGATTCCCACTAAAACATGTTTGTTCTGTGTCTGGGTGTACTGTATGTATATACAAATAAAAAGTATATAAGTATTGACTGCCCCGTTGGCTCATTGGTATGTCTGCTTCAAAAGCCGTAGGGCGTGGGTTCGAATCCCACTCAGGACAAGCATTATGTGGTATAATCATAATTTTTTGTTTTGTATATATTCTAAGTATGTATTTACGAAAAAAAAGTATTTAAGTATTCTATCACCTATCGTATGCTTAGTGCGAGTTTTTTTAACTACTCGATCGCGTTAAAGTTAACTCCAATTTGTATGGAATTGGATCAGCGCCACCTAGCGTCACGTTAATAAACCTTATTTTGTGAGTGCGAGATTGATTGTTAACTTTACGATCGTGACCATCGACTAACTTTACCGAAGTGAGCACGTTAACGAGCTTGGATGATGTTTTTGCGAGTGCGAGTTGCAACGTTAGTCTATTTTGACAGTTAGATTGTAAACTTCTTCACTTCCGAGCAAGTTAACTTTGTCACGAAGCTTTTGGTAGTGAAACCGATACAATACGAATATCTTTTTAGAAAATAATTATTTTGTTTTGTTTTAATTGGAGAAAAAAATGGCAGGTTGTAACTTTATTGCTTGGAGAATGTTGTCGACGGCAAAAAGCAAGCACAGCAAGTCCTCAACCGATAATAAACACTAATAAAATGATGTATGGTGATGATGATGTATATCGTTTTAACTTTTTTCCACTACTCTCTGGATTTTGTATCACTACTGCCATCACTATTGAGCAGTGATATAAGGTCCTCCTAACGGTGGTGGTGGTGGTGGACCCACCACCACCACCGTTGGGATATAGGCATTGGTTATAGGCTTACTAAGATCTCCATGACTAGAAAATAAAAGTACAAAATAGGTATATTACAATACAAGTTAAATTCAACAACTCGTATTAAATAGGTTTTGTAAAGATCTTGATCTTATTCTTATTAGATATTTACTCATCCATAAAAGTTACTAACAAGTCAAATTGATGCTGGCTTGTTTTAATTTTTCATTTTATTTTAAATCGAGTTTTAAAGAATAATTTAAATTTGACTCACATATAAAGATACACACACAGTTTGTTTACATAATAAAATTCAATGTGACGCCAAGTGTAACACGACTATTTTTGATAGTACAACGCCTCCATACAAATAGCGTTAGAAAATCATTGTATTTAATTTGGTCGCCTTATCACATAAAAGCCACGTGCTACCAACATACGAAATAAAATAAACGCTGTACTCGGTGACCAAACGTCATTCGAATCGAATAACTAGTTTGTCACTCGCACTCAGACTTACTCACTTTACAACGTGACCAACGGATGCTCGATTTACGCTGTAGTTAAGTAATTCGATTTGTTTAGGAAACTCGCACTAAGCATACAGACTTCCATAATACAAAGCTTTGCTTTGTTTGGTGTTAGATGGCGCTGTGTGTAATGTTCTACGATATTCGTCGATTTAAATATGTTGGTATAAAAATCAATCAACTAAATCGATGTTTATGAAATTTCTATGGGATTATTATGAAAGTATATCCTTTCAAACAAAACGAATATTTTTTCCAAATCAAAAAGGAAAACAATAAACTCAAATAGTAATAGGCGGTTCGCACAGCAAGAAACAATAAATTCTATTTAACTTTAAGTTCCAAGTCGAGCTACTTGAAATACGAAATAAAAATATATTTTATTGCATAATATTCTCAATGTCATTCGGCGGGTCATCAAATCTTTATGGCGAAATGTGTTTATGGTAGGGCAGTAAAATGATCCAACCACTGAACGTTAGAATTGGGTTAAATGTGTTTTAAATTACTGGTATGATGTCCTAATAAAAAAGTTTTATATACTAAGAAGATAAATAAGTGTTAATATTACCATATGAAATAATAATGAATAAGAATAATTAGAAATGAGGAGATCCGTAGATGAAATAAAGTAGCCGACATAACCCAGCGGATTAGCAAGTTGAAGTGGCAGTGGGCAGGGCAGATAGTACCTACGCAGAACTGATAGCCGATGGGGCTGCAAAGTTCTGGAGTGGAGACCACGGACCGGCAAGCGCAGCGTAGGACGTCCACCCACAAGGTAGACAGACGACCTCATAAAGACCGCAGGAACGCGCTGGATGCGAGCCGCTTCCAACCGGTCTTTATGGAAGTCAATGGGGGAGGCCTATGTCCAGCAGTGGCCGTTCTACGGCTGAGATGATGATGATGATGATGATAAAGGTGATTACCATATGCTGTCATTTTCTTAATGTACTCGTATTTACAAAAAAAAATCTTCCCATCCTCACGTACGGTGCACAGGCTTTGTCTTTGGCAAGAGATCAGAAGGCTGCACTTGCGGTTTGCCAGCGAGCGATAAAGCGTAGTATCCGGGGAGTCAAATTAACAGACCGAATAAGGAACACGATACTACGCTCCAAAACCAAAATTGCTGATGTCAGACACAAAGCCGGACGACTGAAGTGGGACTGGGCGGGCCACGTTTGTCGCATGTCAAACGACCGCTGCGCGCTGGTCAGTTTGAATACCAAAATTTAAGCGACCTCAGTCGACCCAGACGAAGGTGGTGTGACGAACTAAATCATCATGATAGTTACTGGACCACCAAAGCCGATGACTGGGCGGTCTGGAAGGATGAAGGAGGCATATGCCCAGCAGTGAGATACAAGAGGCTCAAAAAGTATTCTATCAGTTATCCGTAAAGGTAACACTATCGTCTGCTCACTATCTATTTATATATTGTTTACTTTCTTTGGATGAAGATAAGTACCTACTTAGACGGGATAAACGAAAATACATACAAAATACCAACAATCGACCTCTGAAACATCACTGTAAGCTTCCATTACTTTTTATTACCGTTCACAATCAAACCTCAAAATCACTGATTACAAGCCATCCCCTACAAAACTACCTCTTAAATTAATCCCGTAATCCCCGAACAGTGCGTAAATTTCACAGACCAAAGAGGCTTCATGATAGACAACGCATTTCTAACTTTTAGTTAGGTTAACGATGCGTCAACACATAATAAACTCACACTAAAATAGGTTTTAGTTCAAAGACTTTTAATCTCAGTAATACATAATTTCAATGAGAATACTGCTAATATTAAATTTTTAAAGTTCTTCTTCACCAAAATAGTTGAATACTTATATAAATAAAGTAGGCACTACAAAATAATAGTTAAAAATTTCAAATTTTGTATGCACGTATTTGTTCCTTCACCACGTTGTGAGATTAAATTTGAATTATAGATAGTTTACACCCTGGATTTACACTTTTATCCGGAAAACGTGAGTCGAATTACGGGGCACGTCTAGAATTTAATCATAAACATACTATTTTTTTATCTAATCTTGACTCATCTTTACGAAGAGTATAACATAAATAAAAATGAATAGGTAGATATATAGGAGTGTAAGAATGAAATCCTATAAATTCATAAAATTTAAACAATTACACTAATATTATAATCGCGAAAGTTTTATGTATTTTGTTAATGATTAACAAATTTGGGTAAAATTGTGAACGGGTAAGCCTGCTAGACGCAGCTAGCTTATATACAGGAACCAAATATTGATACAAAAGAATACATACAACTTTATTGTTCACCAACAATCGACATATTGTAACATTAAAAAACTTAAAAAGATAAAAAAAACAACATCAAGACTAATTCTGATTCTGATTCATCCATGTTAATACTTAGGTACTAATTATTCGATAATAAGTTTATTGGTAATTGTAAAGTATTATTGAAGAGAAATATTTTATTAGCAATTGAATTGCGTTTGAATTAATTGGGGCCTAATTAAATATACAAGAAATAAGCAAGTTATTTTGTCAGTGCACAGTATAGTGTCACTTCAACATTTATGACACGAGCTATTTCTATAAATCTAAGTCTGTGTAATTTCCCCTGTTTAATAAGAGGGCGGATTTGCAACGGTAGCGCCATCTGCTGTCCCCTTGGTGCATTAGAATTACAAACTAGCAAATGTACTGTATAATAAAGGGAGGGATAATGTATTGGAAATAATTAGTTGTACAGATTGGAGAGTATTGTTTGTATAAATGTGGTGAAGGAATGCTTAGACCAAGTTGTCGTAAATAAATAAATATCGTAGGAAATTTCACACTGCGCCATCTAGCCCCAAACTAATTAAAGCTTGTGTTATGTGAACCAGATAACTGATAGAACACTTATATTATACTTTTTTTGTAAATACATACTTATAATACACACAGAACACTCAGACGCAGAACAAACATTTATCGTCACATAAATATTTGTCCTGACGGGAATCGAACCCACGCCCAACAGTCAAATGAAAGCTTACCTACAATAAAATTAAAAATTTTAGCTCAACAGAATTATTAATTATGCATGGTGGTAAGGTATTTCTAGTACTCGGTTGACCAGCTACCACCCTCAAGTTAAAAATATGTGGCCAAGCACTTAATGGTGTGTTCCGGTAGCCTCGCTTGAGAGCCAATTCAATTATTTTTTTATGGCTGACAGGCTAGTTGTTTGACTACAGCTCACTTATGTTAAGTGACGGTGTGGTCGAAGATGGTAAACACACCTAGCGGGGAATGGAACTGGCCCTCAAGTGAGGTTGCCGGAACACACCGCTAGATGCTTGACGATAGATTTTCAACTTGAGGGTGGTAGCTAGCCAGCCGAGTACTAGAAAGTACCCTAGCACCACGCTATGGTTTCCTCACGATGTTTTCCTTCACCGGCAGTTCAAGCTCATTGCTGAATCCATGCCTTTCGGCATGCGAACCGACCGAACTAACCACTGAGCTATAATCGCTTAATTCTATCACCCCTATTCCAGGTTAGGTGTGCTTTACCATCTTCGAGCACACCGTCACTTAATATCAAGTGAGCTGTAGTCAAACAACAAGCTTGTACTGAAAACCATTGAAAAAAAAATTTGGCTGAATAAGTATTTTTACGACCTTATTTATAATTAAGAAAAAGTCATCAGTAAAGGAAAAATTCAAGAATCAAATGGATCTGTTTTAGCATTCTCTTGCCCGTAGGCAATTTGACGAACTCTGGAGGATAGCCCATTGTAAAGCTATCACAATAAGCGGAAGAAACTAACAATAATGAAGAAATAAACTCGGTTTGTTTCGGTCAAGTATCAAGATACTTTGAATTGAACAAGCTCCTTGTGGAAAAAGTTATTATTTCAACCAAATTCAACTGCTTTATGTTTGTGACTCTTCATTTATTTCTCGCTTCTCATTATTACATACACGTATGTACATATGTATGCCGTGGTGGTGCCGGCGTAAGAATAGTACCCCACCCTCTCTACACGTGATTGCCATAAGAGTCGGCTAAGGGATGTAATCCGGAAGATGGGCAGCAGCGTCTTCCATGAACAATCACACTTAACTGCGCTCGCCAACCCGCCTGCCAAGCGTGGTGAGTATTGGCAAAACCCCCCCAGGAGGAGGCCTATGTCCAGCAGTGGACGTTATATGTAAAATCATATTGTATTATGTTATTTTCTAAAAAGTGTTTTTCAACTGTCTACGTTAAAAAATGTATCCAAATTAATAACACGAATGTGTGCCACTGATATACCTAGATAAACAAATATATTTTTTTATTTTTCACAGCAATCCTGTCCTATCCTATTTCCTTCCTACTAATATTATAAATGCGAAAGTTTGTGAGGATGGTTAGATGTTTGTACTCTTTTACGTAAGAACTACTGAACGGATATAGATGAAATTTCGCACACATATAGTTTATGGTCTGGATTATTTTATAGGATGCTTTTTATACTGAAAACTCAACATACTTTTTGTTGAATTCCACGCGAACGAAGGCACGAGTAACAGCCATTATTACATAAAAAAAATAACTATTTTATTTTATTTTTTATTTTTATTTAAATTTGGTACAATAACAATTAGCAAACCTAGATTCACAATTAAAACATAATAACAACAAATAATACATTATAAATTTGCTTACCCAAACATTGCACACATCATTGCTAAGATTGCTTGCTTAATACATCAAACTAGCGACAACAATTCTAATTAAGATAACATCCGTTAAAATTTAGAGAACCATGCAATTAAGTCTGCTTTTAAAGTTGAATAGACTAAGATGAAAAATATCAAGCTCATCAGAACCACTACATAAATCATTATATGCCACACACATACGATGAAGAGGATTGTTACGTCCTATATTGTTTTGTGCAGGTGGAATACTAAAAAGCGCGCGAGCAGGCCTACGAGCAGATACTTTGCGAATAGCAAAACTAATATTGACTAACAATTGTTCACCCAGTACACCATTAGTTATATAACGATAAACAGCGGCCTTGTCGCATAGAGCGATATCTACCAAGCAACATTAGTATGGTTACATTTCAATATGAAGGTAATCCAATGTATTACATGTACACGCAAAGTCATCACTATTTTACTGGTGCATATACTGCACTTGAACGTGACTTGCTTCATGTGGCTTTGACTTATTTTAATAAAATAATGTTTAATTGATTGAATCAGGCGTTACTTTGCGGAAGTCCATTTTGAGTGTTCTAGATATATATTTAGTTTATTTTCGCGATTATTTTTTTATTGTTTATTTTGTTTATTGTTAAGCGGAAATAAACTATATATATATACCTAGAACATTCAAAATAATGTTATGTAATCGGGTCGTGACGCTTGTTATAAATGTAAATAAGGTCTTATTTCTATTTAACAAATTAGAACTCTCAGATTTGATTTTAATATTGTTAATTATGTAAATATTGTAAATTTATGTGTAGGTAAATATGAGGGATGTACTTATTTAAAACTATGTCGCATGTCTGTGGATAATTATCAGTTACTTTCTAACTGAGGGTGAAGTAAGTAAAAATCTAAAAGTAGAATATTTTTGGGATAAATAGGCGACACAAGTGGAAGAAGCGGTGCGGTGGGGGCAGAGGACGCTTGCCGGCGATCACTACGTGAGTGCCGGTAGAGCAGTCGGGGGTCATTGTTTTCTGTTGTGTAGGTAGAAAGGTGTTCATGTTAAAATTTAATAGATAAGTGACTTTTTCTTAAAGAGGTATTAAAAATGTCAAACGCTAGCAGGGAAGATGTTCTACTTACTCGGGGCCGCGCGCTCCAAGTAGTACTTTACTGAGGGTATAAATCATCTATAGAAGTAGTATAGTTGGAATAATTAATTCACGGATACAATTCTAATAAGATCTGGCGAAGCGTCACATTTCACACCATCGCTCTTCCCGTCCCGAAATGGTCCCGACGGAATGGCTAATTGATTAGGGAACCAATAAGATTATCCCGAGTGTCCCAGAGTAGTTTAAGTGTGGCATAGTGGAATCAAGCCAGGAGACCATTCCAAATAGTGATGTCAACCGGTTTAACGAAAACCTAAAAAAAAACCGGATTTTTTTCGGAAACCGATATGCACCGGTTATTTACCGGTAAAGCACACCTAGCCTGGAATGGAACTGGCTTTCAAGTGAGGCTGACGGAACACACCGTTAGATGCTTGGAGGTAGATTTTCATCTTGAGGGTGGTAGCTAGCCAGCCGAGTACTAAAAAGTACCCTACCACCACGCTATGGTTTCCTCACAATGTTTTCCTTCACCGGCAGCTCAAGCTCATTGTTGGGGTTTGAACCCACGCCCTTCGGCATGCGAACTGACCGCGCTAACCACTGAGCTATCAACGCTACAAATTAAGTTTGAGCAGCTCTATGGGGGATACCACACGCTACTAATTTATATATTAGTGTCCATAAATACTCACAAAACGTTTAAGTACAAAGATATCCAATGGAATACCGTGAATAGTAGTGTAAAACTTATGTTTAAACACATTTTGTGTCCATATTTTGAAGTAAATACAGTTCGACTATTCCATTAGCCGTCAGAAATATTTTATCCCATTTTTCGTAAGTAAAATGTGCTAGATTTGCGGGAACTTCGCTTAACTGGCAGCACAAATTGCTAGATTTAACGGAAAGTTCACGGTTTGTCAAACATAGCTTGATATTTATGACAACTCACGCTATAAAGTTTCGTATTTATTTTTGGTAAAATGTACTATACTTAATGTCATACTACATAGATGGGTACGGCCCCCTTAATGAAGTGTCACGCATTACGAATAACCACAGACTATTGAAAAGCAGTTTTGAAATAAAAATAAGCGATAACATTAAAAATTAAAGAGACAAATTTTGAAAAGTTTTGTTTAGTTTTGTAGCGATGATGGTTCAGTGGTTAGCGCGGTAGGTTCGCATGCCGAAGGACGTGAGTTCAAACCCCAACAATGAGCTTGAGCTGCCGGTGAAGGAAAACATCATGAGGAAACCATAGCGTGGTGGTAGGGTACTTTCTAGTACTCAGCTGGGTAGCTACCACCCTCAAGTTGAAAACCTACCGCCAAGCATCTAACGGTATGTTCCGGCAGCCTCACTTGAGAGCCAGTTCCATTCCAGGCTAGGTGTGCTTTACCATCTTCGACCACACCGTCACTTAACATCAGGTGAGCTGTGGTCAAAACCTAATCAAATCAAATCAAATCAATTTATTTGTCAGCTTGTGTAGCATAGAATCTTATAATATAAGCATAAAACGCCTAGCCTGTCAGATATAAGAAAAAAAAGTATTTGTAGCATTTCTAGAATCACTTCACTAAATTTTTACACTATGGTTCCGGTGAGAAACTAATTTATTTAATAGGACTGGGACAATATCGATACGTCATGGTTATCGGTAAAATAAGCTATATTTATGATTTAAAATTATAGTCGTACATTTTTTTTTTTTTTTATTTTTTTTATTTTTATTTATTGACATAAAAACGTTACACAGTTACATTTATGTCACAGACTTATGCATTAATTAATAAGAAAAAAGTAAAGCATGTCAAGTTCAAAATCATATAAAATGTCAAATTCAAATATTATGTCAAACTTAAATACAATATCAAATAGAAATGAAATATCAGGCTCAAATACAATGTCAAATTTAAATTTTACTGCAATGTCAAATACAAATATAATGTCAAAATCTAGAAACAATGTCAAATTCAAATATTCTAATAAGTATAATACGTCATAGGTCAGTAAGACCATCGTCAAGAGCTAAGTTGTCATGCTTCTTGCACCTGTCCCACTGATCAGTCAGATTTTCGCAATACAATAAAAGATTTGCTGACACAGTTTTCCAAGTATCTGTCAGAATATCAAAATCAGTGTTGACAGCAAGGAGCATATTGAAGTGGCGGCGGGCGCGAATCAACGGAGACATAGACCGCGCAACAGTACGACCCTGATCAACGTGGAAGAGGTTATGTGGCTTACCGCGCCTATTTGCCGGAACCCAGGGATTATCCGGGGCGAAAAACGAGGAGAGCAAATTATGCAGATGCAGAGAGTCGATAGACCCTCTCAGCACCTTACAGCAAAAAACCAGCTGGTCGAGTAGCCTTCTCACTTCCAAGGAGTTGTACCCTAACTGCCCTAGAAGAAACCTGGTTGGGTACATGTAAGGATAATACCCAAAGAGCTTTTTGTACAGAACCCTTAAGAAGACCTTTTGGACCTTCTCAAGCATCCGTGCGTAGGTGACATGATGAGGGTTCCATACACAGGCGCTCGATTCAAGTTTGCTTCTAACAAGAGCACCGTACAATGTTTTCAAAATATGTGGGTTGTCAAAGTCCTTAGCATTACGCAGAACGAAACCTAGACGTCGGTAAGCCTCCTTCGCAAGATCTGACACGTGATCATGAAATGTCAGACCGCGATCAAATATTACCCCCAGATCTTTGATAGAAGATACTCTGTTTATGGCTACGTTGTTAAGTAGATAATTGAAATGTATTGGATTTCTTTTGCGGTCAAACGTCATTATGTTACATTTACTTAAATTAAATTGCATCTTATTTGTCTCACTCCATTTGAAAATACTATTGATGTCCTTTTGTAGGCTAAGACAGTCGTTAGGAGAACAGACTTCAATAAACAGTTTAAAATCGTCCGCATATAAAAGGCACTTGGCGGCGTTTAACACTTTAGGCAGGTCATGGATCATGCAGGAAAAGAGATCAGGGCCAAGAACTGATCCTTGGCTTACTCCCGATTTAGTGTGATAAGGTTCAGATTTGTAACAACCATACTTCACAAATTGAAGCCGATCTCTCATATAGTCAGAGAAGAAGTCAAGGAGCCGCGGAGTGAAACCCATGGCAGACAGTTTATGAAGCAGTATATCATTATCAATTTTGTCAAACGCTTTTTGAAAATCGAAATAAATCACGTCGACCTGAGAGCCACGGTCCATAGCATTAGTGATAAATTCAACTAGACATAAAAGGTTTGAGTTTACGGAGCGGCCTGCTCTAAAACCATGTTGTTCGTCACCAAGCAGATGGTTTATTTGACGATACAACCCCCTATGTAGGACATATTCGAAAACCTTCGCCGGTGCACATAAAATTGCAATGGGACGGTATTGATCTACAAGTGTTTTATTACTATTCTTTGGAATAGGAGTCACTCGGGATATCTTCCACTGGGCAGGGTACTTACTATTTAAAAGTGAGAGATTTAAAATATGGTACAGAGGAAGAATGATATGCTTTTTATACGACTTAAGAATGAAGCCAGGTATGTTGTCCGGCCCTGGTGAGCTATTAGGCTTTAATTTATTAATAGCTCGCTCGATATCCACATGCGTTACGGAAGGTATGTTAACGTCACCGCACAAAACTCCGTTATCGCAGCAAGATCTACTATCTAGGAGAGGTTGTTCGTCCAAGAATACACTAGAAAAGTAACTTGCAAATGCTTCTGCGGCTTCCACACCTGTACATGACTTCCCTTGGTAAGTAACACAAGGCTCGAAACCACCCTTAGACTTAAGGCTACGCACATGACCCCAGAAACATTGAGGTTGAAGTTGTAGCTGCTTTTCTATACCCAGCATATGCGATTTGTATGCTTCAGAAATACGCGTCTTTAAACTCGAGCGTAGATCCGAAAACAAACTATATGTAACAACACATCTAGAATTTATCCAAGCTCTATGCAATCTACTTTTACGACGGATATCGCTAATAATATTCGCGTCGAACCAGACTGGGTATCGGTTGCATTTCAAGGCCGACCTTTTCTTTTTAGGGACTGACAAATCAAATAGCTCATATATAATATTATAAAAAGCGTCTGAGGCAGCAGCAACATTTTCGCACTCGAGGACCGGTGCCCAGGAAGTTTCTTCGAGAAGTGAGCAGAAAAGTGCATTGTCCATTTTGCTGAAATTCCAATCGCGCGACCCTTCAATATTACTAGGTTGTAGGCGAACGCCATTACTATTGCGTAATCTTAAATTCACCACTATCTCGAGTCCTGGGTGATATAATTGGTCGATGGGAACAAAGCCGTCACCCTCACAGACACATAGCAGTCGCGAATCACTATGCTCCTGCGCCAACACTACGTCAAGAATACTACCATGGGAATTAACAATGTCATTGTGGTCGATTAAATTACAGTATGTCAGAAAATAACAATAATAATTTTTAATATTATTAGTCGCGCTGACCATATTCAGGTCTCCAACAAGAAAGAATCTTACGTTGGAGCTAGCCAGGAAGGACTCAATTTTACATAACACATTCATATAAACGGCATCGGCAGCCGTTTGTCATTTTCTTGTCAATACCACTAACATCAAATTTCGGTCGTATATATTGTGTGCATAATAATTAGCCCTGCAATTGCCTTGCAAGCGTTCTGGGCACGTTGACTGAAATCAGAGATCGTTTACATTTTCAACGATCTGCGAGGGTTCTGGAAAGTATAACTTTTATATTTCTGTTGATTACAAGTAAACAGAAAAAAGTTTCATTTAGGTTTATAATTTCTTAAATAGTTTAAGTAGTAAAAAAAATTTCAGTATAATTTTGTTTTAAACAGCGCTATACAGCCTCAAACTAGTCAAAGCTCATACTATAAGAACAATATAGTTGATAGAATATTTATATAGTTTTTTTTTTCTAAATACATACAGAACACCCAAACAAAGAATTAACATCAATGTTTTTCTAGGTGGGAATCAAATTTACACCCCATAGCTGTTGAAGTAGAGCTAATACCAAATAAGCTAATAAGGCAGTCTATCAGTCAGTGTTAAAAATAAATGTCTAGTGTTACACAATCGAAGGTATTTATACTGAATGCGTTTTCAATTCAATTTCAATCGAATTTTATTTCACATGAATAGTAATACAGTTTTTTAACGTAGTTTAATAGTCAAACCCGTGAACGCATTATCTGTCACCCCTGTGTAATAGAGCAGTGTATAATTTACAGTCACAAAATGTTTAATCCGTGTTGGTTTTAAGTAGCGCTGTTGGCACCGTTACCTTATTTCGGACCACAGCCGGAATAGCTATGCAAGCTATTTCTGATTATTCAGACAAATGCGTTTATTACATTAAAGGAGAAATAGATATTACTTAGTAAGCACTCTTTGTTGTTAGCTGTAAAATTTATTTTTAATAGTTATCTAATTTAATGTCATGATATTTTTTTCAGACATTATCATCATCATCATCAGCCTATCGAAGTCCACTGCTGGGCATAGGCCTCTCCTAAGACACGCCACTAAGATCGATCTTCAGCTTTTCGCTCCATCCACTGCCAGCTATACTACGTATATCGTCATTCCTTCGATTCTCAGGGCGTCCTACACTACGTTTGCCAATTCACAGTCTCCACTCCAGAACACGTCTCCCAACGGTTATCGGTATTATTTTTAGTACGTAAATCTAAATAAATAAATAATTGTTTTGTAACTAACTCTAGTTTCCGAGATTTTAAATCACCTACCTTTCCCCAAAAGTAACTTAACCCACACAATTACGAAAGGTTCCTAACTTTCTGTTAGGTTTATTAGCTCAAACTTAAAATCCAAGTTTTTAATATAAATACCTACCATACAAGATAAGTCAAACAAGTTACAATAACAAACTTTATATTGGCTTATAAGTTGATATGATAGCCAGTTTCAATTATATTATAAAGAGGTCTACATACCGGCGCCTAATCGGGCATGAGACGGAGACGTGCGCCGTGGAATGGTGGCGGCTTAGTTCGTTCATTCTGTATAGTTTATTGATATTTCATGATGAAGGCCACCGGATGTGGCCGAAACTATAGTCGGAGTTTTCGATAAAATTAAACGTCAGTAATCCCGCATAAGTAAAACAAAAAAAAGGATTATATCTTCAGCGTGGTTATGCTACACGCAAAAAACAACTATATAAATAAAGAATGGTTTGAGTCGTAGGAACTAAAAACTCAGACGTAGAATATATTTTGACATTTGTCGTGTAGCGATGATAACTCAGTGGTTAGCGTAATCGGATCATAGGCCGACAGGCGTGAGTTCAAACCCAACAATGAACTTGAGCTGCTGGTGAAGGAAAACATCGTGAGGAAACCATAGCATGGTGGTAGGGTATTTTCAATTACTCGGCTGGCTAGCTATTACCCTCTAGTTGAAAATCTACCACTAAGCACCTAATAATATGTTCCAGCAGCCTCATTTGAGAGGCAGTTTCATTCCAGGTTAGATGTGCTTTACTGTTTTGGACCACACTGTCATTTAACATCAGATTAGCGGCAGCCAAACACCTGGCTTGTCAACCACACATTTTTTTAACTAAAATTGATCTCTTAAATCACCAGTCAATCATTTAATCGCCAATAATTATGTGAAAAAGAACCCGCTAATACAAGCGCTTCAAAGTTACGGCTCAATCCGCCGCCGTGCCGCCGGCGCCATCTCCAGTCTGTAGTCACCTTTACAGAACTTTACTGATTTACCATAAGTACAATCAATGTGGTGGAGCGAAACTACTCTTGCTACTTTTGATTTACTAGAACAATTTCCCACTCCACCACAGAATAGTAATAGTTCGTGACACAGGGTAAGTAAATAGCTTAAACTGTAATATTATCTTTAGCTCTGTTAATATAAGGGCATCAATAATTATTCACTAGAAAGCATAAAGTTTTTTTTTTAACGCTTGTTTGAACACAACTCACCTGATGTTAAGTGACGGTGTGGTCAAAGATGGTAAAGCACACCTAGCCTGGAATAGAACTGGCTCTCAAGTGAGGCTGCCGGAACACACCGTTAGATGCTCGGCAGCAGATTTTCAACTTGAGGATGGTAGCTAGTCAGCCGAGTACTAGAAAGTACCCTACCACCACGCTATGGTTTCCTCACGGTGTTTTCCTTTACCGACAGCTCAAGCTCATTGTTGGGGTTTGAACCCACACCCTACGGCATGCGAACCGACCGCGCTAACCACTGAGCTATCATCGCTACAAAATTTATGTAGATAACTTTTTTTTTAAATTACTATTATGATCATAGCTGTAGGACGTCCACTGTTGTACATAGGCTTCTTTTCCATGAAGACCTGTTGGAAGCGGCTATCATCCAGCGCGTTCCTGCGGTCTTCATAAGGTCGTCAGGCCACCTTGTGGGGGGATTTGCGCAAAAAACTTTAAGCCATATGACGTTATTCTTAATTTTTAAATACTTAAAAAGAAGAAAATAAAAAGGTCCTGACTCCAGTGACAGATTCCTAAATTTCGACTCGAGCAGAGCTGTTAAAGATGCTCACATCTTAATCATCAACTCGAAAAGAGGTGATTTCATTGAATAGCCTAAATAAATCCATCAGAACAAATTTTCAAACAAAAAAAGAAACAACATTGATTCAGCTGTTTAAGAGCTACAATGCCACAAATAGACAGAATCAATTATTTATTATATTATATTTATCAATTATTTATTTATTATATTTATTTTATTTATTTATTTATTTATTATATTATATTCCATACACTGCTATGGAACCGCTATACTTTTTTGTGCCTGTCGCAGTGGAGACTGGGTTTGTGGGGGGACCGAGGCGAAAAGGCTTATTTGTGAAATAGGTCACACGCTTAAAGATAGAACCGGTGAATTGAATGTAGCTATTTGTAGTATATATTGTTAATAAGACAATTATAATTATTTACAAAGTTATGTAGGTACGTATACATAACTTTTGCCTTTTTATAACTTTTTTTATTGATGCCGTGGTGGTGCCGGCGTAAAAATACCCCACCCTCTCTACCCGTGGTTGCCGTAAGAGTCGGCTAAGGGATGTAATCCGGAAGATGGGCAGCAGCGTCTTTCTTGAACAATCACACATATCTGCGCTCGCCAACCCGCCTGCCAAGCGTGGCGAGTATTGGCAAAACCTCCCCAGGAGGAGGCCTATGTCCGGCAGTAGAAGTCCTATGGCTGATGATGTGATGATTTGATGTGACATAACTTTTTTATACACGAAAAACATAGGTAGTTAATGTTCTTCAGATAGGTACATATACAGTATACACCGTGAAACTTATACCACCCTTATGTTCACGTTAGGGTTAAAACAAAGGGCGTTTCAAAATCAAAAAGCCATTTATTCAGTTTAGGCTCCGGTAGGGCACTTATGTACGTTAAGTTACATCTACCACCGGCTCGTATTTACACTTCAACTGAGAAGACTCCGGCAAGAAACTCAGCAAGGCATTTTTTTGTGGATCTTACTTTTCATATTAGGTTACAGTTTATACAGTTTACAGTTATAGATATTAATACTACTTACTACAATTGTCACTTAGCCAGGGGAATGCAAGTGCAGAGAGAAGCTACTACAACCATATATTCCTGTCTTCCACGTAATGAGCCACCTTATAGTACGCTTTGTCAATTAACCTCTGCTTTATAAATATAATTTTAAAGATATTAAAAAGCGTCCGTGTAAATAGCGCCTTAAACTTCAGTTTGCGGCTCTGGGACTTCAAACGGGCTCATTTCCTGTCGGCGTGAACTGGCTGCTACTCCGTTTGCCGCCAACGTGGGAGATTGCTAGTGTGACTTGGCACAGACTAGAAGTTGTATTAGACACGATGAAACGATTCAATAGAAAACAAAAAGACAAATCTACTTCCTGACCATTGCGTTCAAAATGTCCACTCTAGAATAGTGATGATAGTTCTGAGATTAGCGTGGCCGCATCCTACGTTGAAGGGAGTTGTATCTGTGTATCTAGGACTCGACTGGCATGATACCACCCTCAAATTAAAAATCTGCCACCTAGTACCTAATGGTGTATTCTGAGAGCCTCACTTGAGAGCCAGGTCCCATTTCAGGCTTAGGGTTCTTACTATTCAACCACACTGTCAATGTACCTGGCGCAAAGAAAACTTTTAAACAACAAGAATCACTAAACCTTGAAAATCGGTTCCTAACCATCAAAACCAAGTAAGCCATATTTTTATCATATCTGCGTGGCTTGAATTACTTAATCTGTGGCCTCATATAAATTTATTGAGTTATTGTCTTGGTATCCTCTCACAGTTGGGTCAGTTTATCAAATAAATGGTTGTTGAAACTAATTCCAAGTACCGTGACTACTTGTCAAAGTTGTAGTAACTTAATTTTACTGTGTAAATAGCTGTGAATAATAGTTTTTATTACCACTTTACTGCCACTACTTTAATAGAGCATGAATGGGTTCGGACTTTAATATTCTTTGTGTGACTTTGACTGTGTCTTACTTTGCTTGATTTTTCTTAAATATTTTGCTTTAAATAACCGAAAAGCTGGTTCTCAAGTGAGGCTGCCGGAACACACCGTTAGATGCTTGGCGGCAGATTTTGAACTTGAGGGTGGTAGCTAGCCAGAAGAGTACTAGAAAGTACCTTACCACCACGCTATGGTTTCCTCGCGATGTTTTCCTTCACTGGAAGCTCACGCTCATTGTTGGGGTTTGAACCCACACCCTTCAGCATGCGAACCGACCGCTCTAACCACTGAGCTATCATCGCTACAAAACAACAGGCCTGCAATTTTGGTAGCTACAGTTACCCTTCAAATCAGAACACAGAATGCTTACACACTACTGCTTGTCGGCAGAATATGTGGTACTGCAGTGGTACCTACCTAGACGACCTCCTGCTAAGGAAATCTACCACCAAGTAAGAGTTGTTATTTTTTAATTATTGCAATCCCGCGGTCGTTTATGAGACTAGGTCACTAGAACTCAGACATTTATTCTTATTCAAGGTTTCACAATAAAAGAACCATCTAATTGCCCCAAATAGCTGGTTTACGATTATATATCTCGAAGTCATAAACAGGCGTTTAAAAGTCGTTAATAAGTTTTTAGTGTACCCTCAGCCTTATCTGAGTAATCCACATAATTCCGCGTTCGGGTGGGGGCTGTAAACTAGTGATTTACAGCGTTTGAGTTTAATCAACTCATTCTACCAATCGATCAGTAATAAAGTCCAACTTGAAGTGCCAGTTGATTCGATCAAATAACGATATTGTGGCAGAACCTATAACTGGTGGGGTAGACGACTTCTAGAGTGGAGACCACGTGCAGGCAAGCATAGTGTAGGACATCCTACGACCAGGTGGAGTGACGACCTGCGTAAAGCGGCTGGCAAACACTGGTTACAGAAAGCTGTCGACCGAGCTCAGTGACGCGCATAAGAGGCCTACGTTCAGCAGTGGACAGCAAAGGGCTGATGATGATGATGAAACAACTTTAAAAAACTATAATAAAAATAATTAGCCCTGCAATTGCCTTGCAAGCGTTCTGGGCACGTTGACTGAAATCAGAGATCGTTTACATTTTCAACGATCTGCGAGGGTTCTGGAAAGTATAACTTTTATATTTCTGTTGATTACAAGTAAACAGAAAAAAGTTTCATTTAGGTTTATAATTTCTTAAATAGTTTAAGTAGTAAAAAAAATTTCAGTATAATTTTGTTTTAAACAGCGCTATACAGCCTCAAACTAGTCAAAGCTCATACTATAAGAACAATATAGTTGATAGAATATTTATATAGTTTTTTTTTTCTAAATACATACAGAACACCCAAACAAAGAATTAACATCAATGTTTTTCTAGGTGGGAATCAAATTTACACCCCATAGCTGTTGAAGTAGAGCTAATACCAAATAAGCTAATAAGGCAGTCTATCAGTCAGTGTTAAAAATAAATGTCTAGTGTTACACAATCGAAGGTATTTATACTGAATGCGTTTTCAATTCAATTTCAATCGAATTTTATTTCACATGAATAGTAATACAGTTTTTTAACGTAGTTTAATAGTCAAACCCGTGAACGCATTATCTGTCACCCCTGTGTAATAGAGCAGTGTATAATTTACAGTCACAAAATGTTTAATCCGTGTTGGTTTTAAGTAGCGCTGTTGGCACCGTTACCTTATTTCGGACCACAGCCGGAATAGCTATGCAAGCTATTTCTGATTATTCAGACAAATGCGTTTATTACATTAAAGGAGAAATAGATATTACTTAGTAAGCACTCTTTGTTGTTAGCTGTAAAATTTATTTTTAATAGTTATCTAATTTAATGTCATGATATTTTTTTCAGACATTATCATCATCATCATCAGCCTATCGAAGTCCACTGCTGGGCATAGGCCTCTCCTAAGACACGCCACTAAGATCGATCTTCAGCTTTTCGCTCCATCCACTGCCAGCTATACTACGTATATCGTCATTCCTTCGATTCTCAGGGCGTCCTACACTACGTTTGCCAATTCACAGTCTCCACTCCAGAACACGTCTCCCAACGGTTATCGGTATTATTTTTAGTACGTAAATCTAAATAAATAAATAATTGTTTTGTAACTAACTCTAGTTTCCGAGATTTTAAATCACCTACCTTTCCCCAAAAGTAACTTAACCCACACAATTACGAAAGGTTCCTAACTTTCTGTTAGGTTTATTAGCTCAAACTTAAAATCCAAGTTTTTAATATAAATACCTACCATACAAGATAAGTCAAACAAGTTACAATAACAAACTTTATATTGGCTTATAAGTTGATATGATAGCCAGTTTCAATTATATTATAAAGAGGTCTACATACCGGCGCCTAATCGGGCATGAGACGGAGACGTGCGCCGTGGAATGGTGGCGGCTTAGTTCGTTCATTCTGTATAGTTTATTGATATTTCATGATGAAGGCCACCGGATGTGGCCGAAACTATAGTCGGAGTTTTCGATAAAATTAAACGTCAGTAATCCCGCATAAGTAAAACAAAAAAAAGGATTATATCTTCAGCGTGGTTATGCTACACGCAAAAAACAACTATATAAATAAAGAATGGTTTGAGTCGTAGGAACTAAAAACTCAGACGTAGAATATATTTTGACATTTGTCGTGTAGCGATGATAACTCAGTGGTTAGCGTAATCGGATCATAGGCCGACAGGCGTGAGTTCAAACCCAACAATGAACTTGAGCTGCTGGTGAAGGAAAACATCGTGAGGAAACCATAGCATGGTGGTAGGGTATTTTCAATTACTCGGCTGGCTAGCTATTACCCTCTAGTTGAAAATCTACCACTAAGCACCTAATAATATGTTCCAGCAGCCTCATTTGAGAGGCAGTTTCATTCCAGGTTAGATGTGCTTTACTGTTTTGGACCACACTGTCATTTAACATCAGATTAGCGGCAGCCAAACACCTGGCTTGTCAACCACACATTTTTTTAACTAAAATTGATCTCTTAAATCACCAGTCAATCATTTAATCGCCAATAATTATGTGAAAAAGAACCCGCTAATACAAGCGCTTCAAAGTTACGGCTCAATCCGCCGCCGTGCCGCCGGCGCCATCTCCAGTCTGTAGTCACCTTTACAGAACTTTACTGATTTACCATAAGTACAATCAATGTGGTGGAGCGAAACTACTCTTGCTACTTTTGATTTACTAGAACAATTTCCCACTCCACCACAGAATAGTAATAGTTCGTGACACAGGGTAAGTAAATAGCTTAAACTGTAATATTATCTTTAGCTCTGTTAATATAAGGGCATCAATAATTATTCACTAGAAAGCATAAAGTTTTTTTTTTAACGCTTGTTTGAACACAACTCACCTGATGTTAAGTGACGGTGTGGTCAAAGATGGTAAAGCACACCTAGCCTGGAATAGAACTGGCTCTCAAGTGAGGCTGCCGGAACACACCGTTAGATGCTCGGCAGCAGATTTTCAACTTGAGGATGGTAGCTAGTCAGCCGAGTACTAGAAAGTACCCTACCACCACGCTATGGTTTCCTCACGGTGTTTTCCTTTACCGACAGCTCAAGCTCATTGTTGGGGTTTGAACCCACACCCTACGGCATGCGAACCGACCGCGCTAACCACTGAGCTATCATCGCTACAAAATTTATGTAGATAACTTTTTTTTTAAATTACTATTATGATCATAGCTGTAGGACGTCCACTGTTGTACATAGGCTTCTTTTCCATGAAGACCTGTTGGAAGCGGCTATCATCCAGCGCGTTCCTGCGGTCTTCATAAGGTCGTCAGGCCACCTTGTGGGGGGATTTGCGCAAAAAACTTTAAGCCATATGACGTTATTCTTAATTTTTAAATACTTAAAAAGAAGAAAATAAAAAGGTCCTGACTCCAGTGACAGATTCCTAAATTTCGACTCGAGCAGAGCTGTTAAAGATGCTCACATCTTAATCATCAACTCGAAAAGAGGTGATTTCATTGAATAGCCTAAATAAATCCATCAGAACAAATTTTCAAACAAAAAAAGAAACAACATTGATTCAGCTGTTTAAGAGCTACAATGCCACAAATAGACAGAATCAATTATTTATTATATTATATTTATCAATTATTTATTTATTATATTTATTTTATTTATTTATTTATTTATTATATTATATTCCATACACTGCTATGGAACCGCTATACTTTTTTGTGCCTGTCGCAGTGGAGACTGGGTTTGTGGGGGGACCGAGGCGAAAAGGCTTATTTGTGAAATAGGTCACACGCTTAAAGATAGAACCGGTGAATTGAATGTAGCTATTTGTAGTATATATTGTTAATAAGACAATTATAATTATTTACAAAGTTATGTAGGTACGTATACATAACTTTTGCCTTTTTATAACTTTTTTTATTGATGCCGTGGTGGTGCCGGCGTAAAAATACCCCACCCTCTCTACCCGTGGTTGCCGTAAGAGTCGGCTAAGGGATGTAATCCGGAAGATGGGCAGCAGCGTCTTTCTTGAACAATCACACATATCTGCGCTCGCCAACCCGCCTGCCAAGCGTGGCGAGTATTGGCAAAACCTCCCCAGGAGGAGGCCTATGTCCGGCAGTAGAAGTCCTATGGCTGATGATGTGATGATTTGATGTGACATAACTTTTTTATACACGAAAAACATAGGTAGTTAATGTTCTTCAGATAGGTACATATACAGTATACACCGTGAAACTTATACCACCCTTATGTTCACGTTAGGGTTAAAACAAAGGGCGTTTCAAAATCAAAAAGCCATTTATTCAGTTTAGGCTCCGGTAGGGCACTTATGTACGTTAAGTTACATCTACCACCGGCTCGTATTTACACTTCAACTGAGAAGACTCCGGCAAGAAACTCAGCAAGGCATTTTTTTGTGGATCTTACTTTTCATATTAGGTTACAGTTTATACAGTTTACAGTTATAGATATTAATACTACTTACTACAATTGTCACTTAGCCAGGGGAATGCAAGTGCAGAGAGAAGCTACTACAACCATATATTCCTGTCTTCCACGTAATGAGCCACCTTATAGTACGCTTTGTCAATTAACCTCTGCTTTATAAATATAATTTTAAAGATATTAAAAAGCGTCCGTGTAAATAGCGCCTTAAACTTCAGTTTGCGGCTCTGGGACTTCAAACGGGCTCATTTCCTGTCGGCGTGAACTGGCTGCTACTCCGTTTGCCGCCAACGTGGGAGATTGCTAGTGTGACTTGGCACAGACTAGAAGTTGTATTAGACACGATGAAACGATTCAATAGAAAACAAAAAGACAAATCTACTTCCTGACCATTGCGTTCAAAATGTCCACTCTAGAATAGTGATGATAGTTCTGAGATTAGCGTGGCCGCATCCTACGTTGAAGGGAGTTGTATCTGTGTATCTAGGACTCGACTGGCATGATACCACCCTCAAATTAAAAATCTGCCACCTAGTACCTAATGGTGTATTCTGAGAGCCTCACTTGAGAGCCAGGTCCCATTTCAGGCTTAGGGTTCTTACTATTCAACCACACTGTCAATGTACCTGGCGCAAAGAAAACTTTTAAACAACAAGAATCACTAAACCTTGAAAATCGGTTCCTAACCATCAAAACCAAGTAAGCCATATTTTTATCATATCTGCGTGGCTTGAATTACTTAATCTGTGGCCTCATATAAATTTATTGAGTTATTGTCTTGGTATCCTCTCACAGTTGGGTCAGTTTATCAAATAAATGGTTGTTGAAACTAATTCCAAGTACCGTGACTACTTGTCAAAGTTGTAGTAACTTAATTTTACTGTGTAAATAGCTGTGAATAATAGTTTTTATTACCACTTTACTGCCACTACTTTAATAGAGCATGAATGGGTTCGGACTTTAATATTCTTTGTGTGACTTTGACTGTGTCTTACTTTGCTTGATTTTTCTTAAATATTTTGCTTTAAATAACCGAAAAGCTGGTTCTCAAGTGAGGCTGCCGGAACACACCGTTAGATGCTTGGCGGCAGATTTTGAACTTGAGGGTGGTAGCTAGCCAGAAGAGTACTAGAAAGTACCTTACCACCACGCTATGGTTTCCTCGCGATGTTTTCCTTCACTGGAAGCTCACGCTCATTGTTGGGGTTTGAACCCACACCCTTCAGCATGCGAACCGACCGCTCTAACCACTGAGCTATCATCGCTACAAAACAACAGGCCTGCAATTTTGGTAGCTACAGTTACCCTTCAAATCAGAACACAGAATGCTTACACACTACTGCTTGTCGGCAGAATATGTGGTACTGCAGTGGTACCTACCTAGACGACCTCCTGCTAAGGAAATCTACCACCAAGTAAGAGTTGTTATTTTTTAATTATTGCAATCCCGCGGTCGTTTATGAGACTAGGTCACTAGAACTCAGACATTTATTCTTATTCAAGGTTTCACAATAAAAGAACCATCTAATTGCCCCAAATAGCTGGTTTACGATTATATATCTCGAAGTCATAAACAGGCGTTTAAAAGTCGTTAATAAGTTTTTAGTGTACCCTCAGCCTTATCTGAGTAATCCACATAATTCCGCGTTCGGGTGGGGGCTGTAAACTAGTGATTTACAGCGTTTGAGTTTAATCAACTCATTCTACCAATCGATCAGTAATAAAGTCCAACTTGAAGTGCCAGTTGATTCGATCAAATAACGATATTGTGGCAGAACCTATAACTGGTGGGGTAGACGACTTCTAGAGTGGAGACCACGTGCAGGCAAGCATAGTGTAGGACATCCTACGACCAGGTGGAGTGACGACCTGCGTAAAGCGGCTGGCAAACACTGGTTACAGAAAGCTGTCGACCGAGCTCAGTGACGCGCATAAGAGGCCTACGTTCAGCAGTGGACAGCAAAGGGCTGATGATGATGATGAAACAACTTTAAAAAACCTGTTAGTTTATTTGGTAGAATATCTGCTTTTAAATCTGTAGGGCATGGGATTGATTCCCCCCAGGATAAACATTTACGTAACAAGTAGCTTTGACCCGTAATTTCGTCCGCGTGGATTTTAACAAAAAGTTTGTTCAGTTTTTAAAAAGTATTATATATAATAACTAACTGCGCCCCGCGGTTGTTCGGTGATGATGATGAAATTCAAATTAGTCTCATAAAATAAAGTTTACTATCAGTAAAAATTATAAAACAAATACAAAAAAATAATTACCTACCGAGTTATGTTCCTTGCAATAATAATAATTCTTAACTTTCCAGAAATGAATTTTTGTTTATGTTCTTGGCTGACTGAGGTATGAAGTAAAATTTTATAAAATGTTTGTCAATTTGAACTCACGTGTGTCAGTCTGTCACTTTACATTAGCGTCTGGCACATTTCGTGTAGGCTCACTTAATTGATTGATGTTCGTCGATTGACATGAAAATTAATTGTTACTTTCATTCGATTTAGCTCTAGCTTTTATTAGTAACCTTAAAAATCGGAATTAGTTTTTTATTGCAATTCATGATCATTTTATTTGATCCTAAAGTGTAACAGGTTATTATCGTGTCCTAGTGTCACAGTTTGTTTTATGTTATTATACAGGGCTGTTTTTAACTAACTACTTGCTTCATTTAATCTATCTAATCTAATACCTTTAAACGAGCAATTCTTGTATATATGTGTAAATATAATCTGAATGTCGGAAACGGCTCCAACGATTTTCATGAAATTTAGTATGCTGAAGGTTTCGGGGGCGATAAATCGATCTAGCTAGGTTTTATTTTTAGAAGACGTCGTTTTATCTGTGTTTTCAGGCAATGAAACACTGCTACAATATCGTCAGGATACAAAGGTAAATTTCGCCACCGTCTACAAGGTTATAAAAGCTCAGGTGGGAAATCGGTCGGTCCCGAAGCCAGAAGACCCCGGTTCGAGTCCAGATGATAATTTTTTTCCCTTTTTTTAAGTTCCTTCTTAAAAAACCATCATCCAGGTACTGATATATTTATGTTACAACTTTTTTTAATGTTCAAGTATTGAGACGAACCATAATTTCTCCTAATGGTAACAGATAACTGATATCAAAATTCTGTCATCAAAATGGTCATGACCATTGCAGTGGTACACAGAATTTTGAGTAACAAAACCAGGTCCAAGGCATCGCTGCTTTGGCGCTCATTATTTTGTGACTTTTGATGGTTCTGAATTTTGGTCTGTTACTCAAAGTTCTGGGTACCACCGCAATGGTCTTGTGCGGGCGTTATCTCTTACCATCAGAAGATATTTGTAGCGATGATAGTGCAGTCGGTTCACACGCCGAAGAGCGTGGGCTCAAACCCCAACAATGAGATTAAAAATTAAAAATAAATATAAAAATACCAAAGCATGTTGTTAGGATATTTTCTAGTACTCGTCTGGCTAGCTACCTTCAATCTGCCGCCAAGCACTTAACAGTGTATTCTGGCAGCCTCACTTGAGAGCCAGTTCCATTAAAGGCTAGGTGTGTTTATCATATTCGACCACACCGTCACTTAACATCAAATGAGCTGTGGTCAAACACCTTGCCTGTCAACCTTAAAAAAAGAGTATTTCAATCGTTACAATACTTTTACATAATTTAAAGTCGCTCAACAAGCTATGGAAAGAGCTATGCTAAGTGTGTCTCTACGGGATCGTATCCGGAACGAAGTAATTCACATCACACATCACATCATCGGCCATAGGACGTCTACTGCTGGACATAGGCCTCCTCCTGGGGGGGTTTCGCCAATACTCGCCACGCTTGGCAGGCGGGTTCGCGAGCGCAGTTAGGTGTGATTATTCAAGGAAGACGCTGCTGCCCATCTTCCAGATTACATCCCTTAGCCGACTTTTATGGCAACCACGGGTAGAGAGGGTGGGGTACTATTCTTAAGCCGGCACCACGGCACGGCACGGCACGAAGTAATTCGCTAGAGAACAAAAGTCACCGACATAACTCAGCGAATTAGCTAGTTGAAGTGGCAGTGGGCCGGTCGTATTTGCCGCCAAACCGACAACCGTTGGGTTAGACGTGTGTAGAGATTACGAATCGGCAAACGTAGTGTAGGACGCCCTGAGTCTAGATGCAGTGACGATATACGTAAGACAGCTGGCAGTGGCTGGAAACGAAAAGCCGAAAGTGAGTGAGTGGCGAGATTATGTCCAGCAGTGGACTATGCAAGGTCGTTGATGATGATGATGATTACTTTTACATAAATAAAATTAAAGCATCAGTCATTAAAAAAAAAACATATTGAACAGAAAATATCAAAACGGCAAAAGTAGAATGCAATGAAAAGAATTTGCTAACCTGAACAAAACGTAAAACGGATTATAAATTAACGAGCTTAAATAAGTACGTATTTAATTTTTCCTCGTAATTAACAAATTAACAATCGCCCAGTTTATTTTAACCGGAGTTTGATTAATCTTTCACCTGGTAATGGTTTCATGATTTTCAGTTTAGTTACATACAGCCACAGTACAGATGACAACAGTAGATCAAAACGAATTTCCATTTTGTGACACTGCTATCGGTAAAGGACGGATTATACAACACTAGCTGAGCCACCTGGTGTCATCTGCTACATTTTTCTTAATAAAAAGTAGCCTTTTTTTGATTACTTAATTTATTAAATTATTTACATTAACTATATATAAAACACATAAATAATATAAAAACCTGAAAAACAAGGGTGGCGCCGGCAGCGGGGCAGGGCTCAAGCTGCCGGAGGTTAGGGCTGCAGAGTGAGGAACCTCCTAACAATGCGCGCCGTGTCAAGGATTACTGCCTTTAGGATCTGACCCTTGACCCAACCGCCTAGCGAGAGTCTCTTAAGATGTTGGTCGAGACTCTTCGCTATAAGACCGTTCACCGTGACGACTCTATCGGCACAATGATCGTCGAATCAACAACCCACATGGCGGTTATCTCGTGAGCCAAGTCAAGGTACTTGCTGAGCTTGTCCTTCTCGGCCTTAAAAAGCCGAATTTATTATTATTTTTACAAATAGGCTTGCGTTTGACCGCCATCTCGCCTGATGTTAAGCGAAAATGCAGTCTACGGTGGAGCACGCTCGCCTAGAAGAAACTGTTTGTAGCAATGATAGCTCAGTGGTTAGCGCGGTCTGTTCGCATGCCGAAGGGCGTAAGTTCAAACCCCAACAATGACCTTGAGGTGCCGGTAAAGGAAAACATCGTGAGGAAACCATAGCGTGGTGGTAGGGTACTTTCTAGTACTCGGCTGGCTAGCTACCACCGTCAAGTTGAAAATCTGCCGCCAAGCGGCTAACGGTGTGTTCCGGCAGCCTCAATTGAGAGCCAGTTCTATTCCAGGCTAGATGTGCTTTACCATCTTCGACCACACCATCACTTAACATCAGGTGAGTTGTGGTAAAACACCTAGCCTGTCAGCGATAAAAAAAAATGTTAGGATACCATTTGTTGACTACTGACTGAATTACCTACTGTGATGATAAAAATTGCTGTACTGTTTTAACTGTAACTTTGTTTAATTATCTAGAGTTTGTTTAAATCATAATTAAAAGGCAATTAGAGCCCTTCTTTTGGCGTAATTATTTATCCTATAACCCTTGTGTAATTGCCCATGGTTAGGATGGGCGTATTTAAAGGAAAGTGGTGTCTGATTTAGTAATTTTTTGTACATATTATTTTCAATACGTTAGACACATTATTAATCACAAATTCTTACAGATACAATCTTTTTTGTCCGAACCAGCCATGTGTTTATGAACTGGCCCACTGCTGGGCGATAGTCCACCACGCTGCCCAAGTGTAGGTCGCCAGACTTCACACATCTTCGGGAACTTTTTAGGGTTCCATACCCATAGGGTAAAATGGGACCCTATTACTAAGACTCCGCTGTCCGTTCGTCTGTCTGTCCGTCTGTCACCAAGCTGTATCGCATGAACCGTGATAGACAGTTGAAATTTTCACATATGATGTATTTCTGTTGCCGCTTTAACAACGACTACTAAAAAATAGAATAAAATAAATATTTAAGGGGGCTCCCATACAACAAACGTGTTTTTTTTGCTCGATATTGATAACGGCAACAGGTAGACGCTTGAAATATTCCCAGAATATTTAGTTATATATTAACTTTAAAAATAAATAATTAAATAAAAATAAAACAAATATTTAGGTTCTCCCATACAACAGATATGATTTTTTTGCCGTTTTTATAGATAATGGTACGGAACCCTTATAAGCATTTCATAAAAAACTTGAATGGCAGTCTATCAAAAGCTTGATTATAAACAAAAATATCTTCCAGGTTAAAAACGATCCTCTTCAATAATTTTATTTATTTTTATTCAGGCGCAGAACCGTTCGGAAAGCGTAATTAACAGAGCAGTTTCCAGTTCTGTGAAGAAAATCAAACAGCAAGCGGCTTTAAATTTCAAAATAAAACCCTGCAGTTAACTGCCAGGCGATTCCATAGTTTTTTCATAGGGACATAGATGGAGAGGCGATGGACGACTAACTTTATTTAGTGACCGGAGGAAAGCTCACGTTTTATTAGTGACGGGAGGAAAACTTACTTTTTTTATGACGAGAGAAAAAACTTACTTTTTTGATGACAAGAGGAAAATTAATTTGTTTTAGTGACGGAAAGAAAAGTTACTTTTTTATGACGGGAAGAAAACCTACTTTTTAGTGACGAGAGGAAAACTTTCCTTTTTTGATGACAGGAGCAAAATTAACTTGTTTTAGTGACGGGAGTAAAACTTAATTTTCTATGACGGAAAGTAAACTTACTTTTTAATGACGAGAGGAAAACTTACCTTTTTTGATGACAGGAGGAAAACTAACTTGATTTTGTGACAGGAGGAAAACTTACCTTTTTTGGTGATGGGAAGAATATTAACTTGTTTTGGTGGCATGAAAAGACAATTTTTTTCAGTGATGGAAGAAAAACTAATTATGAAACATTTTTCGTTCGTATTAATTTAAGAGTATAACTTTCTTTCTACTTCTCTTTACTTAATATCTTTCTTTAGTCATCCGTAACGAAAAGTGGATATTATACATGATCCTTAAAATTTCACTCTCGATTCTCGAGATGTCTTTGCTTAGAAAGATTTATAACTTTATAATTTTTTGGGTTATTTAAAATGTCACTACTGAATATTTAAAAACCACCCCAAACGTATATAGTATAAAAATTGAATTGCAACAGATGGCTCCTATACTAAAACTTTTTCCATTGGAAACAGGCTGACGTTTGGAAAGCACGTTTCTTTTTTTAGCCATCGCCTGCAAATGGAATCTAACAAAATGGAGGTTAGTGTATATTGTTTTTACACGAATCCCATGGTGAACAACGCTTAAATAATTTAAAAGTGGATGGCGTTCACAGCTACCAGTTGAATGTGTTGATTTCGAATTACTTTTTACAAGCTTTTATTTGTCGCAATGATAACTCAGTGATAATGATAGTCCGCCTGTTTATTTACACTAGAGGAAACTCCGGTGGGTAAAAGCATCAAGAAAGGAGGTAGTTTCTACTGCAAGAAAAACAACCACCTATGTAGTGTAGAGTACTTTCTAGTACTATGCTGGCTAGCTACCACCCTCAAGTTGAAAGTCTGCCGCCAAGAATCTGACGGTGTGTTTCAGCAACCTCACTTGAGAGCCAGTTCCATTCCAGGCTAGGTGTGCTTACCATCTTCGACCACACCCTCACTTAACATCAGATGAGTTGTGGTCAAACACATAGCCCGTCAGCCATAAAAAAAAGAACTTGAAACATGCAGGCATGCATGCATTACTTTGCATTTGACTTTCTACATTTGTATAGAGTTTTCTGTATTTAATATTCTTTGTATGCCCAAATGGGCGCAGTATGTTGATGCGTTTTTCTCATACATAAAATCATATGCTAGAAAGACTGACAATAAAATATTTTGAATTTGAAAATTTGAACTGCTTGACCTGGCAGAATGTATAAAGTGAGAAAGATAAAAGGTAGGAGTCTAAAATATTTGCTTTGTGAGATGCGCATATTTTCTATTTGTTCAAAGTAAAATCCACGAAAGCTGACTGCATTCGTAAACCAGATTTTTATATAAACAACTACGTCCTTAGGGGTATTAGAAAACTCTTGAAGTTATGGAAATCTTTGGCACAATAAGCTTACAGTTGGACAGTATGGGCACAAACATTCATAAAAAAAATGTGTAAAATTGTGTCGGCATCGCCAACCTTATCAGCAGCTGTGCGTTCATTACTGTCCATCTAAAGGTTGTCTGGAAGAAATCTCTTTAGGCGATAAGACCACCTTTGTTCTACCATATATTAGTGGACGTTGTTTTTGTTTTGTAATTATCTTTTCTCTATATCCTTTTTATTTTTATTTATAATGTTTGGTGTACAATAAAGTTATATTCTATTCTACAAATTAAATGTGGCTGTAGATTACCAAATCTATTTCCCGACGTTGTTTAGTGGTTTTTCCTAATAGATACAACTTACTTACTTACCTTACTTAGCATCAAGTCAGGTATATTCTCAAAGACCCTACTGACATCCCTTTAAGTGAAGACGTTGAAGATATCAAAATCAAAAAAGAAAAGGAAGAATTTTTTTATAAAACCCTGTAGGTTTTCATCAAACATAACTAAGAACACTCCAGACAAATTCATCTTTCAAACAAAAAAAAAACAAAATCAAAATCGGTTCATGCGTTCGGGAGCTACGATGCCACAGACAGACACACACACACAAAGACCCATCAAACTTATAACACCCCGTCGTTTTTGCGTCGGGGGTTAGTTTTTTTAAGACTATATACTACTACAAACAACACAATAACTAAAAATAAACTAAAAAAAAAATTAAAACTGACATCAAGAAAAAAGACATCAGCACTAAAAAGCGAAAAATAAACTTACTTTACAAAGTATTATTATACCCGCTAGGTACCTACTGATCCGTTGGAAGTCGGTGCCTAGCCTAGCCTAGCCGGTGCTTGGCACCGACTTCTGCGGTGCTTATTCTTCCGGTGTTCTGACAGCCTCACTTGAGAGCCAGCTTCATTCCACGCTAGTTATGGTTACCATCTACGATTACTAGAAACATCAAGTGAGCTTTGGTCAAAACACATATTAAAAAAAAGTCTTTGCCTCTCTGTAGGGAAACTTGTTTTTAGTTTTCCCATACTGGTAATGTAATGTATGTGTTCTTGTGGAAAACTCTCAGAAAATTGGTCGGGGGAAGTTAGGGCGAGTGTGGAATACGAATCGAGACAGACGACCAGAAGTTCCTAATTGCGTTCGCTTTTTGCGAATGGCCACGAAAGGGGTGAGCTTAGTTGGGAATAAAACAAACAAAGTTCTGCTTAAATAAACTTGAATTCAAAGATAAATTAACATTTATATTTTAACTTTACCCATCTTTTTAATTGCATTACACTTAGCAGGTTACCTATATAAATATTTGTCATTGTAGAGGTATGTGATCACAACCTATTATAAGAGATGATGCGTTCAAAAATTGTTAATACATCTAGCCTGGAATGGGAAATGATTCCCAAATTAACCTTAGTGTTAAGTTGCTGATTTGTTTTGTACCTAGATAATTATGGATCAATGACATTTAGTTAGTTCAAATTAACCTAGATGGCGTTGATCGCCTTTAAAACTCGCTGTCGTTTTGTCCACTATTCCAAACCTTATATTAACCCTATTTCTAGAATATTGATAGGATTAAATAAATATGTACACATATGTATTATTCGCTTCGAACTCGCTTTAATTCATTTGAAGATTACGATAGTCGATATTAATTAATAATTAATTTAGTTTTATTATGCTATGATGATGATGATTAAATCGTGATGCCTTTCAACCTGATAAGCTGGGTTTTTTTTGCTGTTCTAATGTTGGACTCGGTTTAAGGCTATAGCCAACTACGCTGGCCATGTGCGAGTTGGCAGATTTCATACATCTTTGACAGTTTTTTTTACGAACTTTTGGACACGTAGGTGTGTCCGCTCAAGATATTCCTTCACCAATTGAAGTCATCAACAATACGTACATTAGAAAAGACAAAGGTACTTACTGTGGAATCAAACCCAATACCTCCAAGTTAGAAGGGAGGCGGTTACACAACCAGGCTGCTGAATCTTGCCTGAACATGCCATCCAATATCGATAGCTATTTAAAATAACACATGCGAGTTAGGGCTACCAAGTAAAGAACTAACTTGTATTAAAGTTGCCACCACTTTACTAGGGCATGTTCGGACTTTAACTTACTTTGTGTGACTTTGGCTTTGACTTATTCCACTTATCCTACTAATATTATAAATGTGAAAGTTTCTATGTTTGGATGTTTGTTACTTATTCACGCAAAATCAGCTAAACGGATTTAAATGAATCTTGGCACACATATAGTTTATTATTATATTACTAACATATGTAGATCATAAATTTAATATCAGAAACAAACTTAGGTTCCAATGGAATTTTCAAAAAATTAACTAGTGGACCCATCCACTTGAAATTTGGTATAAATGAGTCTTATAGAACATTATTCAGGGATAAAAGGTATCCTTTATCTTAATCTAATAATAAAATAGCGCATATTTGATGACGATTGCTTATTTCTTACTCACACATGTTTCATTTCTCTCTGAACCTAATTGTAATGAAGTCGCGGGCGTAAGCTAGTCATAAAATATTTCACATCATCAGCCATAGGACGTCACTGCTGGACATAGGCCTCCTCCTGGGGGGGTTTTGCTAATACTCGCCACGCTTGGCAGGCGGGTTGGCGAGCGCAGTTAGGTATGATTGTTCAAGGAAGACGCTGCTGCCCATCTTCCAGATTACATCCCTTAGCCGACTCTTACAGCAACCACGGGTAGAGAGGATGGGGTACTATTCTTACGCCAGCACCACCACGGCAAAAAACGGCATAAAATATTAAAATACTAGTGTTAAGCAAATTCACAAAATAGGATAACAAAAACAAAGAAAGAATTTACAGATATCTTCTTTGTGCCAAGCTTAATGCCATTCACAACCTTGTCTGGCTACATTTTTTCTTCGCTTATATTACTGTACATTGACGGTAGCCTAAAGCGAATAATAAAAGTTCTGTCCAACTCGAGAAACGTTATTCGATTTCCGAAATAAAAGGAACTTTTTCCTCGTATTTGGTTTGACTTTCAGCAAAATGTTCTGACTATTTTGTAAGCTTCAGACCATGTTTCACGAGACTCACAGTCTAGGGCGAAATAAAAGAATACCAGAGATTTTCTCTTTTGGGAAACATGCAGCCACAGGTGAAGTGATGATAAAACGATGTTAAAAAGGAATTCAGAGACGTAAAACAAATAGTTAGAATAGTTGCCGACCGAACTCAGTATAAAGACGATCCCATCACTTTTACTAGATATTATAAAACAAAGTCATCCGCCGCGTCTGTCTGTCTGTTCGCGATAAACTTGCTAAGCGAATTATCATGCAAATTTTACCAATAGATAGAGTGATTCATAAGGAAGGTTTAGGTATATAATTTGTCAAGGTTTTCTGTAAATTGGTTAACATATGATGATAATTGTTGGAAGTGTCGGAAAAAGTCAAGCAATCTAGGAGCTTTCATCGAAAACGCTGCCTAATATCCCTTTGAGATAGATCAAAAGCCCCGTGTAAGCCCGTGCGCAGCCGGGGCGGGTCACTAGTATTGTATGAGTTTTTTCATACATAAAATTTTTCTTTCAACAAAAATAAAGTTTTTTTTAAGATGACAAATAAATATGCTAGACACAGAAAATCGGAGGTCTCCGCATAAGTAATGCGATAATAGTGGTGTCTGGACAGCTCTTGATATTATGGTATCTCAACCCTTCATCCCTCCCTCGTCAAAGGGATATCCCGGCTTTGGAAACTGACGTGGTTTTAACACCTTTTTGTTTTACTTAAGCGGGATTACTCACGTTTAATTATATCGGAAACTCCGACTATAGTATCGGCCACATCCGGTGGCCATTATCATGGAAACAAAGCTGAATACAGCGCACGTACAGCTACAGTATGAGTTTTCTGTGTCTGGGTGTTCTGTACGTATCATAAGAAAGTATTTACAAAAAAAAATATAAGTATTCTATGAGCTATCTTGTTCCCATAGTACAAACTTTACTTAGTTTGGGGCTAGATGGCGCTGTGTATAAAGTCCTACTATATTTATTTACCTTTATATACGTTCTGATAAAAAATTATGATTTTGTCTGTCCGTCCGGTAGTAGAAAGATTCAGGGGTAACAAAATTGTGTAGTTCCAGTTTTCATCACTGAAGTTACAGAATACGTAGAAACGTATTAAAATTCGTCGTAGAAACGTCCACTGACACAACTTTCATAAACATTATTTTTGAAACAACCTTTCTCTCCTTAGTCAAAGAAAATTCCCTCGAAAAAACATTATGCAGGCTTCATAGTTTTCAATTCGTAAGATGTTTTATGTTTTACCTCTGGGATTATTTATACTATGTAAATACATAAGCGTTCAAAGCGACGGCGACGGCATTTTTTTTTTAAATTGTTTTTATCACGCTATTGACCTCAACTCTCCTGATGTTAAGTGACTCACTTGAGAGCCAGTTCCATTCTAGGCTAGGTGTGATTTACCATCTTCGACCACACCATCACGTAACATCAGGTGAGTTGTGGTCAAGAACCTAGCCTGTCAGCCATGAAAAAAAACCGATAAATATGTAGCGGGTAACACCGCGGGACGCAGCTAGCAAAGCAGTCGCGGGGCGCAGCGGGGAATTAAAGCAGTCGCTCAGATTGTTTAGGTTGGTCTGGTCATCGTCCGTCTTCAAAGTTTTACGTGGTACTTGTTAGGCTGCGTATATTACAGTTTATATTTTCTAGGCAGACGTAGACAACTGAATTTTTAACACACTTACCTAGACACCAATTGCTGGGTCCAATAACCATAGGTTTCTAAATTTATTATCTCCTTCTTCATCATCATCAACCTATCGTAGTCCACTGCTGGATATAGGCCACTCCTCCCTCATAAAATAAATGTGGGGGAATTGGGAACACTTAACTTCCTACGCTCAGAAATAACAGAAAAAGTCATCAACGTAATCAACTTTTATTGCAACATTAATATAATTTATCTATTTTTAATGACAAACAAAATCTTAAAAACTAACGTTTTAAGACCAAATAAGCCTTCCAGCAATTGCTCATTGTTGGGATTTGAACCCACGCTCTTCGGCGTGTGAATCCCACACGCTAACTACTGAGCTATCATCGCAACAAAAAAAAAATAGTTTGACCTCTACCTCACCTGATGTTAAGTGAATATACGGTCTACGAGGAAAAACGCCCTCCTAGAAAATACCGATTCAACCTCCACTTCAAGGCATTCAGACAGGGTACTGCAGCTAGCGAAATTACAGAGCTGTTGAGACTAACCAGCGAAAGACTTTTTTTTAATTGCTAACAGGCTAGGTGTTTACCACAATTCGCCTGATGTTAAGTGACGGTGTGGTCGAAGATGGTAAAGCACACCTAGCCTGGAATGGAACTGACTCTCAAGTAAGGCTGCCGGAACACACCGTTAGATGCTTGGCGACAGATTTTCAACTTGAGGGTGGTAGCTAGCCAGCTGAGTACTAGAAAGTACCCTACCACCATGCTATGGTTTCCTCACGATGTTTTCGTACACCGGCAGCTCAAGCTCATTGTTGGGGTTTGAACCCACGCCCTTCGGCATGCGAACCAACCGCGTTAACCACTGTGCTATCATCGCTCAAAGTAATGAGCGCCAAAGCAGTGATGCCCTGGACTTTATTTTACTACTTAAAGTTCTGTTTATCGCTGCAATAGCTATGGACATGCGTTATCTCTTACCATCAAGAAAGCGTCTCGTTCGTTTTACTACTTTCACATTAAAAATGAAAGAAAACTTCTCAATTACTCTGTAACGTTACGTTTCATACAAATTATGAATTCTCGGCCAGCCGTTTGTACGTGACGGAACTATGATCATTAGCTCGAACTACGCTTGAATACCAATGTAGTCGGGGAGATAAGGGCGAAACCTATCACATATTGTAATACGAAAAAATTAATTAAAATAACCCAGGTACATAGCTGATGAGAAAGAAGTATTTGCATGTTGTACAAACTAGTACAAGTTTGGCAATATCTGAAAAAGGCAAGTTATAATGAAAGAGGGATATTGTACCTACTCATTATTATGAGCATTTACTAAGGCAAAACTGAAATTACAAAAAAAAAGCCTCAGTGGCCGTGCGACAATTATCTGTACTTTGTGAGGTCTATGTTTAGTGATCGTTAATCCAGGATCATAATTTAATTTAGAGCTCTTTTTTGAGATTAGTTATTTAAATTAATGGGTATATGTGAAAGTATAATTTTATAATCTGCGTCCTTTTGCATATTAAACCAGTCTCGAATTGATTCCAAATCTTAAATTTTACAAAAATGTTTTTGTTTTATTTCGTCTATTTACATTACATTTTGTCTTATTATCTAACAGCTTCTGCCAAAAATTGAACTGATTATTGTAATGTACCTTGTGCACAGATATATACATTCGAATCAAGCACGGATTAGCTCGGCATTTGTTGTTAGAGAACAGGGGCGTGTTTAAACGAACCAAACCTGCACGCGTTGCTAGAACCCCGGTGACAAATACATCTTCGAGAGGAAAAAATCGTATAAAAGGCTCAACAGCAGCATCTAGCAACGGCTTGACACAGCTCACTGCCATGAGATACGCTGGTCCCGTCACGAAATGAGGATATACTGATCCTGGGTAAGATGCCTTCGATACATAATACTTTGATATGATGTTGCGCATTGGACGGGCATTGATGAGCAACCGTCCCCAGATAGTTCTCGTCTTCCTCAGTTGAGTGCGTATTGATATAAATTTTAAGAGTTTCGCAATATTTATAAAGGTATCATCATCTGTTTTTAGTAAAAATGGTACACGTGAACAATAACAATTCATCCATTCGAGAATTGAAAGAGCTTTAAGTGAAAGATTTGAAAAAGAGTCGAAGTTACGGCCAATGATCAAGTCTTGGTAAATAGAATCTTCGTGGTCGAGCGCCACTTTGAAATCTTCTGGTGGTTTTCCAATCACAAATGCTAGGGAAAAGTTTGAGTTACGTTGACCCCAGGTATTGCGGATAGCATTTCGTGCAGCTACATGCTCTGGTGCTGATACGACGGCGATGAAAAGATGCAAATGCGCTCCTCGGTACGGGCATAACTCTGGGTGTGGACGTTCATGCCCTTTTGTCCACACTTCGCTTAAATAATTGGGCTTAAGAGTTGACGGCTGTCTTTTGAATGCTGGGTCTAGGAATCTTGTACGTTGCGAGTATGAGATCAGGTAGTACGGTAGCGCAGTGACTCCAAGCAGCATGATGACGATGTGCCAGGTTCGCCCTCTCACCATAACGTTTATGCTTCAAGCGCATACTAACAGGCCTCTGAAATTATACGGCATATTAAATTATAGATAGATATCTAATGAAATCTATCTATATTTACGCTATGGGTATAGTACAGATGTAACAAAGAAAAAAAAACAACCGAAGATTATAATTTAGTACCTCGATGACCAAGCTTTGCTCGGCTGGAAACACAGATAAAACGACGTTTTCTAAAAATGAAACCCAGCTAGATCGTTTAGTCGCCCCCGAAACCCCCTGCATACTAAATTTCATGAAAATCGTTAGAGCCGTTTCCGATATTCAGATTATATATATACATTTATATACAAGAATTGCTCATTTAAAGGTATTTATCAGATTACATTATGCGTATTATTTTTATTAGTTTTTTTAAAACTTATTAGTGTTACAACGTCTCTCGTCTGTTCTTTATTTTATATCGTGTTTATTACATTCTTGGTTGCCTGGAAGAGATCGCTCTTAGCGATAAGTACGCCACTTGTGGCACTAGCGCATAAGATTATTTTGTTTTGTGTACTCTTTTTCTATTTTTGGTGTGCACAAGAGTTTCTATCTATCAAATAACACTATAGAATACTTTTAAGCATTCAAACTATTTAGCTTGACATGTATCACAATAAAAATAAATGTCAAAAAATAAACTATGTCAAAAAATAATATTATTAACGTCACAAAAAATTCAAATTAAATAAAAATAATGCCCAAACCAGATTTAAAATTTCACATTCAAATATACCTTTACTGTGTAGAGTACGCTTTTCTCAACAAAAAATAAAGCAAAGTAATAATAATAATAGTAAAGTAAAGTAGTGATAATAGCAAGTAAAGTAAAAAAGCAAAGTAGCAATAAAGTTAATAGTAATAATAGCAAGTAGTTGCTTCCGAACTATAATTTCAGTTAATGAGGACTAGCTACGATTCCAATCGTCTTTTTATCATAACGTTTTGTTTATTCGTAATAATTATGTAGAATGTAAACAAATGTATGGTGGTAACTGACTAGTACGCTCTAAAAACAATACAGCATCCTTCCATCATCATCATTCTTCAGGAAAAATATACACTTTACTATACGTACTATACGTCGAACTAGATAAAAACAATTTTGAAAGTGAATCCAACAGAAGAATTCAGTTGGGCTGGGCAGCATTCGGAAACCTACGTTGAGTCTTCTCGTCATCCATCTCGCAAAGTCTCAAGACAAAAGTCTGTAATCAGTGCGTTCCACCTGTCATGACCCACGGAGCCGAAACGTGGACACACACAGCGGGAATGGTCCGTAAGTTCAAAGTCGCTCAGCGAGCTATGGAAAGAGCTATGCTCGGCATTTCTCTGAGAGATCGTATCCGGAACGAAGTAATTCGCCGGAGAACTAAAGTCACAGACATAGCTCAGCGTATTAGCAAGCTGAAGCGGCAATAGGCTGGACATATCTGTCGCAGAACCGATAACCGTTGGGGTAGACATGTTCTAGAGTGGAGACTGCGAATTGGCAAACGTAGCCCTGAGACTCGATGGAGTGACGATATAAGTAGAACAGCTGGCGGTGGATGGAAACGAAAAGCCGAAGATCGGGCTGAGTGGTGTGTCTTGGGAAAGGCCTATATCCAGTAGTGGACTTCGATAGGCTGATGATGATGATGATACGTACCTACAATAGTGCACAATACTGTACGTACCTATAAAAATACTTTCAACAGTCATGATCATAATTTAATTGAATTTTGTCAGTCACGGCCCTCACTGTAGTTAGTACTACGGGTTCAGTTGCTTAATTAACTAAAATTAAGTACTATGTAATTTAGGCGACGCTCGTTACAAGGTAAATTGATCGTTAAATATTTATAGCGGTTTGTGGGCTCCCAAGCTTATCAATACACTATTTAGCTGTAAATTTTTAATAGTAATTTTCCAGTTTTAGAATTAGGTAGGTGGCACAATTTATAGTACCTATGTATTCGCGAGTATGTAGTAGTATTTTACTCAATGGTAGATCTCCTTTAGCAAGTTGAAGTGGCAGCAGGCAGGGCATATAGCACGTAGAACTGATGGCCGATGGGACTGCAAAGATCTGGAGTGGAGATCACGGACCGGCAAACGCAGCGTAGGACGTCCACCCACAAGGTGGACAGACGACCTAATAAAGACCGCTGGAACGCGCTGGACGCCGCTTCCAACCGGTCTTTATGGAAGTCAATGGGTGAGGCCTATGTCCAGCACTGGACGTCCTGCAGCTGAGATGATGATGATGATGATGATGATGATGATGATGATGATAAAATCTTTACTTGGCGGTAGATCTCCTTCGCGAATGCTCGTTTTGGTAGGTACCGCAGTGGTAAACAATACTGTATTCCAGATTGCAGGGCTCGATTGTAAATCTTTAAAACAAGCCCTACTCAATCCTAAGTACTGCTCCCGAATGACGAGCCGAGTCAGGTTAGCTTTCCAAATTGTATTAATTACCTTCCCGACAATTATTGCATCTGGCTTTAGGGAGGTCAGCGGGAGTTGAAATTCAAAATGGCGACCAACCTCGACCCCGACTTTAGCCACCATCTTGGTTTTACGGCAGCAAAGGTTTTTCGCTGATAACTTGGTCATTTTTCAACTGACTAAAATTGATCATTATTCGATTCTCTAGATTTAGTTCTTTGCATATTTTTTTTGACAAACTGATATTTTTCGAATTAAGTGAGGAAAGTAATTATAATATATAGGGGTAATGTAATTATTGAAAAGTCTCATTTAATATAGACAATAGACAACATTTTATTTATGACATAAAACACATTTCTACAACATTAACAAAATGGGTAAACAGAAACAAAAGATAAAACAAAAATAAATTACACACAACGAACGAAAAGAAAGAAAGAAATTTTATGTCACAAACCGGCCTCAGCTCAGCATAATGCCGACTGCAACCAGCCGGCGCTGGCCTTCAAGACCTAATGACCTATTGACTTTAAGGTCTAAGTGTAAAGAAACGAAGTTGTTCGGAAAAATGATATCAACAATTTTGGTCTCCACGTTTTTTTAAAAATACGCAAGTATGCAAGAGTATATCCGTATTGTGTATTTTGCCATGTCCCCAGCGATTTCTGTAGTAGTGCTATTGTTCGTTATATCTCATACTGCACGAAGCCCTCCTTTCCATTAAGGTCGATAGTGTTAAAACTTGGGCTGTACTTATAAACAAATGGAATTCATGTACGTATCAGATGACAAGACCCATAGAAAGAGCAGATTAGTTATTTAAGTTTACCGATGATAACTAAGTGGTTAGCGCGGTCAGTTCACATGCCGAAGGGCGTCGGTTCACTCCCCAACATGAGCTTGAGCTGTAAGGTTCGTGAGGAAAACATAGCATAGCGGTAGAGTTTTTTCTAGTACTCGGCTGGCTAGCTACCACCAAGTTGAAGATCTGCCGGCAAGCACCTAACGGTGTGTTCCGGCAGCCTCATTTGAAACCCAGTTCAAGACTAGTCTACGTGTGCTGTACCATCTTCGACCACGCCGTCACTTAACATCAGTTGAGCTGTGGTCAAATTATTTTGGTGAATATGTATTAAATAGCACGTAATGCGCCAGTCGCAACCAGAAGATGCCCCATTGCGGTTGTTCAGTGCAATATTTCCGACGGCGCTTCCCGATTGCAGAGTCTGACATTTCATTTATCATTTTCGCCTGAGCGACATCACTATTGTGAGTTCCGAAAGAATTTCGGAAAATACGTATAGGCCAGTAAAAATAGAAAAAGCTTTTTTGTAAAACTTTAACGTTTACGATTTATGACCCATTTAATGAACCGGTTTTTTCTACAGCATCAACATTCTAATATATGATTACATTAAAGTAAATCAAAGTTTTCTGCATAATCTACATTCTTGTTCGTAGAGAAAATAAGATTCAGTTACGACTGAAACTCAAATTGGATCTTGAAATTGCATCTTAGTATTACTTAATAACAAAATTCTTCAGTTAAATCTGTTCCATCATTAAGTGTTGGTTGTAAAAACGGAGTAACTGCTTTAAATTCGTGGACATTAATGAACCAGGACAGCTTCAACTAGTGTCAAATATAGATATAATACAATTTTTATTGATGACAAAGTTATAAGTTATCATCACTAATACATATTATAAAACAATGTCGTCCGCCGCGTCTGTCTGTCTGTCTGCCTGTTCGCGATAAACTTAAAAACTACTGAACGGATTATCATGCAAGTTTCACCAATAAATACAGTGATTCATCGCTACATATCATAAAACAAAGTCACCTACGTCAACGACTTTGTCTGTCTGTCTGTTCGCGATAAACTTAGAACTGATTATCATGCAAGTTTCACCAATAGATAGAGTGATTCGTGAACAAGGTTTAAGTATATAAATTGTCAAGCTTTTATGTAAATTGGTTGAAATATGATGATAATTGTTGGAAGTGTCGGAAAAAGTCAAACCATCTGGAAGCTTTTATCGAAAACACTGCCTAATCCCTTTGAGATAGATCAAAAGCCCCGTGTATAGTAGTAGCCCTAGTTTACATATAAAAAATGTTTTTGATGTCAGAAACTTTTTGAAATTCAAAAATAGGCAAATTTCCTTCTGTGTCGAAGAAATTCTTCGTTTGTAAATGCTATACTCATAAAATTAAATCTTTGTGAGTTGAAATTAACCAATTTTGAGGAATGCCTAACAAAACATTACTTTTCCATTACTCTGTAGAGAGTGTAGTAAAATGAATTTTATGAGCAAGCTTCTTTGCAAGCTTACATGACTCGAAGAGAACTTGAGAAAAGTTCTGTAAATTTTACTACTTTCTGCAAACAATGTTGCGTTGGCTATACAAGGTTACGTGGACTGATAGAACTGATCCGAATGGAGGTTATTGTAGGTTTATACCTATGTTTATGGAACTGTCAAACTTCCAAAACTTTAAGTCTTGAAGGTATATTTAAGTATTGATATTTTATAATATAGATATGTATGTATGTTTTTTATACGGGCTGGCAGTTTGAACATTAGCAATATTCAAAGACATGTAATTTAGTCATATGAAACGCATAAAGAAATAAAATCGAAACAAATGCAAAAAATAAAAAAAAACCTTGGTTAAATTTTTCCTAAGACTCCAAAATTTATGGACAGCGCGCAGCCTTACGCACCGAGCTAGCGACAGTAGACATAACTACCATACGTAGACTACGTACTGTTATCTAATCTGGGACAGCGCGCGACTACCATATCATTTTCGGTGCGCGTGATTTGAGTGTCCGTATTTTAGTGTTTACTCAGGATAATTAATTCAAATACTCACCACCTATTTTTATTATTATTTGGAACGATAATCGAGTACTGAACCGCCGTATCAATATTGCTGATGTTCAAACTTTCACGGTGTATATAACGTTTAAAATATTTTTTTATGTTAATTCTCTTGTCACCACACCCCGTCCTTAACTTCTCCGAATCCTCTCCATACTAAGGTTGCCTGTAAGAGAGCGGTAAGACCGCCAATCGTTCCACTAGTGTTAAGTTTATATTGTTATAATTGTTTGTAATTGATGTGAACAATAAAGAGTTATATAATTTGTTGAGGCTTGCCGTTCCCTCACCGTCCTTTCCTTACCCTCGGCCGAGCCATCAGACGAAGAAATCACGCGCCAGAGGATTCATATTGCGCGCCCCAAACGATGCCTCAACTCGCCGCTAGGAGGCGCTCCGAACAAAATATCAGATTACCGCAAAACCGAAAAAAACGTTGTTGTTTTTCTGAGAAAGTGTCGCCGGCACTTTTCTTTTGGTTAAAAAAAAGGACATAAATATAATACTATCTCAGCGAGTCTTCCCATTCAATACTAGAAAATGGGATTCCGGGACTCCGAAGACAATTAATTTACGTGTCGTGTTGTGTTCAAACTTTCATAAACATAAATCATCACATATTATTCTGGACTACTCGGTGTGGCAGTGGTTTCCTAGGATCGGAGTGTGGCGATCAAAGGCCGAGGTGAGTACTCCTTTTTCGTACACCTATCCTGGAGCAAGCCTCAAGTTTTTTTGGAATTACTTTTATTACGGTCTTCCACTATGGAAGCGCTTACATTATAAGTGGTCATTTCGAGCGCGAATTTCTATGGATTTTTGGGTTCAATATCATTAAAAACTCCATTTTACATTTCATTCATTAATGCTTATCAGACAAAAAGAATATCATTCATCCGAACTAGGTTCTATTTGCGTATTGCTTATTGAGTAACACATTTCAATATTGTTTTTGTGCTCAGATAAATCAGTTCGAAAGATTACCTATTTACATTCATAGCCTACATTTTTGTTATAATTATTCGATCAAAATGAGTGCAGACGATGACGCTCAATTAGCCCTGCTCAGTACAAGGAGAGAACATATTTACCGTGATATACAGATTTTATATGATTTGTCGCAAACAAGTGTAAAGGATAGAACCAAGATAGGTACATTTAAAAGTAGGTACAAACGTATTGAGGCTATTCGCACGGAGTTCATAGAAGTTGTAAATGAAATTAATATTCTGAAGCTTAGACTTGATCCTAAATATTCAGCTGATTACAAGTCAGTGGAATCATTCGATACGTTGTACTACGCCGTCCAAGCCGCCGCGGAGGAATTGTTAGCGTCACCGGTCGGGACCGCCGGCTGTTCAGCCATCGATGCATCATCGAGCGGCGTTGCGTATCGTAAACCGATGGGTCAGGTCCGGTTAGGTAGGCTAGAACTATGCAAGTTTGATGGAAACATAGAAGGTTGGCAAACCTTTTATCACACATTTTTGTCATTAGTACATGATAATCAAAACTTGACTCTCATTGAAAAGTTTCATTATCTGTTATCTTGCCTATCGGGTACGTCTTTGTCGGTAGTGAAGGGTGTCCCCCTAACAGCTGATAATTACCCTGTAGTTTTTAACACTCTCGTGAATCGTTTCCAAAATAAGCGCTTGTTGGCAACTACCTACCTAGATAAGATTTGCACACATCCTCCTATGAAAATGTGCACCTTAACTGAGTTACGTAACATGACTAGCTTACTGTACGAATCGGTCAATGCTCTCAAGGCAGTGAATATTGAAAACTTGGGCGAATTTATACTATTTATTAAGTTGCGTTCAGAAAATTTTAGACGTGCCCATAACACTATACAGACCTACTTTTATTTTGCTTTGAGTTTCTCTGTAGAGTGTGATGTTGAATTGTCTAACTAAATAGCTCAACAAGCTCGACCCAGGCACTCTAGGGTTCTAGGTGGATAGCAGATGATCTAGAGCAGGGATGCTAAAATTAAGGCCCGCTGTAGCATTTCACTATATTTCAATATATCTTTTGAATTATAAGCTTAGGTTACACTAACCTAAAAGAGGATAATTAAATCAGGGGTTCACCAAAAACAAAAAATAGGGGGTAAACCAGTTCCATTCCAGGCTAGGTATGCTTTACAATCTTCAAAATCAAAATAATTTATCATCCATAAATAACTACGATAATTACAGGCAAGTCATTAGAACACTAAAAAGCGTCCTAAAATTTAATTTCAGCTAAGTTATCAAACCAAATAATATTTTCACTAAAGTAAATTGAAAATAAGCAGCAAGTAATTCAATGTGTTTCCATATACAAAAATGAGTTTCCGGAGATATTCATTGGTATATATTTATTTAAATAGTAAAATTGATTGCTTTCAAAGAAATGTTTTATTGTCTGTTTAAATGTTTTAAAATTCAATTCGGTAATACAAGGAGGTAGTTCATGGTACATTCGTAGTTTGGCATGATGTTTCTTAACTTTAACTAACCTAGTCCATAGGATAAACAATTTTTCTTTATTTCTTCAACCCACCATCACTTAACATTGAGTTAGCTGTGGTCAAAACACCTAATCAACTAATAGGAAACAAAAATGACCAATCAAGTTCGCCTTGAAATTGAATGAAAAAAAAAATCATATGTCATCTGTCTGTTTTTTCTGTAACGTATTTCACCATATTGTATCGCATCGAATTATATCACATTGCGTCGCAACGAAACTTATAGCGTTGCATTTTGTTGTTTAGTACTCTATTCTTTTATAATCTCATCATATCTAAGAATACCAAACTTGCGCAACTGTGTCCGTAACAGATTTGACTGTCTGCCTTTTTAAAGTCAAAAAATGTAAATTGTACAAGCGGCCCTTAACGAAATATGTTGAGTACCTCTGCCTACGACATATGACCTAGATTACACTTGTGACCTGAGATGCAGCTAGTTCGAGATTACATGTCCTAGGTCTAGATCGAGTTTGTGCTTGGTTACCTGGAGGTAATCTAGATTTAATCGTTGGTGGTCAGCTGGGAGTAGTAAACAGAATACGCTATTATATAATACGAGCATAGTTGTCAGGAAAGCCAGATAGAGATTTTACATCAAACGCAGTGTAGTCACTTGGTTGTACTCGTATGTGCGGTGTCACGCACACATAGATAACATACATCGCGTGCTGATTCCACAGTAGGATATCGTGCGTCTGTGAGAGTTATGTTGCGTATCGACAGGGTTTAGGTTTTGTGTTCCAAGCTGTAAATAGAAAAATAAATTATAATTATATATCGATATACATGATCGTGATTTTTGTCGTCACTAAGTTGGGTACTGAGTGCGAAAACTTATTACTCGCAAATTTTAAATTACCGAACGAGTTGTTATTCTCATATTCAGTGCGCGACATTTTGACGACTTTGTGTTATACGAGACATTGCCGCCGGGGAAGGCCCCGGTTTGCGTCCCCCCTTTAATTTCAGAACTGGGTGATCGTCGGCTAGATTAACGGGATCGAGAATGTTAAAGCAAAAGAGGCATTTTATATAAAACAACGATAAGTGTGCTCTAGAACTACAATACTATTATTTGCCATCACAATACAACACTTGCAAAGTAACCACTAGGGACTTTAACAGATTATGACCGAACTTGATCCTAACTTACTTTGTGTAATTTTGAATGTAACTCGGACTAAATTCACTTGATTTTTCATCTTAAAAATTACAAAAATCCGCGACTCGTAAAAAGCGAGATGCCAAAAACAAATAAAAAATCACTTTGCTCATTTAATTTGAGACAATCACAATGCGGAGTGCATTGTGATTCTCCTGATTGGTCTTTTCACGTCAAATAAAAATGGCATCGGAATATCTTTATTTTCGCTCTTTTTTCAAATCACACAGCCCGATTGGTCGACGCGTTAGGGATTCCAATTTTAAAAATCGAACAAACTCGTCTAATATCGGCCGAAAGCCGCCATTGCATATGCATAGAGTTGTTCGAACCAAACGTATCGAATGAGTATACGCTTTGACTGGCGCGTATTATGTCGGCTCAAATATTATATCAGTATGAGCGAAGATACAAACTATTATAAACTTTAATTAATTCTTTAACTTTAAAAAATCGTCGGATACGCCTGTGTGTACGCGTTTGACCACAGCTCACCTGATGTTAATTAACAGTGGTGGAAGATCGTGAACACAACTAGCTTGGAATGGAACTAGCCCTCAAGTGAGGCTGCCAAAACACCGTTAAATGCTTGGCGGCAGGTTTTTAAGCTTGAGGGTGGTAGCTAGCCAGCCGAGTACTAGAAAGTACCCTACCACCACGCTATGGTTTCCTCACGATGTTTTCCTTCACCGGCAGCTCAAGCTCATTGTTGGCGTTTGAACCCACGCCTTTCGTTATGCGAACCGACCGCGCTAACCACTGAGCTATCATCGCTACAAAATACAATGTTTGTTCTGTATTTAAGTATGTATTTATAAAAAAGTATTTAAGTACTCTATTAGTTATCTGACTTTCTTAGTAAAAGCTTTGCTTAGTTTGGAGTCAGATGGCGCTGTGTGTAAATGTCCTGCAATGTATATATTTATTTATTTGATTTAATTCCTAAACATGATTATTGTAATTTTATATTACAAATAAAGTGTTGTCTATTGTCTGTCTATAAAAGACCCTGTAGTTTTGGCAGCCTAGTTGGGAGACTGTCTGACTTACAAACTGGAGGTCCTGGGTTCGAGTCCCATGACACACACTTCTGTCTTTTCTAGGTTATGTGTGTATTACGGTCGGTTCGCATGCCGAAGGGCGTGAGTTCAAACCCCAACAATGTGTTGTTGTTCATGTGTTCCGGCAGCCTCACTTGAGAGCCAGTTCCATTCCAGGCTAGGTGTGCTTTACCATCTTCGACCACACCGTCACTTAACATCAGGTGAGTTGTGGTCAAACACATAGCTTGTCAGCAATAAAAAAATAAATTAAAAAAAAGACCCGATAAATGACTTTAGATTAATCTAACTACCTTACTGTTGCATTTTGTATAATAGGCTCTCAAAGACATAATCTTAGTATCTACCCTCGTTTTGAGGTAGTGCCGTTCCCGGAATACTAATGTGATACCGTATCTGATGCCGGGCTTACCTGAGACTTATATCAGGTGGAAGTTTGTATCGGGTAGTATCGATGTAACTACTTGTACTTTACTCATAGATAACTTACATGCTATCGAGGTTGGATCAGTAAGTTATTTGGTACAACTTAGATACGCATTAAGGTTTCAAAATTGTATATAGTTTTTTAGCAGGAGGTCGTCTAGGTACGTAGTACCAGATGTACGTAGTACCAGATGTACTGGTGCCAAGCAGTAGTGTCTAAACATTACTGTGTTCGGGTTTGAAGGGTACCTACTGTAACTCGTGAAATTACAGGGCTGTTAACAGTTGTGGATTTACCAGCAGGCTTAGTAGACTTGAGCCTAGGGCGGCAAATTTGGGAAACGATTTTTGAAAAAACAAATCAAAAAAAAAATTATATGACGGTTTTTGATGTCTATAAGAGAAAGAGAGAGAAAGAAGTCTTCATTGATGCAGACTTTTCTCTCTTTTCCTTGTTATTGTACATTCAACGGTACAGCAAACTTCTATACTCTATAGTCAAACAGCCAATTCCCCGCTCCCAACCCGTATTCAACTTCTGGTCACTTTGTATGAGTAAAAAGAGAGCGAAATTGCGGAAAATATATTTCACACTTCCCACTACCCACTACCCATTCATACAAGTCTGAATACTGGTTGGGAGCTGCGATCTCGGTGGTTTGTGTAGGTACCTATTGGTTATAATCGTTCATGATTGAGCTCAGAAATATACCCAAAAACTATTTATTGTGCAATTTCAACGAAATTGATGGATTGTGAAAATAGTCAATTGTAAAGCCAAAGGCGGCAAAAACTTAATAGCTTCACATCATCAGCCATAGATCGTCCACTGCTGGACATAGGCCTCCTCCTGGAGGGTTTTGCCAATACTCGCCACGCTTGGCAGGCGGGTTGGCGAGCGCAGTTAAGTGTGATTGTTCAAGGAAGACGCTGCTGCCCATCTTCCGGATTACATCCCTTATCCGACTCTTACGGCGACCACGGGTGGAGAGGGTGGGGTACTATTCTTACGCCGGCACCACCACTGCAAGCTTATACCTTATATCTTGAAAATGTGTAAATCCGGCACTGGCTGGTAAGACTAACCATCGAAAGTCTCAAAGTAATGAGTGCCAATGCAGCGATGCCTTGGACTTTGCTACTCAAAGTTACCATGCTAACCACTGGGCTAGCAAGGCTTACAAAATTAGTAATAATTGTAATTTGTAATTTTAAAGTTTTCCTACAATTGTAAAACAAAAATAAATTCTTAAACTTTTGTGCTAGATCCCCAGATGATAAAAAATTAAAGCAAATTCTAGCGTAAGTCGCGTTTAATAAAATAATACATAATAGTCATTTTACGCGCAAAATTACATTATTATTTTATGTAATTATGAATTTTGAAGACTAATAGGGGCGATACATTTGCTCGAAAATTCAGCTAATTCTGTCATCCTCGCCCCGTATTGCGTCCACCAAATAAAACATTTCCGGTTAAATATTTCACCAAAAAAGGTTCAGCATTTAACAAATAGCCGTATACGCGTAAATCCCGGCAAAGTGACCGTGTAATAAATAATAACGTGTGAGGAACTGGGAGAGGTTTATTTTATTTGGTCAAAGTAGAGATGAACTATTGCGTCCAAAAGAAAACGAAACAATCGAATCACACTAATATTATAAAGACGAGTAAGTGTGTTTATATGTTTGTTACGTGTTCACGCTCAAACAGCTGGACCAATTTTGATGAAATTTGGTATGAAGGTAGTTGACACTTTTTATCCCTAATAAATGTAGCGGGTAACACTGCGGGGTGCATCTAGTAAATTAATAACATGAAATAAAACATTAGAGAAAATCAGAAATTAAGAAACTGCGAAAATATAACACATGCCCTAACACATAGGCCGTCATTTTAACGGAGAATCCCACATAACAACCTTGCAACCCCCGATTTTCCCTGGGCAAAACGTAAATTCGTGAACTGAATACTCATTCTCTGAATTCTCATTCGAATCACATCATCAGCTATAGGACGTCCACTGCTGGACATAGGCCTCCTCCTTGAGGTTTGCCAATACTCGCCACGCTTGGCAGGCGGGTTGGCAAGCGCAGGTATGATCGTTCAAGGAAGACGCTGCTGCCTATCTTCCGTATCACATCCCTTAGCCGACTCTTACGGCAACCACGGGTAGAGAGGGTGAGGTACTATTCTTACGCCGGCACCACCACGGCAATGTCTTTCAAATATAAATTTTCACAGCACGTCATTCGAATATACATTTTCAATTCGAATATCACTAAGCTGATCAGCGGACATTCGAATAAAATGCTTTGTAGCTCATCTCTAAAAAGGATAATTCGAGCATTTCCGACAAGCGGGCGAGGAATGGGCGCAGCTGAGATTGCACGGCCAAATTTATCTCTACATGCTATAGAGTTCGGCTACCGTAACTATAGTAATTAGATAGTGAGGGAGCCAGTATCGTAATACTCGAACAAAACTAAATCACGGAAAGTAGTTCCATCATTTTCAACTTTACAGGTTTATACAGTAAAGTAAATGCAGGTAATTTGGAATACAAGTTAGTAAGAGCAATAAGAGTGAAAACTTCATATAAAATTAGTGAAACTAGTGTATTAATAGCATAAAAATAATCAACAGTCTTATTCTTTTATAAATGGCATAAACTTTGGTATATACATAAAATCGCTGAAAGGCACCGATTACCTAATGTGAATATAATAATAATAACCGCTGGGGTAGACGTGTTCTAGAGTGGAGATCGCGAATTGGCAAACGTAGCGTAGGACGCCCCGAGACTCGATGGAGTGACGATATACGTAGGACAGCTGGCGGTGTATGGAAGCGAAAAGCCGAAGATCATGCTGAGTGGCGTATCTTGGGAGATGCTAATGTCCAGCAGTGGTTTTCGACAGGCTGATGATAATGATGATAGACATTTCATTGTATTATCATGTTTAATTATTTTGCCATCGTTTTGATTATTGACATTAAAAAAATACTATACTCGTATTGAAACAATAAATTATAGTACACAGCCTGTTATACAAAGAACCAATGATAAGTTAAGGATGGTCTACTATACTATTAATTCTACTATACGAATTAACTCAGCTACGTGATATATAGCTCAACATATTGTACTACCCGCTTTATAAACTTCGTACTACCCAACTCGTTACTACCCAAATCTTTCTAAACCTCGCTTGGATTTGAATTTCAAATCAACTCATTTTGAGCTCTGACCTCACAGTACAGCGTTTAGTTCCCCCATGCATACGTTAGCCGGTTAATTGTCTAAAAAAGTTTGTTCGGACTACATCGGGCCGGTTTAAAATCAGCTTCTAGTTTTTGTTTTGGTTGACGTAATTCAGTGTTTTAACGCTAGATTTATCAAGCGTATGTTCTCTTTGGCATTTGGTCTAACTTTGGGTAAAAAATCAATACGATAAAATTTGAATTGGAAAAATTTTGTGTATATTTTTTTTTTCAGTTAGACTTTATGGTTGACAGGCTAGGTGTTTGATCACAGCTCATCTGATGTTAAGTGGCGGTATAGTCAAAGATGGTAAACACACCTAGCCTGGAATGGAACTGGCTCTCATGTGAGGCTGACGTAACACACCGTTAGGTGTCTGGCGGCAGATTTTCAACTTGAGCTAGCCAATCGAGTATTTTTTATTTTTTATGGCTGACTTGCTAGGTTTTTGACCACAACTGACCTGATGTTAAGTGACGGTGTGGTCGAAGATGGTAAAGCAGACCTAGCCTGGAATGGAACTGGCTCTCAAGTGAGGCTGCCGTAACACACCATTATGTGCTTGGCTACAAATTTCCAACTTGGTCTCTAGCCAAGACTAGAAAGTACCCTACCATCATGCTATGGTTTCCTCACGATGTTTACCTTTGCCAGCAGATCAAGCTCATTGTTGGGGTTTGAACCTACGCCCTTCAGTATGTGAATCAACGCCCATGCCAGCTTGTGTGGTCTTAAAATGAAGCTAGATGGCGCTATATGAAATGTTCACCAATTTTTTTTTTATTGTACAAATATGATAAAATTTATAAAATTATATGATATTGTCACCGTCGCGGGTCGAACCTGGACTAGATTGGCACAGTACCAAGGCAGATGGCATAACAAGAGAGAGCCCTATATCCATTAGTGGGATAAAGAAGGCTGTGGATAATGATGATGATGTACAAAAGCTTTTCATAATTAATATTCATTTCCCATAATAGTAAAAATATATCACTGCAAGTATGCTATATAGGCAACAAAAGTAAAGAGAAGCCGTATTTATAGAATAACCCGAGATAAAGCAAACCTTCGAAAACTTATTGCCCACCGCTGGGAATAGATAGCCCAGGTGCACGAAGTGCTTGTGCCAGTGATGTATGGTATGGGACAGCACTGGTAAACCTTGTTTCTATTCCATTTGCTTTTGGATCGAGATCCTTGCGGATGTATAAATCTTCAAAGAACATGGACCATAGTTTAATGCAAGCTCAATATAGGTACCTACGTATCTAAATGAACGTGAATTCAGGAAGGATTAATGGCTCGATTTTTTGCTGTAGACACTAAAGTGTGTTCATGTTATTTGACTAATGTTAGTATTTACCCGACTGACAAGGAAGGGCTATGTTTTTCGCGCGTATCTTGTATGTATGTATGTAAGTTTCTTTATTACCTCGTATCTTCCAAAGTGCGGAATGGATTGCGACAATTATGGTATCGTTAGATTCGTTTAAATAACCAAAGTGTCCTTAGAAAGTGGTTTAAAAAAAATCAAGTTGGTAGAGTTTTGGAGCGAAATATATTACATCGTCATCATCATCATCATCATGCGCTGTAGGACGTCCACAGCTGGATATAGAATTTCCTTTTTATCGCTTCAATGGTCATGGACATGCGTTATCTCTTAGCATCAGGAGAACATCTCGTTCGTCTCATTATTTTTACATAAAAATTATGCTTTTGCAGGAATGCTTTGTACTCTGTCCTTGTATCATGATTTTAATGTTGGTAGATGATTTTAATGTTGGTAGATGATTTTGATGTTGGTAGATGTTTTTAATCTTACGTAATTTTTCTCGTGTGCTCGACAAAAGTATATTTATACCTGCAAAAACGATAGGAAGTATCTTCTCTTAAAAATCATTAACTATTTATATCTTTTTTGTCAAATAATTTTAAAAGAAATTAGAACACAATTTGATGTATATTAACGTTAAATGGTAAAAATAATCTTTCCTAGCCTTTATCATATTTAATCCAAGACAAAAATTCCAGAAAGTCCGCGACAAAGTTAGAGCGAAAATACTTTAAAATCTTTGCATTGCAAGGCTTGCAAGCCCTCTTGAGACATTCCAAGTGATGCCTCTTGTTCCAACGGGCTTCTTTTAATTTTAGACTTTTGAGCGAGGCTGATGAAGATTTTTCTTTATTTTATACAAGTTTTTCACTCAATTAACATTTTAATATAAAGCGTGAGAAGTTAATCTGTAAGAGGGACTTTCGTTATCTGTTAAGTTTATTCACGGCTTCGGTAGCTTTTTAAGTCGTGATTATCTTTAATATTTTAATGCGTTGTCTTCTAGGTTAATGCAATAATGGATTTATAAAAAATAGTGTGTAGTCTTCAAGCATTCATGTTCACCATCGAAGGCTCTTTCCTGCGGCATCGTGTGTCGGGTCGCTCTCTTCCCTCAGATATGGTTGAGGTGATGGCTGGCACACCCATCATGTTAGGGTGCTGCTTGCGGGTCACTGCTCTGGTCTTGCAGTATGCACAATTGCACACAAACTAGTAATAGATTACATTAACTCTCCCTGTATTGCGGAGAGTTTCAAGTTTATTTTACGTTAAAAAAATTGTGTTAAGTTGACAAAGGTCACGGACCCCATTGTCTACGGAAATGAAATATGGAAGCACGAAATTATAAAAATCTTGAGCCAAACAGATGCTTAAGTACCTACTTTCAGTTAGCGGTTTTGTTACGTTACATAAGCTTAGAAACCTGCCCCCGTTCCTTATTCGTTATTGGGAAATTTGGAATGAAAATAGCTTACATTCTGAATTAACACAAGCTACTTTTTAACCCAATAAATGCTTATAAAACCACGGAGTACTACAGCTAGTATTACGATAGTAAACTATTGTTGTCAGTTTTAATTATTTTAAACTTCAGAAATTACAACTTTTAAAATTTTTAGTTGTCTAATTTTTGTCTTCTTCCATCAAGTAGGACACTGTTTAAAAGAAAGAAAAGAATACATAACTTAGGCAATATTATATTTATGAGTTTTTTTTTTATGGTTGACCGGCTAGGCGTTTGACCTCATCTCACCTGATGTTAAGTGACGGTGTCATCCAAGATGGTAAACACACCTAGCCTGGAATGAAACTGGCTTTTGAGTGAGGCTGCCGGAACACAACGCTAGATGCTTGGCGGCAAATTTTCAACTTGAGGATAGTAGCTAGCCAGCCGAGTACTAGAAAGTACCCCACCACTACGCTATGGTTTCCTTCACTCAAAATCAAAAAATCAAAAAGTCATTTATTCAGTTTAGGCCCTGGTAAGGCACTTATGAGCGTTAAGTTACTTGTTTGAATCTACCACCGGCTCGTAATTACACTTTAACTGAGAAGACTCCGGCAAGAAACTCAGCAAGGCATTTTTTTTGTGGATCTTTCTTTTCATATTAGGTTACAATTTACAGTTATAAATATTAATACATACATTATGCTTACTACAATTGTCACTTAGCCAGGGGGATGCAAGTGCAGAGAGAAGCTACAACAACCATATATTCCTGTCTTCCACGTAATGAGCCACCTTATAGTAGGCTTTGTCGATACACTGGCAGCTCAAGCTCATTATTGGGGCTTAACCCACGCCCTTCAGCGTGTGAACCAACAGTGCTAACCACTGAGCTATCACCGCCACCAAAATCGTTAATCCGTTTTAGAATTATCGTGTGTGAGCTAATTTCATTGGTACTCGGTTATTTTGGACTGACGAAAATTATTATTTTAACAGATCTTTGACAGAAAATTAGAACAGTCTGAACGGAATTTCAAAATATTAGTTGGCAACACTGTTCATGACTCCGGAGCACGTAACCAGTAGAACAATGAGTACAGCAGTTGCGGCTTATTGCCCCGGGAGCACGTGTTAGTAATATCTCAGGAGTGCTTTTATTTGTCTGAAATGAGGACAGTTTTTCTGCTCATCTTGTTTTATGATCGTGCGGGCGGAAGTGGTCTTGCGTGTTATGATGTAGGGGTTCTTGATGGAAATATTTTCTTGCGTTTTCAAGCACATTAGAACATTACTCATTTTCTGTGATGATCTTGAGCTATCAATGAAGGACTGCATCGTGAGGAAACCATAGCTTTGTGGTAGGGTATTTTTAGGGGTCCGTACCTCAAAAGGAAAAAAAACGGAACCCTTATAGGATCACTTTGTTGTCCGTCTGTCTGTCTGTCAAGATCCTTTTTATCACGAACGCGTGGAGGTATCAAGCTGAATTTCACATCAAATACTCAAGTCGACTGTCCCTTAGAGCTGTAAAACCTACAGGGTTACACTTCCCGTGAACTCAGAATCTTGAAATTAGGTATGAAGCAACGTATTATAGCACAAATAAAGGAAAAATTGCGAAAAGCATAAATTATCCTTAAAAAATACCATTTTTTACTTATATACCTACAGGTTTGTACGGAACCCTCGGTGCGCGAGTTCGACTCGCACTTAGCTGGTCTTTTAGTACTCGGCTGGCTAGCTACAACCCTCAAGTTGACACCTGCCAATCATCTGTGTGTTCCGGTAGCTTCACTTGATAGCCATTCCAGGCTAGGTGAGATTTACCATCTTTAACCACACCAACACTTAACGTCAGGTGAGCTATAGTCAAACACCTAGCTTATTAACTATAAAAAAATAAATTATAAAAAAAAAAAAAAACTTGCATTTACAAGCAGCACGGCACTGGTTAAAATATTATACTAAAACATTACTCATTTTCAGTAATCAGCGCAATCGGTTGACTCGCTAAACGGCGTGGGTTCAAACCCCAACAATGTACTTGAGCTGCCGGTGAAGGATAACATCGTGAGAAAATCATAGGATGGTGGTAGGGTATTTTCTAGTACTTGGCTGTCTAACTATCACCCTCAAGTTGACATCCGCCAAGCACCTAACTATGTATTCCGGTAGCTTCACTTGATAGCCAGTGCCATTTCAGGCTAGGTGTGCTTTCTTGTCTTCGACCACAGGTGAGCTGTAGGTATACACCTAACCTGTCAAAAAAGTTAACATTACACTTAATCCTGCAATTAAGAAAAAGCGACACCGTTTCACGGTAGATATTCCGAACACTCAAAGGTTCAAATCTGGCTTTATCGTGCGAATGCAAAATGTCATCTCGCCGGACATATTCCTATTTGTAAATTCTTTCAAATCGTAAAAAACATTGTCTATTAGCCACTTTTTCAGTTTTCTCCCAAACTGGGCATTGTTTGAAATGTCAGTGATCACCTTAGACACCAAATTGTAAATGTGGATACCACTAATTAAGATGCTCTTTTTATAAATGGATGATTTAGTCTGTAGCATATATAGATAAAATCATTGCATCTTATTATAGTATCTCGTACCTGCATATGGGACTTATTTTTATATAGTTCATTGTTTTTTCTTACAAATAAGGCAATTTGAAGAATACCAGTAGAGTTAGAAATTGTTTTTCAGTTAATAGTTGCCGTAATGTATCATCACTTTGCTATAAATTATTCTCAGACTATATAATAAAATAGTGTTACTTCTCTCGTCTGTTCTTACTCAGAAATCTGTTTTACATATCTAATCGCTTTTAGTCATAACGCCGCCACTTAATGCTCAAGATCATACGGTTCTTTTTTTTCTGTACACTTTTCTCTTTCATTTCTCGTGTACATAATAAAGAGGACACAAGCATAATAGCGATGGCACAAAGAAGATAGAAGAAGACAGCTGAAATACGCCACGACTCCTAAGAGCCGTGTTAACTCAAAAACAAGACATATTTAGTGTTTTTCTCAATAAAAGTAATGGCCAATGCGCTCGCCGATTGGTCCGAAGCAACTAGAAATTGAACTGTCATCGCCAGCGTCTGGCTCGCATCCAACTAGATAGTGATTAGATATTCCCATTTCCTACCGTCGGATAATTTATTACCAAAATTTATTTTAAATGTTTGCATATAAAATATTTATATGCGCCAATTGTTCGTTGTCAATAACTTCTTTAGCCTAGCGCATTTTGTGTGATATACATTCTATGTACAAATATAAATTTACAATTGAAAAGAAACTGACTCCATGACCCTAAGCCCAAACACGGCTAGATTTTCGGTTTAAAGATCAAACTACTGAATGGATTATGACATTTCCATGGGGACCAATCTAAAAGATCTTCTTTCTAATAACAAGGAGTCGTACCTTCCATTATACCTATCTTATGCCGTGGTGGTGCCGGCGTAAGAATAGTACCCCGCCCTCTCTACCCGTGGTTGCCGTAAGAGTCGGCTAAGGGATGGAATCTGGAAGATGGGCAGCAGCGTCTTCCTTGAACAATCACACCTAACTGCGCTCGCCAACCCGCCTGCCAAGCGTGGCGAGTATTGGCAAAACCCCCCCAGGAGGAGGCCTATGTCCAGCAGTGGACGACCTATGGCTTATGATGTGATGTGTGTGTGTGATTAAAGCCCTATATTCCAACGCTTCAAGCAAATCTATTTCTGCCTTCAATCATAGTTTAATACTGCGTCAGATAAGGTCAGATTTAGTGGCAGCTGTAACACAGGGTTATCTAACACACCTGCCAGCGAGATGTCTTGTAATAACTCAAATAGGTAACACTATACATTTAATTGAATAAGGTCAAATCATGCTTTATTTGATGTATTTAAATTTACAAATAATATATATACGTAAGAAAAACGGCTTTATTCCACAAAACAGCTAGCGATGATAGCTCAGTGGTTAGCGTTAGGTTCACACGCCGAAAGGCGTGGGTTCAAACCCCATCTACGAGGTTAAGCTGCCGGTGAAGGAAAACATCGTGAGGAAACCATAGTATGGTGGTTGGTTAAGTATTTTCTAGTACTCTGCTGGCTAGCTACCACCCCCAAGTTGAAAAATCTGCCACCAAGCACCTAGCGGTGTGTTCCGGCAGCCTCACTTGAGAGCCAGTTCTATTTCAGGCTAGGTGTGCTTTACCATCTTCGACCACACCATTACTTAACATCAGGTGAGTTGTGCTCAAACACCAAGCCTGTCAGCCATAAAAAAAGCTGCTGATGAAGGAAAATATCGTGAGGAAACCATAGCATGGTGGTTGGTTATTTTGTAGTACTCGGCTGGCTAGCTACCACCTTCAAGTTGAAAATCTGCCACCAAACACCTAACGGTGTATTCCGGCAGCCTCACTTAAGAGCCAGTTCTATTCCAGGCTAGGTGTGCTTTACCATCTTCGACCACACCATTACTTAACATCAGGTGAGTTGTCAAACACCAAGACTGTCAACCATAAAAAAGCTTACATTGTTTTATTGATTGGTTGATTAACTATTAATTGTACACATCAAAAATTATACGATACAGAAGAAAAAGAAAACAAACTATCTTCGCTTAACATCAGGCGAGATGGTGGTCAAACGCAAGCCTATCTACAATAAAAAAAGACTGACCGGATACTTCGTTGATTGACATGGTGATCCTTTGGGAAGTTCAGCAAAAGCTCTACGAATATGAAAATATACAAAAAAAACACACACAAACAACTGTTAGTGCTTTCAAAGATACTTCTACAAATCCAGGTTGTAATTTATGATCAAGTTTCGCGGAAATATTACTTAAATCCAAGAAAAGTAATAAAACTTGCTAAGGTTAATATAATATTCTTGGAAAATCTAATAGATTTACAACCGAGAGGAAATTGTATTAATACAATGTTTACCAGAAACGAGAAGAAATGGAGATTAATCCTGAATGATAACTTCATAGTGCCGTATCCCTTTCAAATTACTACGACTTAAAGTTACTAACAGTGCAAGGCACAAGAGCAAGCGATTTAAAGTAAAATTGATTTTAACAATGTGTGTATTAAATATTTGTCTATTTTTGCCCGACACCGAAAAAGGATGAGATGTTTTGCGTAATTTTTTGACACGCTTTACAGCCTAAGCCGTTTCATTAATCACTACATATTATAAAACAAAGTTGTCCGCCGCGTCTCTTTGTTTGTCTGTCTGTCTGTTCGCGTTAAACTTAAAAACTACTGAACGGATTGTTATGCAAGTTTCCCTAATAGGTAGCGTGATTCATGAGGAAGGCTTAGATATATAACTTGTCATGGTTTTGTGGAAATTGATTGAAATATGATCATAATTGTTGGAAGTGTCGGAAGAAGTCAAGCCAACTTTCATCGAAAACGCTGCCTAATCCCTTTGAGATATAACAAAACGCTGCCTAATCTACAAAAAATTCCGCGGTGGCATATATCTACCTTTTAAGGATAGCTTAATATCCCATTCAAACAACCCGTGCGAAGCCACTAGTTGCAACATAATTATAATGTGTCATTTGGTTTGTCTTAGTTGTGGAAGTTACCATCATCAGCCTATCATAATCTCTTGTTAAACATAAGTCACTCCTAAGACACGCAACACAACCTGATCTTTAGCTTTTCGCTATCATTTACCGCCAACTATCCTACGTATACACGTCACGCCATCGAGCCACAGGGTGACCTACGCTAAATTTGCCGACTCGCAATCTAAGCTCTAGAACATATATACTTAAGCAATTCATCAGTTCTCATCAGTTCAGATCAGTTATGTGGTTCTGTAACAGATATATCCAATCCACTGCCGTTTTAACTCGTTTAGCATTGGGCTATGTCTGCGATGTAGGTTATACATTATTTTAATGCGGAGTGATTTCAATGTTTGTATTTTATTCATTAACAGATATCTTTTGATGCAGTTGGGTATTAATCGTTCTTATTGTAAATAAATATTCAAGAGATAATAAGACAAATTAATTATTATATTCCGAATAACCAACAGGTATTTTTTCTACTGCGATAAATTCAAGCATGGCAAATATATTTCATCAACATTTTCCGTAAAATATATGTGATTAAAACCCATTTCAAAGTGAGGTTCCATCGTATCTACATGGACAAATTCATATGAAAATTAAATATTAAGCAGTTGAAATTTAAAATTTCAATTTTAGTTTATTTATTTAATTTTTGCATTGCTAATTTCGTGTCAATAGTTATTTGTTTTTCATGACATTATTGAAATCACACAGATATATAGAAATAAGGAAATTTGTACAGCTCGCGGCGTAATGCATTCTGGTAACATGGTCACAGGGCGCCTAAGACACAGGCACTGCCTAGTTTGGAGTCCGCTGCCATATCTATTAGCACTTGTTACATAAGGTTTTTAAGCAACGCTACTATTTTATTTTTTTTTACTTATAGGAACATAGATCTTGGAATACGCCACTCTAACTAAAATTATATCGTTTTTTTTATAGTCTTAGCACACACAATTACACATACTGCCATTTAAAATTGCTTTATTAGTATAAAATAAAACAGATGTACTTCTTTTTCTTTTTTTCTTCGTTTTTCGGCGTCGCACTTTGTACATGCGCTACTGTCAAATGTTTCGATATTTTCAAGTAGATATATATTCCTCAATTATTTATCTCAGATTAAGTGAAATTCATTAGCGATGCTTCCCCTTAACTGCTAAAAGACGCGAGAATTGTATTTTGGATTAGGGCGTATGTTTGTCGCTGTTAGTTCATAAACTATACCCGCTATAAAGTTGCGATTCCCGACACGCGTCCAACCTTACAAATGACACCGACCATTAGTGCACGTTCTTGCTTTCACCTCATTAGGACGAACATTAAGTAATTAGTGGAACGCAATGTTATTGTAAGTTTTGTTTGCTCTATCCCGAGGAAAATAGTTAACATTTGAAAATAATGAGTTATTCACTCTGATATTAATTAAAACATATGATTATATTTTTTTAGTTTCCTCAAATTGCGATTCAAGAAAAAACTCTTAATTTGTTAGTATATATTAGCTGCGCCCCTCGGCATTACCCGCTACTTTTTTTCGGGATAAAAATTAGCCTATCTGTTAATCCAGGATGTCAACTCCATACCAAAGTTCATAAAAATTAGTCCAGCCGTTTGAGCGTGACTAAAATACAAACACTCTACCCCAGAGCCAGACTGAGTTATATCGCCTTATTAAATATTGTAAAGATTTAGCTCACATGACTTTATCAACACTCAACATAGTTAATTTTACTAAATCCCAGAAAATAAATAAGCTGTGCTATATAATTTATTGAAGGTCAATAACATTTTTCTATGAAACATTTGATAAGCAGTAAGAGTAATTTTCTGAATGAAAAAAATTAGGTTACAAGATTTACGGCTTTATGATCAGAAAAGAGAACCGTCCACTTACCCATCGTGAAATAAGTGGTTAAAAATAAATTACAAAAAACGGCCAAGTGCTAGGCCAAGTCAGACTCGCTCACGAAGGGTTCCGTATTATTTATTATCTATAAAAACGGCAAAAAAATAATGTCTGTTGTATGGGAGACCCCTTAAATATTTGTTTTATTTTAATTTAAATAATTATTTTTAAAGTAAATACCTATATTACTAAATATTCTGTGAATATTTCAAGCGTCTACCTGTTGCCGTTATCAATATCGAACAAAAACGAGCAAAAAATTCACGTTTGTTGTGCCTCCTTAAATATTTATTATATTTTGTTTTTTAGTATTTGATGTTATAGCGGCAATAGAAATACATCATCTGTGAATATTTCAACTCTCTACCTATCATGGTTCATGAGATACAGCCTGGTGATAGACGGACAGACAGACAGACGGACGGGCAGCGGAGTCTTAGTATTAGGGTCCCGTTTTACCCTTTGTGTACGGAACCCTAAAAATCATGAAATTCGTTGGACATAATTTATGCTACAACATCATTTTTTTAGAGCTTGCTCATAATTTTGAAACCCTGTGACGTCATATAAAATATGTTACAAAGTTATTAAATTAAAACAACAGTTTGAAAATTACGCGTATGAAGTCACGAAGCTAATTAACTCATCGTCTCGCCCCTTGTCACATGATGCTATTACCGGCGTAACACGACAATTCCCCAAGCGCCCGTGTAGCTGTAGACAGAAGCAAGACGCAGCCGCGCGCGATATTCGTACACTGCGTTAACTCCTTGAAAAAAAGTACGATGTGATGCCGTGGTGGTGTCGGCGTAAGAATTGTACCCCACCCTCTCTACCCGTGGTTGCCGTAAGAGTCGGCTAAGGGATGTAATCGGGAAGATGGGCAGCAGCGTCTTCCTTGAACAATAACACCTAACTGCGCTCGCCAACCCGCCTGCCAAGCGTGGCGAGTACTGGCAAACCCCAAGGAGGAGGCCTATGTCCAGCAGTTAGCGTCCTATGGCTGATGATGTATGAGATTGATTGATAAAGCTATGCTAAAACAAAATAAACAAAACACTAATTAAAATAAAATTACCACAAGTCTTTATATCCTCTTCTCGCTGCGGTAACCAGTTGCCGACACGTGTTTCGCCTCTACACGAGGCATCCTCAGGACGTGTTGACTCTTCGAGCGCTTGGCTGGAATTTTATGTGGAATTTGTGTTAGCTTTTAAGTTTATGTCAAATTTTAGTTTTAGATATTAAATAAATTGTTGTCAAGTTAGTTAATTGTTGTCAAGCGCAGCGTAAGACGTCCACCCATAAGGTGGACAGACGACCTCATGAAGACCGCAGGAACGCGCTGGATGCGAGCGAATGGGGGAGGCCTATGTCCAGCAGTGGACGTCGTACGACTGAGATGATGATGATGATGATGAGATGGTTAGTCTCAACAGCCCTGTAATTTCGCTAGCTGTGGTACCCTTCAAACCGGAACACAGTAATGTTTACACACTACTGTTTGGTGGCAGGATATCTGTTACTGCGGTACCTACTAAGGAGACCTAGCACCAAGTAAACCTTTCTGTTTGTGTCACGGGCTACTAAATGGAAATACACAACACTTCAATCATCCCCTACGCTTTAGACTTATTAGATTTTGTTTCTTATTTACCCGCAACTTCTGTGGTATTATTATTTATTAAGTTCGAGCTCCTTGGCGAGATGAACCCCTGACGAGGATATTATAACATGTTTTATTCATGATGGGAATTTTCTCATATACGGTACAATAGCTGTAAGCTTGTACTTTGGATGCTTGCGATTTTTCAATCTTCTTCTTCGGCGCCATCTTTAAATTACGTCACATATGGTGAGGGAGGGGATGAACAATGTGTGACATATTTTAGTATCGAAACCAACGTGGTCTTAACAAATTTTTGTTTTAGTTATCTGGGATTACTTACGTTTGATTACGTCGGGTAGTAAGTTTTGGCCACATCGTACTTTTGGGTGTTCAAGGTACATCGTAGCGACGATAGGTCAGTGGTAGCGCGATCGGTTCGCATGCCGAAGGGCGTGGGTTCAAATCCCAACAATGAGCTTGAGCTGCCGGTGCAGGAAAACATCGTGAGGAATCCATACCATCGTGGTAGGGTACTTTCTAGTACTCGGCTGGCTAGTTATCAACCAGTCAGCTACAACTCAAGTTGAAAATCTGCTGCCAAGCATCTAACGGTTTGTTCCGGCAGCCTCAGAAAAGTAATTAATAGGTGTTTTAGCTGGCGGCCTTATCGCTCAAAGTGATCTGTTCCTGACAACCTTAGGACATAAAGAACCATGACCATTGCTTCTAGTATAGGCTTACAGAATTCGTTCAAACGTATTTTTTAAGTCCCAAATTGCTTCCTCATGATAAACATAAGAGACTTTTTAGATTCTAGACCGAATACAGTTATGCGCTCACGTATTGAAAGTTGATCAAATATTCAGTTTGTGGCGACGCGTACGTGGCCACAAGTTTGCTAGCAACTGGTGCGCGAGTTTTACAAAATATCGCCTTTGACAAGTTTCAAATATTAGATTTATTTCTTGAAAATCATACTTACCTACATGTATTTATAACTTTGGATATGAAAACGTGATAAGATTGCATCAAATTCAATAAAGATCTTAGACATTAACTTTTTTTTTCTTTGCTTTTGACAACGCACTATTTGTTTTTTTAAATTAATTTGCCCCATTGGGATTAAATTAAAGCTGTAAAGCCATACTGCCTCGTCCTATCGTCCATCACAAGCGTACACATGACGTGTGAAGTCAAAAACAATATCATGTAGGTATCAGATATTAAAAAAAAAAACGAAATAGTCTAGTATCAGTCAAAGTGACACAAAATGATTCAGAATCGAGTCAAGTGCCCTAATAAACATTTTAAGAATTCTGTTTATACCCGACTGCCAAGAAAGGGGCAGAAGCCAGCATTGAACAGTTGAAGTTGAAGCCAAGAAAGGGTTATGTTTTTCGCGCGTACCTTGTATGTATGTATGTATGTAAATTTCTATAAAACCTCGTATCTTTCAAATAGCCGAATGGATTACTACAATTAAGGTATCAATAGATACGTCTCAATAACCCAAGTGACCTTAGAGGGTTGGTTAAAAAAATCAAGATGGTGGATTTTTGGCGCGAAATAGTAATACGTTAATTTAAAAAAAACCTATTAAGTTGTATCTAAATAAAGGCAAATAAAAGAGGATCATAAAAAATATATATAAGTTATATGTTTAAATATAATTAGGAATAAATAAATACATAAATATCATAGGACACGTTACACACAGCGCCATCTGACCCCAAACTAAGCAGAGCTTGTGTGATGGAAGTCAGATAACTGATAGAATACATAAATACTTTTTTTTGTAAATAAATACAGAACACCCAGACACAGAACAAACATTTTGTTTATAACATGAAATGTTTGTCCTTGGCGGGAATCAAACCCACGCCCTACAGCTCAGGCAGACATACAACCAATGAGCCAACAGGGCTGTCAATAATAAATTTGTTTAATTTTTTTTGTACTTTAATTATAAAGATATTTTAATCGCACTCGGGTTATAGATTTTTAACTCTTTAGCTTGTTATAAGTTGTTTTAAAAATATCCACGCTATAATCCCGTCGCGTCGTTTCAAATGCTCCGAAATTAACAAATCCTGTATAAGTCAAATAAAATAAAATGTGGATTATCGCCATCACAACTTTTACTCTGAAAAATCTCCGTCGACTTTGCTGACTAACGATGTAACCTCATTTTCATTCCTAACGTAATCCGACCTATATTCAAAAAACGAGACTTAATGCCCCGTAACTTGATCCAAAGTAATGTTCCACAATGTTGCTAACTTGATCAATATTCCAAATCAAATGAATAGCAATTTACGTTTTAGAAAAATCGAATCATTTGAAAGCAATCGCTTTGAGTGCATGAAAAAAGCTGAAACGTTGATGTGAAAGGTGTAGTCACTATACTATAAGGCAGAGGTTCTCAAATTTATTTCACGGACCGCCCACTTCACTTTCAAAATCAATTATTATTCAGCGCCCCCCAATTTATTTTTACTTTATTACATTGCCCTACCCTCTAGGCCTCCAGCGCCCACAAGAGGGCGTTATCGCCTACTTTGAGAAAGATTGCCATGAGGCATTTTGTAAATTTACTATGGTTACTAACTATAGATAGGTAGTAGAAAGTTGTCAAGGTAAGTCTTTTCAAAAGAATGTATAATAATACTCATTGTAACGACTAACAATATCGTCTGTACTGACTTGCAGGGATCCTACGTACATACTTCATTTTGTGCTATTAAATTGAAAACCTAAGTAAGAGGGCGGCAAAAATTTCTTCCGCCCCGGGCGGCTGATATCCAAGCTACACCACTGACTTGCAGACAGATTTTCAACTTGCTAACCAGCTGAGTACTAGAAAGTACCACCATGCTATAGTTTCCTAGTGATGTTTTCCTTCACCGCCAGCTCAAGTTCATTGTTGCTCATTTCAGAGTATATATATTATGTTGTGTACTACAAAACCCTTTCAGTTACACTTCAAGCGTAAAACCCTGTTAATTGTTCGCTGTTGCGCAATACCTACATCACTTCTCTGTCGTTCGAATTGCGATTAACTCCAGACTATTTGAGAATTTGTAGTACCCCATCTCGTAAAATTATAAACACATGTTCTTACTTTTACGGTGGACCTTAGAAAAGGATTACGGTCGTAAAGTTCCGACCGTAAACAGAAAACCTATTGTTTATGCCGGGTTGAGCCGTAAATAAGCTATGATTATGTATTAAGGCTGATAAGGAAAAACTAGTTTGCTAGTATATTGCATAATTTTTTTCTTTCCATCTCTTAGCTTTGATCAGTGTCTCTGGTAGGTATAATAATTTTCGAAAATTACGTAGGATTTACGATAGATATAGTTATTTTTATTACGAACTAGCTGCGCCTTGCGGTGTTACCCACTACATTTTTTCTGGATAAAAAGTAGCCTACATGTTAATCCTGGGTGTCAGCTACCTCCATACCAAATTTTATCAAAATTTGTCCAGCCGCTTGAGCGTGAAGAAGAATAATACAAACACTCGCAAACTTTCGCCTTTATAATATTAGCGTAATGCTTGTCAGCCCATGAAATACTTGTACATTGTCAACTTGTTGATGGTTTTATACAAGCTTTCGCTTAGTGCAGGAGACACTGTTGACAGCAGCTCCTGGACTAAGTGAACTATCTTCAAGACGTGTGCACTATATTAAATAAAAATATAAATAAATATTGTAGGACACATTACACACAGCGCCATCTGACCCCAAACTAAGCAGAGCTTGTGTGATGGAAGTCAAATAACTGATAGAATACATAAATACTTTTTTTTTGTAAATACATACTTGTAAAACATACAGAACACCCAGACACAGAACAAACATTTGTTTATATGAAACAAACATTTGTCCTTGGCGGGAATCGAAACCAAGCCCTACAGCTCAGGCAGGCATACTCCCGAAGAGCCAACAGGGCTGTCAATAAAGAAAGATTTTATTATAATTTAAAAATATGGTTAGTACTGGTATCAAATGTAACATGAATATACATAGACTGCTAAAACTATACACCTCTTTTTGTGTGGTCGAGTAAAAAAAGTGACACAAACTTTTAGTAGCGAGTGTACCTAAGTTTAGAGCTGAAACTTCAAGATAACGTAACAACAGAAGTTAGGTCTTAGCATCGGAGAGGGACTAATATAAAATGCTTCTTCGCTGAATTAGGCTGGTTTAAATACTTAAATTTTACTTGAGTTTAAGATATGTAACTTAATCGTTTTCATATTCATGAGTTACTTATACCAGTCTTAAGTATTTTAAAGCGATTTGAAAATGTTGGTAGGGTAGAGAAATTAGTAATTATATGGGTAATTAATTGCATGTTAGTAGGTTTTAAACACAATTTGTGCTCTCATTGTGTGCTTTTTCATCAGTTTTTACCAAAGTACACTAAGAAAATTAGTTCATCTTAGGCCGGTCGGCGAGTTAATAGCCTACTCTTGCGTTGACGTTTAAGGTTGTCATTTATATTTTTAGTTAAATATTATTTGTGTATTATGAGCAGTCCTATAAAACTGCGCTAAACAAAATGGCCGGTAAAGTGTAAATAATAAAGTGGACGGTGTGAGCAGGCGAATGCGAGCGGGCGAGCAGCATACTGGAACTCGCGCGACCCAATTCATGACAAGGCCCAGACTGCCGGTACCCAAATCTCCCCGAGATTATGCTAATGTGTGCGCGGCAGTGTGTACGTACACGGCGCCCGGCAAGCACGCACACATTCAAATCGCCAGCGACCAATTTCTATGAAGATGAACTACTGTGGTTTTACTATGACTAGTTGATTGGTTAAAGATGGTAGGATTATATTGAATTTGATTAAACAGAGATGGGAACACGGGCATTTAAGGTTAGCCTTCATACGTATGTATGCATAGAGGCCCCTTAAAACAACAAAGATAGCATGTCTTAAGTACTGTTCAAGTTCTCAAGATTCAAGATTTTTTAATATAAAAGTACTGAGACTAGACGCCCTGATGGTAAGAGATAACATCTGTTCATGTCCATTGCAGCGATATACATAACTTTGAGTAACAAAACAAAATCCAGGTCATTGCTGCTTTGGCGCTCATTACTTTGATGGTTAGTCTCGACAGCGCTGTAATTTCACTAGCTCCAGTACCTTTCAAACCGTAACACAGTAAGTTTACACACTATTGCTTATCGGCAGAATATCTGGCGCTGTGATGGTACCTACCAAGAGAATCTCCTGCTAAGGAGAACCATAAGACTACAGTGTCTCAAAAAATGTATTGTATTAACAACTATGGCTGCGCCCTGAAGTCCTGAACAATGGTTTCCTAAAGAAAATATAAATCACACAGAAAGGCCCGTAAGGAATAACTTTTTTAATAATATTAAATAATGGGCCAGTTACATATACAGTAATAATGATTAAACGTGAAAATAATGTACAGGAATATAATATTTCGAAATGGTTTTGGAATCGGTAAAATATTTTACAAACCGAATTTAGATGGTTTCAGTAATATAACAATTTAAGATTTTCAAGTTATTAAAATACTAGCTGCGCTCCGAGGTGTTCCACGCTACATTTTTCCAGGATAAAAAGTAGTCTATATGTTAATCTAGGGTGTCTGCAACCTCCATACAAAGTTTCATAAAAATTGATCGAGCCGTTTGAGCGTGAAGAAGTAAGCAAACATACAAACACACTAACAAACATTCGCCTTTATAATATTAGTGTGATATCAAAAGCTACATAAACACCTTAAGTTATTTCAACATGAAATGTAATAACGATTTAAATCTTAATACCACTATCAGCATCCCAATCTAAATTACAAATAAACTTAAAACTAAATCCACGCCAATGAAAATTGCACAAAATTAATTAAATTGCCAAACCAAATGGAATCAACGAAGATGCTATTCTAGGTATATTCGGAGGACGTGATCTTGTTACAGCCACCAGCATTTATTGGGTATCTTTAGAACCTCTTGGTTAGACTGTTTTACACTGTATACTTGACAATTTAGGAGTCACTTGGAGCAAAGCAAGACCCGCGTCTAAAAAACTATATATATAATCAATATAGCTAAATGATACTTCAGCCGGGTCAGCAACTTCTTGGAATAAACAGGGGCGTATCTAAATAAAGGCTTTTTGTACTGCAGCTCTGGTTCCCGTGGCAGTTAAATTTTTATGCTAATTTATAAAAATAAACTTGTTGATGTTTTCCCTAATTATTATAATATCAAAAAATGTTTTTAACGTTGCCACTATCTGTGTAGCGGAGCGCTCTTTCTCCAGGATGTCGTATATAGACAACAAATATAGGACAACAATGTCAAACTATTGACTAAATCATTTATCAATTCTTTCCGTAAATTGTGATTTATCAAAGGAAAATATTGGAAAATATTAAACTTCTTAAAATTCGACAGCCTTCATTCAAAGCAGACTTTTTACTTTATATCATCGTGTTCGCAATAAAATAGCGCTTATTTTGATATAAGATTTATTTAATAAACTAATAAGTGAAAATAGATTATTAACATACCTGTTTATTAGTCTTTATACCTGCCAACCCAGTAGTTACGTCGGGAAAAAATAGACAACCCAACGTTTGCATATTCTATAGGCTTCATACTTTCGAATGGTATTAAATTTATTCATTAAACTCATGTGTGCAATTCAGCGTTGCCAATCCTACGTATTTTGACGTAGATCTGCGTATTTTAGACCTTTCTTGCAAAAAATCTACGTATTGTTTTTAATTTTGATATTAGCAACACAACATGACTTATTACGCTGAAAAGCCATAATTTCCATTACGTTTGAGGAAAAACATTAGTAAGATTCTCAAAGTTTCAATTTCTGCCCTACGACCCCTTACGAGTACTTACCTATTGGTCTAATTTGCACAAAAAATCACTTTAATACATAGTAGTGAAATGTCAATCATCAATCATCTGTCAGATATTTATTTTCAACAGAGTTTTGACGGAAACGCGGTAAGAGCCGTGTCGCCCCATTGTATTTTTATCCAAAACTAATGTTTTACGAGTGTTTATGTATAAAAATAGTGGTATTTTATCCATAAAGTGCCGAATTACAAGTGTGGGAAAGTGAAATTCTGAAACATGACTTTCCGTGTTGCTTACAAAACTCCATCCAGAAGCATATAGTAAAGTCACCACTACTTTACTAAGGCATGATTTAATAATAATATAACTTGATTTAACTGGTACGCACTGGACTTGACCAACACTGGACTTTGACTGTAACTATAGATGTAAGACATGAATTGCAAAAACTGAAGACAAGGCAGTATGGCTTTATAGCTTTAGCCTGCCCGATGGGGCAAATTAATTTAAAAAAAAAGTATTTTCAACGTCAATATTTCCTTCTTGTTTACTTCTGTCGTACTTATGCTATTGATACAAAACAGTAATAATTTCGGTATAAAATGTTTTAGTGAATAATATCACAAGAGCTCATTATTTCTTATTGATTCAATCAAATAACAAGAAATGGTACCACTCCCAATAATAGTGGGAATTGCCATAGCTTTTTTCTTATATTTCTATTCATATATTCGTAGCTAATGAAATAATTGTGCGGGAAGTTTAGCAAATGTTCAAGTTATCGAATGTTTAGACCGGTACTGGTCTATAAAGAAAATGGATATGTCTATTGATCCCATATCATTGCTTATCATGATAACAATTATAGCAGCAGTGGTTGCGTATTTCGCAAGACGAAAATATGATTGCTGTAAGCCACCTGAAGATGTCGAGTAATTGTCGAAAGATTTTTTTTAAGGTTGACAGACTATGTGTTTTTCCACAGCTCACCTAATGTGAGCCACCTCACCTCACCTTGATTAATTCAGGCGTTATTTCGCGGAAGTTTTTTATGGCTGGCAAGCTATGTGTTTGACCACAGCTCACCTAATGTTAAGTGACGGTGTGGTCGAAGATGGTAAAGCACACCTAGCTTAGAATAGAACTGGCTCTCAAGTGAGGCTGCCGGAACACACTGCTAGATGTTTGGCGGCAGATTTCCAACTTGAGGGTGGTAGCTAGCCAGCCGAGTACTAGAAAGTACCCTAGCACCAAGCTATGGTTTCCTCACAATGTTTTCATCCCTTAGCCGACTCTTACGGCAACCACGGGTAGAGAGGGTGGGGTACAATTCTTACGCTGACACCACCACGGCAATTTAATATCACGCAAATACCTTGAACAATTTCAATTATTAATAATTCACATTTTTATAGGCCGTCAGGGGAGAGTGATTTTTACAGTGAAGATCACACGGAATGGCCAGAAGAGATCAACAATGAGACAACAACAAGAAAAGACAAAGGAATAAAAATAAAAATAAAATAAAGCCAGGAGCGTAGCAACCGCCTTATCAGCCGTATCAATATTATGGGGCCCTTGTGTTACAGAGGCCCTAAGATATATAAGCAAAAATTCGTAAGCCTCATAGGCCGCGGCAACAATGAACGTCTAGGGTTATGTGCGATTATCTGTTCATCAACAAGTTTGTGAAAGAATAATTAACATGACCTTGTGAAGCTATAAAATGAAAGTAGAAGAGACGAATGACGAATTCGGATACAGGAACCATCTAGGGCAAGCTACTTCACTGCTTTAAGCCAGTTTTAAAGATAGAACCCGTTTAGACTTAAAACAGACGAGAAACATGAACATTAAAAGGGACAACAACAAGAGACAAGACAAAAACAGAAAGGGTATCAAAGAAATTAAAAGTCACTTTTGACGATAATCATATTAATCATAAAAAGATTGTGCCAGTTTGAGATGATCTTGTTTTAGACGTAAAACTGTGAGATAGTGTCAACAGCAGTAAATAAATGAATTTCAACAACAAGGTGAGACAACAACCATATACAAGACAAAAATGAAAAGGAATTGTAACGAATGAATGTAACTCTTGACGATATAGATAAAATTTTAATCATCAAAGCTATTGCTAACTTTATCACTTTGAAGGGGGTCAAAGATAACAATGTTCCTTGAAATTTTAACATTGTTGATTTAAATAAAAGTGCCTATAACAATTTTGACAAGATATTGAAACTAATGATTTTGTAGTGTATAGAGAATAGTTCAAATAAAAGTGGCAATGCAAGTTTTGATATGATTTTTTCGTAATTCCCGTTATGAGATGTCTCTTAAAGAGTAATAGCTTGTGTCGTTAAATATTAATTGACTATTGGTACATATGTACGTAAGTATATCTAATATTAAATATATTCACATCTTTCACTGGTAATGGTAGGCAAAGTTCTAGAATTTTCGCTTCTTCTACTTTCTTTAATTTATTCATACATATTTCGGCTGTTGTGGTTACTTTTGACCTGCCCTGTCTTTAAAACGTCTTCAATTTGATTTTGATACGTTTGCTTACATCGATTCTTACTGGTTGGCCCGATCACTCTCGCCTTATAAATCTTTTTTGTCTATCTTCTAATCCATTCCAACAATACTTCTTAGTTCCTTCCTGCCCAGTTTACTATCGGACAGACCTCTAAAAAGCGATTGCTTTTCTGCTGCTTCATGGTCGATATTCCAAAAACTCGAACTAAACGGTTCGAATTTGCCTTCATTGTACGAACCGCTAAACAATGGTATTTGCTTCCCAAATGGATGTTTCCCGATAGATACAATCTGGGTGCCTTTAAATCGCGAGTGAATCGGTTTTTTCTAGACAAGCGTGCTCCGCCGTAGACCTCATCCAGGCGAGTTAGCGGTCAATAGCAAGCAAATAGGTTATAAAAAAAATCTTTTATCCATCGTATCTATATAACTAACCCTTCTAAGCATCCCTTTTCCTAACTTTCACATTTCATCTAACACATCGCGGTGATGTTACGGCTTATTTAATTATTAGAAAAGTTTTAATATGAGAACTGTTTACACATCTCCACACTGTTTAATGACTGTGTGTGAAAACACCAATTAGTGAGCTAGAAATTACTCTTTGGTTTAATTTGCAGACACAATTCAAATTTTCCTAGTACTCTGACGAAAGTCTCATTACTTAAATCTTTAATTATTATGTAAATGAAGATAATATGGTAAATTACCTAACGTGAAAGTTAGGTAATCTAGCTTGGAATGGAACTGCCTCTCAAGTGAGGCTGCTGGAATACACCGCTAGGTGCTTGGCGGCAAATTTTGAAATTGACGGTGGCAGCTAACCGGCTGAGTACTAGAAAGAACCATACCGATGTTTATTTAACATTATTTTTGGGGCCGACCATTAATCACGTGATGTTTTTAAAAAAAAAAATGTTGTACTAGTACATGAATATATTGAATGTACATTATCCTTGGACCATAAAGGTTTAGCAAGATTTTCTTCAACACTAACAACTGGATAAGCATCTTGCAAGTCAGTTGTTGGCACTGTGCTTTGTTGAAGATCAACGTTGGTTGCATCAAGCCACTCGGCGTCATCATTAGCGTTTGACGAAAAAATAAATACACTTGTTATCTTAATACATCCCCCCTCCCTCCCTTGTGATGTTTCGTAATTTTTGTTAGACTTCCTTCCTCCCTTTCAAGCCCCACGTGATTAATGGACGTTCCGAAAATATTTAAACACTTAACAATAGCAAATTTCTACTACTTTCTAGCTATTGCTATCTTTCGACTTTTTATTTTAGTTTTCTAAGTAGAAAATCTGCCTCCAAACGCCTAATGGTGTATTCCGCCAGCCTCACTTGAGAACCAGTTCCATTCCAGGCTAGGTGCGTTTACAATCTTCGACTACACTTCAAATAGCATCAAGTGTGCCATAGTCAAACACATAGTCTACCAACCATAAAAAAACAACCAAATTTTACAAACGTATACCTTATAACCATAATTTACTTATGAAGCGGTATCTACATCAAATTTAAAATAAAAGTAACAAAATAAAAATTTTGAAAAACCCACGACTTCAGTAGCTCCCCCTGGTGAATTGTCACCGTGACTGTATCAAAATCGGACTAGTAGTTTTGGAGAAAAATGCCAACATGAATTTGCACAAACGATGTTTGCTGCAGCGCCCCCTGGTAAGCTGTTACTGTAACATCTATCTAAGAATATGCACCAATCAAATCCGAACTCATAACTGAAAACAGTATCAAAATCGGACTAGTAGTTTTGGAGAAAAATGGCAACATGGATTTGCACAAACATCCTGTCACGCCAAACGCATATACCGTCTCCGTTCCGTCGTGGGTAATAATTCCAATGTCAAATGATACCGACTATAACTTTGAAAAAAAACTTTCGATGTTCAAGTTTCATCTTATTCACACACAGATACCATCTTATCGAACCAAACTATCTGCAAACTTCAGATCAAACAGACCTTTGCCATCCGTCAAAAAATCTTCGGAGAAGCGGCTTGATTGAAAAGCTTGTAAAAGGAAAGTCGTCCAACTATCTTGAAATCTCTTAGAAACTCGCGATGCTTTGTTTCTCTGTACGTTGGTTTATTTATCTGTGAGACAGTAAAAATAAAGTTCCTTTATAGGGCGAACGCGCTAACGGAAGTATAAAGTTTTCGATACACTATGAAACTACAGTATGGAACAAGCTATAACACTACTAAAGTAGTAGTGCACCAAGCAGTAGTGCGTAAAAATTACTGTGTTCTGGTTAGGAGGTTGTTCTGGCAAATTTACAGGACTGTTGAGACTAACCATCGAAAGTCTCAAAGTAATGAGCGCCAAACCAGCGATGGCTTGGACTTTGTTTTGTTACTCAAAGTTCTTCGTCTTATTACTTTGCATTAATAACAAGTATAAATAAACAAATTTAAAAAAACCGACTTCATGATCCTTAAGGCCAACTAATCGCGCTGCTCCAATGAAACAGCGATATTTTGGAGTTAACAAAAATATCATCAATGTATACAATTTAAATTTATTGTTGATTTTTTTAAAACCGCTTGCCCGATTTCTTTTAATTTAAATAAATAAATAAATATTGTAGGACACATTACACACAGCGCCATCTGACCCCAAACTAAGCAGAGCTTGTGTGATGGAAGTCAGATAACTGATAGAATACATAAATACTTTTTTTTTTGTAAATACATACTTATAATACATACAGAACACCCAGACACAGAACAAACATTTGTTTATACCAAACAAACATTTGTCCTTGGCGGGAATCGAACCCACGCCCTACAGCTCAGGCAGACATACTCCCAATGAGCCAACAGGGCTGTCAAAAAAAATATGGGACCACCTGGGAAGTATAACCCTTTTAAACAATAAAATAGTTTTTCAAATCGGTCGGCGTCTTTGTGCAATTGGTGAACATACATAAAAAACCGGTCAAGTGCGAGTCGGACTCGCGCACGAACCATTATCTATAAAAACGGCAAAAAAATCATATCTGTTGTCTGTTGTTTGCCCCCTTAAACATTTGTTTTATTTTTATTTAATTGTTTATTTTTAAAGTGAATATATAACTAAATATTCTGTGAATATTTCAAGCGTCTACCTGTTGCCGTTATCAATATCGAGCAAAAAAAAACACGTTTATTGTATGGGAGCCCCCTTAAATATTTATTTTATTATACATCATCTGTGAAAGTTTCAACTATTCAACCTATCACGGTTCATGTGATATATATAGCCTGGTGACAGACGGACAGACAGACAAACAGCGGAGTCTTAGTAATAGGGTCCCGTATTACCCTTTGGGTACGGAACCTTAAAAAAAGATTTCGACGAATTGAGAACCCCTCCTCCTTTTTGAAGTCGGTTAAAAAACGGTTTCATGGTAAATTTATATGCAGTAAAAGTGGTAGTCAGAGGAATTCCAACAAAAGACATGAGTCTGCTAAAAATGTAAAACATTTATTTGCTAGAAAGAGTATCAAAATTGATTGGACAAGGATGGAGACGCGGGCGAAGGGCGGTAGTGAAAATAAGTTTTTTTAACATACGAAATAGGTTTGCATTTGACCACGCCCTGCCTGATGTTCAGCAGGGTGCAATCTAAGATGAAGCACGCTTACTCAAAAAAGTAACCTGTTTACTCTGGATTTAAAGATTATATAAGATAAGAATATTTCACGGGAAAAACTCGTTCCACATCCTCGCTGTTCATATGAAGAATGTGGAATCGAAGCGTTTAGTCTGTACGTAGGTAATGTCCATCATGTATGGAGGGCTCTTAGGCCGTGTTTAGGTGTGTTCCGGCTATTTGAGAGCCAGTTTCATTCCAGACTAGGTGACCTTTACCATCTTTGAACTTACCGTCACTTAACATCAGGTGTGCTATAGTCAAGCACCTAACTAGTCAACCATAAAAAAAAAACATCGTCTTTTTCATCATTTACCTTGCGTGCTTTCTCCTTGCTGTACTTCAAACACATCAAATACTTTTCCATTCAACATCTGGGTCGCCAGTGCTCTGCCCTGTACACAGGTTATTAGGCAGGTTCCTGTCTCTGCAACGGGATGGACCCGGCACACGCTCGCTACCATCATAAACTAAAAAGCTTCGTCGCATGTACAGAATCCGGATGAGATTGTAACAATAGTCGGAACATCCGGCTTCATCAACGTGAGTACACACGTCAGTTAATTTACACAACTTTAAAAAACTAGGTTACTGAGTATTTTGTTATGGAAACTGACGTGGTCTTGACACATTTATTTTTATCACATTCAATTTTATCGGAAACTCCGGCTATAGTTTTGGCGACATCCGGTGGCCTTCATCATGGGGCAAAGATGAGACAACGCGCGCGCGGAACTATAGTCGGAGTCACCGATAAAATTAATCGTGATTTTACCGATGGGTTGGTTAAATCACAGTCCAATTATATCTATCGGTATATCTTTATTTTAATTAACACACGACAAATGGCACGTACATCCGTACCGTTCGCTTGTCAATCGGGTGACGACTGGCGCACGCTCTAGGCCTCATACATTGCATTCCCTAGATCAGCAGAATACAATGCATGTGCAATAATGTGTCGCTACATGAGTAACTCCGCATAGTTGCCGTGGTGGTGCCGGCGTAAGAATAGTACCCCACCCTCTCTACCCGTGGTTGCCGTAAGAGTCGGCTAAGGGATGTAATCTGGAAGATGGGCAGCAGCGTCTTCCTTGAACAATCACTCCTAACTGCGCTCGCCAACCCGTCTGCCAAGCGTGGCGAGTATTAACAAAACCCTCCCGGAAGAGGCCTGTGTCCAGCAGTGGACGTCCTATGGCTGATGATGATGAATCCCGCATAAATAAAACAAAAATGTTACTGAGTATGCTGACATCTACTATTTCCCCATTCGTCTATTGGACTGGCCACAGAAATTGTCTTTAGCAACATTACTAATACAAAATGAGTAATTAAATAAAACTAACCATCGCAAGTCTCAAAGTAATGAGTGTCAAAACAATGCCCTGGACTTTGTTTTGCTATTCAAAGTTCTGTGTATCGCTACAACAAAAAATATTACGACTTAAGAATGTTTATTAATCTCTTAAAGATTACAAATAATTTACTTATTGAGATTATACACTTGTTAATTAATAATAATTATTATGTTAATAGGCATAGCAGACATAAGTAAAATTTAAACAAAACGTAACAAAGAGAAAACGTAAAAACAGAATACCCAACAACAGTTTTTTTTTTTTTAAAGTAAGTTATTTCTAAAATACTATTCGTATACAATGCGCTCTGCCGGTAAATGAACGCAGCATAAAGACTGTGTCATATTGGGAGTTTGTTGAATGAAGTTTTTTTTAAAATTATTTATAAAAGATAAAAAAACCGGCCAAGTGCGAGTCAGACTCGCGCACGAAGGGTTCCGTACCATTATCTATAAAAAAGGCAAAAAAAATCGCGTTTGTTGTATGGGAGCCCCCCTTAAATATTTATTTAATTTTATTTTTAATATTTGTTGCTATCGCGGTTCTTGAGATACAACCTGGTGACAGACAGACGGACGGACAGACAGACAGCGAAGTGTTAGTAATAGAGTCCCGTTTTTACCCTCTGGGTATCAAATATGTCTAATTTATTAATTTTTCTATCTAGCCCTCCCTATATTTAAGAATTCATCAACATCATAGAAACACTCTTTCACAGCCAACATTTTAACTGTGCACGGAAACGTTTATAGCGCAGATTAGAAAATTCTTCTGGAAGATACATAAAAATCCATGGCTAAAATAATGTATCTGGCTAAAATAATATATCTGGTACCTAATTTCCATTTATAATTTTATACTATTTGGCTGTTCAAAATTTCCTAGGAATAATTTTAGCTTTTTAAACACATTTTGCGAAAGTTTAAGAATATGTTAAAATTCATGAATGTTGCATGAATTTCTCTTTTAAAAGCAGACGAGGGATGCACACCTATGCATTTTAACACGTACTTTGCATAGTTGTTCGAAAAGTAAAACAATGTTAACGATTTTAGACATTTTGACAAGAGAATCTGAACGTCAACAATAAGTTATTGCTTGCGTATTGTGCACTTTTACACGCTTAGACATACTTTCAGTTTTAGTATTCCGTACCACAAAAGGAAAAAAGGATCATTTCGTTGTCCATCTGTTTGTTTGTCTCTTTTTTTATAACATATATATATTTTTTTAGGACAGGCTAGGTGTTTGACTACAGCTCACCTGATGTTAGTGACGTTGTGGTCAAAGATGAAAGCACACCCAGCCTGGAATGGAACTGGCTCTCAAGTGAGGCTGCTGGAACACATCGTTAGATGCTTGGCGGCAAATTTTCAACTTGAGGGTGGTAGCTAGCCAGCCGAGTACTAGAATGTACCCTACCACCACGGTATGGTTTCCTCACAATGTTTTCCTTCACCGGCAGCCCAAGCTCATTGTTGGGGTTTGAACCCACGCCCTTCGGCATGGGAACTGACCGCGCTAACCACTGAGCTATCATCGCTATTAAGCAAAGATGCGGTCTACAATGAAGCACGCTTGCCTAGAAGAAACCAATTCACTCACGACTTGATGGCATCCAGATAAAGCCGAATCAGGCAACTATAGTTTAAATGTTTAATCGTATGGAAAGATGTGGTCGTTATAATAATTTAATAATAGACACCACTTGCCTACAGACACTGAGCTTTCGGTCCTCTCAATAGAATACCATCTTAGTGGTTACATATAATTAGCTTCATTAAACTAGATCTTATCCTACTTAGAGATTGGCATCAGGCAACACCAACGGTATGTAATCGGATCTGCGAGTAAATGACATCTGTTGTGAGCATAGATAAATTAACATTGATACGTCATACCGTGACAAAAGTATTTTTCCTCTGGACAATGTAACCTACGCGTTGTCCCGATGTTTCCGCGTAGGGACAATTTCATTGACCGATTGTGCTAAATAAAAGCTGTCCCCGTGTCAGACTTAGAGACGGCGTAATCACTCCTTCTCATTCAGTTCATCTCACTATAAGACCAGACCGCTAGAAGTTGACTTCCAAAAACTCTTACGAAACGGTTTAATTCCTTTTTTCTATGAACTGTCAAACAGTGGAATCCGGTACGCGGGTGGGTGTCTTCCGGTAGATGTAATCTGGGTGTCTTTAAGACGCAAATAATCGGCTTCTTCTAGAAAAGCGTGGTCTATCTTACACTACATCTTTGTTTAAAATAAAGCAGTCAAACGCAAGCCTTAAAATAAAAAAGTGCTGACTTACTTTCTGATCGGAAAAACTTTCATTTTAAATGTCGAAGTATGTGATTGTCGTGAATGAATTAACTTCATTGTTCTCAAATTGGACTTTATCACAAAGACGAACTGACATTGTTTGTGCGAAAATGCGCATATATTACGCTTGTCGGAGCTATAAGAACCATCAGTCAATAGGTTATATAGTCATTGGTTATGTAAAGTAAGCGAAACAGTTACTAGTCATGTAAGCGGATATTATTGTACCGGGTAACGTATTAATAGAAATAGCTCGTAAATACTAACTAGAACTGAGTATTAGGCAACTCTCGAGTATTTACTAAAAAAAGGACATACGAGTCATAGTTTTGACGCAAATCAGCAACAGCCAGTCAAAAACCCCTATCTAAGAATGTACCCGGTGCAAATAGGATTTTCAAAATTCACTTGCTGGATAGCAATGTTCCTTAGCAACAGGAACGAGCTAAAACGAAGCTCACATATGTTCTTTTATAAGTTGCCCTAACTAACGCACTTTGGTTACTCAAAGTTCTTTATTTTAACATATGATTCGCACGTAACAATTCAATGTTACGACAAAGACAGGCTAATGCCGCCTACATGTTTATCTTTTCAAGAGGTCAGTCGTCGAATCCAACTCAGCTGGGCAGCGTTCGGAAAACTGCGCAACGTTTTCTCGTCTGAATTCCCTCAGTGCCTCAAGTCGAAAGTCTACGACCAGTGCGTGTTACCGGTGATGATTTATGGTGCTGAAACGTGGTCTCTGACTATGTATCTTCTTGATAAGCTCAATGTCGCACAACGAGCTATGGAGAGGGCTGTACTCGGAGTTTTTTTACGATATCGAATCAGAAATGAGGAGATCCGTAGACGAACCAAAGTTACCGACATATTTCAACGGATTAGCAGGTTGACGTGGCAGTGGGCAGGGCTACAAAGCTCTGGAATGAAGACCACGGACCGGCAAGCGTAGCGTAGGACATCCACCCACAAGGTGGACAGACGACCTCATAAAGACTAAAGGAACGCACTGGATGCGAGCCGCTTCCAACCGGTCTTTAAAAAGTAAGGAAGTCAATGGGGGAGGCCTATGTTCAGCAGTGGACGTCGTACGGCTGAAATGATGATGACGAATAAATAAACAAAAGTTTGCTTTAGGAATTTACCAGCGAGCCATGGAGCAGTATCTTATGAGTGCAACTTATAGACAAAATAAAAAACGCAGTTCTGCGGTCCAGGACTCAGCTGATGATGATGCATCTACTGCATAATATTTTGTAAATATCGGTACAGTACAATTATAATGTACATTTTACAAGGCAAACATGAAAACAGAGTCATATGCGTTGATTTCGTACAAAGGGTCGTTACTCCTTCCATAGCTTTGATCATTCGCCCTTTGAACGCGTTCTTTTGATATCCACGTAGAGCTTGCTAACTGGATGGCATGGTGTCACGTTTAAATACGTATAACTGCTGTATTTGGTTTTGAGTTTCGTTTGCTATTATAATTATACTAACGACACGCTCCGGCTTCGCACGGGTGCATTATAGATACTAATGTGGTGCATATGCAAGTATTATACATATCAAACAATTATAATCATATTTCAACTGATTTACACAAAACCACCGTGCCGTGTGCCGTGGTGGTGCCGGCGTAAGAATAGTACCCCACCCTCTCTACCCGTGGTTGCCGTAAGAGTCGGCTAAGGGATGTAATTCGGAAGATGGGCAACAGCGTCTTCCTTGAACAATCACATCTAACTGCGCTCGCCAACCCGCCTGCCAAGCGTGGCGAGTATTGGTAAAACCCCCCCAGGAGGAAGCATATATCCAGCAGTGGACGACCTATGGCTGATGATGTAATGTACGCAAAACCGCGACAAATTATATACCGAAACCTTCGTCATGAATCACTCTATCTATTGGTGAAACTTGCACGATAATCCGTTCAGTAGTTTTTTAAGTTTATCGCGAACAGACAGACAGAACGACTTTGTTTTATAATAATTATGTAGTGATTGTAGCTATGATAGATCAGTGGTTAGTAAGGTCGGTTCGCACGCCGAAGGGTATGGGTGCAAACCCCAACAATAAACTTGAGCTGCTGATGAAGGTAAACATCGTGAGGAAACCATAGCGTGGTGGTAGGGTATTTTCTAGTACTCGGCTGGCTAGCTACCACCCTTAAGTTGAAAATCTGTCGCCAAGCACTTAACGGTGTATTCCGGCAGCCTCACTTGAGAGTCAGTTCCATCCCAGGTTAGGTGTGTTTACGCGCGGCGGCTCGCAATCCGAAGCAAGACGAAGCCACGCTCGCGTTGTTGTCAGCTTTGTCTCCATGATGAAGGCTACCAAATGTGGCCTAAACTATAGTCGTAGTTTCCGATAAAATTAAACGTCAGTAATCCCGCATAAGTAAAACAAAAATGTATGAAAACCACGTCAGTTTCCATAGTAAATTTTATATATTTATTGGAGTACGCTGTTAAGTACGTGTAAGTATGCACTGCTCCACTGTTGAGCTTGTCAAAGAAACAGTTCGGACACCGTCATCTGTTCTGTTTATAGTTCATGGTATTCGGACGTCTTTACAAGCTTTAAGAATATCCCTTTACGTAATGCGATACGCAAGTCTTGCAAGTGACGGTAAACGAATACTTGTCCCATACCACCTGTCCAGTATTTCCGCATCGAGAAATATTCTATTGTCAAAGCAATACCTTTCTATTTCTATCTACAATGGGAAATGATAAGGTAGCAGGTTTGCACGAGGCAAAAACGCTCGGCATTTCCGATTTCCTGATTCCAGCAATTTGTAGAACGTGACCTACGGGTCAGTTGAATTACTCGACGTTTCAATAAAATATTTTATCTAATACCTTTAAACGAGCAATTCTTGTATATATATATATATATATATAACGTCGTTTTTTATCCGAGCTGTCACCCGAGCAAAGTTTGGTCATCCGGGTACTTACAATTAATACAGAAACATCAATTAAGCTTGTGATCAAAACTGCAAAGTAACAAATAATTATGGGGGAAAAAAGTTTTACCTTAACATTACTTTATTTTGGCTACCAAGTCTCAGTTTAGTCAGTGTTATGACTCGTCATTCTTGGCCTATTCAAATTAATTGGGAGGCAAAGAACGTGGTATATCACGTAATAAAACAGGGTAGAGGTACTATTACTGGGCTCATGAACACGTAACGCGGTCGCTTTATATTTAAGATATGGAATCTGTGTTAATTGACATTATGTCTCGTGTTTTCGGCGAGGAACATCCATATCACTCAAGAAATTGGTATTCAAGGGGTAAAAGCTGTGGTAAAATTGAATTTAAATATACAGCAATAAATATAGCAATGATTTTAAGTTACATATTTAAAATTATGTAAAACTGAACATTGATGCAGTATTATATGGTGGCAAAGTACTGTCTAGCATTCAGCTGGCTAGCTACCACCTTCAAATTAAAAATCTGTTATCAACCACCTAATTGTAAGTTCCGGCAGCTTGTTTCGAGAGCCAGTTCCATTCCAGCCTAGGTGTGCTTATCATCTTTGACAACACCGTCACTTAGTTTCATGTGAACCTTATACCTAGCCTGTCAAACATAAAAAACATATTTTATGACACTGGTTCAAAAAATGTGACAAAGAATGGTGCAAAAGGAAAACTGAAAAAGTAAAAATAAAAGTTTTCACTTTTGATTATAAAACAACATTAAATTTAATAAAATTAAAATTTGCGGCTAGTGATAAAAATTACCGGTATCTCTCAGTGTAATCCGAGCGTTGAAATATTTGCAATAGCCGATGCCTTCGCGTGGAAATCTGGGACTTATAAATAAAATTCTGTTTCGCAATATTGAGATTTCAGGAACGATTTGCAATTTCAATTTATTGTTCGTAGCTGGAAATAATTTCAGACGTTTTCTGCGATTCTTCTAAAAAGGTTCTATAATCCTAATATTATTAATTTTTTCCTTGTAAATAAAAATAAATTCTTTGTAAAACAAATATGTAATACTAAAGCAACGATGCGCTATACCTTCTTTTCTAATTTAAAGTTCTGAGGTCATGGGCATGAGCATGAGCATATTATCAACAACATTTAACAAAAGAACAGTCATAACTACATTATAGTTTTTTGTAAATAAATAAATAGGTTTATGTTTGACCACCATCATGTCTGAAATGAAACGAAGGCGCGGTCTACGATGAAACACACTTGTCTGGAATAAACTGATTCACTTGCGACTTGAAGGTACATCATGAAGGATTATCTTCAAAAAGTAGGTATTTTAAATAAAATTTTGAAAGGGATTACAAACCCGAGTATTTGATACTTATTTCAACTCGAAACCTCCAAGTGTTGTAGAAAAACAGTTTTGACAGACAGACAGATAGACTTACAGACAACGAAGTGATCCTATGAGGGTTCTTTTTTTAACCGACTTCAAAAAAGGAGGAGATTCTCTTTTATTTAAGGACGATTCGAAAAATTGAGTTTTTTTTAAGGTTGTACTTCCCAGAAGATCGCATTGGCACTACATCAGGATCTGTTGAGAAGACTCCAAAAAAAACCGGCCAAGTGCGAGTTGGACTCGCTCACCGAGGGTTCCGTACAAACCTGTAGGTATATAAGTAAAAGTTATGGTATTTTTTTAATGGTAATTTATGCTTTTCGCAATTTTTCCTTTATCTGTGCTATAAGACGTTGCTTCGTACCAAATTTCAAGATTCTGAGATCACGGGAAGTACCCTGTAGGTTTTGATTCCCTTGCGAGTGTCGAAAATTTGCAGCATAAACGGCTGTATCTTTTGATTGCGTTGGCTTAGAAGTTTGATTTTTTCACAGATCCAAGGGACAGTTGAGAGACAGACGGACGGACAACAAAGTGATTTTATAAGAGTTCCGTTTTTTCCTTTTGAGGTTCACCTAAAAATCGAGGATAACCCTCACATTTTATAGGGATGCATCATTTTATGCATTTTCTAAAACTATTCAAATATTCGCGTCTGGTACTTATCATGACATAATGCTGAGCTGATGATGGAAAATATTACTCCTTGACTATTAGGAGTTAGTGGATAATTCTTTAAATATTATAAGCTCGTATAGATCGCTACTTGTGTTCCTTTAAGTTATTCAGGTGAGCTGATGACGGAAGGTACAACTCCTTGTTATCTGAAAAGATATCTTTCAGACTGCTCCCCATAAAAATTCCACAATCGATTCAGTAGTTTCATCTTTAAACTTAGCCGTGGTCATGAAGTCGGTTTTTTTTTTTATTGTAAATTTATACTTATTTTTTTTAAAGTACGGAACCCTAAAATCAAGACTAAGATTACACAAATAAGAATAAAGATATCGTTGACCAATATCGATGCATCAGCACTTCAAGATCACTTTGACCTTTTACATAATGCTTTGAACTTTTACTTGAACTAGATAACCTCACATATATTCTTCTAGGTCCGTAGGCTTTGAAATTCAATTTCAAACTCATTTTATTAATGTTTTTATCTAGAGAATCAATTTATCTATTTCTAATCAAGGCCTACGCTTGGGCCGTTTGTCTTGACAGGCCTGGAAATAAAGTAGATGCCGCTAGACAGTGGCGGGGCAAGACCTTAATTTGATGTGGGCAAGATAAATTTGGCGAGGTCCTCTTCTCTTCTTCAAACATGTCATCATCATCATCATTATTTCAGCCGTACGACGTCCACTGCTAGACATAAGCCTTCCCCATCAATGGGCCGCTTCCAACCGGTCTTTATGGAAGTCAACTTCCATAAAGACCGGTTGGAAGCGGCTCGCACCCAGCGCGTTCCTGCGGTCCTTATGAGGTCGTCTGTCCACCTTGTGGGTGGACGTCTTACGCTGCGCTTGCCGGTCCGTGGTCTCCACTCCAGAACTTTGCAGCCCCATCGGCCATCGGTTCTGCGTGCCCTGCCCATTGCCACTTCAACTTGCTAATCCGCTGGGCTATGTCGGCTACTTTAGTTTACTTTATTGTTAGACTAAATAAAAATAAATTTGATATGTCAATAATAATATTTTTTGTTAGATGACGTGTAAAATTTTTTCGTCACATTAACGGCTTGGTAATGCTTAAACGTCCGAGGCGCGAAGCCGTAGATTGTTACCCACGTCGTCCACGCCTTACGCCGCCTCTGTCTCTAGATATGTAGTTCTGATAGTAAATCCAATACTGCAGAATTACTCGACCCCATTTTACTTATGTTGCTTAGTAAATAGTCAAGTGCACTGATTTATGTGATTTCAATAAAACCACTGTACACTGAAAGTCCTGCGTATCGCATTGGTCATGGACAGACGTCATCTCTTACCATCAAAGGACGTTTCGTTCGTCTCATTACTAATACATATCTTACTAATATTATATGTAAATATCCTTCTAATATAAGATATGTGAAAGTTAGTATGTTTTGATGTTTGTTACTCGATCACGAAACAACGGCTGTACGGATTTGAATGAAATTTAGCACACATATAGTTTATTACTTGGATTAACACATAGTATACTTTTTATATCAGCAAAAAGTTAGTACTTAATAAAACCTTAAACACGTAAATGAATAAAAAAATTGATGATAGTAGGTCAATAGTTAATCCGGTCGGTTCACACGCCGTAGGGCGTGTGTTCAAACCCCAACAATGAGCTTAAGCTTCCGTTAAAGGGAAAACATAGTGAGAAAACCATAGCATGGTGGCAGGATGCTTTCTAGTATGCGACTGGGTAGGCACAACCTTTAAGTTGAAAATCTGCCGCCAAGCACCTAACGGAATACTTACCTCACTTGGAAGCCAATTCTATTCCGGCAAGATGTGCTTTACCATATCGACCACACCGTCAGTTGACATCAGGTGAGATACTGTCAACCATAAAAATATATAATGTATATAGGTATTATTTATACTCATACATAAATACTTCCATTAACTGCTCCTTCTCGCACCGCTCCACTGCCGTAGCAACCTGCCTAGTTCAACGCTTCTAACATTCTGTATTTTAACACGACGAAGACCACGGATACGTCACCTTTAGGACACGTAACGAAATGTCCCAGTAAATTATCCGCCCGTTTCATCCGACTCCGTCCGGATCCGGTTATCCGAGGTGTCCGGGTACGTCCGGAACGTCCGGCCGTCCGGTGACGGATGCCTTCCGGACTCGGATAATTGTCGGCCATTTTCAAATTTGTCCGCTTTTAGACTTGCACTGTAACGTTTTTGGTAATATATTGAGGTAATTAAAAAGAAAAATTGTTTTGCGTGTTTGTGGTTTAAAATTTAGTTAGCTAAATAACATTGTGGTAAATTCAACATTATATGAAATCTTAGCTATTAAGCTATATTTAACAACATACAAAAGATATATTAAATGGACATAAAAGTATTATGTACATACATATATATGTTAATACGATTTAAATTATTTTTTTCTAGTGACAGGTAGTGGCTTCTCTCCTGGTGTCGACGGTGTGGTCAAAGATGGTACAGCACACCCAGCCTGGAAATAGTGATATAAAACCGAGTATTAGAAAGAACCACAATGCAAAATAAATTCCAAGGAAAATTAGCATAATTGAATTTAATGAATCAATTACTTATATTAGTTTTGTAAATAACAGGTGTCAATACTATGAAAACTGATTTGGTTTTAACACATTTTTGTTTCATTTATGCGAGATTACTCACGTTTAATTTTATCGGAAACTCCGACTATAGTTTCGACCATATCTGAGAGATAAAGCTAAGTAAAACGTGCATGCGGTCTCGTTTTGCTTTGCACACAAAATCCGATAAAATGATACGTGAGTAATCCCGCATGAATAAAACAAAAAATAAAATAGTTTTCTTTTTATTGAGCATTTAATAAATTGAAAATTAAACGGGAATCTCTTAAAGAAACATTACAGACAATCAATTATGCCACATACCAACTATGTTTATAATACAAGCGCACGACACGACCAGTCGAATGTTTGGTCAACGTCCAAAACCGTAATTTGAAAGCTTCGTGCGTAATCGTCCAAAATCCCGACTCTCTAATGCGAACTGAGATTTGAATTGTATTTGTGCGATTGTTTGTCTGAACCGAGGGCGTGATGTGTTTTGTGCAATTGCACACACAAAGCTTGAATTTGTGTCACTAAATTGTAACTTTAATGCTTTGGAATACGATTGATTACTTGGTGGTAGATTTCCTTAGCAAGAGGTCGCCTAGATACGTACCAACGCAGTACCAGATATTCTGCCGCTATTAAGTAGTAGTGTAAATATTACTGTGTTCCGGTTTGAAGGGTACTGTATCTAGCGAAATTATAGGACTGTTGAGACTACCCATCGAATGTATCAAAGTAATGAGCGCCTTGGACTTTGCTTAGCTACTCAAAGTTCTGTGTATCGCTGTAATGGACATGGGCAGGCGTTATCTCTTAACATCAGGAGAGGGTCTCATTCGCCACATTACTTTAACATTTTTTTAAATCCAACGAACCAAAATTATTGGTAACAAATTCAAACGCAGCTTGAAAGACTGGCTAATATGTAAAACATTTTATGATTTAAAAGAATATTTTGGTGTTAATTTTTAAGTTAAGAATTTTATTGTTTATTCTTGTGCTATTTAATTTAAGCCTTTGTATAGTATCCAGAAAATTAGTATAGGGTAGGATACATAATATATTATTTATTAAATGTAGCGTCATAAATATAATTTATTATTATATTTATACCTAGCCTATTCCAGGCTAGGTGTGCTTTACCATCTTCGACCACACCGTCACTTAACATCAGATGAGTTGTGGTCAAACACCTAGACGGTCAACCATAAAAAAAAAAAAAATGCATAAATAGCATAATATTGTATGTCCGCGATGGATAGCACTGTTGATATTTATATTTCTATAACATCTTTGTACACAGTGACACAATAAAGAATATTCTGATTCTGATTTTGAGTCCCAGGGCGTCTTCATCTTACGCTACGTAACATTAAAATTGACTTCAGATATCTAGGTAGGTTAAGTGAGGTAGGTAAGTAAATCTTTCAAACTTGATAAATAATCTTCTCGTTATACAACCAATTTCATAATCGAATTTTTATAATATTGGAAACGGGAGAAATTGGATTTCTTACGCAAACGGCATTATTGAATCACTCCTCCAACGGTTGTTAAAGAAAAAAGGGGACTGGTAATACATATTTAATTAAAATGAGACTTTTCGAATGCCAGATAATTAAAGTGTTTGTCGATTAAAACTTCGACTGCACATTTTTTTTTTTTATCGTTGACTAGCTAGTTGTTTGACACCAGCTCACCTGATCTTACGTGACGGTGTGGTAAAATATGCAAATACAAATATTTTATTGATAACACCAAAGTTACAGGTATTGATATTTAAAAATATCAAAATAATAACATATTACAATACTAGCGGCCCGGTACGTACATTGCTACGTATAAAGTGAATAATTAAAAAAAATAATTGGAACATCAAATTTATTTATTCAAACAAAAATATTTTATTAATTGGTAGCTATTTTAAAACTTAATCCAAAACATTTGGATAAACAATATTTTTTGTTTTTCCATTTTGAATATGAAAATAAAAAATACCATTACTAGTATTCAATAATCTGTTATTTTCAAATAATCGTCACAGTCATAGAACAAGGTCTCTTGAAGCCAAGATCTTAGTTTGCTTCTGAAGCACGCGATGGAAGGTGCATCCCGAATGGAAGCGGGTACGCGGTTGTAGACCGCGGGCCCCAGAATGTATACCGACCTCTCCGACTTGACGAGCCAATGCGACGGCGTTACTAGTTGACTTTTTATTTCTGCGAAGATCCAATGTGCTGTGGACGCCCCGGCGTTGAAATTTATAAACACACCGAGCTTAGAATGGAACTGTCTCTCAACTGAGGCTGCTGAAACACACCGTTAGATGCTTGGGGATAGATTCTTTAATTGAGGGTGGTAGCTAGCCAGCTGAATACCAGAAAATACTTTACCACCATGCTATGGTTTCCTCACGAGGTTTTACTACATTCAGTAATCTGGTTCCCTTAGTACAATGCTATTCAGTATGTCACTCTACTTAATTTCTAATCCTTCCTAACTCGATTTTCTAAGTTAACTGATTTTCCTCTTCCTTCTTTAATGTAAAGGTTCACCTAATGATCTTACAGCGAGTCCTTCGCGGACTAACTTTTCAGCTTTCACTTGATTGCGTTGAACGGGAGTAATTTCATTCACGTAGGTATTCTCTTTGAAGTTTTCCTTAACGATCTTCGATTCAATTGAAAATGAACATCAAGATATGTTCTGCAGAAAACAGGAGTTACAGGGGAATTTGTTTTTTTATACTTTGGGATGAAATAAGAAATGTTCCCGCCTGATTGAGTGCCATTCTTATTTTAAATATGAATAGATTTTTATGTTTTTTTTTTTATAGTTGACTAGCTAGGTGTTTGACCACAGCTCACCTGATGTTAAATGATGGTGTGGTCCAAGATGGTAAAGCACACCTAGCCTGGAATAGAACTGGCTCAAGTGAGACTGCTGGAACACACCGTTAGATGCTTGGCGGCAGATTTTCAACTTGAGGGTGGTAGCTACCCTAGAGTACAAGAAAATACCCTACCGCTATGCTATGGTTTCCTCACGATGTTTTCCTTCAACGGCAGCTCAAGCTCATTGTTTGGGTTTAAACCTACGCCCTACGGCGTATGAACCGGCCGCGCCACTGAGCTATCATCGCTACGTGTAACAGTAATGAGCGAAACGAAACGCTTTCCTGATGGCAAGAGATAAATTGTCAATCGATACCCAGAACATAAGGTAGCAAAACAAAATTCAGGCCATAACTTTTTGGCCCTTATTTTTTTGAAACATTTTGCGCTTGAGCTGCTGGTGAAAGAAAACATCGAGAGGAAACCACAGCATGGTGGTAGGGTATTTTCAAGTACACGAATGGCAAGCTATCACCTTCAAATTGAAAATCTGTCGTCTGTCTGGTGTGTTCCGACAGCGTCACTTGAGAGCCTGTTTCATTCCAGGCTATGTGTGCTGTACCACCTTGAACCACACCGTCACTTAACATCAGGTGATCTGTGGTCAAACACCTAGTTTAACAAAAAAAACTCATTAAAACTTTAAAAAAAATAACCTAGCAAAAAGATTACTCAAGCCAATTCAATTCCGAATTTACGTCTCGATTTTCCTATTGCTGAGCCGTGAAAAATGCAATAATAATGAAATAATTCTGATACAAGAGATGCCAGAAATCGTGCGAAAGAAATACCCTCATCCCAGGAAATAGCAGTTAGACGTGACTGCCCGAACATTTTCTGGATAAAAAAAATCGAGTTAACGACACACGAGCGAAATGAATTTATACGGACGGTACCATAGCACTCAGTTGCGGTAGAAACGACACTTTTAAAAGTTTCTAGAAATATTTTTTAAGTTTGCACTTGCTTAGTGCTGGAAGCTTCCTGGATCTCAGCTAGGATTGCAATTGTATTTCTAGAGCTGAGTTCTTGTTTATTTTCGAAAAGAAAACTATAATTTCATATTGTACAACTGCGTGGCAAGTTTGCTTTTCTCTCAGAACAAATAGGGTTAAGTTGAACGACAATAGGGTATTTTACTCCATAAAAGAAAAAAAAGACTTAATATATTATTGAGATACCTTAGGTAAAAAGCAGTCAGAAAATATAAGTTTTAGATCATAAAACAACAAAATAAACTATAAAATTTAATTAAAAACATCACATCATCAGCCATAGAACGTCCACTGCTGGACATAGGCCTCCTCCTTGGGGGTTTGCCAATACTCGCCACGCTTGGCAGGCGGGTTGGCGAGCGCAGTTAGGTGTGATTGTTTAAGGAAGAAGCTGCTGCCCATCTTTTGGATGACATCCCTTAGCCGACTCTTACGGCAACCACGATAAAAATAAAATTCAAAAATTAAGTTCAATTGTGTTTTACTCCGTTTTTTAACAACACAATGAAATAGTGGCCGCCATGTTATTACGTCATACGTCTATGTGAACTAAAATAAAAATTAGTTGGCACTCGAATCCATAATTTGTCCGCTGTTATTACACTAGTATTTTTGAATTCAGGAACAGTACAGCATGATAAGTAGAATAATAACTCATCTTAAAATTACAAACAATTATGATTATCATACAAATACAAAATATATATGCGCATTTGTTTACAGAGCCAACTGACGTCATGACCACAGAGCAATAATGGCGCCCATTGCATCCATCGTTTTCGTGAAATTACGCGCAAAATTTTGAAAATGTAAAATTTAAATGCATTTTATGACACTTTAATTAATTTTGTAGCGGTGATAGCTCAGTGGTTAGCGCGATCGGTTCGCATGCTGAAGGGCGTGGGTTCAAACCCCAACAATGAGCTTGAGCTGCCGGTGAAGGAAAACATCGTGAGGAAACCATAGCGTGGTGGTAGGGTACTTTCTAGTACCTCTAGTCTCTCCCCACAGTGTATGAGACGTGGTTCATTGCCACATTCGTTCCTTTATCTCGGCATAGATTATATAATACTACTAAATAAGTACGTATCTATCTGAAAATGTAACTCCGTCGCACAAATTACGAACGACCTTTAACATGAATTTTTGCTCTCTGAAATTCGGTTCGAATTACTTATGGACGGATGCAACTCAAAAAATCGAATAATGATTGTTCGTAATCGACTTATTTCTTAAAATCGGCTGTGAAATTGAGTATTTGCAATTGGAGTTGCAACATCTTGTCGTGAATTCCAAAACTCAAAAATAACATAATATAAACTTTATAACGAATATAATTCTTTTATTTGAATGTTTTACTGTGTGTTTCCACGTCGTTTTGACATATTTTCGTTCTACACGTTCGTATTTCGTCTTTTTTTAAATTAATAATACGATCATCTCTTATTTAAATAAATCGTGTATGCAATAAAATTGTTTTTATTAAAATATAACGCGAAGTGTAACATCGTGAGAAGAATAGCTTCGGTGGTAGAGTATTTTCTAGTACTCAGGTGGCTAGCTATCTCAAGTTGCAAATCTGCCGCCAAGCACTTAACTATGTATTCCGGCTACCACACTTGAGAGTCCAAGCTAGGTGTGCTTTACCATCTTCGACAGTTACTTAACATCAGCATCAGGTGAGCTGTCAAACACCTAATTTGTCAACCATAAAAAAAGTATAATGATCAACTGAATCGCCAAAACTATTGATTCGAACATACGCACGCTAATCGACATTCAATACGACGATCACACAAACGCTTATTCGATTACCATCGAACACACGGCTCGAATAATTGAATTAATTCTATCCATTTCTATTTCAGGATCGGGTGATAGCCGAACGAGGCTATAATGGCCATAATCCTTCAAAATTGGGTAACAATAAAGTGGACTAATCTGATGGAAAATTGAAAATCGGGCTGTCAAAATACAAGGGTCGATTTGGTTGACGACCCTTCAGTTATTGGGCTTGAAATCGTTTTTGCATTAAGATTAAGGCTGTACACTCACTTTGGAATTTCCATTCGAAAGTGTAGTTAGTATGTTTCACGCACCTTTGAAAATATATTTTTTTTATGGTTGACAGGCAATGTGTTTGATTCACAGCTGATGTTAAGTGGTGGTGTGGTCAAGATGGTAAAGCACACCTAGCCTGGAATGGAACTGGCTATGAAGTGAGAATGCTGGAACACATCGTTAAGTGCTTAGCGGCAGATTTTCAACTTGAGGGTAGTAGCTAACCAGCCAAGTACTAGAAAGTACCCTACCACCATGCTACAGTTTCCTCACGATGTTTTCCTTCACTTGCTGCTCAAGCTCATTGTTGGGGTTTGAACCCACGCTCTTCTGAATGTGAACCGACTGCACTAACCACTGAGCTACAAATGAACAAAGTGCTATACTAAAAACAAAAAAGAAAACCACTTCAACCTAACATCGCACCAGCTTCGTAGAATTAACACAGTTATACGAGTTCTCGAAGGTCCGGAATCGATCAGAATCAGCCATTACAACTGATTCTAATAGCCGCAAGTTCTGTTCGATTGAATCCTAAGTAGACATTTGACGCCCTATTGCGTTCTGGACAATGATTTTAATACTAGATACACTACAACAGTACGATTAGATTATGCAGGGTTGCTGCTAACTAGCTAATTTAAAGCTATATATTGACAAAGACTACTATAAGGTGGCTCATTACGTAGAAGACAGGAATATATGGTTGTAGTAGCTTCTCTGTGCACTTGCATCCCCCTGGCTAAGTGACAATTGTAGTAAGCATAATGTATTAATATCTATAACTGTAAACTGTAACCTAATATAAAAAGAAAGATTCACAAAAAAAATGCCTTGCTGAATTTCTTGTCGGAGTCTTCTCAGTTGAAGTGTAATTACGAGCCGGTGGTAGATTCAAAAATGTAACTTAACGTTCATGAGTGCCTTACCAAGGCCTAAACTGAATAAAAGACTTTTTGATTTTTTGATTTTTAATTATCTCAATTAACTTCTTAAGGTACCCCGATAAATTATGTACTCAATATGATACAGTCTTATTTTTTCATTATTTTCGTGTGTTGCTCTAAATCACGTACCAATTCCCTAGCATCGGCGCACCAAATTTTTTAGTTATTTTAATCCCACAAATATTATAAATGTAAAAGTTTGGATGGACGGATGTTTGTTACTCAATCGCGCAAGAACGTCAGAACGGATCTGGATGAAATTTTGCATCCAGATCCGTTCAGCCGTTCTGGCGTGATTGAGTAACAAACATCCATCTATTCAAACTTTCACATTTATAATATTAGTGGGATTGAACGCTGAGAATAAGATAGCCAAAGACGTAAACTTTAGAAATTCAAAGAGCAACTCTAACAAAAATAAATGAAAATGTTAATTATTGTATTGAGCACATATATGGCAAAAGAAGCGGTCGCTTAACTGTTTGGTCCAATGCCACAAAAGATTATATCCAAAAGCACGACATCAATCCGTACATTGTATTTATACCTTGCATATCTACCAATAATAAAAATCAACGCACTGAGCACTCAGACCTGATGTACGTTGTACAGTGGACCGATAATTATGTGGTCGGAAGGCTATATGCCGCGATGAAAGGGTGATATAGGTAAAGGTTAATCAAAGTTCAATTTGCTCACAGCTCGGGTTTCGCCGATCAATCCATGGTTAACCATTATTGGCTACCTCGACAGCGTACTTCAAAAGACTTTATACTTTATTGCCAATGAATTATATGTACTTTGAAAAGAGCTTTAAAACAAAGTGTATGCAAAACCAAAACCAACCTAGATCTCCTAAGCAAGATAACGTCTAGGTAAGTACTACTACAGTACCAGATATTCTACCGCCAAATAGTAGTGTGTAAAAATTACTGTGTTTAGATTTAAAGGATACTGTAGCTAGCGAAATTACAGTTGTTGAGACTAACCATCGAATGTCTCAAAATAATGAGCGGCGATGCCCTAAACTTTGTTTTGTTACTCAATGTTCTGTATATCGCTGCAATGGTCATAGACATATGTACGTTACCTCTTACCATCAGAAGAGTGTCTCGTTTGTCTTATATTTTACATTTTAAAATGAGTTGCGTGATCGTTCTGTTGATAATATTTTATTTTAGATTTTTTTATGATTAAAAAGTAAAATTGACTAAGTGCGGATTTTGTATTGTATTTTTTATTAATTGTATATTTGTTAGGAACCTCATAATTCCACGGCCTCGTCTTCCATCGTGCATTGTTTTCTGCTTTGACTCCTTGAAAAAGTATATTCCACTCTCTCTATCTGTTCTACATAGTTATGTCGTATTTATGATATCAGTATTATTATAATAATATCTTGATAACTATCAAGAAACGAGATGAACAAAAATATTAGTGAAGTTGTCCACTTTCATCGTACGAACCTTAAACAATAAATTTGCTGCCCAAGTGGATGTTCCCCAGATAGATACAATCTATGCCTTCAAGTCGCGAGTGAATCAGTTTCTTCTAGGAAAGCATACTCCATCGCCTAACATCAAGCGAGATAGCTGCGGTCACGCCTTCTTTACTTTAAAAAAAGGTAGTAATATAAAGGCCTGGTCTATTTCTAATTCAGATTTAATGCTCTTAATCATTTATTATGTACTATTCTAATATCAAATTCATGACTTTAAATCGTATATTACAATGCTGAAAAATATTGAAGATCTTACTTTTAAAAAGGTCTTACGAAAATATATCGTTCTCGTGCGAAGCCGTTAAACCGTAAAAAAAAAGGTGAAAATAGTGAAAAATGCAACGCGCCGACAGGGCACGTATCAAAGCTTTTGAATAGGCCTCGGCGTTTAGAGTTCCTTAGCTTCGGGTGGAAAACGTTTTCTGAACTGCCCCCTATGGAAGCTAATTAGAAAAACACTAAGCTAAAACACCAGATCAGCTGCTTAGTTTGTACAAAGCGCAAGTAAGGTCGTGTATGGAGTTCTGCTCTCACCTATGGGACGGCCCTGCTAAGTATCAACTTGAAGCTCTGGAGTCGATCGAGAGGCGCGCAAGGAGGCTAATAGGTGACGACACTCTGGCCACGTCTCAGTTGCAAAGCCTTGAGCATCGTAAAGTCTCTAGTTTGTCTGTCTTCTATCGGATACATTTCGGAGAGTGTGCCTTAGACTTACATAATTTGGTTGTCAAACGTCAAACGTGGTCAAACGCAAACCTATTTAGTATTAAAAAAAAAAAATGAAAGTCGAAACACCGTTAGATGCTCGGCGAGAGATTTTCAACAGGTAGCTAGCCAGGCGAGTTCTATAAAGTACCCTACCATCATGCTATGCTGTCCTCAGAATGTTTTACCTTCACCGGCAGCTCCAGCCTATTATAGGGGTCACCAACACGCGAAAAAGCGTAGGCTCAACCCACGCTTTTTGGCGTGTGAACCGACCATGCTAACCACTGAGCTATCATCGCTTCAAAAGGGTAGGAGATAATGCCTTTACATAAGCACTGCAGCGGTAGAACTATATAACAAAGCATCGCTGCTTTGGCCCTCATTCTTTTGAGACATTCTATTGTTATTTCATATTATGGCTACCGACGACACAGGTTTTTCTAGTGTGAATGCAAAATACAAGATAAAAATATTAGGATAAGATAATGTACAATAGATCTTTAAGTTGCATATAATAAATAAATAAAATATCAGCTATCCACACAAAACAAGCTTTGCTTAGTTTTGAAGTAGTTGTGTAAAAATGTAGATCAATATATATATAATAATAATAATAATAATAATAAATCATTTTATTTCGGACGTCGAGGTCCATATAAAGTCAAGAACATAAAATAAAATAAAAATTAGACAGCAAATGAAAAAAAATAATAATTAATTAACTGTTAGCTGGCAATAGCCAACCAATGTCGATACGTCGTGCTCAGCAGCAGTCTGTCAGCAAAACCATGAATAATTATATTCTTACACATGTCAACTCTGGACATGAACGACGCTATTCTTTTGCGCTGAATTGCATTGAATGTATCAACACGCGCTTCATGTAGCATTCCAGATGCACTACAGCAACGTTTCAGACCCATCAGTTGCCTAAATATGTTGTTGTAGGCCACTCTGATAGAGTTATGGGCTTTCAAGGTATAGTCTGTCCAGAGTTGACATGTGTAAAAAGTCTGGCAGTAAGATTTAAAGAGTGTAATCTTCACGTCCGACGCTGCCTTACAGAATTTTCTAGCTATCATATTGCCCACCACGCATAGTGCACGCCTCTGTCTTTCAATATCTTCATCATCGGTTAGCTTAGATGTTACTATGTGGCCAAGGTACTTGAAGCTTTCTACAGTCTTTACAGGCAGCCCATTAAGATACAACTCGGGCACACAGTGGGGTCCCCTTCCCGACCTGAAAACCATCATTTCCGTCTTTTTATTATTGTATATCAAATCATGTTCAGTCGCATACCGTTCACATATTCCTAAAAGTTTTCGCAGGCCTTTAATTGTGGGACTGATCAGCACCATGTCGTCAGCGTATCTCAGGTTGTTAACGTATCTACCGTCCAGCCTAAGCCCAACAGGAGTGCTGCTCAGCTCCACAATCAAATCGTTAACATAGTAGTTGAACAGGTCGGGCGAGGTGACTCCCCCCTGCCGTACCCCACAGGAGAGCCGAAAACTGTCTGAAAGCTCAGAATCCCATCTGACATTGTTGGTCTGGTTACCGTACCAGTATGACAGAAGATCAACAACTTCAGGAGGGACCCCAGAGCTGTACATTTTTGTCCACAGTAATTCGTGGTTCAGCGTATCAAATGCACGACTCAGATCAAGGAAACAGGCATATGCTGTAGTACCATTCTTCGTATAATATTTGACAGTTTCCTTAAGTCCAAAAACAGCCATGTCGGTGGAAAGGTGCGGACGGAAACCAAACTGTCCATCGTCTATGTTTATCGCGGTCATGTGGGAATGAATAACCCGCTCAAGTACCTTGGCCACAATAGTAGCCAAGGAAATAGGTCTGTAATTAGACGCACTCGAGATATCACCAGTTTTATTTTTGGGTACTGGTACGACTAAGGTTCGCATAAGTTCCTTAGGCAAGTAGCAATGTCTCACGCAAAGATTAAAGAACCGCGCCAAGACATGACAAATATATTGACCAGCAAACAGTAAATGTTCTATACTGAGCCCGTCGTGGCCCGGAGACTTCCCACGCTTCATACTTCGCAAGATAACTTCAATATTTTTCGGCATTATTGTGACTTGGATAGGCTCCGAGCCTCGACCAGCCCGTAGGCTATATGGCTTGGTATGAACACTATTTACGGTAAAATGATTCTGAAATATATTAGCGATATCCTTCTTATTATTTTTACCTTCTACACTTACTGGCCTACAACTTCTGTAATCTAACTTTTTTGTTTCTTTCCAAAATTCAACAAAGTTACAGTTAGAATGATGACGGGCTAGTATTTCCATTTTAATTTTGTCCTGATTTTTACGCACAAATTTAAGCGCGGCTTTAAACTCCCTGCGCGAGGCAGTCATGTTTTCGTAGTGATATCCCGAGCGCGGCCTACCATACAACATCCACAAGGAAAACATTTCCCTAGCCTTAACGTGACAGCTCCGGACGTGAAAATTCCAGCCAACTATTTTGTTACCTTTCTTTCGCATTTTCGAGTCGTGTGTCTGTGCTGCTGCTGATTGCAACGTATCAACTAAATTCGTATAAAGAGCATCTATACAAGTATAGTGGTCCGTGTTTTCACATATAAAATCTGTATTCATACATTCCATTCTTTTAAGTATATTATCATACCTATCCATTAAGTCATAATTTTTTTTATCACATAATTTAGAATATAATAAAGTTTGTTCCCGCTCTCTACTACCCCAAATATGTTTTTTTGTGTTACAAACACCATTATCAGAAATATCATATGTTACCTTAGGATTAATAATATCAAAACTACAATGTATGACTAGCGGAAAATGATCAGACGCAGTAATCGCGTGGTCAACCTGTACGCTCGTCACTAGCCGCGCCGCGGCCTCGGTCACCAGACAGTGGTCGAGCCAGCGGCACGAACCCTGCGCTTCACTAACAAACGTGAAGGTGTTCGTATCAAGCCTATTTAAATCTATACAAGACAAGGAGTTTTCGCCGCAGTAATCCACCAACTCCTTTCCAAAGAGAGTTCCCGGATGGGCATTAAAATCACCAATAATAAGGACGCACTCATCATTCGCACCCTCTATAATCGCACTAACGAGTGACAGGCAATTGGTAAACTCCGGTAAATTGTCGTCACTATTAACCGGCATATAGACGCAGAACACCAATAGGCTACGATCGCCTTGTGTTAGACGCACAGCTATCACTCGATCACTATCGCACTGTATGACGTCAGCCCGGGTAAACAAGTTGGTCCGCCACATGATCGCAGTCCCGCCGTAGGGTCGTCCGCGAAGCACGACTGACGTATCTACAGACGACTTACTGCAGCAGCTAAACTCCTTGTCGATTTCATTAATTATACCAAGGTCATGAGGCATGAGCCAGTGCTCCTGCAGACAAACCACATCTGCACCCCTGCAAATGTCACGTACATCAGGAACACAATTCTTAATTGAGCGACAGTTAAAAGAGACGACTTTCACATTTTTGTTATAATTCATCTTATTTGGTTGTATATCCATAAAAAATAATTATTTATTTGATGCAGCAGTAACTTTACCGGAGGGACGCTGTTGCCGGTATCTTCGGAATACCAAGCCCTCTGGCCAGAAGTTGTTCTTTAAAAATGTATCCAATTTCGTAGTCAGAATTTTTATTTTAAATGAATTAAAATTCATCTCTCTAGTCTGTCCTAACTTTTCTACTTCTAAGCAGGTTTCATTCATGTCTCTGATATATTCTTTAATATCTTCTTCAACAATATGCTTTTGTGTTCGCGAAAGGTATAAATATGAGACAGAATCGGCAGCTCTCAATTTGGTACTTGTGCTTTGTAATGTCCCTCTAGTGTTTTTGTATCTATAAGGCGTTGCTTTTTTTCGTGATATTAACGTAAATCCATCGTCTTCTTTAGCTATACGCTGAGTATGCCCCATATTGGAGGCGCTGGCAATGTCTCGATACGTAGGTATATACGCACAGTTTGCATCAGAGTCCGCTACCAGCTGTGAGCGCGACGAAATAGCAGAGGTCGGGGTGGCTGCGGGTGGAGGTAACCTAATAGCTGCGGGCGGCGAAACTGCCAGTGCATTTGCACTTGATAGTGGGGAAAGCGCGCGCGCACCTCCCCGCGCTCCCCGCCCCCCCGCCGTGCCGAGCTCCGAGTTCACTCCGACCGCCTCGACAAGAGGCTCGGTCATACCCTCTACAGCGTTAGTTGTAGTTTCTAATCTATTAGTCATAAAAGGTTTAAAGACATTTATTCTCAAAAGAATTACAAAATTCGCTTATGTGAGAATTTAAGTAGACAGTATATTATATAGACTCATGCTTCAACAAAATTATAGATAGGTATTGTGAGTGAATACATAATTTACTTATACTTGCTAAACATGCATATACAACTATAGTGATGACTATATACCTACTACCGGCTACTACACTATAATAACTAGCCGAGCCGTGCATCGCACCGCCAGCCGTCTCGTCACCGATGCTACTGCCGTAAAATGCCTACAATAGATAACCGGTCGGCGAGGAATGCATTGTGCCATAGTTTACTCAAAGACAGTGAGATGCGTTTTATGCTTTCATAAAAAAAACAATATTATCCCGTTTATTAGTTATTGCATATGTATACATATACATACATAGACATATATATATATATATATATATATACATATATACACATATACACATACATATATACAATACACACATATATACATACACCATACACATACATACTCAATATAATCATATATATACATCATACAACTACATACATATACATATACAATATAACCACATACATATACACAACATAACTACACATATATGTATATGTATACACTCAGTTATTATATGTTTTATTCATTGTTATTTTCCTAGTAGTTTTGCATCGTTAAGGATATATTGTTTTAATTTATTTTTAAAGATATTAAATGATACGCTATTCTTTACCTCTTTCGGTAATTTATTATAAATGCTGACTCCCGCAGAAGTTATTGACCGCATGGCGGTTGTGGTTCGGAATCTCGGTAAGACAATATATGACTTTCTTCTAGTTATGCACCGATAGTGTTGGTGTTGTTTTTTAAATGAAATATTTTTTATATGTATAGACTCATTAAGAATTTTTCTGATAAATATACAGGTGCTGCAATGAAATAATTGTTTTAAGTTCATGAGTTTAGTCTCTTTGTATATTTTAATAGTGGATGTGAGATAATCGTAATTAAAGAGCATTTTAACTAATTTATTCTGGGAAATCTGAAGTTCTCCGAGACTGGTTTTTGATGCATGGCCCCATATTTCAATTAGGTATAATAAGTGTGGCTTCACTAGTGAATTATATATTGTATAGCGTATAGGCCAGGGCAAGCATCGCACAATTCCGCGCAGTGAGCCCAGTAAGGAAGACAATTTTGAGCGGATGTGTTCAATATGTAAATTCCAATTTAAGTGACAATCTAAACGTAGGCCAAGATACTTTTCTGATTGTTCGCGACGTAGCACTTCCTGACCTACTTTAAGGGGTAAGTGTGGCGGAATTTTCTTATTCTTTGCTTTGAAAATTACGTAACAGGTTTTAGCAGCATTAATTGTAAGGAGGTTACTTTCAAACCAGTCAATTAGTTTATTCATGTCCTCCTGGGCCCTGGAAATAATCCCATCAATAGATGTGCCGTAATAGAAAAGACAGGTATCGTCAGCGTAAAGTGATATGTTCCCATGAAGTCCAACATTATTTATGGAGTTTATATAGACCAAGAAAAGCAGAGGTCCCAAAATGGAGCCTTGTGGGACCCCAAATGTTATTTTGTGTAGATTGCTTTGATATTTATCTATCTTAACTATCTGTGATCTGTTTGCTAGGTATGACTTTAATATGCTAAGAGCAGTCCCAGTGACCCCAATGTTCTTTAGTTTTTGTAAAAGAAGTGAGTGGCTGACGGTGTCAAAGGCTTTTTTAAGGTCTATAAAGACACCCAGCACCATCCTCTTCCCATCAATGTTACATTTAATTTCATTAATTAAGTCTGCATTAATTAAGTCAGTCATATTTCTTGTATCCTTATCACAATGATAAGGCCTAAGAAATAGTTCATCTGGATGTGTGCAGCTGATAGTACGAGCCTCTCGAAGCTCTTTTATTAAGTTTTTTATATCATCGATTTCTTTCTTTATTTCATTTATATCCGATATCGAAGTACCGTTGTCACCGTCCAGAAGCGGTTTTGCCTTAATGCACGCAACGTCATTTTTAAGCAGGGTCATTTCTTTTAAGAACGTAGTAATGTCAACATAGTCAAATGAGACAGCAGGTAGTTTATTCAAATTTTTTGCCACAAACGTTGGCAAACAGTTCGGTTCAGTCTCTTTAATAATTTTAATAATGTCCTGTAAGCTTTTTTGTTCTGCCCCATCTTTTCTCCTGAGGACCTTCTTCGAAGGGGCGAGTATTTTATTTGCTAACGTTCTAGCATTATCAATTTCTTCGGCCGTGTATGCACTCAGGCAAATTTGCATGATCCCCGTTTCTGGAAGGGTGTCGACCTTATTGCAAATAAATGCTAGCACTTCATTAATTATCACTTTGCACTGTACACATTGTGATACTATATCGTTAATACCACGGACCGCGGAGGAGGGAGGGGATCGCATTGTCGCCATCATTACGCGAGCGGCGCGTTTGGTAGCGCGGAGCGGACTGTGACGGACGGACTATATATATATATATAAATGGTTCTTTATGGAAAAGGATATTTTGTACAGAACCTCATTAAAATATAGTTGGTTTGACACTCGTCGTTGTTTTCCAGTCCGTCGCGGAGGATTCGAGTAATGGTTTGTTTGTGTTGCCGTCGAGAATTCGTGAATACACTTGAGCCGTTTTGTTATGCTGGACGCGGTGGAACTGAGCTGGTGCTGAAATGTCGGACTATAAGAATTTGTTTGTGTTTGCTTTGAAAAGGAAGGGCCTTTGACTTTCGGGTTTTGAACCCATATTTACCCAGATTTTTACTTGGTAGTAGATCACTTTAGTCCACCACAGTACCAGATATTCTGCCGGTAAGCAGTAGTGTGTAAACATTACTGTGTTCCGGTTTGAAGGGCACTACCGCTATCAAAATAACGAGTCAAGACTAACCACCGAATGTCTCAAAGTAATGAGTACCAAAGCAGCGATGTCCCGGACTATTTTTTTGTTACTCAAAGTTCTGATCATCGCTGCAATGGTCATGGGCATACGTTATCTCATACCATTAGGAGAGTCTTGTTCGTTTCATTACTTTTAAATTTAAAAAAATAGCTAAATTTTGTGCTCTTTTTATACAAAGATCCAACTTAAAGTTACACAACACTCGACTGTTATTTAGTATTACAGATATTTCTCAATTTAAACCAAACCCAAAAAAAAAACTGTGCAACCTGTTTTATTATTATTGGCATGGGAACACACGAGTTCTTTCTAAAGCATTTTTTCTCCTTTGTCTTCTGAATAAAAAAAGACAGGAACATTCCCTGCCTTCCAGTGAAAATTCTGGTACCATTCGACAAACCATTGGGAGTTTCTCTTGCGTTGTTTCTTCTAAGCAAGCGTGCTCCATTCGACTTCAGCTTTGCTTAACATCAGGCAACATAGCGGTTAAACGTGAGGCTTATTGGTAATAAAAAATTATAATTAAAAATATCATTACAAATTACCTATCATGGAAATAGATTTGTTTTTTTACACATTTTTGTTTTACTTGTACGAGATTACGCATGTTTAATTGGTCGCATTTTTGACTCCTTGAAAAGGGTTACCTGTCAGCTACACCATATCACCATGCCATGTTTTTTTAGTGAGTTTACATTTGCCAATAAATGCTTTTATAACCACACATATTCCCTTTCAATGTGCCATATATCTCGATGATGTGCTGTTCGAAAACTGAAGGCTAGTTCCGACATGAAAAATAGAGGAAGTAAACAGTAAAAGCTTTCGACCGATGAGGAATATGTGGAATCAATCCGCCCGCTACGGTTGGTAATGATGGATCGGACGCAGCCGCTGTAGCGATGACCGGAATTCAGTAACAAAGCTTTGCCAACTTAGGTTTCTAGCGGTGATAACTCAGTGTTTCCGAATAAACCATGTTTTTTTTTTATGGTTGACAAGTCAGTTGTTTGACCACAGCTTACCTGATGTTAAGTGATGGTGTGGTAAAGCACACCTAACCTGGAATGGAACTGGGTCTCAAGCGAGGCTGCCGGAACACACCGTTAGGTGCTTAGCGACATAATTTAAACATTTTTTTTAATTTAAAAATAATGAGACCAACGAGATACTCGCTTGATGGTGAGACATAACGCCTGTCCATGACATGACAGCTAGCGAAATTACAAGGCTGTTGAGACTAACCATCTAGTCTCAAAGTAATGAGCGCCAAGGAAGCGATGCCCTGGACTTTGTTTTACTACTCAAAGTTCGGTGTATCGCTGCAATGGTCATAGACAGGCGTTATCTCTTAACATCAGGAGAGCGTCTCGAACGACTCATAAATGTTACATTAAAAAAAAATTGATCTGGCAAACTTTTAGCCTATCACATATAAAAAACTTAAGAAGGAAATTATTTGCACAATTCTCAGGTGCACGGCATAGAAGATAGATTTTCGGGTAATCACAACAACTGTCTCGCCATCCCGAGTGGAAATATCGCTGCTAAACTCCAAAATGGGGCTAATCCATCTTCCTTGCGATCAATGGCCGACGTATTTTTCATTTGAGGAAGACATTTAAGCACTATAGAGCGGAAAGGAATTGATTGTAGTTGCACTTCTAATTTATGATGTGTGGTGTTAGGGTTCCGTACCTCAAAGGATAAAACGGAACCCTTACTCACTTTGTTGTCCGTCTGTCTGTCTATCAAGACTCTTTTTCTCAGAAACGCGTGGAGGTATCAAGCTGAAATTCATACTAAATACTCAAGTCTACTGTTCCTTGGAGCTGTGAAAAAATCAAACTTCTAAGCCAGCGCAATCAAAAGATACAGCCGTTTATGCCGCAAATTTTCGACACTCGCAAGGGAATCAAAACCTACAAGGTACTTCCCGTGAACTCAGAATCTTGAAATTTGGTACGAAGTAACGTCTTATAGCACAGATAAAGGAAAAATTGCGAAAAGCATAAATTACCATTAAAAAACAAACTTTTACTTATACCTATACCTACAGGTTTATACGGAATCCTCGGTACGCGAGCCCGAGTCGCACTTGGCCGGTTTTTTTTATTCACAACGGCGAGACGGCGGTTAAACGCAAGCCTATTACTAAAAATCTGGGTTTGGTGGTGTCCTGGCCACGTCCGTGCGTATTTGATGGTAGATCTCCTTAGCAAGTGGTCGTCTAGGTAGGTACCACCGCAGTACCAGATATTCTGCCACCAAGCAGTAGTGTAACAAAACAAAACGGTTTGTAAGGTACTGGATCGAAATTTCAGGGCTGTTGAGACTAACTATCGAAAGACTCAAAGTAATGAGCGCCAAAGCTATACTTGTACTTTGTTTTACGAGTACCTACTACACAAAGTTCTATATATCGCTGCAATGATCATGGACGTGCGTTATCTCTTACCATCAGAAAAGCTTCTCGTTCGTCTCGTTACTTTTACATTAAAAAAAAAAAGAAATACGTGTACATTTCTGAACACTAAGAAATCCATCGGATTTCCATGTTTTAAGTTACCTTACTTAACGGTGTGTAATTGTTTTGGATGTAGATGATATATTTATAGCTGAGACACCAAACTGTATCCCCAATTCATTTATCATATTTTTTCTGAATTACTCCTAATATAGACAGGACTTTGTTTTGTTACTCAAATTTCTGTGTATCGCTGCAATGGTCATGGACAGGTTATCTCTTACCATCAGGAGAGCGTCTCGTTCGTCTCATTACTATGTCATAAAACGAGAAGCAAATTTAAAGACGTATTCACATCAAAATGAAAACACAACTAATCACGAGAATTATTGTTTTTGGTAACGCTTTTTTCTCAATTTTAAATTTTTGGTTGACAAACTAGGTGTTGTTAAGTTGTTAAGTTTGCCAGCGTAAGAATAGTACCCCACCCTCTCTACCCGTGGTTGCCGTAAGAGTCGGCTAAGGGATGTAATCCGGAAGATGGGCAGCTGCGTCTTCCATGAATAATCACACCTAACTGCGCTCGCCAACCCGCCTGCCAAGCGTGTGGCTGGTATTGGCAACCTCCCCCCCAGGAGGAGGGCTACGTCCAGCAGTGGACGTCCTATGGCTGATGATCATGAAGTTCGGTGTTTAAGTCACCGTGTGGTTAAAGATGGATAAACACACTTAGCCTGGAATGGAACTGGCTCTCATGTGAGGCTGCCGAAACACACCGTTACGTGCATGATGGCAGATTTTACACTTGAGTAGAGATGGTAGCTAGCCAGCCGAGTACTAGAAAATACATTACCACCAAGCGAGACACATTTCCTAGAGAGAAACTCCACTTGAGTAAGCGCTTAAAGTTTTCCACTATTTTTTCTAGAACAACATCTTATCGGTCCCGCCACTGGTCCATTTACACCACAAAGAGTAATACAATCCACTTCCAATACTGTTAAGCACAGATGTTCCCGATCCAGACTCCGCAGCAATTTCTGTAAGTTTCCGATAAAAACACTGAATGAAAATTGCATCAAGCGCAAAAAAGCTAAGCGATTTCGGAATGTCGAGTGATTTTAAAGAAATAGATCAACAGAGAATGGCCATGACATATTTGTGGATACGGCTTAAATTTATATTCTCCATAAATGTACAATTTTACAAAAAATAAAAAAAAGTATTTTTGTACACAAGCTGTTAAAGATAAAGTAATAAAAAGTTAAAAATAAATTCTAGTAAGTATTTGGCGTGTAGGCACTATATTCTTAAAAGCTCGCTTTATTATAAAGTTTGTTTGTTTGTTTTAAAAAATAAAAAAAAATTATAACTTTTTAGTAGATAATTATTTTAGGGATTGGTCTTCAAGAAGAATTTTATTCGAGCCCAAACTCGATGGGTCTATCTTGTTTAGTTCAGAAATTCCTATGACCATCTTCCGTCTCCATCATCAGACCAGCTCCATGGTACAAATACAAATACATTATTAATAACACCAATGTTGAAACATATGATTGTATTGTCACCAAAGATAGACATTTACACCAAATTTGAATCCAATCGGACATCGGGAAGTGGGTCAAATTTAACTTGCAAGATTTGACCCGTACGTAGTTACATACATACATACATTGCAAGTTAAATAAAAGCTTGTAAAAAACTGACTCCATGCTCCTAAGCTCGAACACGGCTAGGTTTTAGGTATTATGGTTTATACAAATAAATAAATAAATATTGTAGGACACATTACACACAGCGCCATCTGACCCCAAACTAAGCAGAGCTTGTGTGATGGTAGTCAGATAACTGATAGAATACGTAAATACTTTTTTGTTGTAAATACATACTTATAATACATACAGAACACCCAGACACAGATCAAACATTTGTTTATACGATAACATGTTTGTCTTTGGCGATCGAACCCACGCCCTACAGCTCAGGCACACATACTCCCAATGAGCCAACAGGGCTGTCAATACATCAAACTACTTAACTGATTTTTCATGTAATTTCCATGGACAAATCTAAAAATATATCTTTTAAAATATTTGACAGATACACATCTAGATATGAAGATAAATTACTATGTTAAAGCACAAATCTATAGGTGTGATAGTTTTTCAGTAAAGTGTACCAAAATAATGTTCAGGTTGTGGGATAGTGTTAGCTGATTACATACCTATATCAAAGTACTTGAAGCGCACGACTCTGGGTAAGTAGAACATCTTCCCTACTAGCGTTGATTCACGCAGGTTTAGCGCGAGGAGCGTGTAGGGATGTCAACATCGCATCTACGAACAAATCATCAGATCTTTTTTGTTCTTAGCTTCGCTAACATGAAATCTATAAGACACACGTAAATCTCTGTGACTTTCAATACTTTTTTATTTAAAAGACACTAATCCATTAACATGAACACCTAGCCACCTACACAACAGAAAACAATGACAGTGTGTATCGCAGGACGTGCTAGCCCCGACTGCTCGGTCGGCACTCACGTAGTGATCCTTTACCCCACCGCACCCGATTCTTCCACTTGTCTCGCCTTTTTATAGCGAAGATGTTCTACTTATATATATTTTACTTACTTTGCCTTTATCTTATACGAATAGTCTCACTAAAGCGATCTATCAAAAAAGATCTTTTAAATAACTGATAGCTTATTCCTTATCGCTATTCTATGTTCACTTAAGTCTAAATTTGACAAAGCGTCTGCAGCGGGGTGGGGCGGGTCCGTCTTCGGGATTCAATTTCCTCCTCCATACATCACTGCGCCCGCGACGCACCAGTTATATATTTCGCGTTACGCTGATTTACGGTCATGTGCTTGATTTGCTTATGTTTTTCTAAGACATTTGGATACCCAGATTTTGAAGAAGCACTTATTGGTCGTCTCCTTTACCGTTATCAGATATTGTTCAATTCGGATGCTTTTTAAGACAAAAAGACATATGTATGTATGTTCACTACATCATATAACTAGCCCACTCACGTGTCTATAATTCGGATTAAAATATCACTATTAATTTTATACAAACAAACAACATTTAAGCATTTAATGATGAATAATGAATTACTCATGTTTAATTATATCGGACACTCCTACTATAGTTTCGGCCACATTCGGTGGCCTTCTTCATGGAGGCAATGTTGAGTACAAAGTGCGCGCGGTGATATAAGTTAAACCAAAAAAGAAATGATTTTCCGCGTTCCCGCCGAATTTCTCAGAACTATGACACTGGCAGAATAAAAAGAGTAATCACATCACATCATCAGCCATCATAGGTCGTCCACTGCTGAATATAGGCCTCCTCTTGGGGAGGGTTTGCCAATACTCGCCACGCTTGGCAGGCGGGTTGGCGAGCGCAGTTAGGTGTGATTGTACAAAGAAGACGCTGCTGCCCATCTTCCGGATTACATCCCTTAGCCGACTCTTACGGCAACCACGGGTTACAATTCTTACGCCGGCACCACTACGCCAAAAGAGTAATATATGAATAAAATACCAATCAATTTTCTTAATTAACTCGTTATGTCAATGTTATAAAAACCTCATGTTGTAAACATAGATTAAAATAAAAAAAGAGTAACACACTAGAAGATATAGGTACTCACAAAACAAATTTAATATCTTGTAAACTTTAAACTAAGAAACAATAAAATAAAATCACAAACCTACGTCACATACTATCCAAAATGCCAAGTATTTGAACTAATTTCAAGAAAATATCTACAATGCTAGTATAGAGTAGGAAAGCTCCCAATGCGTAGTCATCTTCCCCTAGCTCTATAGCGCCACCTCCCAATATCATCTGTAGCTCCATTGTGAGAATCTGAAACATGCGAGTTTTACTAAAGAAACTGACGTGGTTGTGATACATGTTTATTTTACTAATTCGGGATTACTCACGTTCAATTATACCACCATTAACATACATTATATTTACATACATTTAAAGGTACCTAAGCCGTGGTGGTGCCGGCGTAAGAATAGTACAGTAGTAATAGTAGTAGTAAGCCTGGCGAGTATTGGCAAAACCCCGCCAGGAGGAGGTCTATGTCCAGCAGTGGACGTCCTATGGCTGATGATGTGTGTGTGTGTGAATTATACAACATCCGGTGGCCTTCATCATGGAGACAAAGCTGAGTACAACACGCGCGCGGCCTCGTCTCGTTCTACACTGCGGGTCGCGGCGAGCCTCGCACGTAAAGATAGCGGATGCGCTCTGGCGCGGGTAAAGTATCCTATATGTAAATACATGTAATAAACTATATGTGTGCCAATTTTTTTTTTTAATGACTGACAGACTATGTGTTTGACCACAACTCACCTGATGTTAATTGACGGTGTGGCCGAAGATGGTAAAGCACACCTAGCCTGGAATGGAACTGACTCTTAAGTGAGGCTGCCGGAACACACCGTTAGATGCTTGGTGGCAGATTTTCAACTTGAGGGTGGTAGCTAGCCAGCCGATTGCTAAAAAATACCCTACCACCATGCTATGGTTTCCTCGCGATGTTTTCCTTCACCGGCTCAAGCTCATTATTGGGGTTTGAACCCACGCCCTTCGCCATGCGAACCGACCGCGCCAACCACTGAGCTATCATCGCTACAAAAATAAATCATTTAAATCTTTTCAGCCGTTGTTGCGTGATTGAGTAACAAACATCCAAACATACTTTCACATTTATAATATTAGAAGGATTTTTGTTTCAAAAAAAAGTTTAAATATCTCTGTGAAATATTCCAAAAATATACTTACAATAACATTTATCAAAGTACCGACAATCAATATAATGAGGTGCAATGTCTTCATATACGTCCCTGTGATCATCATAGCAATGAACACGACCAAGGTTATTGCTCCGAAAGCTGCGGCAATCACTATCACGTATAACATCCAGGCGGTAAAGTCAAACTGAAATTCACATTGAATGGGTTAAATACAGGGTGTAGGTATTAACCAAGTCAAGGTTACAAGGTTAAGACGATACAATAAAATAAGGGTTGTTTTTTAATTTAAAAACAATGACATCAACGTAATGCCATCCTGATAGTTAAAGACTACTCTATAACCACTGTAGCGTTACCCAGAACTTTGAGTAATAAAAAGTATATAGAACTATATAATAAAAAGTATATAGAGTAGTATAGAACATCGTTGCTTATTAAGTCATATATTGTACACTAGCTGCGCCCTGCGGTGTTACTCGCTAACCTATGTGTTAATTCAGGATGTCAGCTACCTCCATACCAAATTTCACCAAATTGGTCCAGCCGTTTGAGTGTGAAGAAGTAACTAGCATACAAACACACTTACGCACTCACAAACTTTCGCTTTTATAATATTAGTATGATATAAACTTTCATACGGGCTGACAGTTTGAACATTAGCAATATTTAAAATCATGGTAGTTAGTGGTCATATGGAACACATAAAGAAATAAATCTAAACAAATACACAAAAAAAACTAATAAAACCTTGTTTAAAGTTTTTCCCAAGACTCCACAATTTATGGACAGCGCACAGCCTTACGCACCGAGCTAGCGCAAAACATAGTTACTATATGTATGTAGACTACATACTAACTGGTATCTAATCTGGGCCCGCGCGCGACTACCATGCCATTTTCGTTGCGCGTGATTTGAGTGTCCATATTTTTGTGTTTGCTCAGGATAATTAGGTCAAATATTAACCACCTATTTTTTTTATCGTTTGGAACGACAATCAAATACTGAACCCCCTGCATTAATATTGCTGATGTTCAAACTTTCACGGTGTATATTATTTCTCACTTACCCCCGAAAAAGCTAATAGAACACAAACAAAAACGACAACACAAGTCGCTATCAGCGCATAAAACACTATCACCGTGTCATATCTAGACGTTACCCAAGCACATATTATACTCATGCATATCACCTGGAAATAAAAATACTTTTTAACAAAAAAGTTTATTTTTTAAGTTTTTTTTTTTACTTTGAGGCTGTGCGGTTCCAGGCATAAAACTTTTTATGGGTACTCTTTAATACTTTTTAGTCCTCTTTTGCGTAGATACTTCAATCATCCCAGTATCGTGCGAGTAGCCGCCCCCCGCACCGCAACCTTTTTATTTGGCCTTGATTGACGTCATCGAGTTTACTGCCAGCACGCGTCACAAAAGTGCACGCGCTTTTTGCATAGAGTTAATTATGTTTAGACCGGACAAATATAATTTTTAATATTGTATGGAAGAAAAAAACACGAATCATCAACAGGAGAACAAAAGTTCTTAGATTGAATGTACTGAACATGCCATTAAAAGGATGCTGACTGATTACAAATGACCCTGTATAAGTATTCTATCAGCCATCTGATTCCCATAGTACAAGCTTTGCTTATTTTAAGTCTAGATGGTCCAAACTAAGTGTGACGCTGTGTGATATATCATCCATTATTTTTAGGGTTCCGTACCTCAAAAGGAAAAAACGGAACCCTTATAAGATCACTTTGTTGTCCGTCTGTCTGTCTATCAAGACCCTTTTTCTCAGAAACACGTGGAGGTATCAAGCTGAAAATACTCAGGTTTACTGTCCCTTGAAGCTGTGAAAAAATCTAACTTTTAAGCCAACGCAATCAAAAGATACAGGCTTACAGATTTATGCTGCAAATTTTCGACAATCGCAAAGGAATCAAAACCTACAAGGGTCCGTGAACTCAGAATCTTGAATTTCAAATAAGAAAAAAAACAGGTCCTAAAACAGCTAGAATTAGCCACTGTCAGCGGAATAAATCGATATCATAAATAAAGCTAACAAAAACTATTACAGGTGTTTATTAAGCTACAATTATATTATTATAGGAGCTTTTATTATGTATCTTAAAACTTACAGCTATAACCAGTACGATGATATTGCAAGGAAACATTCTGGTACACGGCGAACAGGCTATTGAGTAGCTAAGGCCAATCATCACAATCCTAGAACATAATAAAGACTTATAAAATACCTACACAAAAAATTCTATAAAGAACATAAGTAAAATATGAAGTAAATAGATAAGATAGTCGATAGCATCTTACAGTGGAAATTCCCTACAAACGTACAAAACGTTCCCAGACCACGTTCCTTGTAAGAACTGCTGATGTGTGGCCCTGGTAAGGCACTTACAAACGTTAATTTACATGTTTGAATCTACCACCGGCTCGTAATTACACTTCAACTGAGAAGACTCCGGCAAGAAACTCAGCAAGGCATTTTTTTTTTTGTGGATCTTTCTTTTTATATTAGGTTACAGTTTACAGTTATAGATATTAAATACATTATGCTTAATACAATTGTCACTTAGCCAGGATGCAAGTGCAGAGAGAAGCTACTACAACCTACTATTTGTCTTTTTTATTATACTGCTATTCCTGTCTTCTACGTAATGAGCCAAATTAACAAAGATACAGTGACTCTACGAAGCCTTCGGGCACAAAACGCTTCCCGCTCCCGGAAGAGCTGATATAAACTTCCTCTCTTTTTCTCTCTCTTTTTTTTCTCTTAAGTAAAACAATACAATACAAAAAAAGTTATGAGTTGGTAAACTTAACCTTCATACTTACTTATGTCACACTATATTCTTAATTGTAACTTACGTACATTAATTTTCAAAATTATAAATTTAAAGGCAGTACTAAGTATACCTCAAACTAATATTATAATTGGGATGTACTAAATCGTAAGATCATTGAACTCATTATAATAAAAACTTTTTTAAGGGACAACTCCGAAATTATTTTGTGTGTAAAATTAATAATGGGACGAAAGAAACGCTCTTCTGATGGTAAAAGACATTTCCGATAGTCATCAATTAACTAAGTAAACTGACTATGTGCCTTCTTAGTAAGTTTAAAGTGGCACAACGAGCTATGAAGAGGGCTATGCTCGGAGTTTCCCTACGAGATCGAATCAGAAATGAGGAGATCCGTATACGAACTAAAGTAGCCGACATAGCCCAGCGGATTAGCAAGTTAGTGGGCAGGGCACATAGCACGCAGAACTGATGGCCGATGGGGCTGCAAAGTTCTGCAGTGGAGACCACGGACCGGCAAGCGCAGCGTAGGACATCCAACCCACAAGGTGGACAGACGACCTATTAAAGACTGCAGGAACGCGCTGGATGCGAGCCGCTTCCAACCGGTCTTTATGAAAATCAATAGGGGAGGCCTATGTCCAGCAGTGGACGTCCTACGGCTGATGATGATGATGATGAACTAAGTAAAATGTGTTTTTTTTTTCAGAACTAGTATGACCCTCTCCCTAATAACATGCCCTTGACTTAGCGTTGAGTTTTGGAATAACCTGTATAATCACAATTAATAATTTACTAACATGGCTGGCAAGGCCAACAGCATTCCTTTTCTACTGTTAAACGCATCCCTCAAGTCATCTCTGAAACAACAATTAAATTAAATTCTATTAACTACCCAGGGCAGTACCGTGAACTCTATTGCTATTCAAGTTAGGTGATTACAAAAAAGTTACGCGTCAGCAAACCTTATATACCAAAAAGGACGAAAAGGACGATTTGTAGCGATGATGGTTCAGTGGTTAGCGTGGTAGGTTCGCATGCCGAAGGGCGTGGGTTCAAACCCCAACAATGAGCTTGAGCTGCCGGTGAAGGAAAACATCGTGAGGAAACCATAGCGTGGTGGTAGGGTACTTTCTAGTACTCGGCTGGCTAGCTACCACCCTCAAGTTGAAAATCTGCCGCCAAGCATCTAACGGTGTGTTCCGGCAGCCTCACTTGAGAGCCAGTTCCATTCCAGGCTAGATGTGATTTACCATCTTCGACCACACCGTCACTTAACATCAGGTGAGTTGTGGTCAAACACCTAGCCTGTCAGACATAAAAAAAAAAAAAAAAAAAAAAAAAAAAAAAAGGACCTTATCGCGTGGCATATGTCCGCGCAATAAGGTCCTTTTTGCCGTTTTATTACTAATTAACTTTGTCTTTTTTATTATACTACTAAGTAACAAAAAAACTTACACGGACAAAACAATGATGACAAAAACAGTTGTGATTAGGAGCATAATTAAAAGTATCGAGAACGTAAGTCTAATGAAACCATTTCTTGAAGAAGGGTCGTAGTCGAGAGGCGCTTGGTCATCTGGCAAAGCCCCACCTCGACCTCCTGAAATAGAGAAGAAACTTCTTAGCACTCAATGGTAACACTGCGCAAGTGCTAGGTCCATCGCGTTACTGGGACCTGAACAATGTCTAGAACTTGGATCCCTTTTTGATACGTATGAACGCTCGCCTTCCTTGCCCTGGTTCCTCATTCCTGCCTAACCAAATTTGATATTGACATTTATCACACGCTAGCAAATATCATACACTAACGATATCGTACACTATTGCTATCATACACTAGCGATATTATACACTAGCGATATTATACACTAGCGATATGACACACTAGCAATATAATACACTAGTGATATTATACACTAGCGATATAATACACTAGCGATATCATACACAAGCGATATCTTACACTAGCGCTATCATACACTAACGATATAATAAACTAGCGATATGACACACTAGCAATATAATTACACTAGTGATATAATACACTATCAATATCATACACTAGTGATATAATACACTAGCGATATTATTATATTATATCACTAGACCTGCTTAACAAGGGTGCAATTTATTTTAGCAACTTAATTATTGAATGTATCTAGACACACAAAAGTTTAATTGGAATGTATTTATTAAATAAAGCTTTCATAAAAATCTCTTAATGACAGTAAAAACTTTATGAAAATTCGTTGCGTTATTTAGAAGCAGTAAGCGGAGAAACAAACAACGATTTTATTTTATACTGTTTAGAGATTTTTATCAAGTTTTTTTCTTAAACCTAAGCTGTCTACAAAGTACCACAGAGCATGAAGCGAAGCTCAGCCGTAACTACTTATTTAGCTACTTTGCTAACTTACTTAGAGCTGCAGAGTGAGGAACCTGATAACCTGATAATGCGTGCTATGTCTAGGATCACCAAAATCAAAATCAAAATCTAAAGTCATTTATTCAGTTTAGGCCCTGGTAAGGCACTTATGAACGTTATGTTACATGTTTGAATCTACCAGCGGCTCGTAATTACACTTCAACTGAGAAGACTCCGGCAAGAAACTAAGCAAGGCATTTTTTTGTGGTACTTTCTTTTCATATTACTTAGCCAGGGGGATGCAAGTGCAGAGAGAAGCTACAACAACCATATATTCCTGTCTTCCACGTAATGAGCCACCTTATAGTAGGCTTTGTCACCGTGTATTTTATTGTGTCAAGTATCAGTCATGTGACTGAATATTGTCTCTTATAATACAGGTCAATACTTGGTACAGTCAAGGACTCTTATAAACTAAATTGTAACCTTTTTGTGACATGTACATGTGTACATGTTATTGTATATGTAATGAGACAAACGAGACGCTCTCCTGATTGTAAGAGATAACGCCTTTCCATGACCATTGCAGCAAAACACAGAACTTCGAGTAGTAAAACAAAGTCCAGCGTATATTCATCCGCATTAGCGTTCATCACTTTGAGACATTCGATGGTTAGTCTCAACAGCCCTATAATTTAGCTAGATGCAGTACCCTTCAAACCAGAACACAGTAATGTTTACATACTGCAGCTTGGCGGCAGAATATCTGTTACTACACTAGTAACTACCCAGACGACCTCCTGCTAAGGAGATTTGAATTGAATTGTATATGTATTTTGTATTTACTGCCTTTTGAATCTGGGTCTATTCTATAGTTTGGGATGGATGAGCCAAATACCACCTAGAGGCATTAGAGTCTATTGAGAAGCGTGCCAAGAGGCTCGTCTACGATGACTCCATTGTTTAGGTTAAATTACAAAGCCTAGAACATCGTCGCAAAGTCGCTAGTTTGTCGATTTTTTATCGGATTTATTTCGGAGAGTGTGTTTCAGAACTACATAGTTTGATTCCCCCATGCCCATTTTTGCTATCGGACAGCCAGAAGCTCAAAAAAGCGACATCGTTTCATGGTAGATGTTCCAAAAACTCGAACGAAACGATTTGATTCCACGTTCATTGTGCGGACTGCTAGACAGTGGAATGCGCTGCCTGAGTGGGTGTTCCCCGTTGGATATAATCTGGGTGTCTTCAAGTCGAGAGTGAATCGGTATCTTCTAGGCAAGAGTGCTCCATCTTAGACCACTTCATCACTTAACAGGTGAGATGACAATCAAACGTAAGCCTATTTCCAATAAAATAAAAATAGATAAAAATCTATCTAAAGCTTCTTAAGATAATTGAGATTCTTTGTTATGATCAACAATGATCTTGGAATCAACAAATATTCCATGTATAAACATAAAAATACAATCGTTCACATTAATAACATTGATGTAATTACCTTGGAACATAACCCACGTAGTTTTTGGTGCCCGGATATGCTGACCATAATACCCATACACGGAATAAACTGCATCATCTTTTACGTTTTCTACAGCATCCTTCCTTGCTTCTGTTTTTATGTCTATAGCAACCTCTTTAACCTGCATATCAGCTTTGATATCTGATAGAACAGCATGAGTTTTAGGGAGATTTTCGAAGCTTGTCCAATGGTTGGAGTCAGGTTCGTTTTCATCCGATAATGGTTTTGATCCTGCGGTGACCGTATCATCTTGTTGTTTGTTAATCATCCGATTTTGTATCCTTCAATTCTGCATGCTTTGTAAATTTCCGCAATTCGTCTATAAATATACAAGAAAAATAATTCTAAATTAAATCGAAATAAAAATATACTTTCTGAAATCTGACAGCGTGACAATCACGGCGACAGTAAGTGACACTATGGCATGTTATCTTTTCTGGATTTACTTCTTGAACAACTTGAAAAGTTTTTCATATCAAATAGTAGTACCTGGATGACCGAGCTTTGCTCGGCTGAAAACACGAATAAAATGACGTTTTCTAAAAATGAAGCTAGATGACAGCTAGATCGATTTACCGTCCCCGAAACCCTTGCATACTAAATTTCATGAAAATGGTAGGAGAGGTTTCCGAGATTAAGATTATATATATACAAGTCATTTAACACTTTTACTGCTGAGGTGTTTATTGTCAAAATCCAAAACTACGAAAATTACACGCTAGGCGCGTTCGCAGCACTGGCGTCGAGTATTGCGGCGGTCGAGTAACGCGAGTGCGGGATTACACGCAGGGCGTGTTTACGAAAACACGCTAGGCGCGTAAAGCCGCACTGCCGTCGGATGTGTTTTGCGCACTGTTGTATTGAAAGTAGGCTTCACGCGCCTGGCGTGTGAAGCCGCACTGCGGACCCATTAGAAAAAACACAACGTGTGTGTTTTCAGCAGTTAAAGTGTTAAAGGCATTAGATTGATAATTTTAAAATGTTATGTTTGTTCTACAACTTTCCACGTTGCATATTTATTGTACATATTTATTGTAACACTCGTAGTACAAACACTATCGAAAAACATTTAAGATCAATTTTTCATTAATTTTGCAATCGAATAATTTTTTAGCTAACATAAGCGATGTATTACATTTTTCGTATACAAATGAGTGGTTGCTGTCGAGCTAGGATTAACTCCTGTATTACGGCAGACGGTTTACTTAACTGATTAACAGAAAAATTGTTTGACGCATATGACTTAAAATCACCCGTCAGAATATATTTTTGAGATTGCCACTTGCGGCTACTCTTTGGTCATTTAATGGCTACTTCAGCCGATCTTACAGAACGATTCTCGAATAAAATAGTTTAGTATTCTTTCAAATAGTCTAATTAAGATTTTATGTAATTCTCCTTAAATAGTTCAGACCGAAACTTAAATAATTCTATTTCTATTAAATTTTACTGTATCTTGTTTTGTGTAATAAAAATACATAAAGTGCGAATCCAAAAACAAAGGAGAAAAGAAGATACTGTTATCCGTTTTAGAAGAGTAAATTCAATCAACGATTTTGATAATATATTTTGCCTTAAGAATATTAGCACCAAAGAAAAAGCTTTTGTTTTGCTTGGAATTGAATAATTTGCTTCTTTACCGAGCCAAAGTAAATCATTACGGACTGTGATTGCGTTACGCGTTGACATTTAAAGGTCAAAGAACTTTCTGAAATATATTGTATTAACGAAATGAGAATTCTAGGTAATCAGATATAAATATAATACCAAGGAATATCAGAAATAGGCAACAATTGAAACTTGCGTTTGACGGGTATTTACCAAGGTGTCATGAGAACTGACATGATTTGACACATTTTAATTTTACTTATAATAGACGAGCAGGCCACTCGTTGCTGTGGCCAAATTGAACACACGCGTGTAACGCGCGTGGTTTGTAGCGATGATAGCTCAGTGGTTAGCGCGGTCGGTTCACATGCCGAAGGGCGTGGGTTCAAACCCCAACAATGAGCTTGAGCTGCCGGTGAAGGAAAACATTGTGAGGAAACCATAGCGTGGTGGTAGGGTACTTTCTAGTACTCGGCTGGCTAGCTACCACCGTCAAGTTGAAAATCTGCCGCCAAGCGTCTAACGGTGTGTTCCGGCAGCCTCAATTGAGAGCCAGTTCTATTCCAGGCTAGATGTGCTTTACCATCTTCGACCACGCCGTCACTTAACATCAGGTGAGTTGTAGTAAAAAAAACTAGCCTGGCAGCTAAAAAAAAAACATATGAAACGTTTGGACTTTCAACGTAGCTCTCCATCTCAACCCGCATCATCGCTTAACATCACGTGAGATAACGGTCAAACCTAATTTATTAAAAAAAAACTACTGACTACTATTTTACCTTGAGTGTAACTCAAAAGTAAGAGGGGTAACATATCATAAATTCCATCACAATTTCCCAAACAAAGGTCTCTTAAAGGCTTTTAAACGTCCAATTTCACCACCAATATCCTTTTAAGAGACCCTTAGCCCAATCAAGTAATTAAAATTCACTTAAATTCAGACGTTACTTTACGGAAATTCATACTTATGCGAATCGTTTAGGTTGGTTGGAATATTGCAAAGTTATTGAAATAATTCAAAATCATCATCATAATTAGCCTATCATCGACCACTTCTAAACATAAACTTGTCTTAAATTTATGTTCATAAAAATCAAGAAAAATCGGACAAATTTTAATGGTATAAAACTCGTTACATGTATATTTTAAACCACTAAAAAATCATAACAAACTTTTGAACAAAATTGTACAGCAATTTGTGGCCGTTCGGGTTCCTTCCTCCTCGCAAAGAAAGAACAAAAGCAAAGAATTACACCCACATAACGGACACTCACTAACAAGAGGACAATGGCTTGAAAAGATATGAAAAATTAAGCGGCTCTTAGAGTAGCCAAGATTTTAGCTTGTCTAAATGGACGGGCCCCTATTCAAGGGACGGGCTCCTAAATGGTGCCGGATAATAGGTGAATGGGGCCAATTAAGTGGAAAATGGAATAAAGGTATCCAAATGCTGGCCCCATTGTGAACGAGTGGCGTGTACGAACGTTTCCAATTTAATAGGGTGTCTTACGAGTGCTTTATTGATTTTTTTTTGCTGTTAAGGCGATGTACTCCATTTAATACTGATAAGTTATCGTAAAGTTACTCATTCGGCTTAATAAAATAAAATGTCAAATACATTCATCATACATCATCAGCCATAGGATGTCTACTGCTGGACATAGGCCTCCTCCTGGGGAGGTTTTGCCAATACTCGCCACGCTTGGCAGGCGGGTTGGCGAGCGCAGTTAGGTGTGATTGTTCAAGGAAGACGCTGCTGCCCATCTTCCGGATTACATCCCTTAGCTGACTCTTACGGCAACCACGGGTAGAGAAGGTGGGGTACAATTCTTACGCCGCCGGCGTCACCGCGGTAAATGACAAATAATATAAAATTAATAAAGTCAAAATATGTATAGTCAAAGAAGTTATATTTCAGTTGCCCTGTTAGCTCATTAGTAAAGTTCTGCTTCGAGAGCTGAAGGGCATGGGTTCGATTCCCACTCAGGACTAACATTTGTGTGATTAACATAGATAGATAGAAACTCTTTATTGTACACACCAAAAATTGAAAATGAGTACAGAAAACAAAATAATCTTATGGGCTAGTGCCACAAGTGGCGGCTTTATCGCTAAGAGCGACCTCTTCCAAGCAATCAAGATAGATTTTTATTCTGTGTCTAGGTATTATGTATGTATTATAAGTATTTATTTATAAAATACCGGCCAAGTGCGAATCAGACTCGCGCACCATTATCTATAAAAATGGCAAAAAAGATCATGTCTGTTGTATGGGAGCCCCCTTAAATATTTATTTTATTCTGTTTTTTAGTATTTTTTGTTACAGCGGCAATAGAAATACCTACATCATCTGTGAAAATTTCAACTGTCTAATTATCACGGTTCATGAGATACAGCCTGGTGACAGACGGACAGATGGACAGACAGACGGACAGCGGAGTCTTAGTAATAGGGTCCCGTTTTACACTTTGGGTACGGAACCCTAAAAAAATATTTATTTATTATGTCAGCTGTCTGGTTCCCATAGTACAAGCTTTGCTTAGTTTGAGGCTAGATGGCGCCATGAAATGTTCCCCAATATTTTTTGATAAATACGCAATCTAAAATGTGTTTTTTCTACTTAAATATAAGGTCATAATAAAATCGAAAGAAGTAAATTTGAATTTTATGAGCAGATACTAACAACGGCACCATCCCTTAAAATTGAAGCAAAACTTACTGTTCACCAAAATCTTTTTGATATCTGTGAATGTGGAAGCTGTGGGTGCAGTAGGTGCCATCCCTTCTCCTTTTCCCTCACCTAAAACACATGTAACGTAATAAGGGCACTTTAAAAAAAACATCACGTACTATCTTTATCTATCCTTAAAATTTATTGAAACTGTTTAAAAACGCTTTATTGTATCACTAAACCAGCTGAGCTGGTTTAGTGATACAATAAAGCGTTTGATGTTTCTTTTTAAACGAACAGAAGGGTGCATTTAACAGGGCTAATTAACGGAGGAAAGAGGTAATTTATTTTACCTCACTATTTTTTTATATATCCTGCATTTTTACAGGAATGTGCAAATTAATTAATCTATCTTTTTAAATATATATAACTCAAAGGTGACTGACTGACTGACTGACTGACTGACATAGTGATCTATCAACGCACAGCCCAAACCACTGGACGGATCGGGCTGAAATTTGGCATGCAGGTAGATGTTATGACGTAGGCATCTGCTAAGAAAGGATTTTGATTAATTCTACCCCCAAGGGGATAAAATAGGGGATGAAAGTTTGTATGAAACTTTGTCAATTTTAAACCGATCAGGCTGAGACTTTGCATGCATAAAGCTACTATGACGTAGGCATCTAGCGCGGGTGAAACCGCGGGGCACAGCTAGTTGTATAATAAATTTGCACATTCCCACCACCACGTTCCGAACTTTGAAGGCCTATAGGTTGTACTCTATGATGGTCTTCGACGATGCATAGCTTTGCTCGATTTTGTTTTATACTACTGTTTTATCCTACTAGATTTAAACCGCATTAAAATCCGTTGCGGAGCTTAAAAGATTTACACGTAGAAACTGGAAGCTACTTTGTCATGTACTTTATAAAAATAGATTTTAAAAAATTTATAATTTTTTTTTAGGAAAAGGATCTCTAAATTTGTAGACTCTTTTTAAAACGCTTCATGTGCAAGGAAACGCATTGTCCCATAGCCGCGCTAGAGTGCATTCGCTTACAACTATGCAATCTGTCCGTAATCAATGCGAATGAATAGAAATGGTGACCATCGGAAACACAGAGTTTCAATATCTACCCCACACGACAGTCAGGTGAACGCAGAAGGAGGCAGATAAGTTGGGGATTGACAATAAATCTCATAGATGACGTCAGCAGTAATACATCCTTAACCCCTTACATCAAGTAATAAAGATAAAATACAAACTCTTTGTCAAACAAGGATGCAGTCTACGATGGAACATGTCTAGAATAAACCGATTTACTCGCTTGAAGACACCCATCCATGGGCAAACACCTACTCGTTCTCGAAATTCGATGGCCGACAATTCTCGATATAAAAAGTATAGCTGAAATTAAGTCGATTCATAAAAAGTCAATCGAAAAAAACAGTTAAAATAAAATTAATAAAAAAATGCAAATGTCGAAATACAATTTAAAAAGGCTAAGAAAGAAATACAACGAACGACCTTCAAGGGCTAGCCTAATTGTTTTATCCAATTGTAAAACCAATTCCAACTCATTACCATTAAAGAAGGATACCTTTAACGTAGTTGATGTAATTTAAGAGTTCTAGCTATGGCTTCATAAAGAATGAAAAAATATTTATTCGAGACAACGCAAACAGACAAATAAAAAACTAAATACAAAAAAAAACCTTACGCTGGCCAGACAAAAGGCTAGGTAAGTAACTAGTTGTAGCCAAAGTTTTCCTTCACACACGACGTACTACTTCAACTTTAGTATACATTCTGGTTTTCATTCATCCCAAAATGTATATACCTGAATATCAAATGTCTTTTAAAGAGCAAACAGGCCCCCTGGACTTTGCACTAGGAAAACCTGTGTCGCGAAATCCAGTGTCTTCCGTGTAAAATTTTGTTTATAAACAGGATAGTATATTTATATATATATTTTTTTTGTTGTCATGATAAGAATATTATGTTAATGAATAAAATAATCAGCTTCCAGAACCCGTAATGTAAGCTCCTAATTGCGGTACGTTGATTCGATCAGATGAGATGTGGTCAAAATTTTAGCACGTCTACAATTAAAAATTAAAAAAAATATAGAAATAAAGAGATAATGTATGTCCATGATCATGGTAGCGATACACAAAACTTTGAGTTGCAAAATAAAGTCACTGCTTTGGTGCTTATTACTTTGAAACTTTCAATGGTTAGTGTCAACAGTCCTGTAATTTCGCTAGCTGCAGTACCCTTCAAACCTGTACACACAACTGTTTGGCGGTGGAATATCTGGACCTGCGATGGTAACTACCTAGACGACATTCTGCTAATGAGATCTACAACCAAGTAAAACAATACAAACAACAGTGTACATGATAAATTGAAAAGTAAATATATCTAAAAGCGTCCGTATTAAATAAATAAAGTCGCGCGCTAGTGGCTGTCTTGCACTTTAGAAGAATAAAAGTTGAAAGCTTTGAAATAAAATCTGGTTCCATTTATACGAGTTTGTAATAACCTACTTAAGTTATATCAAGCAACTTCGTAATAAGATTGTGGCTAATTCTTGGTCAGAGCTTACATTGGCAATTCAGCTAAAATTTAGTTTAGGATTACGAAGCACGGTACAAAGCTGTAAGATTTTTGTACTACTTTTATGTTACTAGATACCTCCTTAACAGGAGGTCTTGTAGATAGTGTACTGATAGGTACTACCGCAGCACCAGATATTCTGTCGCCAAACAGTTGTTTGTAAACATTACTGTGTTCCGGTTCAAAGTAATGAGCGCCATAGCAGCAATAGCTGGACTTTGTTTTACTACTTAAAGTTCTGTGTATCGCTGCAATGGTAATGGATATGCGTTTTCTCTTACCATCAGGAGAAAACGTAGTTCGTATAATTAATTTTACATTTAAAAAAGTGCCTTCAAGTCGTGAGTGAATTGGCAAATCGGTTGGTAAATATGCTGCACCGTAGACCGCATCTTAGCTTGTCATCAGACGAGTTAGCAGACAAACGCAAGCCTGTTTAGTAATTTAGACATTTGAAGTACGAATTTGCAATATCCCATAATAAAGTACATTACTTTTATAGTAACTAATAAAGACTCAAACTTCAGATAAAAACGAAATGTTTGCGTAATTAATACAATACCGTTTAACAACAGTTATTACTTAAAACTTTTCTCGTTTAGAAATTTTAAAAACTTCTATGCATTTGCAAACAAAATGAACGTAGCAAATTTTTAAGTGCTTCGAAACATTTCAAGCTTATGCTATTTATTTGATGTAACTTGGTTAACTATTCATGGTACAATTACCTTTAATTGTGTACTTGAAGTTCAACAACGTAATTGCAAAAAATCTATTAAACTTATTTACGTTTTTTTTTTTTGTAAAAGCTATGAGACGTACGTGACACTCTCTTGATGGTTAGAGACAAACTGTCCTTGAGCATTGCAGTGATACACAAAACTATGAGTAGCTAAACAGAGTCCAGGGCATCGCTGCTTTGAGGCTTTCGATGGTTAGTCTCAACCAGACGTCCTGATTTTGGCGGGACGTCCCGATTTTTAAATCAAAATTAAATGTCCCGCGCGGGACTGGCCCAGTCCCGCTTTTCAGGAATAACTCGACCGTGCGTGCAGCGTGCTGAGGCAGCGCGGGCGGGTGGCACAGACAAGTGTGGACTGGCCGCCCGCCCGGCGCGTAATGAAGGTAAGCGCACGGGAGAGAGAGGGGTTCGTCACGATAGGGTAAATCTGATTTAAAATATTATATTTTTATTAAAATACATTTTCTATTGCCATTTTTGCTATCTATTGTCACGTTAACGTAATTAGAACTCAAATAAAAAGATAAATATTTAAAAACTTCTGATTATATATGTTTTTTTACTATGTCCCTACTACTTTACTATGTACTATGTATGTATTAAAGAATCCCGCTTTTTTCACTCAAAAAGTTCCAAAATCTCGACATGGCAAAAAAAATATCTGGCAACGCTGGTCTCAACAGCCCTGTATTTGTGAAATATTTAACGTCTTACAACAATGCTAAAAAGTGCAATACTTGTATGCAATTATACAATTTTCCAATCTCTTTTACAATGAGAATCTGCCTTACCTTATGGTGTTAGCAGCCATCTTACACTTAAAGACCATCCTAAAAACCTCCTTATTCTTATTTAAAGTGGGGGCAATAAGTTCTGCACTGACGTCCCGCTTGGGATGTTTTGAGCATTCCCCCCTACCAGCATCTACCCTTTTTTTTCTTTCTTTTTTGCATCTAGCCAACCCAGCTCCTTGAAGTACCGGAGGCTCTGGGCCGCTAGTATAGTACCTCCAATGAGTTGTGACAGAAAGACCTATACACAGTTTCAGTAGTAAAACTGTTATTATATTCTGTTCTGTTATGTTCTATTTTGTTCTGTTCTGTTCCGTTGCGTTCTGTTCTGTTATGCACTGTTCTATTCTTTTCCGTTCCGTTCTATTCTATCTTCGACCATTGCGATTCCTATTAGACATTCAAGAAATAGCTTCGCGAGCATATAACGTATGCCTACGTAATAAGGTTCACGGTCCCATAACTTTTTAATGAGCGTCTAAAAGGTACTGCAATATTAAGCTTGCTGGGGCAGTCTTGATAATGTGTTGATTGTCTATAACATTTAAACTTAATTCTTATATACCTTGAATCTAAGTTTAAGTCGTACTTTGAGCTTAAAACTTATTCAATTGTTAATCCCTTTTATAAAATAGGCTTATGTTATTATCGCAGACTATGGAATTAATTTAGGTTTATCTCAGCTTAAAGCCTGAATCGTAACTGTCGAAGAAATGAGGTTTTGTCTTGATACTAAGTAATTATATTATTGTGTGGCTTTGAAATTACATTCTGTGGTTCTAGCATATTAATTTACGAAAATTGCCCTAGTACGAAAACGATTATGAATTAGTGTAAGTTAAAAAAAAAACTTTTTATTGTATTTTGTATGTATGTATTGTCTGCCTTGTTAGCTCATGTAGTGTATCTGCTTTAAAGTTCGTGGGTTCGATTCCCACTAAGGACAAACATTTGTGTAATGAGTATAAATGTTTGTTCTGTGTTCTGTATGTTTTTACAAAAAAAGTATTCATGTATTCTATCAGCTATCTGGTTCCCATAGTACAAGCTTTGCTTAGTTTGGGGCTAGATGGCGCTGTGTGAAAATGTCCTCCAATATTTATTATTACTAGCTGCCCCGATAGACTTCGTACTGTCTAAAGTTATTGGCCTTTTTTATTTATTTTTATGGATGACATGCTAGGTGTTTGACCACAGCTCACCTGATGTTAAGTGACGGTGTGGTCGAAGATGGTAAACACACCTAGCCTAGAGTTATCATTGCTACCGTCACTTAACATCAGATGAGCTGTGGTCAAACACCTAGCTTGTCAGCCACAAAAAAAATAGATTATTATTATTTCTGTAATAATATCATCTCTGTGGCTTTTTAGGTTGTACCGCGGTTGTAAAATATTATTTATTTGGAGGCAGCTCATGCAGTGTCGTAGTGCCTGGTACAAACAAACAGGCATTTCGAGCGGGGTCCAATCTCCGTTGGCGCGGTACCTCAAACGCGGCACAGAATCTCGTTTTCCTGTTTGCCGACAAGCCGGTCCAACGTTTGCGATGGAATCGTGCTCTCTGCATCCGTATGGAATGCGCATGCAACTTCAATGCGATGCGCATCGCTTGCTATGCACAGATTAATATGAAACAGAGGTTTAAGTTACAAAACTTTTTATTGTTTACAATAAAGACTGTACTCCAAATACAATAGTACAAATAAAAAGTAGCAATTTCATTAGTGGCCATTTAAAAGTGGTACATTTTTTGTTTACAATAAACTAGCTTACGCTCGCAGATCTTCGTCCGAGTTAACTTTAGAATTCTGAGAGAAATGAAACATATTTAAGTAACAAATACCCAACAATCATAAACTATTTTATTATAAGATTAAGATAAAGGATACCTTTTATTCCTGAACTAGCTGTGCCCCGCAGTTTCTCCCGCGCTAGATTCCTACGTCATAGTAGCTTTATGCATGCAAAGTCTCAGCCTGATCGGTTTAAAATTGACAAAGTTTCATACAAACTTTCATCCCCTATTTTATCCCTTTCGGGGTAGAATTAATCAAAATCCTTTCTTAGCGGATGCCTACGTCATAACATCTATCTGCATGCCAAATTTCAGCCCGATCTATGCCGTGGTTTGGGCTGTGCGTTGATAGATTACTATGTCAGTCAGTCAGTCACCTTTGAGTTATATATATTAAGAATAATGTTCCAAAGGCTGCATCTATACCAAATTGCAAGTGGAAACATCAAATAGTTTGTTTTTTATAATACCACAAGAACCTAACATTTTTCTGATATAAAAAGTATTTTATATGTTAATTCAGGTAATAAAATATATGTGTGTCAAAGTTCATCCAAATTCGTTAAACCGTTTTTGCGTGATTGAGTAACAAACGTACAAATTTTCACATTTATAATATTAGTAGGATAGGATATGTGTACCCAGATGTTTGACCACAGCTCATCTGATATTAAGTGTCAGTGTAGTCGGAGACGATAATCACACCTAACCTGTCCTTTTTTATTTTAATGTAATTAAATGAACGAGACGCTCTACTGATGGTAAGAGATAACGCCTGTCCATGACCATTGCAGCGATACAAAGAATTTTGAGTAACAATAAAAAGTCCAGGACATCGCTGCTTTGGCGCTCATTACTTTGAGACATTAGATGGTTAGTCTCAACAGCCCTGTAATTTCGCTAGCTGCAGTACCCTTCAAACCGGAACATAGTAATACTTTTATACTACTATATGTCGGCAAAATATCTGATACCGCGGTGGTAGAATATTTTCCACCAAGTAAAAAATAAATTATCTACTAAATTTTGAAATACCTATATAAAGAAGAGAGTTATCTCTCTGTTCGTTTTCTAGTTTCTAGGCTTGTATATAAACTACGGTGAAATAGCAAAGCACTCAGGAAATTGTCTACTTTTTAAAGGGTATTGATTATTTCATGAACTTTTAATAATAAAATTGAAATGAAACTGTGGCTGTAACTTTAATCATGAAGATTTTGAATCGACCTAAGTTAGAGGTGCGGTCTTAATATAATTATAAACATAAGTAAGATATAATTGTATTATAACAGAAGTACCGGTAAACGCAATATAACTCCATAGAAAAGTTAAAATAGACACAGTTTTTTTTTTAAATATATATGCTCCACAGACACCGGGCTCTGTGACTTTTGTCAACTTTGAATATATATTTTTTTTTTACAGTACAGTAAAAAATTATGTACGTTCATGGCTATAGCAGCGATACACAGAACTTTGAGTAGCAAAACAAAGTCCAGAGCAACGTAGCTTTGGCGCTCATTAATTTATTTATTTTACGCCCAGCTTTTTATTTCTGTTTTGTAATCTTTGTGTGAACAATAAAGGATTATCCATCTATCCAATGGTTTTCCTTGGTACCGCAGTAAAACGAGAATCAAATCACAGTCCAGAACATTATAATTCGTTATTATCACAGATTACATTATGTTATGGCATTACAACGCTCATTACGAATATAACGGCCGTTATAACTCCGTCCAAACAACGGATAGCGCGTGACTCGCGTAACAATAGCTAAGGTAGCGATATCAAAAAGAAAAGGCCTTTGTTTGAGATATTTTTGAATTATGCGGGTCGAAAAATGTAAGGTTGAGGTACTTAGTTATTTTTAGATTGTATTTAATCGCACATCAAAAAAACTATTTCTTTTACAGAATGGTAAAAAAAAGTATCTTTGGATTTTTTATTATTGAGCTAGCTGCGCCCCGCGGTGTCACCTACTACTTTTTCGGGATAAAAAGTAGTATACCTATTTGTTAATCTAGCTAGGGCATTCTAATTTCTTACTTTCTTCGCTAGAAAAATAGAACATTTTAACGATACAATTATGATAAAAATATGACATTTAAATATTTATAAAATAATTTGATAATTAATTTTCGACTTTTTAAATAATGCTCCCTTCTCTCTTAATGGTGTTGTACCATTTATAATATTTTGTAATTGCAAAATTTTGTACTGTATAGAAGCAATAAATATTACTACTACTATTACTGAGTACTTTCTAGTACCGGCTAGCTACCACCCAAGTTCAAATACCGCCAAACATCTAATTGTGTGTTAGGGCAGCCTCAATTGAGCAAGTTTCAATCCAGGCTAGATGTTTCTCATCTTCGACCACACCGTCACTTAACATCAAGTGAGCTATGGTTAAACAACTAACCTGTTAATCATAAAAAAAATATGTGCGTGACGTGGGATTCGAACCCTGGACCTGCAGATTGGAAGTCGGACGGTCTCTCAACTAGGCTGTTACCCGATGTCCGATTGAACTCTAATTTGGTGTACTGATGTACCTTCGGTGTCTACACAATTAAATGGTACCATGGAGCTGGTCTGATGATGGAGACGGAAGATGACCATAGGAACTTCTAAACTAAACAAGATAAACCCATCGAGTTTGGGCTCGACTAATTTGTCTTGAGGAGCAATCTCAAAAATAGGTATCTACTAAAGAGTAAATTTTTTTTTATTTTATTGTACACATATTAGAACACCTTCTAAGGATCGTATCGTTCTATATGAGAAGTTTCGATGGTATGCCTTAATTAAATCGAGTTTTAATAACCCTGTAACCATTGAATAGTTAGTAGTACTAGCTCCATAAGCTCATAATCTCCAATAAATCTTCAAAGACATATTCCGGCAGCGGTAAAAATACAGTTTCCTCGCGGCTCGCGACAGACAGATGGCGTGGCGGTCGCCGCCAAAACGAAGATTTAGTACGCTGCGAGACACGTGGATGCTATCGGAACAGGGAATGCGTGGACTTGAATTAAGTTTTTTTTTATTATATTTTTTTGCAATTGACAGCGTTACATTAAAATAAAATCAATTAACGCACCTATCGTAACTTATTTGTGTCATTGGTTTTTTACCTCAAAAGGAAAAAACGGAACCCTTATAGGATCACTTTGTTGTCCGTCTGTCTGACCCCTTTTCTCAAGAACGTGTGAAGGTATCAAGCTGAAATTCATACCAAATACTCAGATCTACTGTCCCTTGGAGCTGTGAAAAAATCAAACTTCTAAGCCAACGCAATCAAAAGATACAGCCGTTTATGCTGCAAATTTTCGAAACTCGCAAAGGAATCAAATTCTACAGGGTACTCCCCATGAGCTCAGATTTTTGAAATTTGGTGCGAAGCAACCTCTTATAGCACAGATAAATGAAAAATTGCAAAAAGTATAAATTACCATCAGAAAAAATACCATAACTTTTACTTATATATCTACAGGTTTGTACGGAACCCTCGGTGCGCGAGTCCGACTCGCACTTGGCCGGTTTGTTTTGTAAATACAGACTTATAATACGTAAAGAACACCTACATACAGAATAAATATTTATCCTTACATACATTTTTGTCCTGGTGGGAATCGAACCCTCGCCCTACAGCTCTTGTAGCAGATATTCTACCAAATGAGCTAACAGAGCATTACATTAGAAACTTAATGAAAGACGCAAGAAAAAACTAAAAGCGTCTTGCTATTTCACCCCCTACCATAGGATAAGAGGATAGTATAAAGAATCTTATATTTTAAAGATAAAATACTATTTTGTGTATCTACTCCATTTGACTCTTTGTTCGTGGCATGAAATTGATCTGTGTACCCGAACTACGGACTTCAAGCCCCGTACTAGAGGAGTCACTGACTCGCCAGAACCTAAGCTTTTCCTAAGGCATCGTTTACACTTGTGACATTTACATGAACCCGACATTTGTGTATATTGTTCCACAGATATATTTCAACCTTGGAAATAAAATGCTGCTTGAATAACTTTCTTTTTCTATGTATACTTAAATTGTACGCACACATGCACACACACTCACACAGACCCATACACACACGGACGCATACAAACACACACACACACACTTATGCTCACGCATACTTTCACACACACACACACATGAACGTCAAATTGAATATGTCAAAAAAACCCCATCATTATCATCATCTCAGCCGTAGGACGCCCGCTGTTGGTCATAGGCCTCCCGCATTGAATTCCATAAAGGCCGGAGCCATGATGCCGGCGTAAGAATTGTACCCTACCCTCTCTACCCGTGGTTACCGTAAGAGTCGGCTAAGGGATGTAATCCGGATGATGGGCAGCAGCGTCTTGAACAATCACACCCAACTGCGCTCGCCAACCCGCCTGCCAAAAGTGGCGAGTATTGGCAAATGAATAGTACAAAAAAAAACTTATGTTAGGCGAAAATTATAATTAGCCTTAGCCCAAGATTTTAAAGATTAGAAAGATAAATTTTCAAAATTTTCTCAGATAGATGCACCCTTATTCTAGAATCTCTCGACTCTGGTATGAGCTAGGAAAGTATTTCACGACTTTCTGAACAGGTAGGTTTAGTAAGCTATCGAATAGCTTTAAAAGGTCACGAGTATACTCAAGTAAGTTAAGATATTCGATATCACACACATTCGTTTTGTTTAAGGTTCCGTACCTCAAAAGGAAAAACGGAACCGTTCTAGGATCACTTTGTCGTCTGTCTGTCCCTCAAGACCCTTTTTCTCAGGAACGCGTGGAGGAAGCTGAAATTCATATCAAATACTCAGGTCTACTGTCCCTTAGAGCTGTGAAAAAATCAATCTTCTAAGCCAACGCAATCAAAAGATACAGCCGTTTACGCTGCAAATTTTCGACACTCGCAAGGGAATCAAAACCTACAGGGTACTTCCCGTGAACTCAGAATCTTGAAATTTGGTACGAAGCAACGTCTTATAGCACAGATAAAGGAAAAATTGAAATTACCGTTAAAAAAAATACCATAACTTTTAGTTATATACCTACAGGTTTGTACGGAACCCTCGGTGCGTGAGTCCGACTCGCACTTGGCCGGTTTATAGGTACACTAACCGAATGGCAAATGGTAGCTTATCTACCTTTTGCGCTGAAAATTTTATGTTCGATTTCTGACTCCGCTTACAAAGCGATAGCAGCGTCGTGCACACAGTATAAATTTTACTCAACTGAACGTTGTACTTTGCTTTGACTCCTTGAAGAAGGCCACAAAATGTGGCCGAAGCTATAGTCACAGTATCCAATATAATTAAACGTGTGTAATACCGAATAACTAAAGCAAAAATGTTATTAACACGTCAATATTTTTTTAAAGAGTTGTTGCAATTTTGATTGTATACTGAACAATCTTAAGTAAATTTGACAAAAAAATATTTGTCACCAACTAAAGTAGAATATTTAAAACATTATAATAACAATAATAAGACCTACAATATAGGACAACATTCTCAAAAATTATTTTTAGGGTTCCGTACCTCAAAAGGCAAAAACGGAACCCTTTTGGAACACTTTGTTGTCCGTCTGTCTGTCTATCAAGATCTTATATCTCGGGAATGCGTACACGGAGGTATCGCGTTGAAATTAAAACCATATACAGAAGATTTGTAGTTCCTTGCAGCTGTAAAAAATTCAAACTTCTTAGTTATCGTAATAAGAAGTTACAGTTGTTTTATGGTACAAAGAACCGCATATTTCGACACTCACAAGGGAACCAAAGCCAATAGAGTGCTTTCCGTTGACCGTCCGTGAAATTTGGCTAGATATTCTGCCGCTAAGCAGTAGTGTGTAAACATTACTGTGTTCCGGTTTGAAGGGTACTGCAGCTAGCGAAATTACAGGGCTATTGAGACTAACCATCTAGTCTCAAAGTAATGAGCGCCAAGGCAGCGATGCCCTGGACTTTGTTTTACTACTCAAAGTTCTGTGTATCGCTCCAATGGTCATGGACAGGCGTTATCTCTTAACATCAGGAGAGCAACTCGTACGTATCATTACTGTTACATTTAAAAAAAACACATAAAGTAAAAAACCCGAAAACGTCATGTTTATTTTAATCACAAAAAATAGAGTCTTTGTGCTACTATTTAATCATACCTACTAGTTTGTACGGAACCCTCGGTGTGCGAGTCTGAGTGACACTTGTCCATATTTTTGTTATTAATCTCGCAAATTATTGTGCTAGCCCCTCTGTTTTAAGGTGCTACGTGAAAGACGCACGCACAATCCCACATAATCGCTTTCGTTCTCATATCTAGAGTAAAGATGATTTGTCAGATATAAAACATTTCTTTACTCAAAGCAGTATCATTTATTCCTCTCCCCAAGGAGCCATTCCCATAAACGACTCGTAAACTCATTCTATATCATTACAAAATCATTATAAATTGCCGTATCAAAGAGATTTAACTCTCCATAATAAAAGTTTTTATACCATTTTCTGCAGTAAAGTAAGATATTTGGGGAAAAATTCCGTTAGACTGGCGATAACTGCGGAATTTTTTACTGACATGTGAAAATGTTGACTTTCAACAACAATGACAAAACCTAATTGACAAAGCCTACTATAAGGTGGCTCATTACGTGAAGACAAGAATATATGGTTGTAGTAGCTTCTCTCTGCACTTGCATCCCCCTGGCTAAGTGACAATTGTATTAGTAAGCATAATGTATTAATATATATATAACTGTACCTACCTAATATGAAAAGAAAGATCCACAAAAAAAAATGCCTTGTTGAGTTTCTTGCCGGAGTCTTCTCAGTTGAAGTGAATTACGAGCCGGTGGTAGATTCAAAAACGTAACTTAACGTTCATAACTGGTAAGGCACTACCAGGGCCTAAACTGAATAAATGACTTTTTGATTTTGATTTGATATTGATTAATATTTATTATTTTATTAATGCCCGTCCATAACCATTGCAACGATACCCTTGAACTTTGAGTAATAAAACATAGAACAAGGATGTGCTCATTACTTTGAAACATTCTACGGTGAGTCTCTATCTGCAGTTTTATTCAAACCTAAAAACACTAAAGTGTGCATATTACATTATCAAACAAACAGTTACTCAAATAAAGCCTTTACAGCAATCAAACAAAGTCGTGAATAATTATATTAACTGTGCGGATTTCGCATGAAATCTAGTACGCCGACGGCTGACGACGCGACGTAAGCGCGGCAAATAGCACTTTTCCTTAGAACAAAATCCTAAAAGCGAATACATAAGCGTTAACAGTTTTGACATAGCGCGAAGAAACGCTCGATTTAGGTCGACAGGGGAGGGCTGAGTGATAAGTTGTAGCGGATTTGTTTTATTATAATCACAGTTTGTTTAGACAGAATTAACCTATTGAAGATGCCTCGCGTAGAGGCGAAACACGTGTCGGCGAGTGGTTATTGCAGCGAAGAGGATATAATTACTTGTAGTTATTAATAGTACCTGGTTGACCGAGCATTGCTCGGCTGAAAACATGGATAAAACGACGTTTTCTGAAAATGAAACCTAGCTAGATCGATTTTTCGCCCCCGAAACCCCCTGGATACAAAATTTCATGAAAATCGTTGGAGCCGTTTCCGAGATTCAGAATATATATATATATATATACAATAATTGCTCGTTTAAAGATATAGATTAATATAATTAAATTAATATGAATATAATTATTTTAATTAGTGTTTTGTTTAAGCTTTTAAGTGTATTTAAAGTTTAGTTTTAGATATTTAGTAAAGTTCCGGATAGTTTTTTTTTAATTATTTATCATTATGTTTTTTTTTTAATATATATTATTAATTTTCAAGTGTTTTATATTTATGTAAAGTTTTTTAAATTTAAATCTACTTTTCTGTTACAGCTGGAACGACTGTTAAGCGGAAATATATACCTAGAACACTCAAAATGGACTTCCGCAAAGTAACGCCTGATTCAATCAATTATCTAGTACTAACCTAAACGACTGCCAAATAAAAGAGACTTATAACACAGTGGATGGATTGATTTAGGCGATTAATTCGATAAATATGATAGTTTTGCGCTCTGTCCTGCCCTGTTAGTTTATTTGGTAAAAATCTACTTCGAGAGCTAAAGAGCGTGGGTTCGATTCCTACTCAGGACTAACATTTATGTGACTAACATACATGTTTATTCAGTGTCTAGGTGTTCTGTATGTTTTACTAGCTGTGCCCCGCGGTTTTACCCGCGTGGTGATGGATGATGATGATGATGAAAAGTATCCTATGTTTTATTCCAGGTCCTAAATTATCTACATGCAAAATTTCATCCAGATCCGTTCAACCGTTCTGGCGTGATTGAGTAACAAACACCCATCCATCCATCCATCCAAACTTTCACATTTATAATATTAGTGGAATAAGTGGAATAAGAATGTACATACAACAAAAAATACAAGCTTTGCTTAGTTTGGGAGTAGAGGAAGCTGTGTGAAATGTTCTACAATATTTATTTTAAAAAAAAGCTAAATATAAACTTACTTTACAAAGTATTATTATACCTGCTAGGTACCTACTGATCTGTTTAAAGTCGGTGCCAAGCATCAGCACCTAGGCTAGGCTAAGCACCGAATTCAAACAGATCAGTAGGTACCTAGCAGGTATAATAATACTTTGTAAAGTAAGTTTATTTTTCGCTTTTTAGTGCAATTTGTTTTTCTTGAAGTCGCTTTTACTTTTTTTTAAATTTGTTTATCCATAGTACAATGTTTATATTCTAATATGTTGTTGCCAAGTTTCCAATCAAAACTCCGTATTTAAAAAGACATTGGCACTCAGCCCACACCCGACCGAAGCCTGGTGATTATGCGAAATAACCGACAATCGCAAATGGAAAAAGGAATGGAATTGCAATCTATTTGGGCTTATTGCGTGTCCGGATACTCGTTTAGTTAACGCCTCTTTACGCCCTTTTTGCACGCCCGTGCGGGGTTTTCTAATCTACGTTATTGGGTACCGCCGAACTGAGACTGCTTTTTTTTAAACCTGATAGTGAGTACTTTCCAGTGTTTTTATGTAGTCTACATTTATGTTTAGTCTTATTATTTTGTTCTCGTATTCAAAGAAATCTGAAAATTAGAATGACACTAAAAGTTTTTAGAATATCAACAAAAATTTACAAAAAAAAACTGAGTTAAAATAAGATATTTGCACACCATTTAACATAATATATTGATTACAGAAACAGCTTAAAAATAGTGCGATAACTTGCGGTCTTATCGCTTAAATCAATCTCTTCCAGGCAACCTTAGTATGGAAAGGATTTGTAGTAACAGTAAAGTACGGTGTGTGGTACGGCAGAAGTTGCAAATGTTTGAAACATAAATAACAATAATACACATCAACACTTCACTTCGACCTAATTCCGCTAAGCCGAAACACGGGTAAGTTACATTGTTTCATTACAGATACAGAGTTCTGTTCCGGCTTCATCATCAGATGATGATGAAGGCAACTAGTGAGCGAGAACAGTTGAACACCAGTGAAAAGTCACAGAAAAGAAAAATATGCTATTTCGTTTACTTGTATGACATATTTATTCCAGTTATTTGAATTTAAAAATCAAACTACTGAACATATTTTAATGAAATTTCTGCGGGTCTATTCAAATTAAAAAAACAAAAACAAATCGGTTAAATGAAGGAACACTTTTGTAGCGATGACAGTTCAGTGGTTAGCGCGGTCGGTTCACACGCCGATGGACGTGGGTTCAAACCGCAACAATGAGCTTTAGCTGCTGGTGAACGAAAAGATCGTGAGGAAACCATAGCGTGGTGGAAGGGTATTTTCTAGTACTCGACTGGCTAGCTACCACCCTCAAGTTGAAAATCTACCGCCAAGCATCTAACGGTGTGTTTCGGCAGCCTCACTTGAGGAGAGCCAGTTCCATTCCAGGCTTGGTGTGCTTTACCATCTTCGACCACATCGTATTATTATGTCGTTAATTCCTTCATACTGCAAGCAATATGTCTATCAAGCTGTGTATGCCTATAACTAACGCATGTATCGGAACATAACTCTTTGCAATGTGTTTGTAAATTTTGCAATATGTTTACTGTTGGCGTACACATATTGCGTTAATAAATAAACATCTGGTGAGCTGTGGTCCAAACATCAAGGTTGAAACATAAAAAAAATATGAGAGGAAATTTAGAAAATTGATAATAAAATCGGATTATACAGTTTAATGTTACAGCTACACATCTATGATCGACATCCAAAACACCACTCGATAGCTAAAGGTTCAAACATTTTTATTGAGGATTTGAAACGTGGAAATTCAAAGGATTACGTATTCATGTAGACACGGCCAAGATGAGATGAACTAGACGCTCTCCTGATGCTAAGAGATAACGCATGTCCACGACCATTGCAGCGATACACAGAACTTTGAGTAGTAAAACAAAATCCAGGGCATCACTGTTTTGTCGCACGATAATAGCAGTAAATATAAAGACGTATTCACATAAAAATATTACTACTAAACTTTAACTTTTTTATCAGTAAATTCACACATTTAAGTATGCCCAGACACGTCACAAACATCTATGTTTAATTGTTGACAAATGAGTGTTTGTCAATCGTTACAGAAAAAACTTTAAGTAATTGTCTTAGACAGAACAATATTTCCGCCGCAATCCAGTCCCACAATGGGCACAAAGGAAGTGGATTAAATTTCCACGACTACGATTCTTAAATAAAGTAATCTGATAACTCTTCACCCTGGGTTTCGCATTGTAGGGCTTTGAAAATTAAATTCATCATTATCATCTACAGCCTTCTTTATCCCACTACTGGGTATAGGACTCAATCTTGTTATGCCATCTGCCTCGGACCTGTGCCAATCTAGTCCAGGTTCGACATGCAACGGTAACGATATCGTCGACCCATCTAGCGGCTGAACGACCAACACTCCACTTTCCTTGCCTAGGTCACCACTCTATTGCAACCTTACTCCAGCTATCATCATTTCACCTAGCAACGTGTCCTGCTCAGCTCCACTTGAGATTCATAACTGCGACACCGACGTCTCGAACTTTCGTTCGTCGCCGGATATTTTTTTTTAAATTGAAATTAATTTTGTACTTAACAATAGAAACATACAAGTTTTGGATTTCTATACATTATTTTACCGCGTCTCCGCCAAGCTTTCACCTATTCACCTAAACTTCTTTTTGGATTTGAAACCAAAAAGTGTTAATCCATCTCGCTTTTTCATCAATCCAAGTGCCTGGCTAAATAGAAAATGAGCCGTAGTAACAACAGCAGCTGAGCGTAGCAGCTTTCCCCTTAAAAATATAGAACGGGATCGCATAACCACTTATCCCTAAATTCAAACACGTCCTAATATAAGGAAAAGTTAATATTCTCCCGGTAAATCCCTTAAACCCTTGAAAACCTTTCGTTAGGTCTAAGTCCCTTTAATTCAAATAGGTTTTCATACAGAAAGCCGACACTTGATTTTGTTCGTAATTCCGCATGAAATGACAGAATGCATTTTTTTGTTGTTTTTGGCTTTGCACTTTTTGCATTCTGCTAGTGTCGAGTATTTCATATTTTCAAATGGCAAATGATGAAATCTAACAAAATAAGTCTTAGTTACAGTAAAGCCATATAAAGTAAGTGACGATCAAGAGCAGTCTCATGCCTTATTAAATTAGCGGTGAGTAGAACAAAAAATCGGGGTGTGGCTACATCGAGAACACGGCCATGTGTACGTGAATAAATGTGCATTTTTTTATACTCAGAAGTCCTTCAGATTTTCATATTTTAAGTCCGCACTCAATGTAATTTAATGATGTAGTTATCAAATGGTGAAATTAAAATTTAGATGTACCTAGATGATAGATCATCATCATTATTTGACAGCCCTGTTGGCTCATTGGGAGTATGCCTGCCTGAGCTGTAGGGCGTGGGTTCGATTCCCGCCAAGGACAAATGTTTGTTTGGTATAAACAAATGTTTGTTCTGTGTCTGGGTGTTCTGTATGTATTATAAGTATGTATTTACAAAAAAAAAGTATTTATGTATTCTATCAGTTATCTGACTTCCATCATACAAGCTCTGCTTAGTTTGGGGTCAGATGGCGCTGTATGTAATGTGTCCTAGAATATATTTATATATTTATTATCGTATCGGCTGTAGGACGTCTACTGCTGGACATAGGCCTCCCCCATTGATTCTCATGAAGACCGGCAGGAAGCGGCTCACATCCAGCGCGTTCCTGCGGTCTTTATTAGGTCATCTGTCCACCTTGTGGACGGTTCCACGCTGCCTTTGTCGGTTTCCAGTCCAAAACTTTAGTCTCATCGGTCATCAGTTCTGCGTGCTATGTGCCCTGCGCACTACCACTTCAACTTGCCAATCCGCTGGGCTATGTCGGTAACTTTAATTCGTCTACGGATCTCCTCATATCTAATTCAATCTCGTATAGAAACCCCTTTCCATAGCTCGTTGTGCTACTTTTAGCTAACAAATAAGGCCCACTGGTAACCCACAGAGACTTTCGACTTGAGGCACAGAGGTAATTTGAACGAGAAAAGATTACGCAGTTTCCCGAATGCTGCCCAGCCCTGTTGGATTCGACGCTTTACCTCTTTCTCGAAGTTGGGCCTACCTACTGGAATGCTTGTCTTAGGTAAATGTACGTGTCAACAACTTCAAGAACTGATCCGACTGATACTGTTGCGGGCACATCATGTGCATTAGACATCATCTTCGTCTTATCCATGTTCATTTTACGATCCACTCGTTGGGAAACTTGATTAGGGTCTTCGAGCATCGTGCATCTTCCATCTTCCATCAATTCTGCCACGACTACAATGTCGATAATCTGAAGATGAGAAGATGATATATATATGTAGCAGCAACCCCCCGATTTCATTATCACCAGTTTATTTTTAATATTAAATAGGTATACGTTTGACCACACTCTGCCTGATGTTAAGCAGAACGCAGTCTAAGATGAAGCACGTTTACCTAAAAAAAACCTACTCTGGATTTGAAGACACCCCAAGTTGTACTTTGCGGGAAAAATAGACACTGGCAGAGAGTTCCACAACCTCGCTTTACGTATTAAGAATGTGGAATCGAAGCGTTTAGTCCGTACGTGAGGAATATCCACTATGTAAGGATGACACTTTGGCCGTGTCTGCCTGGCCGTCCGGTAATAAAAAGAGTCTTAATTGCCTCGTACTGCAGAAGCCGTGAGCCGTGGTGAGCTGTGGTGGTGCCGGCGTAAGAATAGTACTCCACTCTCTCTACCCGTGGTTGCCGTAAGAGTCGGCTAAGCGATATAATCCGAAAGATGGGCAGCGGCGTCTTTCTTGAACAATCACACCTAACTGCGCTCGTCAACCCGCCTGCCAAGCGTGGCGAGTATTGGCAAAACCCCCCAGGAGGAGGCCTATGTCCAGCAGTGGACGTCCTATGGCTGATGATGTGATGTGTGATGTGCAGAAGCAAATTTAAATACCTATTTACGTCATAAATGCACGTGTGAAACTGGGGCGGGTCACTAGTATAATGTCTAATCCAAACGGTAAGCTAAATGGCCAGTAAGTGCTTGTAACCGAAACTGGGCCTTTCATGTAAATCCTCCTAGAGTATATAATCTGCGAATATCTTTTATCCCTTACTTTCCCCATCCTCATTATGCGGATGATAAAGGAACAGAATTAAGGCGGTCGTTGTAGGACGTACTCTGGGGACAATTTAATTAATTGTTTATGAGATTTGTTTACAGTTTTAATGTAACTGAAGTTACTGAGCGCTAACGTGGTTATAATTATATGCTACTTATGTTTAGTAGCAAGAGGTATCATTAATATTATGACAGTTATATTATAGCATGGTAGTAGGGTATTTTCTAGTACTCGACTGGCTAGCTACTTCAAGTTGAAAATCTGCCACCAAGCACCTAGTAGTGTGTTCCGGCAGCCTCACTTGAGAGCCAGTTCCATTCCAGGCCAGGTTGCTTTACCATCTTCAACCACACCGTTACTAAACATTAGGTCACAAACATTATATATAAGTATTTAAGTATGTATATATGATGAATGTGGGTATTTATCAGGGCGTGCGAAGCGAGCCCTAACACTATTCCACAACCTGAGCATTTTTGTGGTACACTTTACAGAAAAACTATCACGCCTATAGATTTGTGCTTTAACACAATAATTTAACTTCACATCTAGGTGTGTTATCTGTCAAAAGAATATAATTTTATAACCATTAAAACAAATGAATAATAACAATTTTGTATTCATTGGACAGAATGTTATTGTACTACTAACGCCATCTGTTGAGCAACCACAGAGCTAACATCGCTGCAACAGAACTAAACTCAATACTCAAATACATCGTAGTTAATCTACTTAATACTAGATGACACCGCTAGAATCAGGCGTAATCAGTGTTCCCAACTTGGAGGTTTTATAATAATTTATTACCCGCTTAAAAATTATTACCCGTTAGAAAAACTACGCGAGCCCTCACAAAGCTCAGCTTTTTGCTAGTATGTTAATAAATTATGTAAATTTATGTTAACACACCGTCGTTTTACCGAGTCTTATCCATATCAAGGTTGTCTGGAAGAGATTGCTCTAAGTGATAAGGCCGCCAATTTTTGCACATCATTTGAATGTTACATGTTTTTATAATTTCTGTTCTGTAATCTTGGTGTGAACAGTAAAGAGTTCTATCTATCTATCTATGACTGAATCATCCGTCGCTGTAGATCAGTGATTTAAAATTTACATCACGAGCGCAAGCCTTACACAGCGTTACATGTTTTTTTTTACATTTTTTTATTACAATATAAAACCATCACATCGTCAGAAACATTTATCAAATTTGCGATCAAACTGTCGATCATAAAAGACATATTTTCAAATTTTCGCACTCGAATAAAACCGATGGAAACAGTTAAATCCTCACATCATCCGATATAAACACATTGGCCACTACAAGCTATAACGCAGTAAGAAACATTTGAGAAACTAGGCCATAAGCGTGGTGGTATGCCACTTTCTAGTACTCATCTGGCTAACTACCACCTTCAAGCTGTAAAATCTGCTGCCAAGCATCTAAAATTGTGCATCTCATTTGCGAGCTAGTTCCATTTTAGGCTAGGTATGTTTACCATCATCGACCACACTGTCACTTAACATCAGGTGAGTTGTGGTCAAACATCTAGCCTGACAAACATTAAAAAAAGCTTGGAGTGTAGTAAACCGAAACAGGGTCGATTTCCTATGAATCATTATGAACAACGTTTACCATAAAAACTCTAGGACGCCCTGAGACTAGATGAACTGACAATATTTATACGTAGGTAGGAGCTTGGAAGTAAAAAAAATTATTGAGTGTCTTTAACGAACAAACGAACTTGTCGTATCGAGTAGACTATTAGGTGCCTGCTTCCTCGTTTCCTTAAACCTATAAACTTAGGGTTGCCATATCTCAGAATTTGTCCTGAGATTTCAGGATTTTTGGACTCTTCTCAGGATTGCGACTGGATTATTTTGCAAGTTTCATGAAATCTCAGGACTTTTAGTATTTTATTTATCAAAATAGGTACTTTATCAGACAAACTGACAACCCAAATCCGTTAAGAGAGTGAAGCAAGGAAATCTGAAGGACTTATTAGTGTTCAAAAATGTAGACTATTATTTTTTTCGTTACATTGTCGTACTGTATTTTGATCTGAGGCAGCCGATGCTTGTAGATTAATGTGGCACCTGCCTCCCGGAGTTCTAATCCATCGTCAAACCACACGAAATGAGTTTTGTAGTCTACGCTCCTCCCATTGTTCGACGATGTCGCGACGAGAGAAATTAAAAATAAAACTAATTTGGATTAATAATAATTAACCTGAACTTTTATTAGGAATCTTTGTCCGGGATGGGAAAAGAACGCACTAAAAAGACAGGCTGAACCAACATAGTCGTGGTTAAAAAAATCTGCTACAAATAGAATTTTTGTAGCGATGATAGCTCAGTGGTTAGCGCGGTAGGTTCGCATGCCGAAGGGCTTGGGTTCAAACCCCAACAATGAGCTTGAGCTGCCGGTGAAAGAAAACATCGTGAGGAAACCATAGCGTGGTGGTAGGGTACTTTCTAGTACTCGGCTGGCTAGCTACCACCTATCAAGTTGAAAATCTACCGCCAAGCATCTAACGGTGTGTTCCGGCAGCCTCACTTGAGAGCCAGTTCCATTCCAGGTGCTTTACCATCTTCGACCACATCGTCACTTAACATCAGATGAGCTGTGGTCAAACACCTAGCATGTCAGACATAAAAAAATAAGAATACCTTATATGAAGCATAGTCAATACAGTGTACCTTTTTGAAGTGTGTTTCACCGCATTCCTACACCTGTTTGCACAGGCGAGGAGGAATTAGGCCGCGGACCTTCCCTGACGGAATAATCCGTGCGCGCTGTTTACTAATGAATCCTGCTTCCTGCTCAAGATTTGCTACTGGAAGTGACGCTTTGGAAAATATGGATATACAATAATAAATATCGTACGACATTTCACACGACGCCATCTAGCTCCAAACTAAGTAAATCTATGGGAACCAGATAACTGGTAGAATACTTTCATACTCATTTATTGCCTATATACATTTATAATACATAATTATCTTAGAATATATACATAGAATACAACTATATTTTATACCGACATAATATAACATATCTACATATCTTAAAACAGAAAAAACTACACAATGATTATTACGGTAGTACAACGGTGGCCTTATCTCCTGAAGCGATTTCTTCCAGGAAACCTTTGGACGAACTAGAAAAATAACTATGTTTCTTCTTTCAAAAAAATATATAAATAAAATAGATCAGCACTACCCGCAGCGGGGTAGTTGGGGTAGTGTAACGGTGACGACAGATTGTTCACGTATCCATTGTTTCCCATATCCATGTATTTACGCAGCAGTTTTCACGAGCGACGGCTTTGTTATTATTTAGGGCGCGCGTCGTCCATGATTTAATTTCAAATACTGAGGCCTCCCGGCCGAATCTTTTGGATTCCTTTGATGTCAGCAATTTTTCTTTTATTTACCCACCTTTTGTCCGGACATTTCTTGTGTCGTTACTTTTTATGGTCTGAAAATGTGGAAATAAGTATCTGAACAAATGTGTTTGGTTAGGACTTCTTGAAGGGTGTGTTTAAAATTAAGTATCTTTAAATGTACCTGAAACTAGTTCTACATAGAATTGTTGAAAGTTTTCTAGGATAAAGTAAAGATGTTAATAGAAAACTTTTTGACTTTATTTTTAGGGTTCCGTACCCAAAGGGTAAAACGGGAACATGTTACTGTTCGCTGTTATAAAAAAAAAATAGTTCATTGTCCCAGATAAAAGCTTGTTTTTAAAAATAAATTAAGTATTTTAGAGATTGCTTCTCAAGACGAATCAATCGAGCCCAAACTCTTTGGGGTTATGTTGTTTTATCACAGAGATGCCGTGGTCACCTTCTAGCTTCATCATCAGACCCTGGATATCTTCTAAGCATAAAGTGCTCCTGAAGGCGAATCAATCTAGCCTAAACTCGATGAGTTTATCTTGTTTAGTTTAAAAGTTCCTATGGCCATCTTCCGTCTCCATCATCAGAGCATGGTACCATATCATTGTATTGTCACACGTAAGTACACCAAATTTGAGTTCGATCGGACATCGGGAAGTGGGTCAAATTTAACTTGCAAGATTCCATCCGAACATAGTTACATACATACATTGCAAGATAAATAAATGCTTGTAAAAATATACTTATTTCCTAATATTTGATATTAATTCCTTCCTGTGAAATTATACTTCTAAATTACATACATAGGTACTACATGAAGGCAAAATTGTTTGTCTAACATTTGTTACGAAAATATACAGCGCAATAGCATAAATACTGAATATTGTTTCTAATAAATGGATGTACTGAGTAACTTTGAACTAAGAAATACACAAAATACTATCTACCAAAAATAAAGTTAATTATTTTGAATGAAAAACACACTCAGAAACACAAACAAACACGCACACATTCTACTAATTGTAAGGCACATATAGTATCATATAGGTATATTGACACCCCTATTGGCTCAGTATATCTATAGGGCGTGGGTTCGATTCCCACCCAGAACAAATATTTTATTGTATAAAAATAGTGTTTGTGTTCTGTGTCTGGACGTTCTGTATGTATTAGAAGTATATGTATTCTATTCTATTAGTTATAAATAGATAGATAAAAACTCTTTAATGTGCACACCAAAAATAGAAAAAGAGAACAGAAAACAAAAGAATCTTATGAGCTAGTGCCACAAGAGGCGACCTTATCGCTAAGAGCGATCTCTTCCAGGCAACCAAGAATGGAAAAAAAAAATTACTAATAAGAATAATACATATATTTAGTATGTAATAATAAGTAGGTATATAGTGTGTATGTAGTAGTTATCTGAATTTCATAGTACAAACTTTGCTTAGTTTGAGGTCAGATGGCGCTGTGTGTCATGTCCTACGATATTTATTATTTCTTTCATCATACATCATCATCAGCCAAAGGACGTCCACTGCTGGACATAGGCCACCTCTTGGGAGGGTTTCGCCAATACTCGCCACGCTTAGCAGGCGGGTTGGCGAGCCCAGTTAGGTGTGATTGTTCAAGGAAGACGCTGCTGCCCATCTTCCGGATTACATCCCTTCGCCGACTCTTACGGCAACCACGGGTAGAGAGGGCGGGGTACTATTCTTACGCCGGCACCACCACGGCAACGATATTTCTTATTTCTTTATTATAGTCATATTTCACACTGTTACAAATTCGAAAATTTGTTTGTTTGTAGATGTGTCCGTATGTTTGTTAGCAGAATAAACGTAAATTATGTTGGACCGTATCTTAAGTTAGCCAAGTCTAGCTTATATCTAGATGTACAGGATTGATGACAAGTTTCCCTCTCCAGATATGTGTAGCTTAAATACAAGCGTGCAGTTGGCGGGAGTTAGGTACACAGGAAACTAATCTGGCAACGTCGGCGTGGGGAAGTTCACATCTCCGCATGAATTTATTGAAACTTTGATTGTGGTGTTGCGATTGTACTTGTACTGGCGTTGTAGCTATTATTATCACATATTAGATAAACAAACTTAAAAAACAAAAGTAAAACCGACTTCAAGAAAAAAACATCACCACTTAAAAGCGAAAAATAAACTTACTTTACAAAGTATTATTATACCTGTTAGGTACCTACTGATTTGTTTAAAGTCAGTGATTAGCCTAGTCTTACGACAGATGACCCAATAAAGACCGCAGGAAAGTTTTTTTTACATTTTTATCGTAGCAACATTAAATTTGTTACCAAAAAATTTTCATAGCTGTATAAAATTTACAAAAGTCTCCCCCGAATTCCAGCTTAACATCTAATTTCCTTTACACGTATAATTCCTGAAAACAACAGTTTTTAGCTCCACCCTTCTGTTTAAGAAGTGTTCACATAGGACATACATTTAACTATGCTTTTATCACGTAAACCAGATTTGTCAAGTTTTTTTTCCATAAAAGTAATAAGACGTACGAGACGCTCTCCTGATGGCAAGAGATAACGTCTATCAATGACTATTGCAGCGATACCCAGAATATTGAGTAACAAAACAAAGTCCAAGACAACGCTGCCTTGGCGCTCATTACTTTAAGACATTTGATGGTTAGTCTTTTCTTGGTAGTAGATCGTCTAGGTATGTACTACCGCAGTACCAGATATTCTGCTGTCAAGCAGTAGTGTGGAAACATTACTGTGTTTTGAAGGGTAGGTACTGCAGCTAGCGAAATTACTGGACTGTTGAGACTAACCATCCAAAGTCTCAAAGTAATGAGCGCCATGGCAGCGACAACCTAGGCCTTATATTGTAACTCAAAGTTCTGTGTGTCGCTGCAATGGTCAGGCGTTTTCTTTTACCGTCAGGAGAGCGTACCGTTCGCCTCATTACTTTTACATTAAAAAAAATCTTAGCATAAAGTCGTCTAGATACCACCGCAGTACCAGATATTCTGCCGTCAAACTAGTGTGTAAACATTACTGTGTTCCGATTTGCAGGGTACTGCAGCTAGCGAAATTACTGGGCTGTTGAGACTAACCATCGAAAGTCTCAAAGTAATGAGCACCAAAGCGATGCCCCAGACTATGTTTTGTTACTAAAAGTTCTGTGTTTTGCTGTAATGGTCATGGACAATGGACATATGTCATCTTTTACCATCATGAGAGCGTATCGTTAGTCACATTACTTTTATATATAAAAAAAGTCTTAATAGCCCTGTAATTTCGCTAGCTGCAGTACCCTTCAAATCGGAACACAATAATGTGAACAATTTACTCCTTGGCGGCAGAATATCTAGTACTGCGGTGATACCTTCCTAGACAACCGCCTGCTAAGGAGATCTACCAAATAAATATCTTACTTTGTTGTGTACCCATCCTTACATTGGGGTGTTTACAGTACAAACATTTGCGCTAACGACACATGACGACATTAAAATGCGTGTAAATGTATTTTAAAACCGTCGTCACCTTGTAATTAGAGAGTATACAAACACTAAATATATGAGTTAACATTATGTTGTGTTTGAATAAGGAGTTATTTAGCAGCTATCTTTAATTACTCAGTTAATACTTAAATTATTTTTCTATTCAAGCATGCTAGTGGTTCCCTTTTTAACCGACTTCAAAAAGTAGGAGGTCCTCAATTTTAATGGTATTTTTTTTAATGTGTGTACACCGATTACTCTTATTTTTATGATCCGATTTACGTGATTCTTCTCTAGTTTGATGCGAAATAGTTGCCATTTGGTCCCATAAAATTTGAAGACGGTACCAAGCTCCGGCACCTAGGCTAGGCTAAGCACCGACTTTAAACAAATCAGTAGGTACATAGCAGGTATAATAAGTAAAGTAAGTTTATTTTTTGCTTTTTAGTGCCGATATTTTTTTCTTGAAGTCGGTTTATTTAAGACTCAGGATTTATTTAAGTTTTCTTTTGTGTAAATAAGTTAATTGAGAAAATTAAAAAAATGCGAATGCCCACTAATAAATGTTTTAAAAAAAAATTATAGCCAGTGTCACTCGGGACGATGTAAGGATTCCAAATATATCCCATACATGCAAATATATTAAGGCGTTTAAAAGTTATAGTGAAATAAAGATACTCTCATACATACACACAAACAAACACTCCTGAAACATTACACTCCGTTTTTGGATAGTCGTGTAAATAGAAAAAAAAAAAAAATTTGGTATGGCAGTCGTTTTTTTTAACACTTATATATTTTTAATAGTAGATATTAGTGAGAAACAAAACAATAATGCACTGATTTTACTTAAATTCGTTTTGTTACGTGTCTAATTTTTTTTTTTCTATATCTCCAAAATTTAAGCGTCGACACAGACTGGACGCCAAAATTTAAGCGACCTCAGGGTCGACCCAGACGATGGTGGAGTGACGAACTAAATCATCACGATAATCATGGGACCACCAAAGCCGAAGACCGGGCAGTCTGGAAGGGGGAAAGGGAGGCCTTTGCCCAGCAGTGGGACAATGAAGGCTGATAAAAAAAAAAACTTCAAAACGAATGTTCTGGCAAACTATGTATTTTTCATCTTACTCAGACTGAGTGCACGTTACACCACAGCACAGTTTTATATAACTTTAATATAGAAATTATAAACAGCCATACAATGACCCTGCAGCTTGCACGCGTTTCAAAGCCCTTCAAAGTCCAGTCAAAGCCCTACAAGCGACGCGACAAGAAATTTCATGCAGCATATTTAAAACACGACGCAAGGGAGCAGAAGCGCCATTTTAATGCATATCTGAGTGAAATTTAAGATTGTTTACGAGTTGTCGAAAATGTGAAGCGACATGTTCATATTAGTAGCTTATTTTTTTATTGCTACGTCTTTTCAGTTTAGTCTGATGTATGAACAAACGCAGAACGTAGATGTACCTAAACTCGTCTGAGAAACGAAGCAGCTACTCTTCTTGGTTGAAGTTTCGCAACATGACCTGCCTCGGAGCAGTGCGCACGAGGCTAGTTCGCTCGGAGAAGTTGACTCACGTGCTAAGGCCAGGAATATACAACTGGAAAAACGACGAATATACGAAGGATAAATTTATAATCTTGAGGTATACAAAGGCGAAAAGAGGTAAATGCAAAAGTGTTGATGATATTATAAAACATAATCACAAACATAGAAATAGCTAAAGATATCCTGATAAACGTAAAAATTACAATAAACATTCCCTATTGAATGTGACGTTGCGTCAAACGTACAAATATAGCGACAATATAATAACAGGCTTTCGTCCATTTGCACAAACATGAGTATAATATCAGAACCGAAATTCGCTTGGAGAGTGTTGCCGTGTTGGGAAATCTCCCCAAATATGTAGCGGTGATAACTCAGTGGTTAACGCTATTGCATCATGACGTAGATTCTAATCCCAACAAATATTTTGAGCTGTCGGTGAAGGAAATCACCGTAAGGATATCATAGCATGGTGGTAAAATACTTGGTTAGCTACCTTAGAGTAAAAAATTTGCTACCAAGCATCTAACGGTGTGTTGTGGCAGCTTTAATGGCTAGATGTGCTTACCATCTTAAATTACGCCGTTGTTTAATATCAGATAAGCTGTAGTCAAACATCTTGTCTGTCCATACATAAAAAATGCTTTACTCAACTTATCGTGTCACTAAAATTATCACAGTTCACTACTATACCTGATTTTTGGTTTTGTACTTTCAAACACTACCAACGGTCTTAAATACATACAAATCATCGCTCTATCGAGTCTCAAGATTACCTTTGCCACATTTGCTAATTCATGATCCTAAAAAAACAGTCCAACTTATAAATTTAAACTTTTGACAAAAAAAAAAACACAATGTAATAAGCACCAGACGATGTCCTGGAATTTGTTTTGTTACTCAAGGTTCTGGCAAGCATTATCTCTTACGTGAGCTTTTCGTTCGTCTTATTACTTTTACATTACTAAAAAGCACAGTTAAAAGCCCGTCGATGTTACTCGTGTTCTATGAGAACTAAGTATTTGAAATTTTGGAATAAAAAAACAGCTTATAAGTTCACATCACTAAATTTTATTTAAATCCATTCAGGCGTTACAAAATAGAATAAAAGTCATACAAACATTTGTATTATATTAGTTTGAATTTGTTTTAAAAGAATATTTGAGAAATATTGAAGAACAGCTTCTAGAACTATTCTTCTTAGAAAATATTGTTTTGGGGAGTTTTCAAATTTCAAAAGGAACTTTCCGAATTAACTTTGTTGATATTCGAGACAAATATGTATGGTAAAGTCAAAAATATTATTATTCTTTTCTTGGGAGCTTTTTAAAATGTTTAAGGAGGATTATTTACTTATATGGCAACATTATACTCGACCTTCTGGGATTCGTGAGTCCCCTTTTAATTTGGGGAGAAATCGAAATCTGTATGCCCAAAGCCTTTGCAATGTGAACATAATAGGTTCATTCCATAGCTTTTATCACAAAGCGATATGGTTTACAATTGGCTGTGTTTGCGCTGTACAAAAATATATCTGTTTAATATTAGACGGCAGTCAATTCGCATGAAAATCCGATACCGTTGAATGTGTTCGTACTGCGAAATTAGACTTCGAGTTAATACTTGAATTTTATTTGTTACGTAGATTTCCTTTGTAGTAAGACATCTAAAGTAGGTTCAGATGCAGTACAGTGGACTATAATTTGACACTCATTAATTTGAATCTCTCGATAATTTGAATATGTTTCCCGGTCATTTGAAAAATACTCGATAAATAAAATAAATCCATATTAATTGGTCACCTCGGTAATTTGAAGTTGAAGCAAGCATAGGCATGGATGGATAGCTTTTTATAGTTGACAGGCTAGTTAGGTATCACGCCATAAGCTATAAAAAATATATTTAAACATGTAAATCGTAAACGACGCCTGCGCGGTTGACTGGAAGGGATCGCTCTAAACGATAATGCCGTCAATTATTTAACAATAGTCAAATTCTGAATGTCAATTGTGTCTGTTTTTTTTTTTTGTAATTTTAATGTGAGCAATTTAGGTTTATCTATCTATCCATATCTATGTTAGCGAATAAAAAATAGGCAGTCACGAGGACTGCCGACAGAAGTGAAAACTTAAAACACGTCACATTAGCATAATGCACGTTCAACTTCAAATTATAGAGAGTAGGGAAGCCCGAACTTCAAATTATTACATGTTGGCGGACAAGACACACACACGCAGACACACCTAGCCTAGAATGGAACTAGCTCTCAAGTAAGGCTACCAGAAACCACCGTTAGATGCTTGGCGACAGATTAAAAAATACCAAAAAAAAAGCCATGTCAAAACTTTAAATCTAATCAAATAACCAGTAACCAGACTGTTCCTGGAGCTAAGAAACCCATCACATTATTACAATATTCATAACTGGAATTCACGAATTCAACAGACTAATTTTCTAAATTGATGTAACCCTTTTTATTCTGTGGTGGAATTTATCCCTTACATAAAAGTTTCGAAAGGAACAACCCTATGTCAGCTCCGGTAAGCACAGCAGACGTGTGAGGGACGTTATCTAAAATGAATGTCTGAACACAGAACATACGAAATGCAGCTGCTAAACTTCTACAAGTATTACGAATGAAGACGCTGTCAGAATAATTTCATCAGTTTAGGTACCCAAGGATCCCGATCTTCTTCTATGGAGTGGAGACGTGGACAATCCGATCAAGAGAGATACAAAGAATAGATGCATTCGAAATGTTGTGCTGGAGCATAGAACACATAATAGGCGAATGGCGAATGGCTGGAGGCAAATGCTACATCATGGACGGCTAAACGCACATCATCAGCCATAGGTCGTCCACTGCTGGACATAGGCCTCCTCCTGGGGGGGTTTTGCCAATACTCGCCACGCTTGGCAGGCGGGTTGGCGAGCGCAGTTAGGTGTGATGGTTCAAGGAAGACGCTGCTGCCCACCTTCCGGATTATATCCCTTAGCCGACTCTTACGGCAATCACGGGTAGAGAGGGTGGGGTACTATTCTTACGCCGGCACCACCACGGCATAAAACGCACAAATGCTTATATTCTATCCCATCTCGGCATTGATACCCGACTGTCCACCATATATCTACAGCGAATACGTTTATATTTCGGCCATATATATATATTTTTTGGTTGACAAGCTAGATGTTTGCCCACAGCTCACCTGATGTTTAGTGACGATGTAGTCGAAGATGGTTAAGCACACCTAGCCTGAAATGGAGCTGGCTCTCAAGTGAGGCTGCCGGAATACACCGTCAAGCGCTTGGCGGCAGATTTTCAACTTGAAGGTGGTAGCTAACCAGCCGAGTACTAAAAATACCCTACCACCATGCTATGGTTTCCTCACGATGTTTTCCTTTAACACAAGCCGTCTGGCGTGGGAACCGACCGCACTAACCACTGAGCTAGCGTCGCAACAATATATCCTAGACTAACATATATATACACGTGTCGATAGCTAACTCATTTATAGCGGCTTGAGCTGCCGGTGAAGGAGAACATCGTGAGGAAACCATAGCATAGCGGTAGGGTATTTTTAGTACTTAGTTGGCTAGCTACCACCCTCAAGTTGAAAATCTGCTCTTGAATTGAGAAATTTTCTCCATTTTGATGGCAGTTAAAAGGACTTGTATTATGTTAAAAAGTTCTAAATCGTAAAAATTAATAGCCGTAACAAAATACGAGTAGCTATCATAATCTACAATAACTGCATATTGTTCTTTGTTATCTAGAAGAATGACCTTTGCAATATCTTCTAGACCAAAAAACTATAACAGTTTCATATGTCTTTATGATCACAATAATATGATCTAAATATTCAAGACGTAATCTGAGAACCGTCTGGCTTGAATAAAATATAAGATATAGATACAGTAAGAAACAATTCGCCAGAGAACTAAAGTCACCTGGGTAAAGACCCTGGGACTCGATGTAGTGACGATATACGTAGGATAGCTAGCGGTGAATGGAAGCGAAAAGGCGAAGATCGGGCTGTCGGCTGATCGGCTGAAGATATCTTAGAAGAGGCCTATGTCCAGTGTATTCACACGCCGAAGGGCGTGGGTTCAAACTCCAACAATGAGCTTGAGTTGTCGGTGAAAGAAAACATCGTAAGGAAACCATAGCATGGTGGCAAGATACTTTCTTGTACTAGGCTAGCTAGCTACCTCAAGTAGAAAATCAGCCCCCAAGCACCTGCGTGTGTTCCGTTCTATTCGCGAGCCAGTTCCATTCCAGGATAGATGTGCTTTACTATCTTCAACCACACCGTCATTAACCATCAGGTGAGCTGCGACCACGCGATTGAAGTGATTGCCGTGGTGGTGCCGGCGTAAGAATTGTACCCCACCTTCTCTACCCGTGGTTGCCGTAAGAGTCGGCTAAGGGATGTAATCCGGAAGATGGGCAGCAGCGTCTTCCTTGAACAATCACACCTAACTGCGCTCGCCAACCCGCCTGCCAAGCGTGGCGAGTATTGGCAAAACCCCCCCAGGAGGAGGCCTATATCCAGCAGTGGACGTCCTATGGCTGATAATGATTGAAATGAAAGTAGAAGAAACTCTCTCATGTAATGGTCACCGAGCGAGTATAGCAGTGTCGCGTTGACTATAGCCCTCTCGCTCCCTCAGTCGACGAGAGCCGACTTTACCCGAACGAGCATTACATAGACGAGCGTGATGGGTCAGTCTCATTCAATACCCACAAAATAAGTTTTACGAAAAAAAACTTACCCGTAGAAAAACATCCACTGTATCGAGTGCATTTTTCCCACCACCATTTTATACCTAGAAATACGTAAAAATAAAAACTTATTTCCGTGTGCCTTCAAGAAATTTGCAGCATAAAACCCTAAATCACTGTAATGCGGTCCGCGAAAACCTTTTCCTGCTTCAGATAGTGTCGTTCAACGTTCTTAACATAGGATTTACGTAAATACGTGTGTTTACTTCCTAGACGATATATTTTCACAAATTCCGCTGTAAGTATAAAAATAAAAAAAGGTTTTTTAAGCGTTTAGTTAACAGTTTTCCAGATGACACGTAAAAGATAATTTTTGTTTTACTTATGTTGGCTTACTCACGTGCGAAGCTAGACGAGGCCCCGCGCGTGTTGTAATCAACATTGTCTCCATGAAGAAGGCCACCTGATGGCATTCTGGGTAAAACTATGGTCGGAGTATCCGATATAATTAAACAGCGTAAGAATAGTACCCCACCCTCTCTACCCGTGGTTGCCGTAAGAGTCGGCTAAGGGATGTAATCCGGAAGACGGGCAGCAGCGTCTTCCGTGATCAATCATAACTAACTGCGCTCGCCAGCCCGTCTGCCAAGCGTGGCGAGTATTGGCAAAACCTCCCAAGGAGGAGGCCTATGTCCAGCAGTGGACGTCCTATGGCTGATGATATGTGTGATGTGAATCTCGCATAAGTAAAACAAAAATGTGTCCAAGCCACGTCAGTTCTCATAGTAAAGTAGTATTATAGGAGTCAGACATCTGATATAAAACGAGTGTATTTTTTAATAAATACATACGTATTTATACAATAGATAAATATAATACATAAATATAATACATAAGGAACACTCAGACATCAAAAATTTAAATTCATCAGATTATTTTTTTGGGAATCGAACCCACGACTTTCAGCTCAAGAAGCAGAGCTATTTATTTTTCAATGATGATAAGAGATAATGGATGTCCATGACCATTGCAGCGATACACAAAACTTTGAGTAGCAGAACAAAGCAGATCGTTGTTCTGACGCTCATTACTTAACGATTTTCGATGGTTAGTCTCAACAGCTCTGTAATTTCTCTAGCTGCAGTACCCTTCGAACCGGAACACAATAATGCTAACACACTACTGCTTGGCGGTAGAATATCTGGTGCTGCGATGATACCTACTTAAATATAAATAAATAAATAAATATTGTAGGACACATTACACACAGAGCCATCTGACCCCAAACTAAGCAGAGCTTGTATGATGGAAGTCAGATAACTGATAGAATACATAAATACTTTTTTTTGTAAATACATACTTATAATACATACAGAACACCCAGACACAGAACAAACATTTGTTTATACCAAACAAACATTTGTCCTTGGCGGGAATCGAACCCACGCCCTACAACTCAGGCAGACATACTCCCAATGAGCCAACAGGGCTGACTTAGACAACCTCTGCTAAGGAGATCTACCAACAAGTAAGCTAGTAAAATATTTAAGCCAAATAATATTGACAATTTTTTTCAACGCCAGTAAAGTACCTATCTTTAGCATAAAACATCGTATTTCCTACTTACGTGTACAAACAGTAATTTCGAAGCCCCTGACAATTTGTAAATCGCCCAAATGGCCATCTAATGAGCTCACGGATTCATTTATAAAGCTCTGTCGGCCATTGATCTATTGAACGTCTGACCTAATTACTGACTATGACATTAGACGCAAAAAGAACATGCTCAGGGCCGCACTTTAGGTGGGGGGCTTGGGGTACTATGTACAAATATCAGAAACAGCCGGGATAAAATGTAAATTATCTGCCGCCAAGCACCTAACGGTATAATTGATTGATCAAGACGTTACTTTGCGGAAGTTCATTTTGAGTGTTCAAGTGTGTGTGTGTTTTGTGAACACCTAATCTTATATACCTTGAACACCTAAAGGTGTGTTTCGGCAGCCTTACTTGAGAGCCCGTTCCATTCTATGCTTGGTGTGCTTTACCATCTTCGACCACACCCTCATTTGACATCAGGTGAGTAGTGGTCAAACACTATAACCTGCAAAAAAAAATGTCTTTAGCTTTCGCTATCTGTATTCTATATTTCATCTAAATGTATTAAACCATTACTGCGTGAAAAATTAAGATATTTTTTTATGTTAACAGGCTTGGAAACCGTCTTTTTGGCCGTGTTTAAAATGTTTATAGCTACCACAATAGTTGTTAAGGTATTGCTCTATATAGAGTGTTATCATTGCGTTATGGCAAACATTTTTATAACAAGATGGGAGTGTGAACTAAATGTGTATGATAAAAATGCTCATTATAATTTTTCATATTTGACATTGTATCACTATTTAAGATTAGTAGTACATATTTTAACATATTTTATAATATATAATGTAACTTTAGAAAGTAATTGTATTGTATTCAGTTGAATTTTCTCTGAATCTATAGAACTGACTCCTGAAAAATATATTTTGTGAATTCTTGAGATGTTAAAATCTGGCCCAATTGCTTGCCTTAGTCCGTCGCTGGAGCCCAGTAGGTAATTAGGGGTCTGAGCAAACATTTTTTCCATCCTAATGTCTCCGGCTGACAGCCCTAACGACTGACCACAGCTATATGTTTCCCGGACTTTTGTTTTTTAATCGCGTAAAGAAAGAGTAATTATCACAATTATTTTCCGTGTATTTTTCTACTTGGCAAGTATTTGCGAGCCTACATATGAAATAAAAGCCTTGCATCGCATTTTTTTTAACCCTAGTAAATAATGTATTCTGGATATTACATACAATGTTAAATACCAAAAAAACACGGCCTAACAATATTGTTTTATTTTCATATCTCAATCAAACATAACGTATCAAACATAGACAAACTAAATAAATAATATATCTAAACTACAGACTTTGTCAGCATGTATAAAATTTTATAAAACTTAAGTTTGTCAAGTGCTTAAAAAAATTAAATGTTTTACTCACAAATTGCTGAGTTAAGGTTGCGTGTGGCCAAATGATATAATATTGTGAAAAATGTTTTTTTTTTTCCAAAACACGGTAGAAGCTAGTAGAAGTTATTACTATTTTACTAGGGCGTGGACTAGACTGTGCCTTACTTTGTATGACTTTCATTGTTGCTAAGACTTGTTTGATTTGATTTTGTCATGACGCACTTAAATTAAATACTACTATACAATGTACAATGCAGCGACTTGAGCCATTTTCGTGTACCTTTTAAAGCGATATAATCGATAAATACTTTTACTTAATAAATACTTTCGTTACTTAATAACTTAATTGTACCATAAATACAACAAATGCACAAGCTTAACGATGTATTATTAAAAAAAAAGTTTGCAACCTTTTGAAACTTTATCCAGAGTTCGTCTAAGTAGTTACCCCCGCAGTGTCAGCCGCCAAGCAGTAGTGTGTAAACACTGCTGTGTTCCGATCTGGGGGATATTTCAGCTAGCGTAATTACACTGCTATTGAGACTAATCATTAACTATCTCAAAGTAATAAGCGCCAAAGCCTTGGACTTTGTTTTGTTGCTCAAAGTTTTATACACCGCTGCAATATTCTTAATCAGGCTTTATCTCTTATAATGAATAGAACGTTTTGTTCGTCTCATTTCTTTTACATAATAGAAACTTGTCCTAAAATTGGTTTAGTTTATGTCTTCTTAGCTATTCTATTTTTACTGATGACAGGGTTAGTGATGCTAAGTGATGGTGCGAAGATAGCAAACACACCCTAGCCTGGAATGAGAACTGGTTTTCAAATGAGACTGCCGGAACTTAGCGTTAGGTGCTTGACGGAGGATTTTAACTGAGTTGTAGCTAACCAGCGGAACACTAGAAAGTACTCAACTAACTCAACCATCATACTATGAGTTCCTCACGATGGCAGTACAAGCTTGTTGGGATTTGAATCCCCGTCATGTGATCCGACCGCGCTTACCACCGAACTACCCCTTGTTTAGGTAATAACCTGAAAAGCTCTACTGCATAAGTATGAAGCCATGCATGTCGTATAAGTCGCTATTTCGATCCAATACGCAGAACTGAAATTAGTGCGGAATTAAGTTTACCTTCAGTCAGATTACCTGACGTGTGCTCTTAGATTAGATTTTAAACTGTGTCTTAACGAATTCACTCAATTCAGAAGCGACAGCGTTTTGAGATGATCTATTACTTTTAGCAATTTTATGTTCACGTTTTTGAAGTGAGACTTATGAGGCAGCGATTCGATAATTGAACGAGATTTGAAACTGACATTTCAAAGACGCGTCACGTTTAGGACATATAGTTACATGAGAGAGAAGAAAGATATAACGTAGAGAGAAGAAGAAAGAGAGTTATACTTTTAAGTTTAAAATGTTATAGCACTACCAAAGTAATCACGGACCGCCCGCGGTATGACGAGGTAGGTGTCGACAGCGCAAGGACCCGCACGTGATCAGTGCACACGAGATATGTATGTCGTGAGATAACTATCGACTGACGTAATAGATTTGCATTGACTTAATAGTTTTGCATGTACCAATGCATCTATGAACTTCTATTATTAAAAACTATTGATTTTTTAAATCATATAGATAATTAAAATGATAGAGTTATGAGGTAACAAACTAGATGTATTAATGTCTTCTTTATACTCTGAAGAACTTCGAACTTTAAAAAAAAGAAATAAACATTATAAGCTATTTGTTTTGCTTGACTGCCAATTTAATTACCCAAAATTTTCAGAACGATTCATCTTGGGATCGATAGTTTGTTTGAGCTCGTCGTGCTTCAAAGCGTCCGGAACCAATAAGGCGACTGTTCGCCGCAAGAGCCGCGTGCAAACTACCAAACGTGACAGCGCTGCCCTGCCCCCGCCCGCGCTTGTCTACCCTGCAACATCTGAACGTCACGCTGCCCCACCTACCTCCTCAGTCCGCGGGCGATCCGTAATTACTTTGGTAATGCTATAGTTTTCGTATGAAAGAAGTTTCTCTCTAAAATTTGACACCATGCAAATGTAATTTGTCTGTAAAATTATATTTTTAAATAAAAACATCTTATTTCACATAATACATTAATCATCTACTCTCTACATTACCAAGCCAAGCTATCTTTATTCTCGGCCAAGCGCTCGAAGAGTCAACACGTCCTGAGGATGCCTCGTGTAGAGGCGAAACACGTGTCGGCGACTGGTTACTGCAGCGAGAAGAGGATATAGACTTGTGGTTTTTCAAGTTTTGTTTTAAGATTAAAGTATAAATATTAAATAATATTTCGGATAGATTTAAAATAAATTTTAATTCAGATCCAAAACGACTTATAAGCGGAAATACGCTAAATATATACCTTGAACATTCAAAATGAACTTCCGCAAAGTAACGCCTGAATCAATCAATTACTCTCTACATCTATTATTTTTAAGCTTAGATTCTTAACTTAGCACGTTGACCGCTTATATCTTAGTCTGATATCAAATGATTATAACCCTGTTACCTTAAGGCATATCTAAGTTCCCTCGATTTAAAGGTTAACCTTAGAACGTTGAATACATTGCATTTTTTTTTTTTTTTGGTGCCCTCTTGGAGCTTTCTGTCCTTATCAAGTATTCCATTTCCAAATTTTAATGATAAAATCAAGTAAAACTCGACACCAATACAATGTGCAAATTTTATAACTTTAAAAAATTAATAAATTAATTTTGAGACATACAAATAAACATTATTTTCTGCAAAATTTCTACCTCATACTCCACACTCGCTATTAAACGACTTTTTTTTAGAACGCATTGAATGGCTTCTAGTGGAAGAAAACTTTGTAAGGAAATGTGGCATAGCATGGTGGTAGTTTACTTTCTAGTTCTCGGCTGGCTAGCTACCACTCTCCCACTCTGAAGTTAAAAATTTGACGATCGGTGTGTTCCGGCAGCCTCACTTGAGACCCAATTCCATTTCAGGTAAGATGTGCTTACCATCTTCGACCTCAACGTCACTTAACATTAGATGAGCAGTGGTCAAACACATAACCTGTCAAAATTTTAAAAAATACTTTGAGAAACTTAGGATTACTTTGAATAACCTAGATTGGCTCGGGTGAGCCGATACTGGAGAAGAATTGCACCCCAAGCAGAAAGTCAGTCTGGGACTTATCACCCTCACTTCGAATAAAATAAAAAATCTTTTAAACAAATATACGCTCTATGCAAATTGCTATACGATAGCTTTTAACAACTACCTTAAGACGAAATGATAATATTCGAGGACGAAGAGTAACGTTCAGTCAAAACAACTTGACGAATTAATATTCCACATCGTAGACCGCCTACGGCGTAGACGCTCTACGGCACCCGTAGCAAGCGTCTACATAAATCATGTATGTTTTGATCACAGCTACGTAAGGAAAAATACCTCGCTGTGACAAAACTATCCGAACTATGGGGGAGCCACAATCGCATTTTCGATTAAAACTTAAATCTTTATATAGACAATTTTAATTCCATGATTTTCCCGAGTGTTTATATAAGTTTGTTACACCGTAAGTTCAATACGTCAAGATCCAACTATGTTTACTACTTTTGTGTATTTTTGCGATTATTCAACTAAGTAGCTAAGCACATTTAATTTTGCAATGATGTTCTTAAATTCTGTGTCATATTATCCAACTAATTCATTATCAGCTTAATCGTTGCCGACATTTATAGAAAAATAAGAAAATTAATGTAATAAAATCAGGGTATGGTTGTCGTGGACACGCCGGTGAATACGGGTACATGTGTTTAAGATTTCTTATAATAACATAATCCTTCCTTGGCAGTCGAGTAAAAATAGCAATATAAAAATCAATACGTCCGTATGAACGTCTCTTAATTTCACTACACATAGCACTAAATATCTTAATCACCAATGCACACCACAATCACCAATCGAGTTACATTAAACTCTTAAAACTAATTAACTGTAGCTTACACCGCAAAACATGGAGACAGTAACCTGAGGAGGTGGCATTAATAGTGTGCACACTGCGTTCCGGCGGAAACGCAAACCTATTTCGAAATTTTCCAAATGTCATAAACATGTCACGTTGTAGTAATAAACAAATTGGAAGATGTAATTGTAGTAGAAGTAACCAAGGATATCCTAGCAACACTGTTAACGTGACCAACATATATATATATATTTATTATACTTATACGCGATTACTCACGTTAAATTACGACAGATAAACTGGCTATATCTGTTTACCAAGGCTGTTTTATTTTAGTGACAACGTAGTATTTAAAAACCGACCACGAAGTGTTCCGTACCATTATCTATAAAAACGGAAAATCACGTTAGCTGTGTGGGAGCCCCCTTAAATATTTATTTTATTCTGTTTTTTAGAATTTGTTGTTTAGCGGCAACAGAAATACATCATCTGTAAAAAATTAAAGTGTCTAACTATCACGGTTCATGAGATACAGACTGGTGACAGACGGATTGACAAACAGACGGACGAACAGCGGAGTCTTAGTAATAGGGTCCCGTTTTACCCTTTGGGTACGGAACCCTAGAATTTAAGGCTAGAAAAGTGTCATATTATATTCAAAAAATTGATATGCCTTCTCCTCTATACACCTGCTCGGTGACGTAAACTTATTCTGTAACCCACCCGATGTAATCTCGATCTCGTCACGATACCGCTCCGATATCGCAAATTGCACGTTACGCGCAATCTGGCCAGTGTAAGTGTCTTGAAACACGCCATTTTACTATTCTGACCTAATTGAACGGGTGAAATGGTCAGGAATAACGTACTTAATAGGGTTCTATTGAAGGTTTGAAACTAATGTCTTATTTATGTTATTGTGAGCCAATTTTCTGGTGGAAGAGGTTTTGTAACTTCATCGATTTATACAATATTAATAAAAGTAAATCTATCACAAACGATTAGCAACAATAATGATCCTTTATAGCCCATTAGAGCCTTCCAGCAAATGCCTTGCCTCATGCTGTTAGTACTTTAATATGAACATGTATTTATGTATATTCGTAACTACATCAACTCCGTTATTTTAATGGTTGACAGGCTAGGTGTTTGACCACAGCTCACCTGATGTTAAGTGACGGTGTGGTCGAAGATGGTAAAGCACACCCAGCCTGGAATGGTACTGGCTCTAAAGTGAGGCTGCCGGGACACACTGTTAGATGCTTGACGGCAGATTTTACCGTCACCGGACCAGATATCGCTTCATGGTTGATATTCCAAAAGCTCGAACTGAGCGGTTTAATTCAACCTTCTTCGTACGAACCACTAGACATTGGAATTTGCTGCTCGAGTACCAACTCACCTGATGTTAAACGAAGATGCGGTCTATGCTGGAGCACGCTTACCTAGAAAACCGATTCAATCGCAGATTCAAAGCATCCAGATTCGCCTTTGGGAAATCTGGATATCGGGGAACGCCAGGGTAGCAAATTCCACTGTTTATCGGTTCATATTATTAAAGTAGAATCAAACCATTTTGTTCGAGTTTTTGGGACATCGACAATAAATATGTTAGAGCTCTTGGCAGTCCGATAGTAGAATGGGAAGGGTGGAATTAGATTTTTTGACTCACCTGATGTTAAATGAAGGTGTGGTCGAAGATGGTAGGGCACACCTAGTCTGGAACAGAACTGGCTCTCAAGTGAGGCTGCTGGACCACACCGTTAGGTGTTTGGCGGCAGATTTTAAACTTGAGGATTTTAAATTTGCTGGCCAACCGAATACTAGAATAATACCTTACCACCATGCTATGGTTTCCTCACGATGTTTTACCGGCAGCTCAAGCTCATTGTTGGGGTTTGTACTCGCGCCCTTTGGCGTGTGAATCGACCGCTCTAACCACTGAGCTATCATCGCTACAAATAAAAATATCTTAAAAATTACATCATGCAGAACTGAAGCTACACTCTTCAAAATCCATCTGATAGACTATCAACTTGCATCGGTGTTCAAAGCTTTGGAGCCTTATTACAACAACAGAATCTCTACTTTTCTTTTGTCGTAAACGTTAACATGATCTGTCATTCTCAAGCTTTACCTACTCGTCCTTTATATAGAACATCAAAACATTCAAGATGTTCAGTTGACCTCAAGTTAACGAGGGTCATAACTCAACATTAAAGATCCCGCGTCATTCCTAAAGGACATCAACGTAAGGCCAGTACTAACTGACCGGTACTTTAGGGAGTCGTAAATGCTTGGAACTCGCTTGAGGTAGGTACTTAATGGTTAAGTTATCGAGAGAGACGTGATTTACTACATATTTTTTTTTAATATTTGTCCTATTTTTATATTATTTCTTAGACAAAATAAATTATCTCTTTTGAAAAGGAGTTCTTTATCGCACGTTATTGTTCTGATTTGTTTGCGAGCTGAGGGGCTAAACCGAAATATGTGTAACAATGAAAAAGGACACAAAAAACCAACATCTATTTGCAGTGATTTTAGAGGCAAATAGAGGAAATTTAGAGGAATTATTTTAGAGGAGAATATTTTAAAATATAAAAAGTAAATAAATATCGTAGGACATTACACACAGCGCCATCTGACCCCAAACTAAGCAAAGCTTGTACTATGGCAGTCAAATAACTGATAGAATAATTTTTTTTTGTAAATTTATACTTATGATACATACAGAACATCCAGACACAGAACAAACAATCATCGTTACATAAATGTTTGTCCTGGTGGGAATCGAACCCACGCCCTTCAGCTCTTGAAGCAGATATTCTACGAAATGAGCCACCATATTGATTTCTTTATAAAAAAAATATTGCCAGTGTTACTCAAGACAATGTAAGGATTCTAACGGTACCCCATACATCCAAATAAAGAAACCCACAGATATACATAAATGAACCTTGAAAAGATTGCACTCCTTTTATGGACAGTCGTGTAAAAAGAGAGCCATAACATTGTTGTTGTTCGTCTATACAAACAATAATGTTCTCACAAGATATTAATACACCTTCAAAACGTGTTCCAAATACGACCGACCTTCTTAACATCAATATAAATGAACCAATGATCTTGGGTCTGATTAATTTCTCATAAGCATAATTGAGCAAATTTACATCAGGTCCTTACAAATTATCTCTTTGAACTCATGAACGTAAAGGCGGATTGTGACTATCCTGTAACATTTGCTTGTATCATTTCAGACGATCTTGTTGCATTGCTAGCTTTTGCATCTAATGGTGTGTTCTGGCAGCCTTACTTGAGAGCCAGTACTAATCCAGGCTAGGTGTGCTTTACCATCTATGACCACACCGTCACTTAACATCAGGTGAGCTGTGATCAAACACCTAGCCTGTCAATAATTAAAAATAAGTTTAAATAGGGCTCCAATTTTTCTGGTTATCCAGCTACGCTACTGACGAAGTCTTCTGTAATTCTACTTATGTTACACGATACATTACACCAAAACGTTTCAATAAAGATTTAGACTTCAAACGCGATTTGAATGTCTCAAATATGAATATCAATTCTAACTGTTAAACCGTTATGAAGAGCAAGACCGCGAAGCAGTTAAATTCAAGTGTAACTGGCGAAGTTTATAGAACGATCTCGATTTTACGAGCACTGCGTCGGTCAAACTCGGGCTTCGGGGGTAGAAGCTTACCAACTGGGCTTGTAGAAATTGTTTTAGCTTCATAAAATAAAACAATTTGTTTCCACGATTGAACAGGAAGTGTAGATGCACTTTATATTGTCGCTGTAATTGTGTGAATAAATCATCATAATTTGTAAATTAAAACATATCTATCCTTTGAATTATATATTTCATTAAGTTCTGTAATTTTATTTCATTGTTTTTTTATACCAACCTTAATATCTGTTTTTTCTATTACTTACTTTCCAAAGGTTGTCTGGAAGAAATCGTTATCGGCGATAAGGCCGCCGTTGTACGCCGTATATGTTAGTTATGTTGTTTTTGTTTAGTTATTTTCTTTATTTCTTTTTAAAGTTTGGTATGTTATATCGTATGTATGTTTAGTATATATAGTTGTATTCTATTCTATTCTGTCTAAAGCCCCAAAATAATAATCAAATAGCATTTGCAAGAACATGTTGATTTTCTCTAAAGTAGCTTCAATGTAAAAAGTAATATAATATATTGCTTGTTAGTAGTTCTGTATAAATCATTGTCACAGGTGCAAAAACCTTGTAAACTAAGTACAGTCAGCAGTAAAAACAAGTTGTTTATTGAATTCTCGCTAATTGTGATATTTCATACTTATATTTTCATCGATTAGTATTAGCGTTTGTTGTAATAAAATTATGTATGTTCTCGTTTTCCACCGTAGCGCTAAAGCTCATGCGGTTTTGAAGCATCAATTTTTTGTAAATCGATTTATTATTATGCTTCGAGTGACATGGGCTAAATTCTTAAAATCCCTCTTGACTCATTGGCTTAAGCTTGTTATATAACTGACTGTCATTTGATGGTAAGTAAGCAACGCTGCGTATTTGCAACACAAAAAATGTTTCATTGCGTAATCTCTCCATATTTTTTGCAAATTTTTATTGTTATTGAAAATAAGCTTACGTTTGACCGCTATCTCGCTTGATGTTAAGCGTAGATGCGGTCTACGATGAAGCACGCTAGTTTAAACATTGTACGAACAGCTAAACAATGGAATTTGCTACCCGAGTGGGTGTTCCCTAATAGATACAATCTGGGTTTGTCAAGTCGCGAGTGAATCGGTTTCTTCTAGGCGAGCGTGCTCTGCCGTAGACCTCATCTTCGCTTAACATCAGGCCAGATGGCGGTCAAACACAAGCCTATACAATATTTTTGAAAAAATGCAGATCTGAACCGCACTCTCAAAATGTATCTGGTAGAAAACCGACAGTCATGCAACGTTTCAAATTCGAAAATCGGGACGGTAAAATCGGAAACAATTCGAGATAAAAAAAGAAATATACATACGTCGCTGTATCTGACTGTACCTCTCAAGTTTCTAAGTTAGCTTGCAGTGTTTGTATGTGACATCGAACTTAAAGTTCTGTAGATGGTAATTAATTGCTAAAGTTATTGTATAGTCATTCGCTAATAGGAATGCATTGTTAATAGAGAATGCTATATTAAAATAAGTAACCTATTCTGATTAATTTTATCTGAAATCTTTAACTGGATATTATTTCGACATTTAACTAATTACGTTGATACCCAGAACTTGATTTTTTTTGAAATGTTTTATGTGTTAACTGTTTGAACACACCACACCACACCACTCACCTGATGTAAAATGATGATGTGGTCGCAGATGGTAAGTCTCAAGTGAGGCTGCTGGAACACACCGCTAGGTGTTTGACGGCAGACTTTCAACTACGCTACACCAACTATAACCACGCTATGGTTTTCTTTACGATGTTTTCCTTCAAGCTCATTTTTGGTGTTTGAACACACGCCCTTCAGCGCGTGAACCAACCGCATTAACCACTGGGTTATCATCGCTACTAAATCCATTACACATGACACAATTTTTCACGTCATATATTCTCGCGAATGTTTCTGCACATTAAGGCTACATTAAGACAAACACATAACTCAAAGCTAGACCGCCGCCACAGGAAACTTGAGTGTAAGTTTAAACCCATTTCTCGTGTTCATAACATCTCACTAAATAAGCTATTCATGATGGCTGTTGCGGTTTTTAATTAATGTGATACAGTTTTTTCTCTGACACGACTGTCTATATATTTCCTAAGTTATCTACCTATTTATAAAATATCTATAATCGCTTCATAAACTACCAAGTATATAACTTATGAATTAATTAAATAGCATTTTTTTAAATAGCGAATATTTATAAAAAAAAACTATCGACCCACCCCGGCTTCGCACGAGTAGAAAGAATGGATATAGTAAGCTTTCGATAAACGCTTCCAGATGGCTAGAATTTTTTGACACTTCCAACAATTATCATCACATTTGGTTGAAATACAAAACCTTGACAGATACCTAAATCTTTCTCATGAATCACTCTATCTATTGGTGAAACTCGCATGATAATCCATTCTGTAGTTTTTAAGTTCCACCCCCGCGCCCGCGCACCAACCGCTACTTTATGTGCGAGGCGCGCAGCGACACGTAGTACAAACAGTGCGAGGTCGCGTGCGCGTTGTACTCCGCTTTGACTCCTTGAAGAAAGCCACCGTATATAGCTAAAACTCTAGTCGGAGTATCTGACATAATTGAACGTGAGTAATCTTCCAAAAATTATATTAATAGTAATTTTTAAAAGTGAGAATGCTTACAAAAAAATTGTGTACCACCCAAGCTAACCCAAGTATTATTAAAACAAAAATAGTGTTGTAAGTGTGCGTGTTGGTATGCCCGGGCTCTGTAGGCTGTAATGTTGCCTCAGCACCCCTGAGCCGGCACTACGGTTTGAGTCCTAACGAGTTAGTCGGAGCTCGAGACAGTCGGTCTTCTCTCCTCCACCAGTGCAATTTCCCAAGTGTCCAAAAATAATTGTATTTTCTTATTAAGAGTATTAAATCCCTCGGCTATAAATATTAAATAGTTTTTTTAAGTCTCTTCCAATCAGCCGTATAACAATGTGATGTGTAAGTTTTTTATAATGTCTATTTTCATCTCTGCCCACTGGAAGCCACAAATCGCATGTTTTTTTTTAGCTAGGCTTGCGTTTGACCTCTATCTCGCCTGATGCAGTCTACGGTGGAGCATGCTCGCCCAGAAAAAGCCGATTTACTCGCTAAGTAAGGCACCCAGAATGTATCTATCAGGGAACCCCCACTCGGGCAGCAAATTCCACTGTTTAGCTGTTCGTACAATGAAAGTAGATTCATATCGTTCAGTTCAGAATAAAACTGTATCTCTATTTCTCTGAGTCAAAGAGGTCAAGTGAGGTCAAAGAATAGCATATTATAAAGGCTACGTTAAGACCAACGCGCTAGAATTATCGCCAAGGGTACAATACCAGTAAAGTACCACTTCACTTGGAATTAGTGTTTTCTTTTCCGCACTTAGTGGCGTTTAAGTTGCACTTCCCTATCCCTTAAGTGATAGCTTGAGGGCTATAAGTGGGTAGTTTTGTTTTTATAGCAGCCACGCGATAAGTTAATCTCTACTATAAAGTTATAAAGCGGTTATAATGAGAAGTGCGGTGACGTAGTAAAAATAGAATGTTTTTTTTTTAATTATGGCTGACAGGCTAGGTGTTTGACCACAACTCACCTGATGTTAAGTGACGGTGTGATCTAAGATGGTAAAGCACACCTAGCCTGAAATAGAACTGGCTCTCAATTGAGGCTGTCGGAACACATCGTTAGATGCTTGGCGGCAGATTTTCAACTTGAGGGTGGTAGCTAGCCAGCCGAGTACTAGAAAGTATCCTACCACCATGCTATGGTTTCCTCACGATGTATTTATATGTTTATGAGAATTTATGTATAAAAATTGTTAATTTTTAATCACAATAAAGTGCCGAATTACTTGCACAAGTGTGGAAAAGTATTAAAATATTAAACATGTAATTTCGCGTTACTTTAAAAACTCCATCTAAATGTTTAATCAAGTTGCCACCTTTATTCCAAATTATGACCGAAAATGGGTTTGACTTACCTTTTTGTGACTTTGTAATTTCTACTTATTCCATTTGGTTTTTTATCAATAACATGACATTAGTAAAATGCTCGAAATGCGATGCCAAAAACAAAAAAAAAAACAATATAACAAGATAGAACAGTTATGTAGCAAGTAAATTACGTTTCAACAATATAGGCACCAGAGCATTACCATGTCGCGGTTAACTCAATTGAATCGAACCAAATGGATAGTTTCCGTGTATAACATGATTTATCTGTCCATTTATATTAATTACCCATTCAATCAGCAAATTACCTCAAAATTTTTGTTCAAAAATGACTTTAGTGTCTACGGGAATAAGGGTATAAGTTGTTTGCGCAAATAGAGGCTACGCCGACCCGATTAGGCGAGTTCTACCAAAGATTGGTGTCATAAAATGTCACCATCTTCGTAAGTACAGCCATCAGCCTATGACATGAAGTGGGGCTACTAAATTAGCTATTTTATGTTTTTTTTTCAGAAAAGCGATCGTACTTATATGAATGCTTAATTTTGTAAGTATTTACGTATTAAGACACTGTAGGTAGCCAATATGTTATCGCAACAATTATTTTTAGCAAAATATTTTAATAATAATAATTTGATGCAGCGAAAAGATGTGTATTAATTTCGATGTTTCCAAGGAACTTGTTGTTTACTTAATACGATTATGTTAAGTTTTCTCAATAGAAAATATCTTAAAGTAACCTCTGAAATAATACTAAAGTATGTATTATATATTAATTTTATATAAAGAAATATTAATTAAATTAGTAAAGAATACACGTAATACTTTATTTAATAGAATCTATTATTTTCTGATAAATGTATCGTGAGAACTATAACATCCACACTTGCCTTATATTTGCTCTGCTAAATATTACTCTGCGCTTTGCTTGGTAAGTTTTCTAATTAGCTAAGGTACTAAAACATGCTCACATTATCTACTGGCAACGCCTCAATAAATATATATTTTTTAAATTTCGCATTCACGATTAAATGAAATGTAAGTGAACGGTATGTGCCAATCTGGAATGCATCATGTACGGAATACCTTTAGATATATAAGCTCACTCTTCTTTTTCTTCTTTATTTTTGGCGTCGCACTTTGTGTATGTGCCAGTGTCAAGTATTTCAATATTTTCATGTTTCTTTTTGCGTTTGATGGCTCTATTTTTCTACATGACAGTGGCAGACTCGTGAAATGTCTTAACAAAAGCAATTGACCAATAATTGAAGCGTTTTGTTAAAGGTAAATCAAATAAGTTTAAGTCATAGTCAAAGACAAAGTGGGTTAAAGTCGAGTCCAGCTATGCCGTTGTAGAGTAGTTGTGGTAATTTTACTATAAGGTTAGACGGAGTTTTATAAGCACGAAAACACATGTTACACAACATTATATCACATTCCCATACTCACACACGTAATTCGACATTTTATGAATAAACATAAATATTATAATTCGTTCATGCGAAAACGCCAACTCTGTTCTTTGAAGTTTAAAAAAATTAAACGACATAATATCTATTGCTATAATATATGTAGTTAAAATTTTAAAATAGAATCCCTTAATCAGATCTCGAAAAATATAATTTAGCGTAATTTGATATAACTTTATATCGAGTCAAGCATTTTAAATTATGATATACTTATACAAAGTTCTTAAATATCATCAATTTTAACAACAAAAAACACGGTTTATCAAATATACATATTTCAATAGACGTAAACGCAAATTCTAATTGCTATAAGCCGGGGAACGGCACATCTGCTCTCCGAATTTTAGAATTTCTGATATTCGGACGTTTCATAGCCCAACAGCCTGTACTGGTATCGAGCTAAGGGCATCATAAAACGGAGGCCACACTGTGTTTGCCCATAAAATTGATCCCCGAATAGCTGGAAACATACTAACGTATACCGCCCCTCGCTTTTTGACAAGAACAGTTTTAACAAAACGTAATAAGGTTGAAATTGGTACAAATTTCTCATACTGAAAAAAAGTACGGTAGTGTTAGTAAATCAGTAGTTATTGGAACAACTTATATGTTGTTTTTATGATGTTGGGCAATCTGCTGAAGTGCGTTAGCTGTTTTGGATTGGAGTTTATTTTACGTATTCTTTAGGACATACATCTTGTATTATATACTGCATTAGATATCAGTAGGTACTTATAAGTACATATAAGGGAGTTTTGGCGGGAACGCGGTGAGCGCCGTGTCGCCCCATTGTATTTTTTTCTAAAACTAGTATTTTTTCGATTTTTTATGCATAAAAATAGTGGTGTTTTATTTATAAATAAAACACCACTATTTTTATGCCGAATTTAAGTGCCGAATTACAAGCGCGAATGTGGGAGAATGATATAATGTGGTTAAGCATGACTTTTCGTGTTGCTTCCAAAACTCCATGCAGAAGCTTATAGTAAAGTCGCCACTACTTTACTAAGGCATGACTTGATTTGACTGGGACCTACTGGACTTGATCAAGACTAGACTTTGACTGTAACTATAGATGATAAAGAAGCTGAAAAATTAAGACTACTCACAAAATATAGAAACATTGAAATTGGCAGAATGCACAGAGTGCGACGCCAAGAAGAAAGAAAAAAAAAGTACATATATAATTTGACAGGAGTTTTGGCGGAAACGCGAAATTGTATGTATAAAAATAGTGGTGTTTTATTCATAAAGTGCCGAATAAAGAGCGCGAGTGTGGGAAAGTGATACAATGTGTTGAAATATGACGTTTCGTTCCAAAACTCCATCGAAGCTTATTGTAAAGTCGCCACAGCTTTACTAAGGCATGACTTGATTTGATTGGCCTGGACTTGACTTGACCAAGACTGGACTTTGACTGTAACTAAAGATGCTACACATAAATTGATATAGCAATTAATATAAAAAGCTGAAAACTTAAGACTGCTCACAAAATACAGAAACATTGAAACTGGTAGAATGCACAGAGTGCGATGCCAAGAAGAAAGAGAGAAAAAAAAAATGTTTTTTTAAACTATTTTTATATCATAGGCTTTAAGCGTGCGTTCTATTCGCACAAACATTTGTGTCACAAATATATGTAGTTTTTTTTTTTGGGTTTTCTAAATGTAAAATATAAAAGACGAAAACTTCTCAGCATTCAATGTCATTACAAAGCGGTACTGGGTTCATCGGGTTACAGGGACGAGAATTAGTACAGTACCTAGGACTTGCGACCCAGATAAAGGTACCTTTACTGCCCAAACATATAAACATTTCATATAGGGCTATTTGCTTCGAACTAAGCTAAGCTTGTATGGGAACTTTACTTTTTTGTATAAGATTTTTTTGGTTAACAATAAAACTATGAAAGTATTTGATCAATTATCTGGTTCCTATAGTAGCTTTGTATAACTTGATGAAAAATGGCGCTTTAATAAAAGTTCTACGATGCTTATTACTATGAAAACTTATGAAATGACTAGCTGTGCCCCGCGGTTTCACCCGCGCTAGATGCCTACGTCATAGTAGCTTTATGCATGCAGTCTCAGCCCGATCGGTTTAAAATTGACAAAGTTTCATACAAACTTTCATCCCCTATTTTATCCCCTTGGGGGTAGAATTAATCAAAATCCTTTCTTAGCGGATGCCTAAGTCATAGCATCTACCTGCATGCCAAATTTCAGCCCAATCCGTCCAGTGGTTTGGGCTGTGCGTTGATAGATCACTATGTCAGTCAGTCAGTCAGTCAGTCAGTCACCTTTGAGTTATATATATTTAGATAGTGGTATTTCAGTACCTAACGGCTACCAAGTATAGATGTAATTATATTCGGTACACTGATCGAGTAGCACAATATTAATTAGGGTTGTCTCGTCTTAACCTGAAACGTTTAGAATGACCAAAGTTTCATAGGAAACAAAAATGAAAAAAAAAAACAGTTCGATCACGCTACGTTCGAAACAGTTCCTACGCTATTTCTCGGAGCCTAAAATTTGGCCTCAGTTAATTTCAATCTACAATAATTCGCCGCTACAATACAATAAATTTTTACACAGTTTTATGAATAATCCAATAAAAATATATTTTTCCACATTACTCGCATATCACTTTATAGTAATTCAGCACTTTGGGATGAAAACCTCTTCATGTGTATAAATGTAAATATAAACGCACAACTTTCACCAAATAATACCAGTGATAAAAAAATTCCCAAAACTTACCAAAATTATTTATTTTTCTCTTTTTTTGGCATCGCACTTTGTGACCAGTAGGTAATTTATAACGCAAACTTCTGGTAGGCCGGTAACTATTATATTTAAAAAAAAAACTCATGTTAGCACTAGACCATAGAGGTTGCACGTTATAATAAATAGGTCAACATTAAATAGGTCAAAATGTTCAACACAAAATTTTACCAAATCTCTGGGTACATACTTTCATCCTTCGTTACAAAATCTTCCATAAACACACCGGAATCACAGACAAAAGTTAAAGGGACAAACCCCGAAATAATAATCCTAATAAATCTTCCATACGGTCCAAGTAAAACCTCATACGGAATTTATCAAACCTCCATAGCTATAAGAACATTGCAATCCCAAAATCATAGAACAAAAGTTATTCCAAACCCTTCCGGAAAGTTTACCCTGAAACAGTACCCTACCCGTATAAGCCGTATAAATATCGCTGTTCGTCACGTAGGTATTTCATTTGATATTCAAATCGTCGGATATGAGGTAAAACGCGAAAATCAAATTCTATCCACAGAGGAAGATAAAATATCATTTTTATTTATGGCACCAGCACGCACTCCCGTACCGGAGATATTTTCCGACTTCCATGTAAAATGTTGGAGCATTTCACTATTTTATTCAGCTAAATGGTGTGCACTGGTGGAAGAGTAACTAAGCCTGAGGGTGATGTTTCGTTGCAGCTTTTTTGGGTAGATTTGACTGTATCACTTTGTGCATTTTGCCAGTGTTAAGTATTTTGATATTTCCCAAGCGAAGTTTTTTTAGGCGAAGTAGTTGCTCCCCTGATGGTAACAAATAACGCCTATCCATGCATAGAACACATGTTACACAGAACTTTGTGTAGCAAAACATCGCTGTGTTATATTTAGGTTAGCCAGGTATTTGACCACTGCTCACCTGATGTTAAGTGACGATGATGGTAAACACCTAGTTTAAAACAGAACTGGCTCACTAGTAAGGCTGCCGGAATACAACGTTAGCTCAAGCTCATTGTTAGGGTTTGAACCCACGCCCTTGGGCGTGTGAACCGACCGCGCTAACCACTAAACTATCATCGCTACAAAATCATCACAAGTCAAATCCTATTCAGAAATTTAAATCTTTCCGTAAAAACCTTCTACAAAGTAATAGAAAACTTAAAAAATAAATAACGATAAAGTCATTCTCAAGTTATGGCAAGTATAGTATAGGGAAGTACGGATTCATTTATATACATAGGTATATATATAGATAGATGAAGTCCGGGATTTAGTTATAAAATTAATTTCCTAGAGTAACAAGAAGCTGTAATTTTTGTAAGTATTCTTCGTGTTGGTAGCGCACTACTATATTTTGACAGGTTCCCTATAGCAATCGGAACCTTTCTTCGTGCGTTTTCCAGGCCGCTTAGTAATTACTTGATTAACGCATAGATAATCAAAATTAATATAATCGAATAAACACCCAATAAACAGGTGGTGATTTCATTAAGGTGATATTGGCGTTTGAAACCCGTGAAGTAGAAACGGGGTCTATCAAAGGCGTACTTCAAATAGGTCCTCCGTTCATTTGATATTCAAAGCGGCATAATTCGTTTTGCTGAGGGTATTAGATGGCAGCGACTCGGAATTATTAAAGGTACTAAAGTAGGTATTCTAGCTTACAAAGTTAGATGATTATTTTTATAAGACTTCTATGGTTCTTCACAACGAAATATGATTCGACATTTCGTTTTTCCTTCCATCTGTTTGTCTGTCTGAAGCGTCCATAGCTCCCATTTTTTTTCTTTGATATGTTTATGGTCCTTTTTCATTATGACTATCATTCGCCCGCGATTTCGTCCGCTTTGAGGTAAGAATTGGATTCAAAGGGAAATTAAACATCTGTAAGTAACAAAAGAGCAATAATTTCATTCATCATGAAATTTGTGCTACTTAATTACATAGATTGATATACCTTTGATTCTGGAACAAATTCCCTACGACACATTAATAAATTTCCAGTGGATACGTCCTGTAGTTCGTTTTTTGATAATCCCACAGGAACTTCACATTTTCCCGAGATAAAGGTATCCTATATGTTAATCCAGGTAATAAACTATATGTGTGCCTTTCATCTGAATTCGTTCAACCGTTTTTGCTTGATTGAGTAACAAACATCAAAACATACAACTACATACTTTCACATGTATATTATAGTAGGATAACAATCAGTTACAAGTCAAGTAAAAAAAAGTATTTAAGTATTCTATCAGTTATCTGGATCCCATTCTACCTACATTCTACCTTTGCTTAGGTTGGGGATAGTTGGCACTGTGTGAAATGGCAATAAAAAAAATATTTAAAAACAAATTATTATCCATACGACCCCCAATTTCATCATGTCATCGAACCTATAGAATGCCTACTCGATAAGCCAAGTCTTCAATTTCCGTTTATACGATTGCTAGAGGGAGCGTTTCAAATCTCGTGCGACAGCCTATTGTATAATATGACCGTCGCCGTCTCGTGTACCAATTTAGACTTTATAAGAATCTAGAGTCTTTGTCTTACTATGGAATTACTCATGTTTAATTATATCGGATACTTCGACTATAGTTTCTGCCACATCCATTGGCCTTCTGCATGTGAAGCAAAACGAGGCCGCTCGCGAGTTGTACTCAGATTTGTCTCGATGAAGAAGACCACCGGATGTGGCCAAACCTAAGGTCGGAGTATAATTAAAATAAAAATGTCTTATGTGATAAGTGATCGAGTTTTCTTAGCTATAATTTTTTTTTCATGACCGCTGGCGCGTGAATGTAAAACGTCCATTCAACTTACAGTGTTGAAAATATTGATTATTATTAATTTGTTACACAAAATATGGACTTATGTTTAAAATATGCAAAACTAAAATTTCTCAATTAAAATACCATGATTTATGAAGAAAACAACATTAAGTTCGGAAATAGAGTCAATTAAAAATACATATGTAAGTATTTACATATTAATCCAGGCTCTAGAGATACTAAGGTAAACACTTTCACGTCCGAGCTTCAAGTAAGTGCTAACGAATAGGTATAAACTCTGCTTCGTTATTTGTGCATCTTGCAGTGGGTTTAATTAAGTTCTGTTCGCTTTCGACTGTTCCTGTACAGTTAGGAGTATAAGGTTTTATATATTTATTACTTTATTTTTTGGGCTTCATTTTCGATCACCATCAGGCGAATTGGTGTTCAAACATGGACTTATACGAGCTACATAATAAAGAAATTAAGCCTTGCCATCCAGCAAGGATAAGCTGCCAGTATTTTTTTTTAGAAGACTAAAAAAAAAACGTGGAGAATGAAAAAAAAAAAAATGGCATTTGGTTAAGGTTATCGAAGTAGCCGATTACGAGTAATATAATATGTTATTGTATAAGCAAATGTTCAGCTTGACAATGTCCCCGATTTATGACGGGGGAAGTATAGGTGGGAAAAAAAATGCACAGAATAAGCATGTCAAGCAAGCCACGATCTCACCATGATGGAAATTGACAATGTGGTCGATGATCAAAACGAGTCGGGGAGTTTTTTTTTTTTGTTTTAGATTGACTAGTGTTTGATCACATCTCACCTGATGGTAAGTGGTGGTTTGGTCGAAGATGGTAAACACACCTGGTTTGGAATTAAACTTTTTTTTTTATAACGATTAGGCTTGCGTTTGACCGCCATCTCGCCTGATGATAAGCGAAGATGCGGTCTACGATGGAGCACGCTCGCCTAGAAGACCGAACCGATTTACTCGCGACTTGAAGGCACCCAGTTTGTACCTATCGGGGAACACCCATTCGGACAGCGAATTCCAATGTTTAGCGGTTCGTATGAAGAAGGTCGAACCAAACCGCTTAGTTCGAGTTGTTGGAATATCTACCATTAAGCGGTGCCGCTTCTTAAAGCTTCTGGCTGTCCGATAAAAGAATGGGTAAGGTGGAATTAGGTCATGCAGATCTGAAGCGCACTCTCCAAAGTGTATCCGGTAGAAAACCGACAGACAAGCAACTTTGTGTCGATGTTCCAGGTGAAACTGCTTGTGTACTGTACACAGCATTTGTTGGCAGATTTTCAACTTGATAGCTAGTCAGTCGAGAACTAGAAAGTACCACCATGCTATAGTTACCTCACGCCGCTTTCCTATACCAGCTCAAGCTAATTGTTGACGTTTGAATTTACGCCCTTCAGCATATGAACCAACCGCGCTAACCACTAACCCACCTATAAATCTAACATACCTAGGATATGTACCTAATTTAATAATTCCGTTCTGAGTCCACGGATTTCCTACATTGATGACGTAGTTACCATCAACTTATAAAAAAACGTGAGTTTTTAGTCTTCTTCATTGAATCCAAAAATTGTGCGTAAAAGTGAGGCTTTCACGCCTCCAAGTGACAATAGTAATTATTTTTATGGAGTTATAAAAAGTCTAGACCTAGCCTAGAACCCAGAATAGCTGTCACGAAGCTGCTAATAAAGTTTTATGGTAGAATGGAGTGTTTTCAATTTTCCACTGTAAGCTTTCGGAAAAACTCGTGAGATTATCTGAGAGAGCACTTTGACAACCTTCATAAAATTGTATGCGTTCTCATAACTGAATCAGAATTGAGTACAAAGGACTTACCGAAATCCAAACATTCGTTTTCCTTTTTGTAACAAGTAATGAGACGAACAAGGTGCTCTCATTACGGTGAGAGGTAGCCTGACCTGCCCATTCTAATTGTAATCTTACATAATTAAATTTAATCTGGTCTCTCTACCTATCTCAAGCGAGTCTCAAATGTAAAAATGAAGTTGTTTAAAGGATCAAAACTAGCTTAATAGCCATTGTTACTCGTGATGATATAAGGATTCTAACGATACTCTATACATTCAAATCTGGTCACGAATTTAAAAGTTATGGTGCCATGAAAAACCTCATATCTCACTAATATTATAAAGGCGTAAGTTTGTGAGTAAATATGTTTGTATATTTGTTACTTCTCGCTCAAAGTACGCACTAGTAAGTAGTAGTAGTGTTCACGTGACAACAGCGGGTAACACCACGTAGTGCAGCTAGTAGGTACATTACATAAGCCCTGAAAACTTTTTTTTTATGGCTTACAGGCTAGGTGTTTGACCACAGCTTACCTGATGTTAAGTGACGGTGTGGTCGAAGATGGTAAAGCACACCTAGCCTGGAATGGAACTGGCTCTCAAGTGAGGCTGCCGGAACACACCGTTAGATGCTCGGCGGCAGATGTTCAACTTGAGGGTAGTAGCTAGCCAGCCGAGTACTAGAAAGTACCCTACCACCACGCTATGGTTTTCTCACGATGTTTTCCTTCAACGGTAGCTCAAGCTCATTGTTGGGTTTGAACCCACGCCCTTCGGCATACGAACCTACCGCTCTAACCACTGAACCATCATCGCTACAAAACGCTACATAAGTCCTTTTTAAGCAGTCGTGTATTAATATCGTTTTTAACTTGTGATAAAAATACATATTGTGACACGAAAGAGTACTTACTGAATATAATCCAAAACAATAATTAAAAGCGAAATGTTATAAAGTTCTGACTGAAAAAGTCATATAAAAACTTTTGTTCGCGTCAGTACAAAGCTAGAGATTCTAGATTAGTTTGTTTCATGTGTTAGTTCACGGAATAGAGGAATGGCGAAGGCATACTAAACGAAACGTACCCACCTGCTCAGCTTTTGAATCAAGAGATAGAATATGATATGTTTTTGTGAACAGTAATGAAATTATCACTCATTACTTTTTTTGGACTAGTTACTTGTTACGCGAATATTCCTACAGTCCAATATGTACATATTGGGAGTTTTGGCGGGAACGCGGTGAGCGTCGTGTCGCCCCATTGTATTTTTTTCTAAAACTAGTGTTTTTTCGAGTTTTTATGCATAGAAATAGTGGTGTTTTATTTATAAAGTGCCGAATTACAAGCGCGAGTGTCGGAGAATGATATAATGTGGTTAAACATGACTTTTCGTGTTGCTTCCAAAACTCCATCCAGAAGCTTATAGTAAAGTCGCCACTACTTTACTAAGGCATGACTTGATTTGACTGGGACTGACTGGACTTGATCAAGACTAGACTTTGACTGTAACTATAGATGATAAAGAAGCTGAAAAATGAAGACTACTCACAAAGTATAGAAACATTGAAACTGGCAGAATGCACAGAGTGCGATGCCAAGAAGAAAGAAAAAAAAATAGGTACATACTCAGGGTACATACATGTATACGTCACTTAATTGAAAACTCCCAAGTGTCACGATTACGTCAAAGTCGAGTTTTAGTTACTATCATTCGTGATTGAAAAACTTCAACTTGAAAAACTTGGAACTTTTTTGCGTGGTGGTAGAGTACTTTCTAGTACTCGGCTGGCTAGCTACCACTCTCAAGTTGAAAATCTGCCGCTAAGCATCTAACGGTGTGTTCCGGCAGCCTCACTTGAGAGCCAGTTCCATTCCAGGCTAGGTGTGCTTTACCATCTTTGACCACACCGTCACTTAACATCAGGTGAGTTGTGGTCAAACACCAAGCCTGTCAACATAAAAAAAAAAAAAACTTTATCCCTGTCGGCCATCTTGTCGAATGACATTGTTTATATAATTATATTCATCGATGAATGGTATAATATTATCACGTAGGACGAGGCAGTATGGCTTACAGTTTTAGCCTGCCCGGGAGGGCAAAATAAAGAAATTAAAAAAAGAATTAGGCCATTTTGATTGACTCTCTGGAGGACGAGCCATCATCGTGAATAAACTAAGGTCGGTAACTAATATTGTATTGAATTTGTAGATTATTTTGTGCCCGAGGTGGTAGCGAGTGCGAATGGTTCTGAACAGTTCATTTTTTTAACCCTTTTGAAATTTCATTGCCATCTGAGATATCGTTACACTTTTTATAATGCTCAAGTTGTATGTTGTCAAGTCAAATGATCAAACAAGCAAGCCGACGCAACGTTGCTAGCCTATCGGTTTTCTATCGGATGCATTCCCGTATGCAGACTTGATCTACAATTCATGATCTATTTCCAACCTTCCTATTCCACGATTGTCCAACAAAGACAATATAAATATTGATACTAATATTAACTCTAAGCTATAAAATACTAAACAATAATGCCCAAAAACTAAAATAAAAATTCATATAAATTTACAATTTAAAAAAAACCGACACCTTGACCCTTAAGCCAACTAAACGCACTGCTCCAATGAAACAGCGAGGTTTCGGAGTGAACAAAAATATCATCGATGTATACAATTTTAAAAATTATTTTTTAAATTCTCTCGATCTATTTCGTTAAAATTTACATGGGAACGCCTTTGAAGTATGATCTACGAAACAAAAAAGAATCATCAAAGTCGTCGATTCATAAATTGGTGGAATTATAGCGTAACATACATTAAAAAAAACATACTGTCGAATGTAGAACCTCCTCCTTTTTTGAAGTCGGTTAAAAACTATCCACCGAGGTCACAATACTGGAGGGGCTTCCTCGTAGTTAATTCCCATCTATCCGCGAAAACGTCAGTTCGGAGAAATGTCTGATGCAATTCATGGAGATAACATTACGCACGAAATATAGGGGAGTGCATATCATCCGTTATTATATCATCGCTGTATACACTCTAACAAATTAGTTTTCTTGTAAAATCTCATATCGTTTGCTTTCGTTACAAAAACAACCAAATCAAAAATCCATTCACATTCACAAAGTACAAACACAAATGGGTCTACGTACGCCGTTACAGAAAGTTTTAGAGCAAAGGTGGAACAAAGAAAACTTTTGGCACTCCGCTCCAAACAGAAACAACGCTACAAAGTCTTGCCAGCTTATAGTAAAGAAGAATGTAACTTAAAATTAGGTAGGTACGTACCATAGATACTATAGATGTAGGTATAAAGCTATGGTATTCAACTTTTATCAATTCTTAATATTTTATTTTATATTTATTTACATTTAATTTTTAGTGGATAGAAATCTCTAAATAGTATACAACAAAGTTGCTGTCTGTTTCCCAGCTTATTCTTTTAACCACGCAACGTATTTTGATACAATTTCACCGTCATTTAGAGAATTAGAATCGTATTCGAGATGGTTTTTATATCTAAAATACTTCCTTATAAACTTAAGTGTAAGTAGAGAAATTCAATGTTTTGTAATCAAGTCGCCTAATCAAGTTGTAATTTCCTCATGGCGAGTTGTAATTTCCTAGTCTGTAATAAAACATGGCTTAAAACAATCTTAAGTTAATAAGACATCTAAATATTAAAGTAGGTAATTGAAATTACTTATTAGCAGGTAAACTTTCTGCAATTATATTCGACATTGTTCTTATACACTCCCTCTTTTTTTTTTTATACAATTAGTCTTGCGTTTGACCGCCCACTCGCCCGTTGTTAAGAGAAGATGCGGTCTACGGTGGAGCATGCTCGCCTAGAAGAAAACGATTCACTCGTGACTTGAAGGCAGCCAGATTGTATCTATCAAGGAACACCCATTCGTGTAGAAAATTCCATTGTTTATCGGTTCGTACAATGAAGGTAGATTCGAACCGTTAAGTTCTAGTTTTTGGAATATCGACCATGACGCGGTGGCGCTTCGTAGAGCTCCTGGCTATCCGATAGTCGAATGGGCAGAGTGGGATTGTTCAGGTAGATTCGAAGCGCACTCTCCAAAGTGTAACCGCTTATGGTAAAATTGCCCCCTACCACAAATAGATCAATAGCCAAAAAGAAAATATATACGTAGGTGCTCCAAAATCAAATAAGGTAAATTTGCACTGCGGTTTAGGGACCAAATTGTTTCAGCTTAGTTTTAGATGACTTTTAGCCACAAAAAGCGGCACGTTTACCAGCTGTCAAACCCGACTCCAAATCTAAGTAGTAATTTAATAGTTCAAATTGTTGGTACAGATTTTGAACACCAACTAACTATAACTAAGGCCAACAAAAGCATGCAATAAGGCCGCCACTTATAGCACTAGCTCATAAGATTCTTTTGTTTTCTGTACTCTTTTCTATTTTTGGTGTGCCCAATAAAGAATTTATATCTATTTCACTATTTTGTATATCTAGTGAAGCAATAAACTCTGATTCCCTGTGACGTTCTTGTGCTTTACTTATATGAGGTACCACACCTCATAATGTTCATTAATTCATTTCCTCTTATAGTACACGCCAATGTAGAAAAGTACTTTAATAAAACTCAAAAAATCTCCATCATTTCCGCCATTTTAAAACTTAGGCTCTGGAGCATTTTTAAATCAGAGTAATTTCAATTTTTAATTATGAAAAGTCCCAAAAACAAAGTTTAAATGTCTCGAGTAATCAAGGAATCCCCAAGAAGGGTTATTATTGTGAAAATTAGGCGGAATAATTTATGAAACAGAATTTCCTTTGGTATAATAAATAATTGTAACTCTTCAAGTGACGAAGGGTAGTCTTGTAGCTTAATGGTCTCTTGTAAAGTTTAATTATTTATTATTCGTGGTTTCTCTTGTTTGAATTTAAGAGTAGAAACTTAATTCTTTCTCTTTTTAAAGCAACTTTTGGTAGCATTAAAAATGAGGCTGGCTGAAACCGCCTGCACCATCGCAGTACCTGTAGATACTATTATGTATTCTGTGATCGTGGTTACAAGGTTATAAGCACAGGATGCACTAACACGGAAAGGGGTCACTTCTCATCACTATACATATTATATACAACATTTGCTATAAGCACAATTTTGAAAACTTGAAATAAAATAATAACGTTATATAGAAAAAGTTTTTTAAATTGTTTGTTGTAGTCGAAGATGGTAAACACATCTATCGTGGAATGGAACTGGGTCTCAAGTGAGGCTGCTGGAATACATCTCAGCGGCAGATTTTCAACTTGAAGGTGGTAGCTAGCCAACCGAGTCCTAGAAAGTACCCTACCACCATACTACGATTTCCTCACGACGTTTTCCTTCACCAGCAGGTTAAGTTCATTGTTGGGATTTAAATCCACGCTGTTCAGCGTATGAACCGACCGTGCTAATCACTAAGATATCATCACTACAAAAATCATGAGATGTTTTTGGCAGGAAAGCGGAAAATAAATAACTTTTAACAAATAAAAAACCGACTTCATACGATTTTCTCATGGATGCCAATGTCAGAACTGGATAAAATTGAAATGGGACAACACAAGCACCAGCTTTCAAATAAAAAAAGGATCATCAAAATCGGTTCACCCACTCAAAGCTTCTGAGGTAAGAAACATTTAAAAAATTGACAAAAAGTTTGAATCCGGCTTAAAAGAAAATGCCGAATTGTATTATTTTTTTTGAACCTGTGTGTTTTTCTAGTATGTATGTATAAAAATTGTGATTTATTTTCATGAAGCGTCAAAATATGCACGCGGGTGTGGAAAAGTGACACACATCATCAGCCATAGATCGTCCACTGCTGGACATAGGCCTCCTCCTGGGGGGTTTTGCCAATACTCGCCACGCTTGGCAGGCGGGTTGGCGAGCGCAGCTAGGTGCGATTGTTCAAGGAAGACGCTGCTGCCCATCTTCCGGATTACACCCCTTAGCCGACTCTTACGGCAACCGCGGGTAGAGAGGGTGGGGTGCTATTCTTACGCCGGCACCACCACGTCAAAGTGAAAAATGCCAGTGAATGTGAAACCACGGAAAAGTGACAGTGTCATCGGAAATATTAAAAAAAGGTTTTTTTGTATTCCTTATACGATTACAAAGTGTTTTAATTTGTCAGGAATAAAAAACTTTGAATTACGTTAGTTTTTCCCACTATTCTTCGTCTAACTCCATATAAGATCCGCCAGTACCGGTAAGTCTTCTCCAATTCATTCGACTCTAATCTGTTTCTGGCAGTTCTGGACAAAAGATTTCCTGCAATTTTTACTATATCGCCATACTATCTTTGGAAAGATCTGTCTGGGTTATAATAGCTGTCCCTTGATTAATGTTTCACTACATTTTTATGTTTGAAATCGACAATGTAGATAGATATAAACCCTTATAATGTGCACACCATAAATAGAAGGAAAAAAAAGTACAGAAAACAAAAGAATCTTACGAGCTAGTGCCGGAAGTGGCGACCTTATCGCTAAAAGCGATATTTTCCAGGCAATTAAGAATGGAACACATCTTAAGAAAAGACGAGAGATATTGTAGCACTATTAAGTTAAAAAATGTAAGTTTGTAAAAAACAATTATATATTTAATTAAAACGAAAACGATTAATGGAACATTAATTTTTGTGTTGCTTCCAAAACTCCGCGGAAGTTTGTAGTAATGTTACTACTACTTTACTATGTCATGACAGGACTTGACCATGACTTATTTTGTGTTAATATGATTTATTTAACTTAATTTTTATAAAATACCTGACAATATATCATTGGCAAATACACAAAGTGCGACGCCAAAAATAAACAAGAATCAAGATGATAATGGCTTGTTGATCTCTTTACACAGTTGCTTAGAATAACCTCATATTTAACCATTTTCCAGAAGCCCATTTGAAAAACAAACTCTATTTAAAAAGTTTAGTCAAAATATTCCCAACTTTGAAAGAATTTAATGAACAAAGAGTTTGGAAAATTCTTAATTATTTCGTTAGTATCTTGGCAGGCCGTTTGAGCGCATTTTTAGAATTTTCTGGAGAAATTAAAAAGGAACGTCTTAATTCTGTACACGTAAGTGCGACCTTAATTGGGAGTCGACTCTTTTAAATTCGGGAATTAACGAACTCAATTTTATTCATGAAGGTTCATTCGTTAGTGTTTATAAATAGCGGTTTGTACAGGTATTCTGTCCTTTTGAAAGTTTCGCTTATAGGAAGCCACAGAAATATTATGGGTATACTTAACATCAAGTCTCAAAGGAGGCTACCGGAACACACCGTTAGATGCTTGGTGGCAGATTTTCAACTTGAGGGTGTTAGCTAACCAGCCGGGTAAGTTTAAAAAATTAATTAAAAGTAAAACAGTAGTGCGTATAATGACAGTGCGACATTTTAGCCAGAAGCATAGTTAACAGTTCAACACTGACTCAACTGACAATAAAAAATACACATGAAACAGTTTTTGATTACTTTAGGGTTCCGTCAAATATATCGCTTTCAGAAAGGGCTCCGTTGCTAAAAAAGTTCGAGAACAGCTGGTCTAAGGAATAGAGCAGGCACTCTACTGTGGAAATAAAAACCATTTATTTGAAACTTAGTTCTTTGGTTGTGTTCGTACTTTTCGTTCGAAATACATCCACCTACTAAATACAGTAGGTGGATGTATTTTAGAAAAACACAGTGCCATAAAAATTACAGTCAATACTATTGTATTGAGTGTAATTTAAAAATTAATAATTAATTTAAAATTACAGTCAATACTATTGTATTGACTGTAATTTTTATGGCACTGTGTTTTTCTATAATTTTGGTAATTAATCAGTTTCTACCTTGTGAATAAAAAACAGGACAAGTGCGAGTCTGACTTGTGTACCGAGGGTACCATACAATATTACAAGTCTGGTATTGCAGATATACGACTATTTACTATGGAAATTAAACAACTGATAGAATACTTACATCTATACTTTTAAATACATTCTTAAAATAGATAAAAAATACCCAAACGCAGCACAAACATTTATTTTCGTCGATTAAATGTTTTTTTACCGAAAAAAATCTTGGAAATCTCACCTACGCCCAACAGCTGTTCAGGAAGCAGAGGAGCAGCTACTACTGACAGGACACACACTACCGTGTCCAAAAGGATAAACGACAGTAGAAGGACATTGAAAAAAGAAAATGGCAAGAACTTAGACATGTGTGATAAGAGAGTTAGCTAACACTAAAATGACAATTATCACTTAATAAAGAAATAAAATAAATGTCCTGAGCTAACCCCGACTAGAAAGATAAAGGCTGGAAAGTTATATTGTACCAACTGTTACTAAAACAGCTAAAGGGAACCCCGAGTTTAATCATTTCCAGCGATAAAAGCTGCGGTATGAAAATATAAATAAAAACGACGGGACAAAACCTGTGAATACTTACTAACTAAGCCTCACTGCGACACGCCACGAGCGGACTTAGGAGGGGGCGGGGGTAAATATTTCCTACGGCATTAAAATTTATACTCGTATTAGCTGCGACCCGATGTTTTGTCCGTGTCATCCGACATAGAAATGTAGTCTGTGCGTTAATTCAGGTTATACCTGAGCTATCTGCAATCCAAACTTTATTTAAATCCGTTAAGCAGCTGTAACGTGAAGAAGTGAAATGAGATATAAATCCCATATAACAGAGGTACCATATTATTTTCGATACATAAATAATATTCTGTGTAAACAACAAATCTAACACATTAACAAAGGTATAATCCTTAGGTTACCTGGAAGACAATGATTTTAGCAATATTAAATAATACCACCCCGCCCGACGCGGCACGCGATAAGGCCGCCCTTGTACACCGTTTATTTGTTGTTTCTATGTTGTATTTTTTGTTTTGTTACTTTCTTTCTCTTCTGTTTTTAATTTTTGTATGTATTTTTATAATGTTTGGTGTATAATAAAGTTGTATTGTATTGTATTGTATTGTAAATAATTACGTCACTTGTTTTTTTTATAAATGACTTGTTTTTTTTTTGTCTATATTTCTTGGTACGAACCTTAGTATAATCTATTTTATTTTTTAATCATGTTGTTTTGGAAAGTACGCGCAAAGCATTACTTTAATTACAGCGCCCAATCAACAGAAAATGAAAAAAATCTTTAGGAATTTTTAGTGGGGAGCGAAACTGTTAGACTTTCTTAACCTTACCCATAATTATATTATATAAACTAAATAGAAGTCATACAAGGGGACACGGTGGAAAAGATTCGAGTATAGGACCGTATAGGGATGAGTTCAGAGGGCCCAGGAAAAATACGAAATCTCCAGAAGACCAGGTCTTCGATGTGGGACCCCATGGGATCTCGGAAACGGTAAACATTTTTACTGTCGCAAATGAGCTATTTCGACCTAAAACCCTGGTAACTTTCAGGGGGGGCGAAAAAAAATGCACCCCCCATAGGAAAAAACGAAAGCTCCATACAAACTTTGGCCTCTCGTATCTCGAAAGCGGTCAGAGATGGACGGGGGGTGCTCGACCGAATGTCATAGGGGACGTCGAGATCTTCCTCGGTAGGGTGGCCCCGAGGGCCTCCGGAGGCCTTCGTGGACCTCCAAAATTTCAAAACGGTCGTAGAGGTCTGAAATTTTGGCTCCGGGGGTTTTTGGGCCTCCCGATTCCGAATATGAAAAAATTTTTTGGAACTTTTTTTTTTTTAATATAGCTGCCGTACATTGCTTTTTTCGGGTCGGCACTTGGACGGTCCCGGAGGCGTCCCCGCGAGGCCGGAGGCCTCGCCGGTCGCTCGCGAGGCCGCAGGCCGAGCGAGCGAAGGCGAGGCCGACGGCCTCGACCCGCACTCCGAGGCCGAAGGCCGAGGAGTGCGGCAACTCGCTACATGCGATATTTTGCCAGAACAGAAAACATTCCAGCGAGGCCGCAGGTCTCGCCCCGCACTTCGAGGCCGAAGGCCGAGAAGTGCGGCGAATCTCGAGGCACACGAGTCGTAATCATCATCATAATCAGCCGATATTCAACCGTACGCAGTTTCCTTACCTATCGTTCGATATGAATTTCGTTTCGAAAGCATTACTAAGCATTGACAGTTCCACCCACGGAAATGAAAAATCATCATCATAATCAGCCTATACCCAACCCATCACCGTTCTCTACCTATTTATCCTACTGCTACTTCTTTTTTTAAAGTTGAACTTAACTGAACCTAAATGCCTGACCCTCTTCGCTCTCGGGACCTCCCCGCGGGCCGCTTGCGGCCCGCGCAACCACGCGACATACTAGTCATATTATATAAAGCTATATTAGGCCTGACTAAGTCTTTAAATCATTCACTTTTGTAATAATTGTAAATGTATAAAAATATTAAGGAATTCATGGACTTCCCAAAAAAAACTGCCCCTATACATTCAATCCTGAATTCGACTCTGGTTGTATTCATTTCATTTTTCCTTGTGGCAAAGCCCGACTTCTAAATTGGAATGTTTTGAATTGCTGAAATCCGGTCACAGGTGCGCTCAAAGGAATTCCATAATAAACCATTTCCAATGAAAAATATAGAAGGATGCGTTAACCCATAAACGGGGTGTTGAATGTAAAAGTCACTGTATTTAAACCTCGATGCAAATATAGGGTTGAATGGGGGGGTAAAACGAGCATATGAAATAGACACAGGTCTCTGTCTGCGACACCGTAAAATCACTAAACCGATTTTGATATAGTTTTTTTTTTTGTTTGAAAGCTTTATCGATTATTGTTAGCTGTGATTCAAGGAAATCTGTTCAGCCGCTTGAAAATTATCAGGTCTTTTCTAGTTCATGAATGTATGTGAGCAACTTCTACAGGTCTCAAGTCTAAACGAGTCGATCATCAGTAGGTATTCTGTTAATGGTGTCGGTTAGTTTTTTTTTTTTAATTTATATCACAATGAGAAGAGACCCGCAGTGTAACAGTTCATAAAAACAGAGTTGTTTCAGAAACTTTAGTAGAAATTCATTGTTTTGTAATAAATTCACCTTCTAAATTACACACGCGTGAAGCCGCGGTGGGTTGCTAGTTCGCATATAAACATAAGTTTCTTGAGATAAAACCCGTGTAGGATAACTGAGGTAGAAATTATAGCCAACGCATTCCCTAAGGACATCTGAATGCTACTAAAAATGCCCTCGAGTCAGTTTTATCCGACCCAGCCATACCCCTTTACCATATTAACTCCGCGAAAGATGTTTACGTCTTTGTGTTCTCTTTTCTCGCCCTTTCAAACGATAGGAAACCCATAAATGCATCGTGAAAGGATGGGTTTGTTATTTTAAATATATATAGTAGTAAGTACAAGCTGCTCCCCGTGGTATTACTTACCCGCAAAAAATTTTTTGGGATAAAAAGTAGCCCATGTCCAAGTTTGTTTGTATGTTTGTTACTTCTTCACACTCAAGCGGCTGGACCAATTTCGATGAAATTTGGTACGGAGGTAGCTGACACCCTGGATTAAAACATAGGCTTTTTATCCCGAAAAAATATAACAGGTAACAACGTGGGGCGCAGCTAGTTTCTATAATAATTTTCTCAAACACAGTCTGTGATATCAGAGAAATATGAAGATTTTTCGACGAACTTCTTCTAGATAAATAGAAATTGCTGTACGCGAGCAGCTGTTGGTAAAGTTAGTGTAAAAATTCTTTTTTTCGACATCGCGCTTTGTAGATTTTCCAGTTTGAACAATTTCGATATTTTCCAGTAGTTTAAGATAAATCAAGTGAAATAAATTACATTCAGTCACACAAAGTAAGTCAAGGTTAAGTAAAGTCATGCCCTTGTAAAGTAGCGGTGACTTTACTAAAACCTTGGAATTGGAAAAAAAATTTGGAAGTAATACGTCATGTTTCACCAAACTATATAACTTTCTCAAACTCACGCACACTTCGGAGCTATATGAATAAAGACCTACTACTTTTATTCATAGACACTGAAAAAATAAGCGTTTGGAAAACAATATATTTTCGCATTCCCGCCATAAAACGTATCAAAAAATTGTAGTAGGTATATGTGCCATCCTATTTACTCCCAATCAAGACAACCCACACACCCTAGAACCACAGCATTTGAATAGGGAAGAACTGACTCGACGTAGCAAAACATATTTTGAAGATTTACCCATCCAACAAAAAAAAATGCATTTTAAGACTAGATTTCATGTAATTATTTGGCATAAATTTTGGACACACTAAAATGAACTCATTGTCAAGCAATAAAAAAAAAAATATCAGTCAATATGTTTGAAACGAAGCTATTTAACTATTATTACGACAAGGAGTTAGCATATTATTTGCGAGATTAAAGTTTTATAGAAAAATGTATAAAAAAATGGAACAGCGGAAATTACATTATTATAACAGGAGTAACTGGCGACTGCTTTTTTTTACAAATCTGACTAAGGTTTATGTACTAAGTAGGTAATCCTTGCTTTTTTTCTTCATCTGATATACCTCAGTGCCTCAAGTCGAAAGTCTTCGACCAATGTGTGTTACCAGTGATGACTTATGGTGCTGAAACGTGGTCTCTGACTATGTGCCTTCTTGATAAGCTCAGCTATGGAGAGGGCTATGCTCGGAGTTTCCCTACGAGATCGAATCAGAAATGAGGAGATCCGTATACGAACTAAAGTAGCCGACATAGCCCGGCGGATTAGCAAGTTGAAGTGGCAGTGGGCAGGGCACATAGCACGCAGAACTGATGGCCGATGGGGCTGCAAAGTTCTGGAGTGGAGACCACGGACCGGCAAGCGCAGCGTCGGTCGTCGTCCACCCACAAGGTGGACAGACGACCTCATAAAGACCGCAGGAACGCGCTGGATGCGAGCCGCTTCCAACCGGTCTTTATGGAAGTCAATGGAGGAGGCCTATGTCCAGCAGTGGACGTCCTAAGGCTGAGATGATGATGATGAATTCTTGCTAATTAATATGCTAAAGGCACTGTAAAAATTAAGACACTATACAGGTGTCCGAGAAAATACAAAGAAACAGCAACCCTACTCTAAGGTCGTTAAGGTTGTCGCAAAAACACAAAATTTAAGTGTTTTTCAACAGCCCTAATTACAACACAAACTCCTGGCAGATTAAGCCGTATTTTGCCTCCGACCTTATTTTTTTGGCCTCGGTTTTTTTGTTTAAGTTACGGTCAGCGATTCGTTCGAGTTAGCATTACGTAGAGCTTTGAAATAAGCTTGAATGGAAATGTTTTGATGGAATTGTTAGATGAAATGTAGGTAAGTAATTAGGTACCTATATTTGAAGAAATATTTTTATAATTAGGTTAGCATTGTTTAATGATCAATATACTTAACTACCAACCGTGACATCCCTGTTGGCTCAGTGGTATATCTGCTTTAAGTGCTATAGGGTATGAATTCGACTCCCACCCAGAACAAACATTTTGTGATATAAACAAATGTTTGTTCTCTGTCTGGGTGTTCTATATGTATTTAGAAGAAAAAAAGTATTGATGTATTCTATCAGTTATCTAATTTTTATAGTGCTAGTTTTGCTTAGTTTAGGGTCAGATGACGCTGTGTGTAATGTGGTACATTTTTTTTATTAGTTGTCTGGCCCCTTACTACAAACCTTACTTTGAGATTAAATAGCGCTGTATGTAAATCCACCTATATTTATTTTATAAAAGAAACGTTGCACATACAGCTATTTTGCTAATCTAGCAATCTCAATCAATCAATCTGTCATCTAATTTTCTAAATAGCAAATATATGTACTTATAAAACAGTTTAAACTACGAAATTTTAATAAGTTGGCACCTAGTTAGCAAGTATTAAGACCTTGCTTTACATGCCCAGTTAACCGGCTTATATTGAAGTAAGAAGCAAACTGGCTATAGTCCATTGTACCAGAGTTCTGCATCCAGTTGTCCATTAGCACCAAACTTTGGCGGTAAAGTTACGCTAATACGGTAAACTACCTTGGAGTAGGGCTGTCTGTTAATTTCTGTAAACACGTTTATACGATCGTACCGGTCTCATCAATTGACGACCTTAGTAACTATTTACGACTGGACTACATCCAAGACCATAATTAGAGTTGTCATAGTAATATAGAACACTAGCTGCGCCCCGCGGTTTCCGTTGTAAAAATAATCTTAATTCGGTCCTGTCGCAAAATCCGTTCTTAGATAACGGCTCTTACCTATTAACTGCCCATCTGCCTATCTGCATCCGACAACAAGTAGTTTTCGAGATTTCGTGTTTAGTTAGTGAGTGAATTAATCACCTTTCGCTTTTATATGTATATCTATATATGTATTTATCTTTACATATAAATAAAAACCAATTGTCACATGTATGACGGAGCATGTTGTGTTCGTAATTGTCAAGGCAAGGTTTGTATAAATGATTTTTTTTGGTAATTCCCCGTGAAAGGTGGGAAATTTGGACAGATAAGATAAACTCTTTATTATTTACACTATAAAATATTGACAACAGAAACAGCTCAATATTAGTGCAACAACTGGCGACCATATCTCTTTACGCGACCTCTTTCAGGTCTTTCCAGATCTCACCGAATCTACCTCAGTATGGAAAGGATTTTACACAATTTTTAAAGTTAAATAATTAAAGTTGATTGTTTTTTTATAAAGTAATGTGTCATTTTCCATGAAAAAGTGAAAATTTAAATGGTATCAAATACGTTATTGAATGATATCAATCGCCAAAATAAAGTGCACTCGTCTTAAGTAGAGGCGGGTTAACTATTTATAAACTTATTTTATATATAAATTGCAAAAACCGAAGACGAGGCAATAAAGACTGCACACAATATACAGAAACATTGAAACTGGCAGATTGCACAAAGTGCGATGCCAAGAAAGAAGGAAAAAAACCACTTTATTTATAACAAAAGCAATATGGAGAAAACTACACTAAAATAAACTAGACATGACTTTTACGTGTTTACGTAATGTGATTTTGACTGTGATTTTAACTTATTAATATGAACTAGTTGACACTGACAGAATGCAAAAAGTAAGATGACAAAATTAAACAAAGAAAATCCTGACATCGCACAAATATATATGTTCTAAAGATCTGATCCTTAACCCTAACTAATTAAAGAAAACTATTCAATACGTTCTCAGCAGTTTGATTGGACAAGGTAAAACAATTGGAAGGTGCGGGTGCTTTCAAACAGACCCCAGCACCGGCGATTAATCATGATACTATTTTAGGACGCTGGGTGCTATTTTAGCAATAGTTTATAAGTTATTTAGCACCGGGTCAAAGTGTGCTAACTTGTATTGGATGTGGAAACTTGTTAAGTTGCTTTGAGTAACTGTGCGTCCGTACCGTAGAACTAATTAAGAACTAAGAACTTCAAATATTCTAGAGTAATTGTAGAAAGAGAATAGTTGTAGATTTAAGTAGTACGTACATAGAAAAGTAACGTATCTAACGTGAGAAACATGGAAACTGGTTCTTTACGATACATTTGATTATCATTTGAAAATTGTTAGGTTAGTTGTTAGGTTAGCCTCGAACTAGCAAAGCTTGTACTAAGGAAACCACATATCTGATAGAACACTTACTTTTTTTTTGTAAATATTAGGTCCTTACATATGAAATTAGCGTTTTGTCGTACTGACCACTTTGATCTGAAATATCTCCTCTTTGGTTAAGAATTCCAAATTCAAATTTATAAATTCATTTAGCTGGTACATCTGAATTTTGAAAACAGTCATTCATTTGTTTTTTCCTCATTATTTTTTTCTTTGGCGTCGCTTATTACCGCACAATGGAAAACATGAAATATCGTTATATTTACGAGTATAAGTTCTACCGTGGCACCAGTGCTGCAGAAACAGCTCGAAGGATTAATGACGTGTACGGCGCTGGTGTCGCAAAAGAAAGCACGGTACGTTTTTGGTTTCAACGTTTTCGTTCTGGAAATTTCGACCTTCAGAACCAACCCCGTGGACGGCCGGAGACCAAAGTGGAAAATGAAGAATAAAGGCTATTGTGGAAGCGGATCCATCACAAAGCACTTCAGAGATAGTTGCAGGCTTCGGGGTAAGTGATAAAACTGTATTAATTCACTTGAAGCAAATCGGGAAAATAAAAAACTTGAACGATGGCTACCTCATGAATTGAGTGAATCGAACTTGCAAGCACGCGTCGACTGCTGTGTTACTTTGCTCAACCGACACAATAATGAAGGGATTTTAAATCGAATCATTACTTGTGATGAAAAGTGGATACTGTACGATAATCGGAAGCGCTCGTCGCAATGGCTGAACCTTGGAGACCCAGCCAAATCCTGCCCTAAATGAAAATTGACTCAGAAAAAGTTACTTGTGAGTGTTTGGTGGACTAGCGCCGGTGGCGTTCACAACAGCTTTCTAAAATCTGACCAAGCGATTACGGCAGATATCTATTGTCAGCAACTGCAAACCATGAAGGAAGAACTAGCTGCTAAACAACCGAGATTGGTCAATCGCTCTAGGCCACTGCTGCTTCACGACAACGCAAGACCACACACTGCACAACAAACAACCACTAAGCTAGATGAGCTACAATCGGAATGTCTGCGACATCCACCGTACTCCCCGGACCATGCTTCAACAGATTACCATTTTTTCCGGAATTTGGACAACTTCTTACAAGGAAAAAAATTCAACTCCGATGCGGCAGTCCAAACCCCCTTCAAAAAGTTTATTGATACTCGCCCCCATGGTTTTATTAGTAAAGGGATCAATGAACTACCTTTAGAGATGGCAAAAATGATAAATAACAACGGTGCATACATTAATTAATTAAATATAATTTACAAAAAAAATAATTACTATTCCTCCCGTACAAAACGCCAATTTCATATGTAAGAACCTAATACATACAGAACAAAGGACAAACGTCAATGTTTGTCACATATATTTTATTCCCGAGTGGATTCGAACCCAGGCTCTCTTGTCTATAAGCAGACAATAACACAGATATGTAGGAATAAGCCAGACCACACATGAAGATTTCGTCACCCTATTATGTAATCTGTATCCAAGGGCCTCCATTCAAAGTTCTACAATTTCTCATTGTGGCAACCTCATTATCGCCACTCCACCTAGTCTCAAGGCATCCTACACAACGTTTGTCGGTTCTGCGGCATGTTCAGCCCACTACCACTTAATAATACGCGGAGCTTTCTGTGACTTTAGTTATTTGGCGTATTACTTCGTTTCGGATACGATCTCTTAGAGAAACACTTAACACACCAAACAAACACAATAAGACCTAGCTTGTTAAAGCATAAACATAAAAAAATATACACCTAATTACTTACGTTATTATTTCGAAGATCTTCATCCCAACGCATTCTATCTACTAATCTACTCTGGTAGATTCAAACATGTAACTTAACGTTCATAAGTGCCTTACCAGGGCCTAAACTGAATAAATGACTTTTTGATTTTGATTTTGATTTTACAGACAAGCTAGAAGTATTGTAATGTACTTACCTTCTGTCAAGTCACCAACGGAATTCATTTGAAATACAGGGTGACAAGCTTGGGGTATAATAATCCGAAAGGGATGTACTCACCAGTAATATTTTTTACAATAGGCAACTCTCGAATCACGAAGCAAATCAACTGCTCCATACATTCGGTTAAGAGTCAACGAACTTATATTCATGAACATGTTCATAATAATAGTAGTTCATAATAAGTACATTAACCCCCTTTCGGCGTAGTATACTCCAAGTGTTGTAATTAAATTTCTAAGTGCCTATATATAATTGTATACGGGCTGACAGTTTGAACATTAGCAATATTCAAAGACATGTTAGTTAGTATTCATATAAAACGTATAAAGAAATAAAATCAAAACAAAAACAAAAAAAAAGAAATCCTTGGTTAAATTTTTCCCAAGACTCCAGAATTTATGGACAGCAAGCCTTACGCACCGAGCTGGCGCAAGACATAACTACCATACGTAGACTGCTTAGTAACTGTTATCTTATCTGGGACCGCGCGCGACTACCATGTCATTTTCGGTGCGCGTGATTTGAGTGTCCGTATTTTTGTGTTTGCTCAGAATAATTAGGTCAAATAACAACCACCTATTTTGTTTATTATTTGGAAATCGAGTACTGAACCCCCTGTATCAATATTGCTGATGTCCAAACTTTCACGGTGTATACCGCCTTACTTACCAAACACCTTTAAAAAGTTTTGGTGTAAGTAATCTTGCGATAAACAGCAAAAGTAAATAATAAAATAGAAACTCGCAACGTCTGTCTTTTGAAAACAATTTAAAAAAAAATTTGATCTCAATTATTTTTTTTACACTTCATATCAATCCGCTTGCTATGTCTTTTTACACCAATCAACAAAACGCTAACGAAAGCAAACAAATAAACAGCAGATATTTAGGAGTTAGGTCGCAATGATTTTAAAAAAATATATAAACCAATAACGTCCCGTCGAGCGTAAATAAAAACTTCATATATCATAATTTGACATCCTTTACGTTCTATGTATATTCCTAAGTGCAATGTAAGTGTTATGTGTAAATGTTTCAAAATTTTGAATATTATTTAACCTTCAAAATTGATCAGAGTTCAATAACGTAAGATTTAGTATAAAATTGCCATAAGTTATAAGAAAGCCTTACCAAAAATATTGCCAGTTGAATCTAGATAAGATTGGTACAGGACCGAGATGTTAAATTATTATCATGGTTCTAAACGTCATGATTGAACTGATATTTTTGTCCAGAAAATACGGGAAAACACAGGAAAAGTTACTTAGAATTGTTTACGGTAAAGACATACATTTTATCTCTACATAGAAACCAACAGCTTCAGTATCATTTACGATCAAATCTCTTTATTTTATGAAGGCGAAATTACAAAGACCTACCATTGGTCGTAACTATTTTAAAACCAAGCACGTGATAGGTTTTAAAACGTACTGTTTCCTTTCCAAATTTGACAGGATATAGCAGAGAAAAAACAAATGCTACCTCAGTCTCTAAACAAAAACTTTTATCCACTATAATTTCTACTTGATTGATATATTAGATACGCTTTTAAGAATTCGTCACTATTCTATTGTTAAACATATAATGGGGGGTAATTTTTAGAACTTTTTTTGGAGTCTATTCACATCAATATTGTAAGTCGAGTATCATAATATAGTTGAGGAATTTACACTTAATCAACTTGAATACCTAGGTGAAGGGAAAACGATCATACATATCAATGTATTGTATAAAAACTCTACAGAAGAATTACCAAAAAAAAATCTTCTAAGAAATTTTTATTTTGGAAACAAGTATCATTTCAAGGACTCAATTCACTGAAGTTTTGAAATTATTAATTAATAAACACAAATAATATAACGTTCTAATTATTAAGCTTTATTATAATAAGCAAAAAGCAGCCTAACTTATTACCGTCTAAATTACTTGACGAGACAATAGCGAGTTTCTATATTATTATATATAATATTTAAAAGTTATAATATACAAACTTGACTGTTTTATACACACAAGTTTTCAATACTATAACTAAATAAGTCATAGAATACTGTTCCAAAACTTTATAAAAAAACTGAACTTTATTTGACAGGATAATTAGTCTTCTTTTCTAATAGACCTATTGATTCACATAAGACGTTTCAGACAAGTATCGAGTTAGGGCATAACAGGAAAAAAACGCTGTTGTAAGATTTTAACAGATGCGTGAAGAAACAAACTTAACAAGACCTAAGCCGATGAAAGAACAGACAATTTGTACTGCCAAATACAGTTCAGTTTTCATAAAGTTACTAGTATAAAATCCTAATGTTTACAATAAAACAGTCAAGAAAAATCAAAATATAGGACAATTACAGACTAGAAGGAAAAAAGGTGTACATTAGAACTCATGTATGTCGTCGTCCATAGAATTATATTACTCTTCACAATGTTTTGTGTATAATAAAAATATTTCTTTTCACATTAACAGTCTCCACGATACAACCCAAAACTATTAAAACGGACAATTTGAAAAAGCGTGCTGAAATGTAATCCTGGCCTGTACGTTCTCGCGGAAAAAGTACGAAACCCAATTCACAAAGTTTTTTTAGTTACCGAGGCGCCTTCGTAAATTGGCCGGATTATTCCAATTTACATTCTCAACGAGAATGTACAGACTGCGTGGGGAGTTGTATTTTTCCTCAAGGCTTTTGTAGCGTCTTTTGACTCGATTTATCATTTGTTTAAAACATATAAAAACAATAAATTTGAATTTTTTGGCGTCTTGGCAGTAAAACAGACTTTTATGCCGTGACGACAAACGGGGTGACGCTCTCTTATGCCGTCATGCTCCCTCTAACTTCTCTTGATCCCGTTGTGGATGTGCGCGCGCGTATACTATACACTTCACTGCTTGTACGTGTGAGCTGTGTACTGTATGTTTCACATCTGCCGGGCTGCATCTTTTAGTACTGTTTAACGTTACAAATATTACGTAACAATTGCATATCGTTTTTATTAAATATGACGAAATGGTTTAAAATATAATATATTTTAAATGATATTACGGAATTTTACTTGTAACTATGGTGTTAAAAATAAAACAAAATTGTAACAAAAAATTATACCATAGCTGGGTTACGCAAAATTTCTAAACCGAAAGGAGCTTATTGTAACAAATTCTGAAATCAAGTAAAAATCTGCTGTCTTATAGTACAGATGCTGAAAGTGAATCACATTTTAACCGACTTCAAAAAGGATGCATGCTCTCAATCCGCCAACAGTTTTATCTAATTATGTATGTATGGAACTGCAACGAATGTAACAGTATTTTTCTTACAATTAATTCATTCCCATAAAAAATATTCACAATCGATGATGCAACAAGCTCCTTTAGCTGTTTCTTTTGTGCGTAACCCTATGCCCTTAAATAAGCCGGACAATATAGTCCCGGGTTGTTTCGAAGAAAATATATATAGAGAGGTAAGTCTTATATTGATTCTTCAGTAAACTTGTTTGAGATTAAATGTCGTTGTCGCAAATAACACTTCTCGTCAACGATTTGCAAAGCACTTTTTAAAACAAAATTTGCTTATTCGACGTATATACAAGTCAGAATTGGGATTAAAAATAACCATTTTAAGATTTAACAGTCATGTCCATCTCTTTTTTCTATTTACTATGTGAAAAAGGGATGGAAACAATTCTCAAGTTTAGTGTCTAAAATAGCACAGAAAACTGAGATTTTACTTTTTTCAAACTATTTTTACCTATAATAATCATATTTCACTTGGATCATCCTTTTTTAAATAACTTTATAAAAAAAAAGAAAAAAAAAAAAAACTTGTTTTCACTGGTAAATAAGGTCACCGTGCATTATTCTCATCCAACACCAACATTGAGCTTTACATCATTTACCACATGCAAAATAACATTTTATTTTATCGTCCAACGCGGACGATAAAATATTTAGTCAATAAGCAATACATTTAATATTCGCCACTTAAAATTATGTTATATGTTAGACGACATAGTACTCAAAATATTTAAATCGATTTTATTCTGGTCTGTTGTTGATGTTAAATGAATCTAATAAGCGTCTATAACATAATTTATCGATTCAGGCGTTACTTTGTGGAAATCCATTTTAAGTATTCAAGAGATATATTTTTAGTGTACTTCCGCTTAAAAGTCGTTTTGGTTAGTGACAAAGGATTTAATGTAATCTGAATTAAATCTTAAATATTTATCTAATTTGAACACAGTTTTAAATATTTTATAAAATCTAAAATCCGACATAAACTTAAAATCTAAATAAATTATGTTTAATCTAATACGAAATACTTTAAACGAGCAATTCTTGTATATATATATATACATATGTATATAATGTCTGAATCTCGGAAACGGCTCCAACGATTTTCATGAAATATAGTATGCAGGGCGATTTAGGGGCGATAAATCGATCTAGCTAGGTTTCATTTTTAGAATACGTCTTTTTACCCGTGTTTTCAGCCGAGCAAAGCTCGGTCATCCAGGTACTTATTATTATGTTTTAAGTTAAGATTTTAAGGAATTTGTCTTCAGTATAGATAAATATTTAAAATTATGTTCAGATTAAACGGAAACACAATAAAAGTAACTAGGCTAGGTGTGCTTTACCATCTTCGACCACACCGTCACTTAACATCAGGTGAGCTGTGGTCAAACACCTAGCCTGTCAGACATAAAAAAAAAAAAAAAAAAAAACTCTTAAATAGTTAAAATGAGAGTTGGTTTTTTAATGGTTACCTTTACTTCCCCATTTCAACATATGTACATTCGATATAACATAAATGTAAAAATTGCAAATATGAGCTGTCTTTCAACTTATTCCTATATACCAATCACAAAGGAACAAAATACATAATAGTTATTGTAAAAAAGGAAATGCATAGTTCAACCCACGGTATCCGGAAACTTTCTCTTAGTCAGTACAGTACGAGTACAGGTTAAAAAGAGAACCTTTACGTCCCTTAGTGTCACCTAATCTCTGATTACAGCACAAGTAACCAGATGGGGAAGGGTTGTCATTTGACCAGAGTATCGTTTTCTAAGGGGCGCCTAATACATATTTACAAAAAAAAATGTTTTTTTAATAACTATAGAATTCAAGATATGTGTTCGTTTGTCTTTTGTTTTACTTGTTGCATACTCGTATTTGCTATACGAGTATACTCGTATGTATTACTAGCTGTTACTCGCGTTCGTCTGCGTGGAATTTAACAAATAATGTCACCATCACCACCAGATTTCGTCAAGTTATAAGTAGAATACTCATTATTATTGTGTATTGTGAAACTTGACGACACCTGGTGGTGGATAGTGCTGGTGCCCTTGAACATTTTTAGTAATCCCACAGGAACCTAATATTTTTTTTGATATAAAATGTATCCTATATGTTAATCTAGGTAATCTAAATATATATAACTCAAAGGTGACTGACTGACTGACTGACTGACATAGTGATCTATCAACGCACAGCCCAAACCACTGGACGGATCGGGCTGAAATTTGGCATGCAGGTAGATGTTATGACGTAGGCATCCGCTAAGAAAGGATTTTGATTAATTCTATATAATATATAATTTATCTTTGAACTCAATTCTAAAGTCAGCGCGTACGAAGTCGCGGGCGTAAGCTAGTAAACTATATGTGTGCCAAATTTTCGTACGCCATCGCTACGAAATCCGTTCAACCATGTTTGGGTGATTGAGTAACAAACACCGAAACACACAAACTTTCACATTTATAATATTAGTATGATTGTAAGAGAAATTTATTAGCTTACTAGCTGTACCCCGCGGTTTCACCCGCGCTAGATGCTTACGTCATAGTAGCTTTATGCATGCAAAGTCTCAGCCCGATAGGTTTAAAATTGACAAATTTTCATACAAACTTTCATCCCCTATTTTATCCCCTTGGGGGTAGAATTAATCAAAATCCTTTCTTAGCGGATGCCTACGTCATAACATCTACCTGCATGCCAAATTTCAGCCCGATCCGTCCAGTGGTTTGGGCTGTGCGTTGATAGATCACTATGTCAGTCAGTCAGTCAGTCAGTCACCTTTGAGTTATATATATTTAGATGTAATAAAAAAAGGAAATTTATTGAGTCGAATAAACCTACCCAGTGTATACTTATGTATATAAATTATTAATGTATTTGTGACTATTTAAATGTATTATCTCAAACGCTGGAGATGTAGCTATGGAAAAAGAAACATCATTTTTTTTTTTTTTTATGCTATACATTTCATGAATTAAAGCCCGTAGGGGTAATATTCAATTATATTCGGACCTATCTTGCCCTACAACATGACGTTAAGATATTTCTAATCCCACTAGCATCTATTAACTAGATCATCGTGGGTTAGATTGGTCCCTAATTTCCTTAAAATTGATTAAAATCTGCCTAATAATCACTAAATCGCTGCGAATTGAATGTAGCTTAAAAATTGTACTCATCTTTACTCATTACCTTCGCAAAGAATGTTCTATAGAAAGTCTATGTTTTTTTAAAATCTAAGTAATAGACAGAGCTCGACGTCGGTAACCCTACTTCATCGGGTACCAAGTAGAGATAGAACATTCAAGCGCTCATCAAATAGTACTAAAATATGGCTGTATTTGTAAAACTCTGTTTGTATGGTTCCGAAAAATGGCTGACTTTAGATTGATGAATGATTTAGATGAATTTTTATATGACAGGCGGACATATTCAACACATACTTTTGTTAGTACTTTATGACTATTATCGAATGTACTATTTCGGTTTGGTACCCGATGAGGTAAGATTGCCGACATCGCAATCTATAAATGTAACACACATTTACGCTGTACTCAACTAAGATAAAGGGGAGATTCGTCGATTGAACTATTTACAGAAGTCATTATTAAAAAAAAATATATGCATTTGTATGCGTCAAACCTAATTGCAAATAAAGACCAAAACAAAAAATCATCACAATTTAAAACAACATTGTGTTCTTTTCCTATGTTTTTGTACAATTTATAGAGTTCCAGTTCTCCAAAGTTCCAATGAAAATATTGCAATCGTTTTCGTACCAACTAATTCGCAACCATACTATTTAAACATATATATACATAATCTTTAGTAGTGTGCAGAGAAAATGAGCTAAAGGTTTGTTGAAGTAGAATTCTGACTAGTTTACCATCGCTTTATTGATTTAGTATATTTTTGAACCTCATGTAGCCTTGCACTTTTAAATTGGTTTCGACCTAATTGGCTAGAGATCGTACGATCGAACGTTGCGATTTCATCGCACTAAGCAAGAATCACGAACCTATGAACATCTGGTTACTGGATTATGATTACTGGATATAATAGAATACTGGATTACTGGTGTTTTAATTGGAAGTGTTTGCACGCTATATGTATTGCTTGTTTTAGTGAAATAAACTCCTTAATCACTTATTAATGAAGTAAAGTTATCTTAAGGATCTACTATCTAAAAGACAGTTAACTTTCAAGGAAAATAATGTCCTCGACTCGAGAATAGAAGCACTAACTTCGTAAAGAAAGACCAAGCTTTCTTAATGCTATACATTATAAGTCTGCAAGTCAAGTCTACTGCAGAAACTTATTAGAAGAGCTTGTGCAAGGAATGAGTGAGGTGCGCCTTTATCGAAAACAATGAGAACTGTACAGTAGCGTACAGGGTTATAAGCTTTGGATGTTCGAACCTGATAGGGGGTCATACTCATAAACCACACACAACTTTAAAACCGTGACAAAAAAATCGTTAACTAACTAATAATATATCGTACACCAACGCCATCTAGCTCCAAACTAAGCAAAGCTTGTACTATAAGAACCAGATAACTGATAGAATACTTATATACATTTTTTTTGTAAATACATACATTCAATACATATAGAACACCCAGACACAAAACAAACATTTATCTTTATATATAAAAATTTCGTATCACGTTGTTTGTCCGCGATGAACTCCTCAACTACTGAACCGAATTCAACCAAATCTTGCACACTTTGTGCAGTTTGATCCAACTTGAGAGATAAGATAGTTTATATCTCAATTCATAATCGCAATATTTTTTTTATTGCAAATTATTTGTTTATTATACGACTAAGAGGTATAATTATCTGTCAGTTCTATAAAATTCTAATAAATGGCGGTGTAAGGCAATTTATTAACTGGATTGAGTGAGTATCCAATAGATGGCGCTACGTTAAAAGTCCAAACGTTTCATATGCGCTACAATTCATTTCACGTTACACGCGTGTGTTCAATTTGGCCACAGCAACGCGTGGCCGGGTCTGCTAGTCGTCATACCCGACCTACAGCTCTTGAAGCTGATACTCTACTAAATGAGATAACGGGTATGAGGCAGTTGATATTTTCCACAATGTCAGAGTTGTGCCCAGTGATGAAGTTATTCATAGTGATAAGTACTACTATCCCTTTTCAATTTAGTACAAGCTTATAACCTCACTGGTTACCTACCAGTGTTTTTCAATCTTTGGGTCGCGACCCCTACGGGGGGTCGCCGGCATAAGAAAAAATGCAAGTATCTACATTACAATAAAACACAATTTAAGGATGGGCAAATGTATGCCGCAACGTGAGGCCCGCACAAGCTGGCATCCAAGACAAAACCGCACGCAGCCTTACTAACTTACCTCGTGAACCGCAAGAGGATTCAAAGCTCCCGCGGCTTACTGATGTAGGTCTTAATAATGAATATAGGAACCAAAATAGATAAAATCATAAACATATTAAATTACTACCTTTTTTGTCTATGGCCCTAAGGGGGTCGCGATTTTTCAACGTATAAAGGGGTCGCGGATTCCAAAAGATTGATAAACACTGCCCTGTTATAAAACGATTTTTTCCGATAGATTTATAAGTTCCTGCAATAGCGAGGTCTCAAGCAACACAGAAAAATGCTTCAATTTGTTTCCTGTCAAGTGTTACTAATGGAAATAACTTTTATAGCTGACAGACTAGGTGTTTTACCGCTCACCTGATGTTAAGTGACGATGTGGTCGAAGATGGTAAACACACCTAGCCTGGAATGGAACTGGTTCTTAAGTGAGGCTGCCGGAACACACCGTTAGGTGCTTGGCGACAGATTTTCAACTAGAGACTGGTAGCTAGCCAGCCGAGTACTAGAAAGTACCCTACCACCACGCAAACTATTTCAATCATCTAAAGGTAAACAAAGTCAACTTTCCCCCCAACAAACCCTAAACCTATTCCGAAAAACAAACTCAGACATACTATTTATTGATATAATTCCTAGTGTCAAAGTCACTGTCACTAACACTAATATACGGATTCACAATCACCAAAACCTCTGCGGTCTTGGGCCAGGCCACCTCGGAGGTCTAGGCCCGTTCCGGGGCCAAAACTGGGGCGGAGGCCTAAACGTCCTAGGGCTCCAGTTTCTAGGGAACCTTTGATTCATTAACTGTCTCTGCCTGTTATGCCAATCTTCGTCCGGAGAATGTCTTTCATTCTCGATGCCTCTGCCACGTAAGTCTTCCTCGTACGCATCTTCTTGATCGGGTGAATCGGAATAAGAATTGAGTCGTTGCAAGCTCGGCGGCATGGCGTCGAAAGGGTTAACCATTTGTGATATAATAGGGGCGGATTGCGGTTCCTTCTTTTCCAAATTCTGTTGTACTTTTCCGTTGTCGCCGCCAACTAGGACTTTGTTATTATTGAAACTTGGTCTTCTGGGCGCTTCTTGATTCTGTTGGTACATGCCTTCTGAAATGTAAAAGTCATCGATTTGTCGTTAATCACCACATAGGTATTATTATTATTCACACAGAAAAACGCTTCAATTCGTTCCCTATCAAGTGTTACTAATGGAAACAACTTTTTTTGTGGCTGACAGGCTAGGTGTTTGACCACAACTCGCCTCATGTTAAGTGACGGTGTGGTCGAAGATGGTAAATCACACCTAGCCTGGAATGGAACTGGCTCTCAAGTGAGGCTACCGGAACACACCGTTAGATGCTTGGCGGCAGATTTTCAACTTGAGGGTGGTAGCTAGCCAGCCGAGTACTATAAAGTACCCTACTATCACGCAAACCTAAAAATCGACCTATAACCTATATTTATTATGTCCTCGACATGATTCTGTACCTCGTCGCTGATGTTGTTTTTAACTTTATTTTTGTTTTATCTTTATATACATATATATTATATATATAAATATATATATTTATATATACGTTTTATCACTTCATGTATTTTTTTATTAGTTTTTTTTTTACTTATTCGTGTTACAGCATCTCCGGTCTGCTCTTTTTTTATATCGTGTTTCCATTCTTAGTTGCCTGGAAGAGATCGCTCTTAGCGATAAGGCCGCCACTTGTGGCACTAGCTCATAAGAATATTTTGTTTTGTGTACTATTTTTCATTTACGGTATCCATTGCTCGCGGTAAACTTAAAAACTACTGATTCAATTATCATGCGAGTTTCACCAATAGATAGGAGTGATTCATGAGGAAGGTCTCATGTAAATTGTATACACAAACCAGTCTTTATATATCACATGTATAAACTAAACCGATTTAGGAGCTCCTTAAGAGATATTAAGACCAATATTAACATCAGGTGTGCTGTGGTCAAACACCTACCATGGCCGTTTAAGTAGGTATTCCATAAGAATTTTATATTTTCGAATAATTTTCAAATTTTTCCCTTACAATGTGTTTCCCTCCACCGTTTTAAAGCTAGCGGCAACAGAGACATAACATAAAAAAGACAAGAGGTTTGTGCCGTGGGATTTAAACCTAAGGTTTAAGCGCAGATCTCCTAATTCTAAGTCGCAAAAGGTCTATATCTCTAAATGGAGAACTCTTTAAAAATCTAATTCTCAAAATAGCCGGTTCTCATGTCAAATTCTCAAAATGGCTAAGATAATTTCCCAACAAGGCTGGTGTAACGAAATTTATAATTAAGATGGATAATTACGTTGATCTTCGTCTTCGGAGAGGTCCATATCGACGCTCTCCACGATATCCGGAGGTGGACCAACGGGCGGCACCATCGTCGGCACTCTGTAATCCTGACAGATAAAACACGCTTTATAATAACACAATTCTATTTTAAAAAAAGTCCATACATACGATTAAAAATCAAGTTAGAAACTGTAGAAATATTTATATACAGTGTAAACTCCATGTAACGTCACTCGATTTAAAGTCAAACTCCCTTAAACGTCGAAATTATTCCTCTACTTTGGTTGGTTTGCCTTGTTGTCCATACAATGATAGTATTGTAAAATCACACGCACTCTACATAAAGACTACTATATGTCTAAAGCAAGTAATTTCGGCAACTTATAAACTTGCTATAAATTGCTTATAAATTGGCTAAGTTGCCAAAATTGATAAGAACTGCAATTGTGTGCATTTTTTTGTTTGCCATTTCGTTGTTTTATTGTCTGACTCGTCTGTCTGTCTGTGGCATTGTAGCTCCCGAAAGGATGACCGATTTTGATTTTGTTTTTTTTGTTTGAAAGTTGAATTAGTCGGGAATGTTCTTAGCTATGTTTGATTTAGCGTCGGGGTTTTTTTTTAATAATTTACTTGTTAATACACTAGACTAGACACTGCAGCGGTAATCCTCTTACTGACACACTTTTGTGGTACAAAACCCTAAGTTTCTTCAATCCGGCTTGGTTATGACGATGAGACTGTTCATTAGTGAAATCTGCATTATAATTTATTGGTATGGAACACCTACCTTGTAGTCTAACTAATTCTCACCTAATTTAAGCTGGGTTAAAAAGAAGATTTCCCAAGAAGAGAAGCACAGTTAAACTAAAAAAAAAATACTTACTTGATCTAAGTTGATAGGATTCATCGGCCTAGGAACTGGTAACGGTTGATGCGTTAACGATATTAAATTCCTATGGTCTACATCTGAAAAGAAATATTGTTAAGTCATCGAATGTTTAATACCCAAAATTGTACATCTCAAAAAGCTCCTTTTGAAAAATAAATTATCAAAGTACTAAGTAATTATTATTATTTTGACATTCTACGGTATTTTTTAGATATGAATAATTTTTTATGGTATTTTTTTGGTTGGTATTTGTAATTTAAATCAATAAAATATTGTGTTGACCATTGCAGCGGTACCAAAAACTTTTAAGTCACAAACTCTTGGCGTTCGCTGCTTTGGCGCTCCTTACTATAAGACATTCTATGTGATGGTTAGTCTCAATAGCACTGTAATTTTTCCATTTAACTATGTTACTTGTATATTTTTTCAAGTTACTTTTGTTTTGAGTGTTTAAGGTACATATTTAGTTTATTTCCGCTTAACAATCATTTCAGTTACGACAGTAATGAGGATTAAAATTTAACTCACTTGACAACAATTAAAAAAAAATTACAACAATTTAAAAAACTTGACAATAATTTAAAAAACTTGACAACAATTTAAAACCTTGACAACAATTAAAAAACTTGAAAATAATTTAAAAAAAATTGACAGCAATTTAGAAACTTGACAAATATAATTAAAAACTTAAAAGACTTAACTTAGAAGTTACTTGTGTTCATAGTAGTGAATTGTCAAACCAATAGTATTTTTTTGAGTGTTTTTTATAAGACCGTTTTTCGTGTAATACCTTGATTCTGGTGTACAGGGTGCCTGGATGGAACGGTGGAAGGTGGCGGCGGCGGCAAGGGCAGCATTCTGTGGTCTACGTCTTCTATATCTAAAGATACGAATAGATATTTTTATAATGAGTTTTGGCGGTAACGGTACGGTACGGAATTCTTAATCTTATTGTTGGTAACTTAAACTTAAATCGGTATTTGTAATACCAATTTCCACACGTGTAGCATACAACGTGTTTCAACACATTTGCGAGAAAACAGTACAATAGGTAAGGAAACAAACTTTTTAATTATAAATATCAGTCACTTACTTTTCAAAATTGCAACAATCTTTGACGTTTCTAATATGAAAATGGCGCGAATTTGCAAATAGCGCCACGTGCGCGTGGTGATAATTAGAACTACATCTTTCGTCTCATTTTCTCTTGAGTATTAAAGTGAGACAAACGTATTGAGCAAAACTGTCCCAAGGAGGTCCGATCATTCAGCTTAATTACTCTAGTAATGTGAAACTCTTTGGTGGAATACTTACATTTTTTTTTAATGGAAATTAAAAAAAAAACATAAAGGATACGTACGGCGCTATACAACGGAGTATTACCGCACGTTTCATTGTATGGTTGCGTAATTTTTGTGAAAATGTATTGAAAATATTTTCATTCTTTCTTTCTTTTATAATTTAAGAAGGTACTCACGGCCCAGTAATGGGAGCATGGGCGGCGGTGGCGGCGGCGGAAGCGTCCCTCGGTGATCCACATCCACTGCCGGGACTATTTCCTATATAAATAACATTCGTGTTACATTCTAGCACAACAGATAATATAGTGTTGGTACAGCATCCTATAAAATAAACGCGCCTACGATAATTATATCAAACTAGACAGTCTAGTTGGCAACTTATCTTAACTTATCTTGTTAGTAGCGATGAAAGTTAATGAAAGTAGATGCAATATACATATGTGAGGAACATAGCAAGCGGAAAGATATCTGCCTACGTCTACAGAAAAGGGCATAACTCGTGTTGTTTCATTTAAAATACGTTTTGCGTTTGACCACCAGCTTGATGTTAAGCAGTGGTGTCTAAGAAGCATGCATACCTAGACAAATTTGTAAACTTTGGATTTCATGACATCCAAACTGTACGGAATAAAGAACATAGATACACACCGGCGGTGGATAGACTATAGGTTCGGCAGTAGTGTGCGGCACGTGCGGCGGCGACTCCGGCGTGTCGAAACGGATGCTCAGCGCCATAGGTGGCGCAGGCGGTGGCGGTACTGCCGTCTGAACACAACGCGACACAACTTAATTACCCGACTACACAAATCGAAAGCCTATATTTGTATGTTTAACGTCATAGTAAATATAATATGATGGCTTCAATAACCTAAATTAGCAAATATGTTCCTATTCTGTATTTTTCATGTTAACGTAGTACGTAAACGATATAAAATATATGTAAAAGAAGTCAGTTATTGAGGCAGCGCTCCTGACGGTAATAAATGGAAACTGCTTCGTTTTCATACATTTTACTACAGTTTACGTACAGCGTTATTCTCTTAAATATGTTAGAGCCACGGTTATATAATCTAATTTAAATTCCGCAAAAGTACTAACACTTTGTGTTTGAAATTAAAAGAAAATTAAAGTTATTTTGCCGAGAATTAAATAGTCTGAAATTAATAGTAGGTATTAATATTAATTTTAAGAAATTTGTTAATTGTTTAAGAGATATATTTTAGTGTATTTCCGCAGTGTATTGTGTGTTTCATCGGAATAAAGTGATTATGTTACGAAAAAATAATAAAATAGTCAAGGTCTTACCGGTACAGTCCAATTGTTTGTAGTCCATGGGGCAGACTCCGGACGATATGGTTGGTCTGGCTCATCTAAAATTAATACATTCTCAATTCAACATGTTTAGTTGACATTATTATTGTACCGAGGGTCTGGCATATCAATTCGCCAGATTTACGTACTACGTAAACGATATAAAATTGTACGGAGAGAGCGATGGAAATCACTAGCGGAAGTAAATAGCAACTAGGGTTTTTTATACATTTATTAGGCTATCATTTACGTACTACGTAATTCTTACAAATTAATAAGCCAGAGCCAGTCACAAAATAGCATTAGCACGACACTTTTTTTTCTACGATTACGTATTATAAATCTTGAAACTTCAAAAGAATATAGTGTTGAATAGAATTTAAAACCTTAAAAAAATAACTGCTTTTCTATAAATGTTTATGCTTATTAATGAAATTTTTCTATGGAACCAATGTTTTTTTATGATACCAATTTCGGGCTATTGCACAAGTTGATAACATTGATGGGTAGATAAGCACCCTACAATGTTACTACACTTCTCTGAAACATCTTGTCTATCATATTATATAGAGCAGACATATGAACACTTTGTTTTTAGTTTTTTATTTTTTTTAAACTGGTACTGCAGTGGTACCTTAACGTTCCCGCAAAGCGTCTTAATGATCAGCGTAAGGCCATATAAATATAAATTATAGACAATATGATTAAAAAATTTAAACAGAACTTAAAAAGACGTTAGGTATATATTATATGCAATAATGACATCATGCAATTTGGTTTTATAGTTACGGTGAAAAGTCAGTAGGTATGTAGTTAACCTTTTAAGGTTAAGGGACAGTGTTAGGGGATAGGAAATTTTCGACATGAATGGAACATTTAAATATGGTTGCCTGTAAGCCTACCTCCACACATGGCCTGCGGTTAATAATAATATATGTTTGGTTAAAACCACGTCTAAGCTCTGGTCATGCCCACGCTGCCGCGGATTATGGAAGCGGACTGTTGAAGCCTACCTTATATAGGTACAGCTCCTAGCTAATAATAATCGGGGTGTAGCTACGTCGTGAATACGTGTAAGTTTTTTAACACAAAGAAGCCCTTGGGATTTCCATGTCTCAAATTGTCACTAAACATAACGAAGTATTTGATCCTTTAGCTATTGGATTTGGATATACATATGTAGGTACATATCCTCAGGTTTTGTTATCATTAGTTCTCTGAATAATCTCCTACGAGGGATAAAAACTTAAGACCTATTCAAAAAAAAAATTACAATGAACAAAAATTTATTAAATCATAATTCAAAATCTTGCAGAAGTGATCAAATTAAATGGTATTTTTTATCGTTGACAAGCTAGGTGTTTGACCACAACCACCTGATATTAAGTGACGGTGTGTTCGAAGATGGTAGAGAACACCTGGTATGGAACTGGCTCTTAAGTGAGGCTGCCGGAACACACCATTTGGTGCTTGGCGACGGATTTTCAACATGAGGGTGGTATATAGCCAACAGAGTACTAGAAAATATCCTATCATGCTATGGTTTCTTTCACCGGTAGTTCAAGTTCATTGTTGGGGTTTGAACCCACACCCTTCGCCGTGTGAACCGACCGCGCTAACCACTGAGCTATCATCGCTGTAAAGGCAGTTAGTGGTGCTGTTAAAATATAGCATTAATCAAATTAATTAAGCAAGCACCTGAGATTTTAGGTGATTAATAGCCAAAATAATCCCCGCTTCCTAACAACGGTTTTTTTTAACAGCATTGCATTTGACTGCCTTCGCCTAATGTAAAATATGCAGTGTACTATTGTAAACCTCGAGATACTTCAGGCTGCGAATTTTACACTTAAACAGTTCGTACAATGAAATCAAAGCGTCATGTCCGTGTTTTAGGGATATCGTCCATGACATGATGTACAGCAGCGGTCGGCAACACGCGGCCCGCGGGCCGCGTCTACCTGCGGCCCGTGTTTGTTTTGTAAATTGGTCATAAATATCCAAAATATTATAGAGTCTTAATAGAAAACATTACAAGTATAAGAATTACATTGCCTTTATTTAAAAAAAATATAGCATTTTAAACAATAGCATTTTTTTCCTATCTATTCTGTGCGATAAAACCAATTATACCTACGTATATTAAGCTTCTAGGGTTATTATTGCAATTGAGGCCCGCATTTACTTTATTTTGCCACTTTGTGGCCCCTGCCTGTCAAAAGGTTGCCGACCCCTGACGTATAGCAATGGGCAGGGGAAAATTTAAAGATTCAGATCCGAAGAATGAAAACTGATTTAAATTCAAATTTTGTGATGTTACTTCTAGAAATTATTCATGATCACCACCTCCATACATACCGCTTGTTGGCGTATGATTGCCTAGCACTTTGATCGCTTCAGCAGTTTGTCTGTCAACTCCTTGTATGCAATTGAAAAGAAAAACCGTTTATTAACACTAGAGTCATTTTTCATAATAAAATACGCTTACTACATCATCATCATCATCATCATCTCAGCCGTAGTACGTCCACTGCTGGACATAGGCCTTCCCCATTGACTTCCATAAATACCGTTTGGAAGCGGCTCGCATCCAGCGCGTTCCTACGGTCTTTCGGTCTTTATGAGGTCGTCTGTCCACCTTGTGGGTGGACGTCCTACGCTGCGCTTGCCGGTCCGTGATCTCCACTCACAACTTTGAACCCCCAATAACTTGTGAACTTTGCAGCCCCATCGGCCATCAGTTCTGCGTGATATGTGCCCTGCCCACTGCCACTTCAACTTGCTAATCCGCTGGGCTATGTCGGCTACTTTAGTTCGTCTACGGATCTTCTCATTTCTGATTCGATCTCGTAGGGAAACTCCGAGCATACTCCATAGCTCGTTATGTGACTTGGAGCTTATCAAGAAGGCACATAGTCAGAGACCAGGTTTCAGCACCATAAGTCATCACTGGTAACACACACTGGTCGAAGACTTTCGACTTGAGGCACTGAGGTATATCAGACGAAAAAACGTTGAGCAGTTTTCCGAACGCTGCCCAGCCGAGTTGGATTCGACGACTGACCTCTTTGACCTTTTTTGACGCTTACATAAGACCGCCATACCACCTCTCATCTCGCTAAATGAAGATGCGGTATACGATGGAGTACGCTTGCCTAAAAGATACCGACTAACTTTGAATATGCTTCTTTTTATGGTTGACAGGCTCGGTGTTTGACCACAGTTCACCTGATGTTAAGTGACAGTGTGGTCGAAGATGATTAATACACCTAGCCTGAATGGAACTGTCTCTCAAGTGAGACCGCCGGAACACACCGTTAGATGCTTGGCGGCATATTTACAACTTGATGGTAGCTAGCCAGCCGAGTACTAGAAAGTACCCTACCATCATGATATGGTTTCTTCATAATGTTTCCTTTACTTCATCGGCAGCTTAAGCTCATTGTAGGCGTTTAAACCCACGCCTTTCGGCATTCGAACCAACCGCGCTAACCACTGAGCTATCATTGCTACAAAATTTTAATAATTTGTATCCATCACGCTCTTTCAGATGACGTAATCAACTGTTTGTTAAATTTCATATTTCGTAGGAAGACCCTGGCTGCAGCAATACAGCGCACATACAGCTATAGACATGGTTACCGATATTATTGTAAATTTATACGAAGCTATAAAGTTGTTTTTTTTTCTCCACTTGCAACTGCATCCTGCCGAAAGCGGCCTGAGAGGGAACGCGGGTCCAGCGGAAATTGAAAAATAGTTATTTGAAGAAACTATTGAAGTAAACTATTAAACTATTGTTTGTGTGCGTAGCCTAGGGACGCATTACATAACGTTATCAAAAACACTACTTCCTTAGTTATATACGTATTAGTCGGAAACTGAGTCAAAGGCAGCTCAGACCGATTATACCTACTAAAATTTGAATTAATCGAGGTTTAGTATTCCCCTGTTTCTCCTTTAAAAATAGAGCCTATCCAATATTTTTTTCACAAATATTTTGAAGAATAATGAGACCATGTCCCTATCTTTTTTTTTATCTTAAAAATCTTTCAAATTTGTTTCATAGTCGTCTGATTATGTTGGTATAAAAAGGCCATTTATTACAAATTTTGAAGAGTCATATTTTCTTATGTAAATAATTAGTTAGTGGAGAAAAACATCATATTTCTTTTTTGAGATTTCAGAGATGTATCTATACTAAAAAAAGCCCCCTTTCAACTCAGATATAGTATAAGTCAAGACAACTAAAATATCTTGAAGCAAAAATATTACATTGATACAAAAACTTGATAATCACCTCACATTTCACAAAATATCAAAAAATTCAGCTACTTAGATCTCCTTAGCAGGTCGCCTTGGAAGGTACCACAGCAGTATCAGAAATTCTGTTGCCAAGCAGTAGTGTGTTAGCATTACTGTGTTCCAGATTGAACGGTACTGTAAGGCAGTTAGCGAAATTACAGGACTATTGGAGACTAAACATAGATTGTCTCAAAGCAACGCACTTTTTATGTTACTCAAAGTTCTGGGTAGTAATGTAATGTTCATCACCTGATATTTACTTTTATCAACGGCAAACGCCCCGTTCGTCTTATTACTTTTAATTTTTCTCGATTCCCACTCAGGACTATGTTTGTTCTGTATCTAGGTGTTCAGCCCAGATATAGAACAAAAATCTATGTTATTATATATACATTATGTATATAATAACAGGTCGTCCAAGTGCGAGTCGGACTCGCGCACCGAGGGTTCCGTACAAACCTGTAGGTTTATAATTTTTGCTTTTTTTATATTGTAATTTATGCTTTTCGCAATTTTTCCTTTATCTGTGCTATAAGACGTTGCTTCGTACCAAATTTCAAGATTCTGAGTTCACGGGAAGTACCCTGTAGGTTTTGATTCCCATGCGAGTGTCGAAAATTTGCAGCATAAACGGCTGTATATTTTGATTGCGTTGGCTTAGAAGGTTGCTGGTGATTTTTTCACAGCTCCAAGTGACAGTAGACCTGAGTATTTTATATGAATTTCAGCTTGATACCTCCACGCGTTCCTGAGAAAAATGGTCTTCTTGACAGACAGACAGACGGACAACAAAGTGATCCTATTAGGGTTCCGTTTTTTTTCCTTTTGGGGTACGGAACCCTAAAAAGTAAGTATTCTTTCAGCTGTCTGGTTACCATAGTATAAGCTTTGCTTAGTTTGTCTTAATACTTAGTTTTAAAAAAAATGAAGTGCGCGTCAGTTCAGTTTTTCCGCCTACTTCTAAAATACGCAACGAATTATGATACGGTTTTTAGTAATATAGATATACAAGTTTTGTGTACACAATACATACTGATTAAATTTTTGTACACACACAGTGAAATTTAATGTTTTGTAATAATGTTGCCACACACCCGTGCAAACCTGGAACGGGTGGCTAGTAACGAAAAAAACGGATTTGGGTGATTTATTAGCTTTGTATGGATAAGGTAATATTTTTATTCCGGAAAAGGCTGTTAAAATTGTATACGACTAGTAACAAATTAATATCTTACCATTACTGAGATCTATGCTACCGTAGAATGAGATTGGAGGCTGCGGATTGCCAGTGCTTTCAGGAGTTAAGAGATCCAGGCCGGGTAGCGCGTCTTGTGACTTTTGTGATAGGGTGCCGCTTGCCACTGCAATATTAACACGTGTTAAAAAAAATCGTCACAGAATAAAAAGCAACAACCAATTCTTAACAAAATTATTTATTATAAATTATAATATAATTACTTTTGGAAAATCAATTCGGCAAACGCATTGTCACATGACCGTAAATACCAAGCAAAGGGCGGGAACGCGGTAAGAGTCGTTTCGCTCCATTGTATTTTTTTTCCAAAACTAGTGTTTTTTCAAGTGTTTATGTATAAAAATAATGGTGTTTTATTCATAAAGTGCCAAATTACAAGCACGAGTGTGGGAAAGTGATATAATGTGGTGAAACATGACTTTTCGTGTTGCTTCCAAAACTCCATCGAAGCTTATAGTAAAGTCTACTTTACTGAGGCATGAATTGATTTGACTGGCACGAACTGGACTTAACCAAAACTGAACTTTGACTGTAACTATAGATGTAAGACATGAATTGCAAAAACGGAAGACAAGGCAGTATGGCTTCAAAGCTTTAGCTTCCCCGAAAGGGCAAATTGAATTTAAAAAAATAAACAACATTGCGCTGTTATTGACGTTTTTGTAGAGCAACTGTCAGGTGTTGTTTTACACGGCATGACGTCATTCAAACGCCATAACATTCGTGGTCAAATTTTAATTGCAAAATACATAAAGTTAAATAGCGATGTTTTTGAAGTAAACAATATAAGATAAAGTATTTGCCAATTTTAGACAACTAGCTTGTTGTAAACAACCGTTACTGTTGAACTATGTTGAATTAAATTAGCTGGTCTTTTTAGTCGGAATTGAGTCGATTGATATTTATGTAAAAATATTTCGACTGATATTTTCTTCGGGAGTTTGAGATCGTCTCGTATGGAGCTGCAATAGTCCTTGTCTTTTACTATCAGAACGTGTTGTTCGTCTCATTACTTTCACATAGAAAAAAATTTAGTTGTTCATAGAGTACTGTTATCGCCTTTCGACTTAGTAGGTACTACTGTTTTGCGTAACCCTTTACACACTCCACAGATTATACTATCGGGCCATAAATTATATCTATATATATGTATGTATATAAAAAAACAATAGCCGTGCGTTAGTCTCGCAAAAACTTGAAAATGGCTCGACCGATTTAGATTTTCTTACTACTGGCTACCCAGAAATTTAGAAAAAAATTAAAGGAACAGCGAAAAAATCATTATTGTATGGGAATTGCCTATTCTGATTACTTTCAATAGATGGCGTTCGTAGCGGATCTATAATTTGACAGCTGTGTCATGTTCGTAAAGAACCTATAGTTTGATAGCTATTCTTATTCATTCCGATCGGTTGTGTGAAATCTATTACATTTAAAACCATTTTGTCGTTTGAAATCAAGTTTAAGTGTAAGGAAGTTCACCGGGTCATCTAGTTACAGACTAAATATGATCTAAGTTTAATTAAATACTTACCAGAATTATTGTCAGTGGCTGGGTTACTATCATTAGTTAATGTTTTCAAAAAATCATTTAATATATTCATATCTTGCTTTTCGTTTGGCCTTGTATTTATCACTTCTATTTTATTGGCTAAAATAGTAATAGAAATAGTAGTAACAGTGTCCAAAAGTAAAAAGGTCTGGAGCCATAGCGAACCTGACCAAATCAGGCACTGGATTTTGTTTGCGGGTGAATTAGTTTTTATACTGTCCCACTGCTGGGCAAGGACCTCTTTTCATTGTGAGGAGGGATAGGCCATAGTCTAACACGCTGGCCAAGTGCGAGTTGGCAGACTTCACACATCTTCGAGAACTTTCTTTTTAGAACTCGGACATGTAGGTTAGAAATTCATCGGAAATTTGCACATAACCTAAAAAAGACAGAGGTAAATGCCATCGGATTCGAACCCAGGACCTCCATATTAGAAGCCAGACGTTCTCCCAGCTAAGAAGCCGAATTTAATATCAATTCAATTACAATTTTATTTATTTGTGAACATAACAATTTTAGACAATTATAACATACACTGCATCGGACTCCGGACAAGGAATTCTGTTTCCCGGAGCTAACCTCTTCCTATGATACACAACACATACAATAAAATTAAACAACTAATCTGAAAGGTCATTATAAATGAGAATAGTTTACTAAATGCTGACCCCATTCCTATGTTGTATGGCAATACTTAATCTTTGTGTCAAATAAAGACCAGCGTTTTGGTATTCTGGTGTCAATCAGATGATACTTCATTATGTTCCATGGTCCTAAAATTTTAACTCCAACAGGCTCAAAGATATACCCACTGTCCGGGGACTATATTGACTATGTTTGGTAACTAGAATTCAGAATATTATTTAGTTACAACTACGCTTTCAATTTAGTTTGATTGATTGCAAGGTGAGAAAAATCTAGTAGCTCCCAAGGTAGCTAGAACAAATCATGACTCAAGTCACAATCATTACTACTAGCATTTCTAGTATTTCATTATCTCCATTAGAATTGGTTGTGTAAAATTAAAGTTTTCTTTATTCACAACCAGTCAAGAAATTCTTGGTTACGATAATTGTTGAAACAACAATATACAGCAACTTATCTATTCAACTTACCACTACTGACATCGTTCGTCTCAGTAAAAAGAGATACAGGATTTTCAGATGAGAGAAATGATGAGAGACCAAAGTTGTACAAAGATCCGTCAGCTGCCAATGATGTGCTGAACGTTCGGTCTATGTTGTATGCAACTGGAAAGAACAAAATAAAATTTGTTAAGTATTTACTAAATTTTAGTATGTAAACATTTAGTCATTCGTTTTTAGTAAGTAATTCTTTAGTGTTATAGTTATTTTAGACAATTTCCCTAACAGGAGGCTGGCTAGGCAGATATTCTAACCCCAATAATGAGCTTGAGCTTCTGGTGAAGGAAAACAACGAGAGGAAACCATAGCATTCTAGTACTTGGCTGGCTAGCTACCACCCTTAAGTTGAAAATCCAGGCATCTAACGGTGTGTTCCGGCAGCCTCACTTGAGAGCCACTTCCATTCCAGGCTAGGTGTGCTTTAACATCATCGACCATACCGTGCGTTGACCATCAGGTGTGCTGTGATCAAATACATAGCAAACAAACTATTAAAAAAATACATTCTGCCGCCAAGGAGTATTTGTGTGAAGTGTGAACATTACTGTGTTCCGGTTTAAAGGGTATTGCAGCTAGCGCAATTACAAAACTGCTGAGACTAACCATCGAATGTCTTAAAGTTATGAGTGCCAAAACTGCCAAAGCAGGGATGCCCTGAACTTTTTTTTGCTACCCAAAGTTCTGTGTATTGTTGCAATGGTCATGGATAGATTATCTCTTACTACCAGAAGAGCTCTCATTCGCCTAATAACATTCACATTTAAAAAAAGGAGGGGGTTTGCATTTGTCCACACCTTGCCTGACGTTAAGCATTGGAATATCTATTGTTACTTAAAGTTCTGTGTATTGCTGCAATGGCCATGCATTATTTCTTACTATCAAGAGAGTGTATTGTCCGTCTCATTACTATAAAGAAAAACTGTTATTGCACAGGAAAACAACAAAAAACATTTACACGCTGGAAATGACCAACAGTGTGACAAGTAATGGCCTTATTGTTAAAGCAATAAGATGTAGTTTCCTTTTTTGTTGTCAGTTTAGTTACAGTAAAAGAATATAACAATAGTTGTCAAACATTGACAATGCTTTGCTTCTTTAAACTGTGTAAAGGCAGTGCTAATTGCTTGGGTACCCAATAAATTATTACAAAACCGACTGGCGAGGTCTCAAGGCCGATTCCATAACGGTATACATTATTCAGACGGTTTCCGATACATTTCACATAGGATCATTTAGCCCTACACGAAGCGAAGACTCATCATCAGCCTATCGAAGTTCACTGCTGAACATAGGCCTCTCCCAAGACATGCCACTCATTCCCACACTCAAACCCAATCTTCGGATTTTCGTTACCATCTACCACCAACTACCCATTTGTAGCGATGATAGCTCAGTGATTAGCGCGGTCGGTTCGCATGTCGAAGGGCGTGGGTTCAAACCCCAACAATGACCTTGAGTTGCCGGTGAAGGAAAACATCGTGAGGAAACATAATATTGTGGTAGGGTACTTTCTAGTACTCGGCTGGATAGCTACAACACTCAAGTTAAAAATCTGCCGCTAAGCATCTAACAGTGTGTTTCGGCTCACTTGAGAGCCAGTACCATTCTAGGCTAGGTGTGCTTTACCATCTTCGGCCACACCGTCACTTAACATCAGGTGGTGTGGTCAAACACCTAGCATGTCAAACAAAAAAAAAAAGTTATAATGTATTTATAATTATACTTACTGTCATCCTCTCCATCATTGTCATTAGGTGGAGGAAGGTCAATGTCCTCATCGGGTCCTGGAGAAGGAACATCCTCGTCCCGTGCAGGTGGCGAGGGAGCACCGTTCGGCAGTGTTGGTATTAATTCATCGAGTTTACGTTTCAACGCTCGCACTCTGCTACCAAAGTTTTTATATGCCTGCAGAAACAATAGTTATAATTCTATCAAAAGTAGCATAGCCATAGGAATACACACAATACATTACTAACTCATTGTTTATATCAATCGGTGTGTCTAGGTGACTTCAAGTCGAGAGTGAATCGGTATCTTCTAGGCAAGAGTGCTCCATCTTAGATCATATCTTCACTTAACATCATGTGAGAAATAAAACGCAAGCCTATTTATCATTAAATTAAAAAACCACAATGATTTAAAAAATGTAAGAGGTATTAACATGGGTAAGACTGATCTTGATAGACAAGCCTCAGATTAATAGGTGCATGTAATATCTAATACCTTTAAATGAGCAATTCTTGTATATATGTTTATATATATATATATTCTGAATCTCAGAAACGGCTCCAACGATTTTCATGAAATTTTGTATGCAGAGGGTTCCGGGGGCGATAAATCGATCTAGCTAGGTTTCATAATTAGAAAACGTCGTCTTATCCGTGTTTTCATCCGAACAAAGCTCGGTCAACCAGCTACTAATATTAATATATAATAACAGATAGATGAACATTATCAAAAGAAAATGCATGATGGTTTGTGACATAAAATTAATTTCTTTCCTTTTGGTATTTTTTGTCCAATTTATTTTTTTATCTATGTTTGTTATTTCATTTGTATTGTTAATGTAATAGAAATTTGTTTTATGTCATAAATAAAGTGTTGTCTATTGTCAAAAAAAGATTCCATTTAAGACATTTTTCTATCATATAAAAATATATATTAGGTATTTTTCAACCACAGACCCTTTGGTTTTCCTCTGACGATTACTCAATATTTACCGAATTGTTCAACTTGTGTCAAATTTAATGTAGATCCCTTCCGTTGTTTTGGCATGAGAAGGCTATAAATGATCAGTTGCTAAAATTAGTTTGTACAGGCTCAATGGCTAACCCTTGTATCAGAGTTATTATGCCGTTTCAAAGCCTGTCATGACAAAGTTACTTACGCTTTTATGATGTGATACTCACATAAGCCACAACTTTAACCTCCCCTCTTTGTGTAGAATAATACTGGTTAGCTAGCGATAACAATGCTAGTAATGACTCTCTTGCTACAATCTCTCTTTGTAGAGCTTGTGTGTACCGTTCTACACAAGACACTCCTTCTGCTAACTCCTTTTCAACATCCTCTTTAAGACATCTCTCTGAAAGGAATATTTTTTTTTAGATTAGAATAAATTTATATAGTTGTAATGTTACACAGAAAATTGATGAAGACTTATTGGCCCTACAATTTTGGCTTGTCATAAGCTAATAGCACATCTATCTATATCTTTAAACGAGCAATTCTTGTATATATATATTTTCATGAAATTTAGTATGCAGGGGGTTTCGAGGGAGATAAATTGATCTAGCTAGGTTTCATTTTTAGAAAACGTCGTTTTATACGTGTTTTCAGCCGAGCAAAACTCGGTCGTCCAGGTACTATAATAATATAATAATGGGACTATAGTCTATAAGGTTACTTTCTATTGCCATGCGAGTTTTCTGGGTGGTAAATCTCCTTAGGAGGAGGTTGTTTAGGTATGTACCACCCAGATATTCTGCCGCTAAGCAGTATGTAACTATTGCTGTGTTCCAGTAGCTAGCAAAGGGCTGTTGAGAATAACCATCTAATTTCTCGAAGTAATGAGCGCCAAATCAATGATGTCCTAAACTTTGTTTTGTTACTAAACGTTCTTTTTATCGCTGGAATGGGTTGTGGGCAGGCGTTATCTCTTAATATCAGGAGAGCATCTCGTTCGTCTCATTACTTTTACATTTAAAAACAAAGTCTAGATGGTAATATTCTTATACAATATTATACTTTACATCTATAATGACAGATATTTTTTTAATTGTTACATAGAAAAAGATTTTATTTCACAACTATCTGAAGAAAATGTATGTAGAAGTTTACATGAAGTTTTGACACACTTCTACAAAGTGAACTAGACCACAATTACATGCATTAGGAAAACATTGTTTGACATTAATTAAAAAATTAAATACATTTTGTCCTAAGCAAACAAGTACTAGGACTCCACATTGGTTACTGTAACAGCACTCTGGCTGAGCCTCTCTCAGATGCAGCCAGAACGCTTTATAATCTAAGCCTTAGAAATTAAATTGTGTATGTAAACTTAATTATAGAAATTGTATATAGAAGCAACGCTACCAGAGCAACATATTCAGCCCAGAGAAAAAGCTTGTTAAATTTGATTTAAAAAAATACATTAGTAAAATGTGGTAGGGATATGGTAAGACAGCTTGTTTGTTACAGAATCTTCAACAAGATGCTTTTTTAATTCTGGAATCCCTGAAGTATTATTTTGAGATTTCAAGTCATCATAACTATTTCAGGACTATTATTTGGAGTAGAATACATAAGTACACAAGTACACAAGGAGAGGATCCTGAACTGAATATCATCACAGGATCTTCATCCAATCATAGCTATAACTTTACAATTAAAAACATGGCTTTTTAATTGGTGACCATTTTTAGCATTGCAAAAATTGACTATAACATACTAAACAAATATTTGTACTAAAGCACATTATTCTTACCCTTCAAATTAGCACACAAAGCATCAGGATCACTCAAGTCCAGGGAATTCTCATGAATCTTGGCCAGTCTTTGATCAGTATCTGACTCCAAAACTTGGCATTGCTTGATCTTATTCACTAGTTGTTGAGGCTAGAAGTAGATCAAACAGGTATCTTTGTATCATTATATGTCTACTTAGTTTGTAAACAATTTACCTGTGTTCGGAATAAAATTTACCTCCTGGCCAAATTTCATCATGATCAATCAATTGTTTTGTTGTGAAAAAGAAAAAACATATTAACAACCAACAAGTTTTATGTTCCTAGAACAGAACTTCAGAACAAATCGTGTGCATCACACGGTGTCTAGATTATATTTATGGAACCTCCATAGTTAACTAGTTAAATAGGAAAAATAAACAAACTATCAACAAAAGTTTTTAGCTAACTTCTCTACATTGTATAAAACAAAGTTGCTCCCTGCCGTCTAGATTTACTTAGTAAATTTACTAGTCAAGTTATGTAATGCATGCATCTAGTGCATGAGAGCAACTAGTCTTATGGGGTTAAACTTTTTTGCATTAATATGAATTACATTTGTGTCATTCCTATAACAACAGATTTGTTTACAATATCAGAGAAATCCTTACTTGAAAATCCAAAGGATCATCATCAGTCTTTTTAACAGCGCCGGCACTAAGCAATCCCGTCAAATCTGACAGAAACTCATCATCATACACTGATCTTTGCTCCCATATCTTGAATATGCGTAGAATCTTCGGTCTCACTTTTTCATCTCTGAAATTTTTCATTAGTTATATGCTTTTTGAAGTTAATTACTAGAGGATACATAAAACACTTGTGATGGCAAGAGATAATGTTTACCATAATACCTATAATAGTCAGGTCAAGACTAAATGAGCATATTTCTTTAGACACACTATGCCTCTGCCTTGATTTCGCATCTAACCATGGTCCATTGTGTCCAGTGTGTCTTGTGAGAAGTGCTCGGTCAGTCTCATTAGCACACATTTCTCAATATGTCAGCAATCATATACATATTTGGTAAATCTCTAATAATTAATTAAAGTATTTAGGCATTAGGTAAACTAATTTTATATTTGTCATGTTAACTTCTATAAAATGATCACTTGACAGAATTAGAAAAGCTTTTACACTAATTTGATCAAAATTTTATTTTGTATATCACAAAGCTTGCCCACCAAATAAAAAACTCCTCTAAAGTAATACAAAGATTTTGCTGTACACTAACCTGACCAAGGGAGTAGCTTTTTGCAAATTAAGCCCCCAGCTCTCAACAAACTCATAGTTCTTTCGCTTACTGTATTGAATAACATCGTTAGCCAGGTAGAAAAGGACCAATCTTTGTTCAATCTTCACTCTTTTTAGCACATTCAACCAACTTGATACAATCTTCTTATGATGAGAGCGCTGTTTTAGACACCAGGAAGACAATCCTTGTATACTTTCCTGAGTGTCTTTCAACTGCATCAATTTTTTTTCGAACGCCAAAGTATTAAATTCTTCGGTGTCCCCCATTTTCAGAGTTATCAAATATCCCTTAGAATAGAGCACTTGTTAAACATGATCTCAAGCACAAATGCTAAAGATATTATGCTGAATTAAGTATAACAAATCGTTAAGGTTATCTAAACAAATTCATCACAAAACACGCGATTAGATACAAAATAAACGCGGCGCGAGCCGCCGTGCAGTCTTCGTAATCAATGAACTGGCACTATTTATACCACTATAAAAACTAATTCACACAAATAATAAATCTTGATCACGTTTAGTATTATTTTACTCTATATTTCCAGAAATAATTGAAACTGATAGCAGAAAATCAGAAAATAATTACGCCAGACAACAACCGCCATTTTATTTAATCAAGATATTTTTTTTTCTTAATTTATCGGCAACTGCATCTAGAGTACTAATTGCCTAATCTTCATTTATTTATATGCTTTGATTTTCGCCATCAGGTCATAAAAACAGATTCAGTTATAGTCACAAGAATTGGTACAAAGCTACGATAAGTCTAGTCTGAATCCTAGTAAAGCAGTGGTTGCTATGTGTTACATAATAAAAGAATAGTTAAACCAAAACATTGGCTTTATTTAGCTTTAAAAGCACAACGAAGAATGACACTATCATTAATTGTCATTTAAACAAATAATGGATAACATCAAAGGAGTTCAATCCTTGAAGCAAGGAGTTACACTACATTCACCCCTAATATTTTAAAATTAAGAGTCGTTGTTGTCACAAATATAATCATTAAGATATACGGGGGCTCGTCTCTCACGCGACGAACGACGTGGTGCCGTAATTTCATGCGCTTCAGTTGTAGTTACGGGTTCGGCTGGCTCAGAGGCCTGTCCTTCATTGATAGGCTCGTCAATGGCATCTTCAAAGTCATCTTCGTCTGGTAAAGGTGCCAAATGCCGATTAGATACAGTAGTTTCGGTCCCGTTACTAAGTCTTACGTGTGAATAGAGTGGGTTTGCCTCTATCAGTTCCGCTTCTTCCACTAGAGGGTCAAACTTGGAATTTCGCACATGTTTTTTTAATAAAACTGGTCCTGGTGACAAAAGCCAGGAAGGCACTGATTCGCCTGTTGGAGAACGTCTGGGATGATTAAACATCCGTTGATGTGGTGTTGTGTTAGTACTCGTGCACAATAGAGAACGGATGGAATGTAGTGCTAATGGTAGAACTTGTTCCCATTGAGTGACTGCCATATCTTTTGAGTGTAAAAAAAGTTGTATTGTCTTCCATAGCGTTCCGTTTAATCGTTCGACTTGGCCATTACATTGCGGATTATATGGCGTCGTTTTGCTGCATGCAATGCCCAAAGGAACTAAAAAATTTCTGAGTTCATTTGACATGAATGATGTACCTCTATCTGAATGAATAAAATGTGGAGAGCCGAACATCACGAAAATTTCCTTTAAGCATTTTATGACTGTATTTGCAGTCATGTCCTTACAAGGAAAAGCGAATGGAAATCTTGAAAATTCATCGATAATAGTCAAAATATATTTATTTGACGTATTCGTTGGTAGAGGCCCTTTGAAATCTATGTTCAAACGTTCAAAAGGCGCTATAGCCTTGATTAAATTGCCTTTTGTAGTTGCATAGCGAGGCTTGACTTCTGCACAAATTCTACAATTCTCTGTCATCAGTTTTATATCATTAGTTGAGTATGGAAGATTTTTCATTCGAATCCAGTGAGTCATTCTTACAATCCCTGGATGACCAAGTGCATTATGCAATTCGTTCAATCTTTGCGGGTTTAGGTGCGCACATACGCGAGAAAACGCATCTGCTACTGTATTTTCTCGACCAGGTCTATATACAACATCGTATTTGTAACAAGACAATTCCAAGCGCCATCTTTCGATTTTCTCGTTTTTGATTTTGCTTGTATGTTTCTGACTAAACATGAATGAAACTGATTGTTGATCCGTAATAAGAATGAAGTGTCTACCGAGTAAAAAATGACGCCATTTTCGTAGAGCCTCTACGATTGCAGCAGCTTCTTTTTCTATGGCAGGATGACGGCGTTCCGGATCAGTCAAAGTCCGTGAGAAGAATGCCACAGGTCTTCCATTTTGTGACAGTGTAGCAGCCAGAGCATGATCTGAAGCATCCGTTTCGACTGTAAATGTAATATCCTCTAGAACTGACGTAAGAGCTGCTTTTGCAATATCTGACTTTAAAGATTGGAAACATGTCATGGCCTCATTATTCATAGGAAATGTTGATACACCTATGAGCGGATGAACTTTCTCTGAAAAATTCTTAATCCATTTTGAGTAGTGTGCAAACATTCCTAGAGATCTTTTCAAAGAAGGTGCATCAGTGGGTAAGGGTAGTTTCATCAGTGGGTCTAGGCGATCCTCATCTGGCCTTACCGTGTTATTTTCGATCGTATATCCTAAAAGCTTTATCGATTCTTTACCAAAGACGCATTTGTCTTTGTTTAATGTAAGTTTGTATTTTTGTGCGGCTTCTATGAACTTTTCTAAGTTTTTATCATGATCCTCTCTATTTTTGCCACAGACAGTGACGTCATCAAGGTAGGCGTAGGTACCTGTCAAATTCTCTTTTGTTATAATATACTGTAGAGTTCTCTGAAAAGCAGCTACCCCATTAGTAACCCCAAATGGTATTCGTGTAAATTGGTATAAATTACCACAGGCTTCAAAAGCTGTATATATTTTTTCGCTCGTGAGTATCGGTACTTGATGGTAAGCGCTTTTGAGATCAATTTGGCTGAAAATTTTATGTTTTGCCACCTTTGATACAATAGATTCTATGTTTGGTAGAGGATAAGCATCCAGTTGAGTAAATTTATTAATTGTTAGTGAATAGTCTATGACCATTCGCTTACGGTGTTGTCCTCCGCCAGTAACTAAGACTTGTGCCCTCCACGGAGATATGCTGGGTTCTATAACACCATCTTCAAGGAGCTTAGTGACTTCCTCCTTAATAAAAGCTTCATCAATAGCGCTGTATCGTCTTGACTTTATAGCGATCGGTTTGATTGCCAGTGATAAGTGATGGAATATAGATGCAGGTGGTACGTCGGCAGCTAAAACATTGCATATCTTAAGCGGCTTTTCACTGCCTCCAAAATTCATTTCCACTGACGAGTGGTTTTTCAACAAGTCGTGACCAATTATGACATCTGCGCAAAGATTATCAATAATTAAAAGTGGTACTTGCTTATATGTATAGCTATATAGTTCTATCGTGGCGAAGCAAACTCCTTGTACAACGGAAGTATGATAAAATTAATGCTACTAGCAAATCATGTAGATGCACATGTGCACGTGCAAATTCAAGAATGTCAAACTTATGAAGCCGCAATGGAAATTTTAGATAAAATTTATCTTAAACCCAAAAACGTAGTGCACGCTCGACATGTTCTCGCAACTAGGCGTCAACAACCTGAAGAAACAATTTCACAATACGTCCAATCTTTGAAACGGCTCGCGACCGACTGCTCATTTGAATCTGTCACCGCTGAGCAACATAAAAATCAATTTATTCGTGATGCATTCATAACTGGACTCTCATCTTGTAACATTCGTCAAAGATTGCTTGAAAATATTAATCTCACTCTCGACGAAGCTCTTAATCAAGCAATTACTATTGAAACAGCTGAGAACAACGCAAAATCTTTCGTCAACGAAACGAAATTACTTTTAAATGTTGCTCAAACTCAAGAGCTACAAATTAGTTCACCACCGCACCCACCGTTGGAGCAAAGATTAGCCGCGGCAGCGCCACCAACTCCAACGTACAAACATTGTTGGTTTTGTGGAGGAAATATACATCAACGTATAAAATGCCCTGCGTTTCATACCACCTGCGGACAATGCGGAAAAAAAGGACATTTTGGCAAAGTGTGTCGCAGCTCGAAACTTTCTGTAAATGAAAGTTTTATTTATTTTATTAAATCTTTCTTTAAAAGCACAACGAAGAATGACACTATCATTAATTGTCATTTAAACAAATAATGGATAACATCAAAGGAGTTCAATCCTTGAAGCAAGGAGTTACACTACACTATGCCTTTGCTAAAGGCTTCTATGAAGTTTTCAAAATAATATGAATGGACGTGTTCCATAACATCTTATCATTAGCTCTCACTTATGAGTATGACTTTGTACCGCATGATATAAAACTTTACTATGTTCAACCCCGATTCAACCATAAATACTGAAAAAATATAAATGTTGAAAAATAAAAACTGCAGCAACATGATTTTTTAAATATAAATTGCTTTTTTGGTAATTAATCGGCAACAAGATACAGAAGCCATAATGCCGATACGATGCCCTAGTGATGGGTTCGTAGCTGCTTATATGGAATTCGGTATGTAAAGTTTTTTTTTAAACTTTATTTTATGAAACTAATTTGAATATTTTGGCTTTTTATGCTGTAGTTGATTTTTAATACGTTTACAAACTTTTGATAGCGATGACGTCATAACGTTGGCTGAATATCCATAGTAGGCCTTTGCCATGTAAAATAAAAAAAGAATATTTTGACACATTTGATTGACTTTGACAATTGACATGAAGTAAAGATTTTTTTTATCAAAGCTTCTCAATGTTGCTAATCTATTATTTTTTTGCTCAGATCAAACCTTAGATAAATTAACCAGCCAGGATAAGCCGTGCGCTCTAACTTCAATACACAAAAGTCTGTCAATTTAGGTGCGGGGCGAGGTAACGCATACAAAAAAAAAGCTCACACAAACATATTTTGCGATCGCGTCGCTGCACATGCATACGAAACTATAGGCTAACACTGGCTTATACTGTACGCACACATTCACATTCACACATGCGAGCGTTCTATCGGTACACGGTAGATCGCGTAAAAGGGTTAGGGATTGACACTATCGAAATTGAATTATCGATAAGTTCTTTGTGTACCTGTAGGATAGCGGGAGAAACCGCGGGGCGCAGATAGTAAAACAAAATATTTATCTTAGTAATTTTATTGCTAACACGAAATGAAATCACTACATAAAGATTAGTGCCTGGATGACAGAGCCTTGCTCGACTGAAAACACGGATAAAAATACGTTTTCTTATAATGAAACTTTGCTAGATCAATTTATCGCCCCCGAAGCCCCCTGCATAGCAAATTTCATGAAAATCGTTGAAGCCGTTTCCGAGATTCAGATTATATATATTCATATATACAAGAATTGCTCGTTTAAAGAAATTAGATAGATAAGATTTTATCTTATAATGTATCATAATATATTTATTTTCTAATTGTAGTTTGTAAGCGGATGATGTTTGTTCCGAGTGGTGAGATGAAATGTTGTAATAAAAAATTAAATAAATATGTTTTCTTCTTTTAGATACCGTTTCTGACTTACAGTTAGACTGCTCGAAGACAACAGTCAACTTGAAAAATACAATGTCTGTTCTTCACTAAAATATAATGAAACGAGAACTGTAAAAAATCCTAGAAAATATATACAATTTAATTCTCAAGAAGTTTTAAGTTAAAAGACAGGACTCAGTTCAGGACCGAATATTAGGGCTGGAGAGTGACATTACGTCTCCAGGTAGACAAAATCGCTAGAAAAAGTTTGTGAAATAATATAAGCTCACCTCAGATATTTTATACTTGGCACAGCACCCTGTTTTAATCATCCTTTGTTATTGGACAAGTGAGTAAAACAAGAAGATTCAAAATGTTGTGAGCTTGATAAGTAAGTTTGGAAATTTGTTTGTAAGTTTTGGAATCCACGTCAAATGATTCCCACAAGCTCGGGTCCGGCTAGCTTTACTCATTGGTTCTTTTGGAAACTTGCAATATGAGTAGCGTGATACAATTCAAAAAGAAAAAAATATACTTCGATATTTGTGATTGTGCTGTCCCATCCTTATTTTTCTGTGGTTTGCCGATAATGTTGCCAGCTTTTTAAAAGTAAAAAGTGCCATTTTCAAGCTTTCAATAATATGTAATTTTAGTTTCATAATATTGTATATGAATAATTAAGCAATAATACTAAACTATCTTATTATTTTTAACTTCTAGTGAACAAGATTTGTATAGATCGTTCGCAGATGGCCATTGGAAAACATGAAACAAAAAATAAAACCATTCTATACATTTGCATCAATTCGCTGTTACAATACTAAATGCTTTTGTAGTAGTAGGCTAGTAGGGCTCTTTTGCAGAGTCCGCCTGTTGAAGTACCACGCCTTTGCCAGGTATTTAGCCCTCAAGCAGTAGTGTGCAATCATTACTGTGTTCCGGATTGAACGGTAATATTTTTAATGAAATTACAGGGCAAAGAGATATAACATCTAATATCTCAGGGTGGTGAGTGCAATAAATTGCAGCGCGGGGTTTTGAACTATTAAAATTCCAAAGTCTGCACGGTATTAGCAGCATAGAAAAGGCATTGATATTAATAGGCGTACTGTTCAGTTAAACAAACATCATCCATAAAATTTTCCTTTAAATAGATATTTACGATTCAGTGGCAGCACTCTGGGGCCGACAATAATTTTCAATTATTAGCTAATAAATAACATTTCTTATAAAATAAATACTCATAGATGAAAAGTAATATTGTTCTTTTGATGGTTTGATGTCTTTGAGGTTTTTTTGCATCAATATACACAACAGTTCGGCATTTTTGTCGGAGAACGTTCCGCGCGCACGACAGTTTGGGAATGGCGCAGAACACGCGTCAACCAGTTTTTATAAACGAGTATGAGTTTTTCTCTTATACCTTTGGCGAGCGGGGTAAGCCTGTCGTATCGACTCCTTTTGTTGTCTACTCGAAGGATCAAACACTAACAAACATTGGAACTGGCAGAATGCACAGAGTATGATGCCAAAAAGAAAAAGGAAAAACCCAATGTTTTTTTTTTACGTGGTTTGGCAATGCACGGTTGTCATATTTACCTATTTTGGTATTTTATAAGTGAAGTGATGAAATTATAATATTTTTCCGTACTAACCTTAATTTTTAATTTCTGTAATATTTCGAAATGGTTTTGGAATCAGCAAAGTAATTTTTTTCTTTACATACCGAAATTCGGAAATTTTGAAATAACACAAACACATCATTTGCCTGTATTACTTGATTAAAAAGCTGACGGGCCAATGCGATTTCGCACGGATGAAATTTATTTTGGTGATCTGATTACATAATTTTTCTAGTTATAAAAAAGTCGAATTGATAATTATTATTTTATACCGTTCTTCAAAGTTATTTTACCTCTAGCTGTAATGTTGAGTAAATTCAGAGCTGTGTTTTGCCAAATTCTGTTTTCATAAATTCCGTAAGCGAAATGATAAAATTATTTCTTAAAAGTTCTTCATTTACATAGTAGTAGTAGGTGCTAGTCATTTCATGCACTTATGCTATTATTTTATTAACTGACTATACCGTTAATTTTAACCAAACAAAGGTTACATTTAATGAAAGATAGCTCAAGATACGATAAAAAAAAAGAAGTAGAAGAAATAAATATCAGTGATATCAGACAGATAAATTATTTCGATTATAATATGATGATGATGATGATGATGATGATGATTTTGACGAATATACAATTATTTACGAATGTCTACATTGTCATTAAATTTGCATGAGATACGGCAGTAAGGGTGATCGGAAACACGGTAACCATTTTTTTAAATAGTAACATTGTATTCTTTTTTTTTTTTTTTTTTTTTATGTCTGACAGGCTAGGTGTTTGACCACAACTCACCTGATGTTAAGTGACGGTGTGGTCGAAGATGGTAAAGCACACATAGCCTGGAATGGAACTGGCTCTCAAGTGAGACTGCCGGAACGCACCGCTCACCACCTCTATTCACCTCTGCTCTGGCTCTGCTTACTTACTTTACTTAGTAATAGAGGTGGGTCGATATGCGATAATACGATATCGAAACTATATATTGATATTGATGAAAATATCGTGTTCTGAAACTATATATTTTGATAACTATATATTGGCCGTTATTTTATTTGACGTAGATTTTGATTTGACTTTCCTCGTTAGTATTATATGAAACGTTATGTATAACTGCTTGTAGCTCAAGTACCGATACCGATTGGTTAACTTTTATGATATAAATGAACCAAATAACAAAAATATTTACACAACAACGTACAACAAACAAAACAGAAAAAACGAATTACTTAAACTTTGGTTACTAGGTAGGTACTTAGGTACAAACAAATAGCTAATAATTTGCCGAGAAAGTAAAAATCGCGCGCGCATACTAAGCTCACTCGAAACTCACTATGAAATGCAGTTTTGAACCTTGACCTCATTATTATTTTTTCGGATAAATTCGGATACAATTGTGGTGCATCGGTCGGGGCCGGGCGGTTGACGAATCAAACCTCAGAGGAATCACAAAACGCTATATCACAGTATCAATATCGATATTGTGATATAGCGTTTTAGCCAATACCAATATCAGCGCAATATTTAGTTTGTATCGATGCAGTGACGACTCGCCTCGATTCGCGTTTCGGCAATATCGAAGATATCATAATAACCAGATATTTTAACTTTGAAATCCGATATCGGATTTTCTATTGATATCGAGATATTGAAACTATATACGATTCGCAACGACCACCTCTACTTAGTAATGAGGAACCGTAAGCCGCTAATTCAACAAATAAATATAATCGGCTTGATCAAATAACTTCAGCCCTTATATTTTTATACCTTTATATTTCATAATAAAAAAAAAGCAGTCAAAATATCCCTAAAAATATAACGTTCCTAAAAAAATCCCACCAGACTTATTTACCCCCTAAATTTAGGGGGAAAACCAAAGAGTAATGTAATATATCCCCAAGTTGGGAACACTGCACAAGTATGCAGCCATGTAGGCAACACCAACAGGCATCCCTAAACATATATAAATAATATGCATAATTATGCAGTAATATATGTATTGTATGTATTGCTAACTCGGTACATATTGATGATGTCATATCGTCTGTGATGTGGTAATGCTAAGTCAGTCCAACCCAACGCCCGAATCTACAATACTACAATAGTTTTCACCCTAGATTAATTTGGGTAGGTAAGTACATGTAAATTAATATAAAATTATAAACAAACGCCACCGGTTACCGGTTCCGATTACAGAAGCAAAAGTTGTTTGTCTAACCTTTTCCTGTTTATGTCCGCCTAAAAATACAAGCTGTTGCTATATTACGTAGCTGTTGGCTTGTAACATTGGTGTTAATAAGAAAATATTTGTATGATATAGCCAACAAATACATAGTACGTAAATGTTAACAGTTTGTAATGATTTTTAAAAATTTCACAATACCTACCAATATCGACCTAAACGGCAAAAAAACGTTGTGCAACTTATTCTGGTTTTAATGTAAATTCATGAATCATTTCACGCCCCCTTGCTTCGGCGGCCTGACTCAGAAATAACGTTATCGCTATCGATCAATTAGGTTTGGCTTCAGTTCTGTGCAGTAGTTTATAGAAGAAGGTTGGAAACTAAAAAGCCTGGAAGTAAAACAGCTGCTACAAATTGCATCAAGTTCCTCTTTATTGAGGTAAGCTCTATACCTATTACATTCCAATTAACATTTTTTTTTATGTCTGACAGGCTAGGTGTTTGACCACAGCTCACCTGATGTTAAGTAACGGTGTGGTGGAAGATGGTAAACACACCTAGCCTGGGATGAAACTGGCTCTCAAGTGAGGCTGCCAGAACCCACCTTATTAGATGCTTGGCAGCAGATTTTCAACTTAAGGGTGGTAGCTAGCCAGCTGAGTAGTAGAAAGTACCCTACCACCACGATATGCTCATGCTATGCATGTAGCTTAAGCTCATTGTTGGGGTTTGAACCCATGCTATTCGGCGTGTGAACCGACCGCGCTAACCACTGAGCTATTATATCTACAAAACAACATAGATGTTGTTTTGTTTTGTTAAGGAGATCTACTTACATCTATATTTTATACAACTGTCCTTATTTAGAACTTTCTTGTCTGTGGTCCTCAATTAAAATGAGCAGTTTTAATAGTTTTGTTTACCTATCTATTGTGACCTGATATTGTTTAAGCTCTTGTAGATCACATTCATATTAAACTGTGACAGTTTTTTATGTACTTACATGTAACTGGCAATTGTACTTTATTCTTATTTTCAAATAAGGTAAATACAAATTATTTTTGATTTTAGTTTTAAAAAGTACAACCTTATATATTTTTGTGAAATTATAACTGCAAATTTAACAACATCATGCATGAGTTTAATGCTCAAAAAGAAGTTGTTTTTGAACTCACTAGCGAGTGAACACAGAAGCAAGTAAATTTTACTTTTAATTAGCATTATTATACCATGTCTACTGACATCCTTATGATTTAGAGTTTTCATTATTAATTACGCTGTTAGCTCATTTGTTAGTATCTCTGTTTCACAAGTTTCTGCGGGTTCTATTCTCATCCAAGACATAATTTTTTGTGATGTGGATGTTCTTTGTTCATATGCTGAATCCATTATAAGTCCAGTACAGAAAAAGTATGTATTCTATGAGTTATCTGCTTCCCATAGTACAAGTTTTGCTTAATTAAGGGCTAGATCATGCTGTGTGAAATACCAAACGTTTTTTTTAACAATTGTTACTTATATTATCTGCAATGATAACACACAATCTATTTATGATTATCACTTATCAAGTAGCTATCTATTTTAATTCAAAAGATACAAAGCAGACAGTAAAGGCTCCAGAGTAGACTCTTAATTATTGTTTGGATGTAGAACTCCAAAAGTTATTGTCTTGTTTAAGTTAACTAAAAATAAAAATAGTATTATTTTTTGTAATTTAACTAAAAGAAAAGTTTGGTTTGTTATTGCTAATGAGGTGTGCTAAACAACATGTTCCAAAAACCATCTTAAAAAATGAATTTGCCCTGCACTATTTGATCATGATCCTTCAAAGTCTTTCAAGTCTTATGATAGCCAATAATATAAATAAACCTACTATTCGTACTATTTAATATTGTTTCAGATAAGTTTTTTAAATTGTCAAGTTAGTTCAATTTAAATCGTCATCACTGTTGTAACTGTAACAACTGTTAAGCGGAAATAAACAAAATACATATATACCTTGAACACTCAAAATAAACTTCCACAAAATAACGATCAATCGATTATCAGGTATATGATTTTAAAATGTAGTTCTGTTTACGTTTCGCGCGTATCTTGTATGTATGTATGTAATTTTCTTTATTACCTAGTATCTTCCAAACAGCCGAATGGATCACGACAATTAAGGTATCGTTAGATTCGTCTCATTAACCCGAGTGCCCTTAGAAAAATCAAGGTGGTGGATTTTTGGCACGTAATAGTAAGACGGTAATAAAAAAAATAACCAAACCTATCAAGTAGGGTATCAAAATAAAGAAAATTAAAAGGGGATTACATTAATATATATAAATTATACGTTTATATTCAATTAGGAATAAGAAATTGGTTTTAATTTTTTTTTTCCTTTGATTATAACTATTTTATTCACAGTCGGGTTATATACCTTTTAAACTCTTCATCTTGTTTTTTCTCTGTCCAATAAATAATATTATATTAACTAAAACTGCACTCAGTTTGGTTTAAGGTGCACTGAACGCGTTTAAATTCATTGGTGAAATCGGCCCTAAGTAGGATTCTCTAAATAACTTAACAAGTTATGTACAGACGCAAATAAAAAATTTGAAAATATTTCAATAAAAGAAGCATTCACCTTAATTATAAATGATACAAAGATTCAATTCAATAAAATTTGCGGACCATAATACGATAACAGGGAAAAGGCTAGACAAATAGAACTTTTTGTCCATCTTATCTAGTCCAGCTTAACTAGGCATAATGAAGCATAAAAATATGTTGTTTAAATAAAGATATCAAGCATTTACAGATACCCTCTTTACAGAGTAACATAATAAAAAATGTTAACTTTGACTGGAAAAAACCTTGGGGAACGGCAGCAACAGTTAAATAAGAAGGTTAACGATGCTGCTAAAGACAAAATCGATTTCAATATAGTGAAGAAACATGATGAGAAATCAGACGTTGATAAGTTTTTCAAGATTGATTTAGCAGCAAAATTCAGAAATCTGGAATATATATTGGAAATATTTATGTTCGGAGACTATTTATATATATCACGAGCACTTGATAAATGTTCTTGGCTGTATGAGGACGATTTTAAACATATAATCAATGTTAATTATCTCTGTAAATATATTTTTCCTTCTATGTCCATAAAAATGAGAAATAAAATGCTCACTGCTATCGCAACAAATATGAAGAACAATGACATAAGAGCCATTGAATTTTTTGCCTATTGTATGAAAGTAAAATTGTATAATATCGCCTTAAAACATCTTATTCATACGCCACAATCCTTTAAACTTGATGTGATCACCAAAAAGACAAAAGCGTTTGAATTAATATCCCAAAAAGAAAGCGATTATTTACGACACTTCATTGGAGATTCGTTTGATTTAGCTGAAAATTACGTCAAAAGTTTTGATTTATCTTGGCCAAAAAGCTATGCTATTTATTTGTTAAGATATATGTATTCGTTATCGAATGAGAAGTATTTAGACATGTTCGAAAAATGTGATACCAGTGGACACGTTCTTGGTAGGAGACTATCAAAACATATAGTACAGAATTATAAGTCGAGAGTAATAAAGAAACCGATGCTATATGCCACTGCATTAAACAAAGATATAATAAAAAGAAGTTTTAAAGTTGAGGAAGCAAAAATATTCGCTGTGGCATTATTACCAGAGAGATCTATCTCGTTTTTTGGGTCTAAATTCTATGCCATAAATAAATTTGTTTTGGATATAATACCACCAGAAGAAAAATTCACATTTGTGAAGCAAATATTTAGTGAAAAATATAAAGACGAACCATTTGAAACATGCCACGAATTTTACTCAAACGACTTCTTTGAAATGATGACAATTCATGAAAGAGAATCATGGGCTCTACAAAATATAGCAAACCAAAATGAAATTCTCGGCAGTGGCAAAGATTACTTGTGGTACAAATTTGTGAGCTTTGAGAAGGCTTTCAACCAGTTACGGAAAGAAATTATGATAACTACCGACCAAATCAAACGCTGTGAAATGTTAAAGATCTTGTTGGACTCTGCCAAAACTGAAGATGAATTGGCTAAATTACTTAATTACTTCTGCGAGAGACACCGAAACGAAATGCCTCATGTAATTGACCGCTTTTTAAACAAATTGATAAATGATCATAAAGTTTGGCGTTTTGGTGAAAATTGCTGGAATGCGCTAGAAAAAATTTTCTATAACATAGAAGTGTTTGACAAATCTAAGTACCAAAGTTGCGATAGTGACTATAGAGTTCTTGCTTTAATGTATTACGTTATAAATAAGAAGACAGTTCCAGAAGTCTTAAATGAATATCTTGAAATGAATGCTATATCATTTTATACATTAAAACGATACATTAAAAACTTGAAATATGAAAAAGACATGATGTTTCAATACATTTTGCAATATTACACAGAAATGATTAAATCAATAGGTTTAACACCCTGCGAAGAAAATACAAAAAACAAGATGAGAACATATTTGCGTAGCACTCTAGATATTGCGCTGTTCTGTGACAAAAGCAAAGATGATCTTCCAGAAATAGTGCTTGCTAATATAAAACTGGATTGGTCGGAATTTGAACACCATCAATTACTAGCTATCGAGAAGCTTTCTTCGATTGATATTAAGCATTACCTTAAAAAAGATGCATCATTAGTTGTTACTCAAATCCCTCAAATAAAAAAATATTATGAATCAACAGGAGGAAATATAAATTGGTTAATTCAAAAAATAAGAATTTATTTTTCACAAGATTTATCAGAGAAATATTTGATGTTATTTAATGAATATCTTTGTGCTGAAACATCATATACCGGAATTGAAGTTGCAGTTCGTGGTATATTTATGTTGGCTGATTCGGCACATAAAATGGAGTTTCTGGATAAATATACTCCAACAGGTAAAGCAATGGACAAAGCAACAACAAGTACGCATATGTTGGATATTCAAAAAGCCATTTGCAGACAAATGCTTGCTTCTCGGCCCCCGTTACCGCTGGCAAAAGTTTTTCTGTATATTACCGGAGACTACGTCCAATACTGTTTAGTACTGTTTCGTTCGTTTTTAGTGAATTTGCCGCAACCTCAATGCCTGGAGTTTGTACAAAAGATGATAAATAGCCCGGTATCAATCCAAAAGCACGGCTTGAGATTAGCTTTTGAATCTGTCGAAACAGATAAGTTGCAAATGATCATTTTAGATTCCTGGAATAAAACTAAAAACGTGTCTTTGCGAATGGTTTTATATAAACAACTCTCCATGAAAATCGCAGATGAAACTAATGAAATGAAGTTGTTCGATATATTACTAAAATTGACTTTAGATTTGAATGAAGATGATGACGAAGCATTAAAACTAATAGACACGATTAAGTTGCCTAATCATTTTATCGGTCGATATCTAGAAGTGGCCTGGAATACTGTAAGCAGGTTTTCTGAAAAACCTCAAAACTTTGCACGAATGGTGAGAGTAATAAAACGCATTGAAAGTAAAATACAGTTCGTTCCAGAAAATTGTGTTGATAAAATTATAAATGATCACATCCATTTCATGTTTGACCAGGAACAGATAGTAAACAACAAGTTTAAGCCAGGATTTGATGATTTGTTAACGTCGAAGTTGGATCTTACTACAAGCAATCTTGCGTATATAACAAACGAAAAGAAACTCGAAAAAAATGTGGAGGTAGTAAAATACATATTGAAGAAATGTATAGAAATGTGGGACAAACGGGATAATAGTGACAATAAATATGTTGTACGTCAATATATAAAATCGTTTATTGCAGATCTTGATGGTAAAAGCTACGATTATGATATAAATAGTATTTCTAATTTTATTACTTTGATACAAAATTTAGAATATAATTTTAAAAAATCATTACCTGAAAAAGAGATTTATCAGCTCGTTTGGAATTTGCAATCAAGTGTGGTGACAAAAAAAGTAATATTAAGTTTAAATGTGTGTTTTAAAACCCTAAAACTTGACGATGTAAAAGATCCCGGAATTAAACTGGGCAAAGATTTTGGAATGTTAATTAAAACAAGAGTGGAGGAAGGAACATTTTATAGAATGTTTTGTGAACAAATAAAGAGTATTGCCACAACCGCCGTTGACGATTTTCATAGATATTTCAGGAACTGGGATTTGTTTAGTTCCACTGATACAGCAGTTTTGTTTTGCTTGGGATTGTTGAAACACGAGATCTTCGAAACATACGAGCTTGCTCTAAACATTTTGCCTTTAGATTACGAAGGAAAATTTATGGATGTTTATTTGAATACTATTAAGAAAATACAAGCATTTCAAAGTAAAGAGCTACAGTTCTACGTCTATGAAAAATTTGTTAACACAGATTTCAAGATAAGGAACTATTTTGACTGAATATAAGGTATTGATAGTTGCACAAATATAATTATGTTCCTAACAATCTAGCATCATATTATCAAAAGAAACTAACATTTTTAGAAAACTAAATTAATTTGCGTATTTATATACATAATTGGTATTTTATATTGGTTAAATAATCTGGTTTTTTTTTAAACGACTGCCCAAAAACAGAAGTGTAATGTTTACTGGGTGTGTGTATGTACATATGTAAGTTACTTCATGTCACCATAACTTTTAAATGCCTATTGAGATTTGGATGTATTTTTAATTTTACTATCGTAACTGACGTGGTTTTGACACATTTTTGTTTTACTTAACATACCTCTAACTTTATTTCATAAGTATTACTTTTGTAATTTAAAGGAATTTTAAATTTTACTGTCGTAACTGACGTGGTTTTGACACATTTTTGTTTTACTTATGCAGGATTACTTACGTTTAATGATATCGCATATTCCGACTATAATTTCGGCCATATCTGGTGGCCTTCGAAACAAGACGAGGCCGCGCGCGCGTTTTGCTCTGCCTTGTCTCCATGATAAAGGCCACCGGATGTTACCGAAACTATAGTCGGATTATCTGATATACTTAAACGTGAGTAATCCTGCATAAGTAATGTGCATCTATCCGTGCGCCATAGAGACAACATCTAATAAATAGAGCTAAGATTGAGGGAGAATAGGAATGATTTCCGTTCCGGCTCGTACTTGGTGCAAAGGCTACCCATTGCAAGCAATCAGCAATACAGGTTTATGAACCAAAGTTATGGACTCCTTTGCACCGGGTACAGTTAGGGGTTATTTAGATAAGGTTCTTTTGTTTATTTTTTACTTCCTTTTTATATTTTTATTAACAAATTTTAACCATTAAATTCATTTCTTAACTTAGTATTCGGTTTTTTTTATCATTATGTACTACATAATCTACATCTATTTGTGTTTTTGGGATTCAGAGGTATATCAGCGCATATTTAACACTAGCTTTGATTTATAACTGTGGTGTTATCAATAGATTTACACTTATTTTTACAAATTGAAACCGTATATTTCGTTGTGCCCTACGGTTTTCGTATCTTGCATGATCTGTGTATTTTGAAGATGAAGATATAAAATAAGTTATCTTAAATATGTGTTATATATTTCATTGTGCCCTTACGGTTTTCCTATCTGGCATGATCTTAAGCAAGAAGTGACAAATTGTCAGTGAGCACAATTTATTTAAAACATATATTTTGTTACAGGGAAACTACTACAAAATGATAGTATTAAGCGGCACTAGTTTAAACAAGAGACACCAAGAATTGAACACAAAAGTAAACGAAACTGTAAAAAGCAATGTCAATTTTGAAGAAATCGAAGATAAAACCGAAACTTGTGACGTCGACAAACTCTTCAAAATAGATATTGCATCAAGATATAAAAACATAGATTATATTATTAAAGTATTAAAATCTGGGAACAGTTTGTATATATCTAGAGCTTTAAAATGTGATTGGATTGTTAATGATGAATTCGCGAATATGATAAACCCCCAGTATTTAGAGAGAAACTGTTTCCCTGAAATGCCATTGAAAATGAAGAAGAAAGTTCTTGCGACGCTGTCTATGCGCTTACGTAACGAAAATAGAGCTGAGGAGTTTCATCACTATTGCATGCGCAATAGAATGTACAAGCTTGGCATGGACTTTCTATTATACACTAATGAATCTTTTAAAGTTGAAATATTAACGCTACATCCGCACGTATATAATGATTTTGATCGAAGTGGAACATTTCATCGGGAATTCCTTTCTACTAGCAGAGCATTATTTGAAAGTGGTGTCAATTTCATCTCGCTCTCGTGTTCTCCACAAACTTCGTTATTTGTACTCGGTTACGGAAGAAAAATACTTGGATTTACTTGAAAGATTTCATTGTGATGACGAATATAACTTCTATTGTGCAAGTCGAAGACTGTCTCGAGATATTATGAAGAAACATAAAAAGCGTGTTCTTAAGGATCCCTGGTTATATCTACATACATTAAACCAAGATATGGTGATTAAGTACAGTAAAAGTGACGATGCTAAAGTATACGCTATTCCGTTTCTGCCGGAGTCATGTAAACTCTTCTGGGATAAAAATTATTACCTACATGCTGAATTTTTTCTAAAGTTGATTCCTCTAGGTGAAAGATATATTTATATCAAGAAAATATTTACGGAAAAATATCCTGGTGAAGTTTTCGAGGAAAATTATAATTTTTACATCTACGCGTATTATGAAATGATGTCAGTAAAAGAGAAAGAAGATTGGGCTTTAAGCCACATTGCTAGTGGAAAAGAATTACATGGATGCGGTAAAGATTACATCTGGTACCGTTTCGTCAATTTGCAACAAGCCCTTATTGAGCTCAAGAAATACATTTTAATTACTACTGACAAAGAGAAGAGATCAGAAATTTTAAAAACATTAGTGGAATCAGTTAAAACTCCAGAAGAATTAACAATATTAACGGATTATTATTACATTAGACACATCAATGAATTAAAAGAACATAAAATAGATTTTGTTAGTAAACTTATAGATAAACATGACGTCTTGAAAGTAAATGATGAATGCTGGGCATCATTAGAGAAAATTTTATATAGTCTCGACGTTTACTATAAATTAAGTCAAAACTGGCATGATTATCAAATCATAGAGTTTAGAATCATAGCTTTCACATATTACGTTATCCATAAAAAACCCGTCCCGGAAGTTTTACAAGGATTTCTTATATCAGGAAATATTTCAATCAGTCGAATGCGACGTTTGTATGATCGTTATAATATGGATTCAGCAAATCTTGAGTTGATATTTCAGTTCATACTTACATGCTTAGCCAATCATTTGGAAACATTAATGACAACAAATATAGAAAAAAAAAATGACAACGAAATACAAACATTATTAGACTATATATTTGATGCAGTTGTCGATTACAAAAAAACTTTTCAAGATGTTCCTAAACTGATTCGTGATTATATAATGAGAGAAGACATTTATAAATTATTTAAAAACCATAGAGTGTTTCAAAACTCAGAATTACTTCCAGAGTTTCGTGTAAGCGATATAATGCACTATTTAAAAAAGGACTCGTCACTTGTAATCAGTAATTTTTCTACTATAAGAAATTATTTCGAACAAAAACCTGGAAAGAATAACATCAACTGGTTAATTCAGAAGCTTAAAATTTACTTTAACCATGACATAGCTTCGGAATATACAAAGTTATTAAATGAGTGCCTTTCTGTCGAAGACTTATATCTTCATGCTGCTCGAGTAGCAGTGTATGGAATATTCAAATTATCCGATCTAAAATATAAAATCGATTTCATGAAAAAATACGCTCCTACTGAATCAAAAATAGATCACGATGGTATATCTCGCCATCTTCTAACTATTCAGACTGCTATATGCTCGGAAGCATGCCATTCGAGACCGACGTTACCGCTGTCTAGCATCCTAGAATACATTAAAGGAGATTATGTGCAATACTGTGTCCCCATCTTTGATTCATACATGGCTAATTTGACACCAGCTCAATGTCTATGTTTTGTAGAATCTCTATTAGATCATCCTGTATCGATACAAAAATATGGTCTCCGATTGGCCTTTCGTTGCTTCAACACGGAAAACTTACGAAACCTCGTTCTTAAAGTGTGGAAGAACACTAGAAATATATATCTCAGGAAAGTTCTATACAAATCACTTTTTGATAAGGTTGATTACTATCACGATAATCTGCCAGCGCAATGGGAACTTTTTGCTGGACTCAATATTTTGACGCACGATTTACATCAAGATGACGATGAAGAAATTTTGGGTCTGTTAAGTAGTGCATTACCGCTCAACGTATTAGGCCAACATCTGCAATCGGCATATATTGTAGTTAATACTTTTCCGAAGAAATCTATTAATTATAAACGATTAATAGAAATAATAAAAGCGATAGAAAATAATTTAGAATTAGTTTCTAAAAACATCTTGCTTGCCATAATGGAAAATCATATTAATAATATGCTTGAGCAGGATCAAATATTGAAAAAAGACTTAAAAGGTGAAGAATCTGATTTAATCAAAGTAAAATGGAGTCTTATTGAGACAGTCATTATGAAACACATAAATAATCATATTGTGTATCTCATCTCTGAAAAAATTATAGTGAAATGGTACAAAACGGATGATAGTGATAATTATATATACAGGCAATTTTACACAGATTTGTATTATAGTCTCGAAAGGCTCAGCTTCACGGAACCTGCAGATAAATACTTAGAAATTAATAGTATTTTTGAAGTAATATTATCAGAAATGGAAAACAATTTTCCGCAAATAGAAATATATGTAATGTTTTGGCAACTAAAACTTAATATTTTAACCAGACAGGTTTTGTTTTATGACGTGACTTTTATCTATCATCAATACAAATACGATGAAGAACTGGCAATAGATTTGGTCAAAGAGACTTTTCAAAGGTTTTCTGATAGAGTCAAAAAAATAATGAAAGAATATTTGGATAAAAAACAGTTTTATTCGTCATTCCATCAAGAAATTGGGCAATGTATCCACAATGCAGCGTCTGAAATCAAATATGAGCTTGATCGTTTTCTTGAAATCAAAATTGATGTAGATGATATTTGCGTACTTTTATGTTCTAAATTAATGGAATATAACGTCGGGGACGTGCATCTATTTGTTATGCATTTTCTACCTACATATTACTATAAAGGAGATTATTATGAAGAATATCTCGATGTTATTAATAGATTGAAATGTATACATGACGATGAAATAAAATATTTTTTGTGTCATAAGTTGTATAGTTCTGAGTATAAGCATAGAAGTTTTATGCCGTAAGTGAAGTGAAGTCTATTTTGAGAAATAAACTTGCAAGGTGTAATGAAACTCTTGTCTGAACCACAAAGAGGCAAAATTGTGATAAACATTTAAGTTTAGCAAATCGTATGACATTCCACACAGCCCCATCTAGCCCCAAACTAAGTAAAGCTTGTACTATGGGAAGCAGATAACTAATAGAATACTTAAATAATTTTGTTTTTGTAAAAAACATACTTATAATACATACAGAACACTCAGACATACCAAACATTCATACTTGTCACAGGAATGTTTGTCTTAAATGGGAATCGAACCCACGCCCTACATCTTTTAAAGAAGGTGCACTACCAAATAAGCAAACGGCGGTCGGATGATGATACAATAATTATTTTCGTTGTTATTAATTCAACTTTATTTTTTAAATGTGCTTGTTAAAATGTAAAGAAGAGGATTCTACATTTCTATTGGTACTTATGATGTTTATGTTTTATTTACTTAAAACAAGTAAATTAATCAAATCGTTAGACATAGTCATCACATTCTGTTGGTGTGATATTGAAGTCGTACGGAAGAAAAGTCTGTGGAACGCGTCGATATTTCCTTAAAATCTTTGTAAATCTTTTAATAATACGATTCGAAAAGTAAATAAGGACAATATTTATGAAACATTATTTAATATTTTACCAAATTTTTACTAAAATAAAGCAATTATCACAAAAAATAGACAAAAAAGCGCTAACCAACTATTGTTTCCGAGCGCGTACCATTTTGAGGTTGATTTCGTTAATTATATACCACTTCAAACACTGATAAATTAACTTAATCCTACAGTAAAGATCCTCAACATAATTTAAATATATTACAAACGTTAAAATACATAATATATTTAAACAACTAACGACATATTTGCCAAACTAAAATTTGCACGCGCATATACCAACAAACTGAGTTTCGAAAAATTTACTCTCTTTAATTCTATTCTATAATTACTTCGACAATGACATCTTTGTATTTTCTAGTAAACTATTTCATAGACTATCGATATATATTGTGATTTAATTCAAAAGCATTTCGCTAGGTGCAACTTTTCTGAATTATTTGAAACGAGAGCGATTGGGTACTGTGTTAACCACGGACGTAAGACCGGAATTTTAATCTGGGTACTACAGTACCCGCGGACGGTCGAGTGCATAATAGCTCTACAGTCGCCAAATGTCTGGGGGAAGGTGCTACGGTTGGTTCGTTCATGGCTCAGAATTAAACGTCCTTGCCAGTTACAGTTCATTTAAGTACTCACCGTAGGTTTATGAAAACAGATCTTACTATAGTAAAGTTCAAGAAAAAAAATTGACATATTGAGAGGGACGACCCCTCTTACATAACAAAAGGACTAAGTTCGTTTCTTTGTTACAGAATAAAATCATTAAGTATGATTGTACTGACTGGCACCAACTTAAACAAGAGACATCAAGAATTAAATACGAAAGTCAATGATGCCGCTAAAAACAATGTTAATTTTGAAGAAATTAAAGACACAAGAGAAATGTCTGATGTTGACAAACTTTTCAAAATTGACCTTGCGTCAAAATACAAAAACATCGATTATATACTCAGCGTATTAAAATCAGGCGATAGTTTGTATATATCTAGAGCTCTGAAATGTCATTGGATCATAGGTGATGAATTTGAACAGTTCATAAACCCTCAATACTTGGAAGGAAATGTTTTTCCATTTATGCCCCCGAAAATGAAGAAAAAAGTTATTAAGACTATATCTATGCGCTTACGTAATGGCGTGAGAGCTGAAGACTTCTATCACTACTGCATACGGAATAGAATATACACGCTCGGCATGGATTTTCTATTATTCACTAATGAATCGTTTAAAATTGAAATTTTGACCTTGCCTCCACATGTGTTTAACGATTTCATTCGAGATGAAATTTATTTAAAGAATTTCATCGGAAATTCGTTTGTACTAGCAGAGTGTTATTTGAAAGTGGTGACTAATTCATCTCGAGGTCAAATTCTCTATGAACTTCGTTACTTGTACTCTGTTTCACAAGATGACTATTTAAACTTGCTGGAAACATTTAGTACTGACAAATATGATTATCACCGTACAAGCCTAAATTTGTCTCGAAATATAATGAAAAAACACAAAAAACGAGTTCTTAAAAATCCCTGGCTTTATCTACACACACTTGACCAAGATGTGGTGGTCAAGTACAGTACATGTGATGATGCAAAAATCTATGCCGTTTCATATTTGCCAAATTCTTGTTACTCGTTTTGGGCTCAAAATTATTGCATATACACAGATTTTTTTTTAAAGTTAATTCCTTTTTCCGAAAGATATGCATTCATAAAAAAAATATTTACCGAAAAATATCCAGATGCTAAATTTGACGAAGATTATCATTTCTATTCTTACGCTTATTATGAAATGATGACAGAACAAGAGAAAGAAGATTGGGCTTTGAATCACATTGCTAGCGAGAAAGAGTTGCTCGGTTCTGGCAACGATTATATTTGGTACCGTTTCGTCAACTTCCCACTAGCTTTAGCAGAAATAAAGAAATATATTTTAATAACTACTGATAATGATAAGAGATCAGATATTATACTAATCCTAGTTGAATCTGCCAAAACTGAAGAAGAATTAATAAAATTATTGGATTATTATTATAATAGACACATAAATGAACTAAATGAATTCAAAAGAAGTTTTGTGAATAGCGTTATTACAAAACATAATATATTGAAAGTTAATGATATATGCTGGATTTCGTTGGAAAAAATATTGTACAGCCTGGATGTTTACCATAAACTAAGTGAAGACAGCTATGATTACCCTAACAACGAATACAGAGCGTTAGCATTAATATATTACATTATACACGAGCAATCTGTTCCTGAAATTCTACGGGGTTTTCTTATATCGGGAACTTTAAAAGTCACCCACATGGTATGGAGATTCGATCATTATATGGATTCTTTGCATCGTGAATTGATCTACAAATACGTGTTTCCTTTGTTGTCCGATCACTTAGAATCGTTAATTTCCGACACTGAACAAAATATGGAAGAAATATGTAGATTAATAAGTGATATCATTGATTTAGTTCATTATTTCAATAAATCATTTCTAGATATCCCTAGTTTTATACGTGACTTTATATTGAGAAATGATGAATTATTTCAGACGTATCGTCGATATTTTCCTAGTCCGCATAATTTTAATTGCCCGAGCCCGAGAGAAGCAACACCACCTCCGAAGTTCTGCTTAAGTGATATAATACATTATCTTAAAGAAGACTCAATGCTAGTAGTCACTAATTACTCTATCATAAAAGATTATTATGAAACGGTAGAGAGGAAGAAAAAAAACAATATTAACTGGCTCATAAGCAAGTTAAAAATTTACTTTTATCACGATTTAGCCCATGAATATTTGAAATTATTAAATGAGAGTTTCTCTGTAAGTGAATTATATCTACATGCGGCTCGAGTAGCAGTCTATGGAATTTTTAGTTTATCTGATGATAAATACAAAATTGATTTCTTGAAGAAGTACTTGCCAGTTGACGCAAAAGTAGATCACGTTAACATACCTCGTAATATATTGACGATACAGAAAGCTATATGTACGGTAGCTTGCCATTCAAGACCACCTTTACCGCTAAACAGTATCCGTGAATACATCAAAGGGGATTATTTGCAATACTGCATACCTATATTTGAATCATATATGGCTAATTTGATCCCTGATAAATTCTTATGTTTTGTTGAGTCTCTATTAGACAGTCCGATATCAGTTCAAAAACATGGCTTACGATTGGCATTTCATTGCTTCAACACAGAAAGTTTGAGAAACCTAGTACTGAAGTCTTGGAAGAAAACAAGGAATGTATCTCTCAGAAAAATTATATTCAAAACATTGTTCGACAAGGTTAATTATTATCACGATAATTTACCCGCGCAATGGGCATTGTTTGGAGCTCTTAACATTATGACGCATGATTTGAATCAAGATGATGACGAAGAACTGTTGAGATTGTTGCATTGTGATTTGCCCCCTAATGTGTTCGGCCAACATCTGCAATCGGCGTATATTGTGATAAATACTTTCCCAAAACAATATATCAATAATGTACGATTAGTAGAAATAATAAGAGTGATGGAAACTAATATAGAATTTGTTTCCAAAAACATTATTTTGGTTATAATGGAAGATCACATAATTAATATGCTAGACCAGGATCAAATATCAAATACAAATACAACATATGACAACTCAGATTTGACACATGCAAAGTGGAACCTTATTAAGACTGTTATCATCAAACACAAAAACTTGCATATTCTTCATTTGATCATAAATAAAGTTTTATCTAAATGGCACAAAACCAAAGATTGCAGTTATATGTATAGATTATTTTTTGTACAATTTGTACAGCATCTTGAACAGCTAAGTTTTCAAGAACCTGTTCAAAATTATTTAGAAATTAATAATATATTTTATACCATTTTGGAAAAGATGGAAAAGGTTCTTCCTCATATAGAGATATACATTATAGTATGGAGATTAAAACTTAGCATTTTAAGGAGACAACTATTTGGTGAATTATTATCAAACTTAAATCAAAGTGACGTCAATGTTTCAAAAACTTTAATGAGTATGCATGAAACAGTGCTAAAGTTTTCACATGAAGTTAAAAATTTGATGAAGGAATATTTAGAAAAGGGGAAATTTTTTCTTCTATTTTGTCAAGATATTGTAGAAATATTACGTAATGTTACAATGAAAATTAGAATTGACTTAAATCAGTTCATTAACTACACCACTAATCCAAGCGACATTGATGTAATTTTGTGTTCAGTATTATCAAAATGCGATATACTAGAAATACATAAGTTTGTTATTAATTTCTTACCACTAGATTACGATGGTGAATATTACATGGAATACCTCAATGTCATTAATAAACTGAAATCTGTAGAAGATGAAGAAATAAAGTACTTTCTGTGTCATAGGTTTTATAGTTCTGATTATCAGTATAGAGATTTTATGCCATAGCCTCATTGTCACCATTCTGAATGTAATTATACTTATTACATATTATTTTATTACAATATCGGTTTTCAGAACCGCGGTTTTTAAAGAAACATTTAATATGTTAGTAATCAACCCTAAAAGCTTAGTTGTGTGATGTGCCACTATTAATTAATTGTATTAAATTATTACAACGTACTTATCTATATTATATGTTACTACTAGATGGTTTTTCTAGTAAATAATAATGTTCCTCAGTTATTTGATACTTAATTACTTGCTTATTAAACGGATTGGTTCTTTTTTCATGTATTTTATTACCCATTGTGTTATTTAGATACTAAATAGTTTTCGACTGTGACATGAGCTGATTAGAGGGTCAGTTAATGAGGTACATATTAAACCTGATCTTAATTTGTATATTTAAGCACAGTTTATTTAGTAGTTTATGGTTTCATTATAAACTGAGAACACGATGTCAGCAAAATTGCCTCGGATACAAAGTACAGACATAGTAGGTAGGTGCCTAGTTTGTTAATTTAACTAAAATTTTCACTTGCAGTCAAAAATTTAATGAATGAATATTTCTGAAATGATTATATTTTATCTCTATCTCAAGAACTCAAACTAACAATTGATGACGTAATAATCAAAGTTAAATCTGAACTAGGTGGTTTTGTCGATGGTAATATAAAAATCAGTAATATTGAAATAACTTTGTGTTCTCAATTGTTAAATTTGAATATTCGAGAAATACAGATATGTATCTGTGTTGAACTTCATGTCACAAGATCACGATGGTGAATACGCTACATATTAGGTATCACGATACCATTAGCATACTAAAAACTGTAGATCGTAAAGAAATTGGATATTTTCTGTGTCATATTGTGTGTTTTATGGTTATGATTATCGATACAGGGATTTTATGCCGTAATGTCACAAAAAAATTGCTAAGTATTTAATAATCACTGTAAACTGAAATAATATGCAATGGTCACGAATAATCTAAAATCCCTTTTTCTTTGCTTTTGAATGTATTTATGTCAATTTCCTCGAACTAATCCAACTTAATGAAATCTTTAATTTATGTTAAGTAGGTATCTATTACTTATCAATTAGTATTGACATACTTTATTTTAATAGTGTAATGTGCCTTTTTACTGGTTTTTTTTCCAGACTTGTAGACTTTTATTTATTACCCTGTCTAGTACCTTACGTACCCTGAAAGATTAATTCCTTGAGAAATTATATAATTGCTTTCTATAAGTATACCAAATTAAATTAAAAAACTGTAATTATGAATTTGGGAAGTCTGTTCATAATGGTTAAGAGTTCATAGTTTCGTTATCATTACTAAGAAAACAATAAAACATTCATACAAATAGATCGATCTTAAATACTTAACATATTAATTCGGTTTTGCATAATTACACAACGTATCCTTTATAAATTTTCAAGTGTAAAAAAATACTTGCATATCACACAAAAAGGTTACTCATAACTTACAACTCAATATTATCTGTACGAATTTGCCCACCTGAACATGTTTGGGCATTTATTTATACCTTACTTATTAAAAAACCAACCTACAAAGCCTTCATTTATACCTAAACTCAGTAAATTTTTGTTACAGGATTAAAACATGAAAATGGTTGTACTAACCGGCTCCAACTTAAACCAGAGGCATCAAGAACTAAACGCAAAAGTAAATGAAGCCGCTAAATCCAACGTTAATTTCGAAGAGATTAAACATAAAAGTGAATCATCAGATGTTGACAAACTTTTTAAAATCGACCTCGCATCTAAACATAAAAACATCAGTTACATTCTCGAAATGCTGAAATCTGGAGATAGCTTGTATATTTCTAGAGCTTTACATTGCGACTGGATCGCTAATGATGAATTTTCACAGTTTATGAATCCTCAATACCTAGAACAAAATATTTTCCCATTCATGTCTTCAAAAATGAAGAAGAAAGTCATTGCAACTTTATCCTTTCACTTACGGCAAGCGGAAAGAGCTGAGGAGTTCCATCACTACTGCATGCATAACAGAATGCACAATCATGGGATGAATTTTCTTCTATTTACTAAGGAGTGTTTTAAAGCTGAATTTTTAACACTTCATCCTCATGTGAATAAAGATTTTAATAAAAACCAGCAATATCTAGAACATTTCATTGGAAATTCATTCATATTAGCCGAATTGTATTTAAAAGCGATACCGCAATCGGCTCGGCCGACTGCGATTCATAAGCTTCGTTATTTATACTCGACGTCGGCAGATCAATATTTAGATCTACTTGAAAACTTTTATTTCAGAGATGTATATTCTATTTATAGCAAGAGATTCTCGCAAACCATTATGAAGAAGCATAAACAAAGAGTTCTTAAGGACGCTAGCTTATATTTGAACATACTAAGCCGTGATATAGTCGTAAAATACAGTAATAGTGAGGACGCAAAAATTTATGCTATCGCATTTATGCCAGCTCACTTCAATACATTTTGGAACGATCATTATTATAATACAAACAAATACTATCTTGACTTAATTCCATTGGGCGAGAGATTTGACTTCATCAGAAAAATCTTCACTGAGATGTACCCTCAGCAAGAATTCGAAGACAATTTTTCATTTTACCTTAATAATGATTACGATATGATGACGCACCAAGAAAAAGAAAACTGGGCGTTACGCCAGATTGCTAGCGGAAAAGAACTGCATGGCTGTGGCAATGATTACATATGGTACCGGTTTATTAACTTTCCTCTGGCGTTCGTTGAATTAAAGAAATATATCCTGATCGCTCCTGACAGTGATAAAAGAAGTAAAATCGTTGAAACATTAGCTAAATCTGCGAAAACTTCAGAAGAATTAACGACTTTGTTGGAGTATTATTTTAGTAGACACATAAATGAATTGAGAGAATATAAGAGGAACTTTATAGACAAGGTTATAAAACATCACGAAGTATTGAATTTCAATGACAACTGCTGGGCTGCATTCGAAAAGATACTTTATAGTTTGGAAGTTTACCACAATCTTAGCGAAGACAGTAACGATTATCAAAACAATGAGTACAGAGTAATTTCGTTGAAATACTATATTATTCATGACAAAGCTATCTCAGATGTTTTTTATAGTTTTGTAATATCGCGTGATATCTCAATTGACAGTATGAGACAGGGTTTCAAATCTGATCTTGATTCTCAAAAACTCGACAAGATATTTCAATATATGCTGGCTTGCTTTACAAAACACGTGGAATGTCTAAAAACAAACAACGATATAGAGCAATTGGACGTATATATAAATGAAATACTTGACTTAGCATTTGCTTTTGATAAAACCTTGGAAGAGACTTCGACACTTATTAAAGACTATGTGTTATCACATTTTGAAAGTTTTAGAAACCATCAGGTTTTCATTCATCTTAGAGAACCACCTGAACCTGAATTCTGCATAGGTGACATAATGCATTACCTCAAACAAGATGCGTCACTTGTAGTCAGAGAATTTCACAAAATAAGAGAATTCTTTAAATGGAATTTTTCTAAGAAATCGAAGAAAAATATTAACTGGCTGATCCAGAAGCTTAGAATTTATTTTTGTCATGATATAGGCCCAGAATATATCAAACTACTAAACGAGTGCCTCACAGTCGAAGATTTATATCTACAAACTGCTCGAGTTGCAGTGTTTGGGATTTTCAACTTATCTGATGAGGAATTTAGGATCAATTTCTTAAAAAAGTTTGCGCCCGCTGATCCTAAAATTGACTACGTCAATATACCTGGTAATATTCTTACTATCCAAACAGCAATATGCTCGGTAGCATGTCACTCTAGACCACCTTTGCCATTGTCTGGTTTACGGGAATATATCAAAGGAGATTATTTACAATTTTGCGTCTCAATTTTTGATGCCTATCTGGCAAACCTGACACCCAGTCAATGCCTCTCCTTTGTGGATGCACTGTTGAACAGCCCTGTATCGGTACAAAAACACGGCCTACGATTAGCCTTCCATTGCTTTAGCACAGATGACTTAAAAGCACTTGTCCTTAAAGTTTGGAAGAATATGAAAAATGTATCTCTAAGGAAAGTACTGTACAAGGCGACTTTTGATAAGGTTAATTACTATCACGATAACCTACCAGCACAGTTGAAATTATTTGACGCACTTATTATTATGACAAATAGTTTGCATCAAGATGATGATGAAGAATTGTTTAATTTATTAGTTTCAACATTACCCCCTGCTGTATTTGGCAAGTATTTAGAAACTGGATATAACGTGGTCAAAGACTTCCCAGAAAGGTTTATAAATTTACAACGTTTTGTTCGTATAATAACTACTATAGATACTCATTTACAAACCGTTTCTCAAGACTTTGCACGAGGTATAATAGAAGAACATGTCGCAACCATGTTAGATCAAAATTTAATGCTGGGCCAAGAGCTTAAAGATGGTTACATTGCAGTAATCGACGCTAAGTGGGCACTAACTAAAACAGGAATAATTAAATTTAACGACGTTAATATTCTAAATTTAATTTTGGACAGTTTTTTAGGCAACTGGCATAAAACACACCACAAGATATATATATACAGAAAGTTTTTAATTGAATTTTTGCATGATCTCGAAGACGTGAGTTTCAACGAAGACATAGCAAACTATTTGCAAATTAACAATAATATATTTCGATTAATATTGAAAAAGATAGAAAATACTGTTCCGAGTATAGAAATTTATGTTACCCTATGGAAATTAAAAATCAGCATTATAGTTCGCCAAGTTTTAGGTGAATGCAAGCCTAGACCCTATGACAATGTCAAAAATACTCTTTTAAAATATTCTACTGCGATCAGAGATTTGATAAAAGAATACATTGAAAATAATATGTTTTTAAAGACGTTTTACAACGAAATTGAAAAAGAAATAAAAGACGGGTTATATAAAATTGGTCAGCCTTTCCAATACTTTGATATGACAAATAGTTGTCCAATTGTACTAATGAGTTCTGTTTTATCAGAATGTGATGACCTAGAAATGCAAATGTTCGTCTTGGGCCTCGTTCCCCGAGATTATGGCGGTATATACAAAGATAAGTACCGAACTATAATTGATAAGCTGAAGTTGATAGATGACAAAGAAGTGAAATATTTCTTGTGTCATAAGTTTTATAGTTCTGATTATCGTTACAGATATTTTATGCCTGTAAACGCTTAGATCTTTTGCTGTACATACGTGCTCCATTAGTGAAACTTTCACATCCTTGTGGGTACAAGGTTATAATTTATCAAATTACTGTTGACGAAAATATTGTATGGGTACCTAATTACCTACCTAACCAGACGTACACTTTTATGTAGATAGCATTTCTTTTAAACTTAATATTTGGGATGCTTCCTATACTTATTAAGTGTACGGACCGCCATCTTTTCTAAAACGAATACTATTTATTTTCTCTTATGTTTAGATGAAGAATTACATAGCAATAAGATAGTCACTTGTAGCACCAGCTTTTAAAAACATATTTTCTTAATGGGTACACATTTCTGTAGTGTTTTCTAGATAAGATTGGCAAAGGACCGGGATAGTGGCATACGTGAAGAGAGGGATCTGCTTAACAGTTGGCGATTATATGCTTTGAAAATATATATCATTAAAAAGGCCTAAAGATGATGATGACTTAGAACATCTGCTTTACATATCATCACTAAAAATAAAACCAATTTTGCGGTTTTTACTAAGCTTTGGCGGTTTTATTGGTATGTCTGAATCTGAGGCAGGTAACTTGCACGTTAACTTGCATGTATAAACAAACGAAAGCAGGCGAACAGAACAATAAGGGAAATCTGACAACTTTGGAATATAAACAAGGTCCTGTGGAAAACCTCTAGATATGGAACCCTGAAGAGTTATTCGCTTTTAGAATTAAGTTAAACAATAATGTTAAACTATAAAACCTTACAGATTTAATATGGGGATTATAACCTAAATGATTACAAATATACAATAAAGTTATATACTTAGATACGTTTGTTCAATAAAATATATATTTTAAATATTACTTTTTGATGTTTTTTTTTAATGTAAAAGTAATGAGACGAACGAGACGTTCTCCTAATGGTAAGCGATAACGCATGCCCATGACCATTGCAGTGATACATAGAACAAAATCCAGAGAATCCATACTTTGAGACTTTCAATGGTTAGTCTCGACAGTCCTGTAGTTTCGCTAGCTGCAGTAGTCCCTTCAAACCGGAATATAGTAATGTTTAAAAACTACTGCTTGGCAGCAAAATATCCGGTACTGCGGTGGTACATACCGACTTGACTTGATGATCTACCACCGAGTAACAAACAGAAAAAGAATGTCCACTAAAAAGGATTTCCAAAAGAATATGTGTATCCAGTGTCACTCGGGATGATGTAAGGATTTTAACTACCTACACAAATTCATCCAAGTCTCATGCGATCTGAAGTTATGGTGGAATAAAGAAACTCTCCTACATACGTACCTACATGAACATTTATTTGCAATTTGACAGCCCTGTTGACTCATAGGGAGTATGTCTGTCTGAGCTGTAGGGCGTGGGTTCGATTCCCGCCACGGACAAAACATTTTATGGTATAAACAAATGTTTGTTCTGTCTGGGTGTTCTGTAATAAAAAGTATTTATGTATTCTATCAGTTATCTGACTTCCATCACACAAGCTCTGCTTAGTTTGGGGTCAGATGGCGCTGTGTGTAATGTGTCCTACAATATTTATTTAAGTATATTTAAATACCTTTACCTTTTCTTCCTAAAGGTGATATCAGACGGTTAATTTTTCTTTCATTTTAGCCTTTCATTCGGTACGTTTCACTTGAAATGAAACCTGATATATGAATGAATTCATTAAATAAACCGATCCAACAGTGTTGGATATTAGCCTTCGTAAAATTTTTTTTTTTTTACATACTCAATTCTATTTTGGTACAATTTTATTTGCATCATTTTTTATAGTAAAGGTCAATATGCCATTATGCCTATACCTACGTACAACAATTTTAATTTAGATAGGAACCACTCATTTATTTCGTAAGAAGATTAATATACATCTAAGAAAAAATAAGAATAGGTCGACGTAAGAATCTAAAAGAAAAAGTTAATACATAAATAATCAATTCTGGTTACGTTTTTAAAGTGTTTCTTTATCATTCCGTTGGTCCGTTGCCATGGAAATCGTTTACTTATATGCATCCGAGCGTGCGCCTCGTCACTCACGCGGATGCCCACGCTTTTCAAGGTATACCTATTGCTTGCACTATAATATACTCTTCTGTAGTATAATCCTAACTTTGCGCATGTTTGTGATCTTATGTAAGAACTATCGAGACCATCTAACCCCTTTGTAAGAAAAAATAGGTCGTGGACGACCCATCCCCCCCTAAATTGTCTTACGTAATAAATGAATTGTCCCGTACTACTCTGCGGCAGTGTGAATCGAGCCTTAAATGTTTCTTAGATGAGCGTTCGACTTTTAGGTTTGTTGACAACCTCTTTGTACCTATGACTTACCTTTTTTTTAATGGTTGACAGCTTAGGTGTTTGACCACAGCTCACCTGGTGTTAAGTGACAGTGTGGTCGAAGATGGTAAAGCACACCTAGCCTGGAATGGTACTTTTAATGGTACTTTCTAGGTCTAAAAGGTTTGCTGCGAACGAGTGTGCAAGTTTTCCAGTGGCCGTATCTGCAAGCGTGGAGAAGTTACACCCCAGGTTTTTTAGTGGGTAGGCCACCATTTTGGCGAAGATTCCCACATCACCACTAAGCTACCGGAGATGGTGATTGCTGGTGAGTGCTCATCCATTAAAGATTTTTTCTAGGAGAAAATTAAAAAAAAGTTCTCAAATCAATAAACGTTTACGTAATCATAAAAGGCAATAAATAAATGAAAAATAATAATAATTTTGCAAACTTAGTTTTATTTTCTACTTTAAAAAATGCAACATTTTATCAATATACCTCGTATAAAAATAATTACAACAACAATACAAGAAGCTTTGGAAATTATTTTATCACCACCGCATACTCTTATGGATATAAGTTAGGCAAAGAGCCTTGGAATTATCGAAGTAGAAAATATTTGGATTAAATTAATCAGAAAATGTAACGAGTAATCTAGATCGATAGCTAATAATAATAATTTAGTAAAACTTTCTTACTCTTTTACTTAAGTATAGATATTTAGAAAGAGTTCGAGATTGTGGCGCCATCTGCTACATGTCTGATTTTCGTACATCACACTTCTCCAATAAGCGAAACGTTAAAAAAGTATTTTATCAAAAGTTTAAGAGTTAAAGTTGGCAATAATGACTTATTAGCAAAACTTTTTAATGTTCAATTGTTTGTGGAAATTTGTAATTGGCCTTATAATTTTTTAAAGGTAACTAATTGTACGTACCTAGCTATTAATTTTCTTAATATTAATAAAATAAAATAAATAATTAAAATAAGTATCACTCTGTTCAAGTTTTATGTGTACCTATACAGATAAAGATAATCGAGTATTATACTTAAATAATATCGATGATAACCTATAAGGATAAGAATTCCATTAAATTTTAAGGAATTTACTTATGCATGGCGAGGTACAACTATCTAAATCAAATGATACAATTCTTGAAACACGATAAGATATTAATTTCCTTATCGGAAGACTTTTGATCTATTTATCAAATAAAACCTAATAATCGCGAAAACTTGTATCAAAATTTACCTTAGTTTTCACCTTTTTTTATTTTTTGGAATTTCGTGATTCTTGTTCAACGGAAACTACCATATAGGTAAACCATCTACCATCGACCCAAAACCTATAGGGTACGGTTGACCTAGAATTGTCAATTTTGGTTAAAAGCAAGGTATTACAGAACAAGTAAAGGGAAAATTCCGAAAAAGAAAAACAAGTTGAAAATTAACCCTTAAATGGATGATTTTTGTTTCACGTTTAAAAAAAATATATTTGTGTAATAGACATGTATTACTGTCTAGGAAAAATGAGTAAAAAAATCTAGACATGAATTTACTATACTTTTTTTGCAATAATGTGAGTGTTGTTTATAAACTACATTGCGCATTCATTGAGATTTTGCAAGTATGGGTAAAATAAGAGTGGATATTGTTTTTGAAATGTATTTATTTATTCTTCATTATGATATTTATAAAAACAATTGCTTTTTTTCGTATCACATAAAGATACACGACATTTTTGGCACATTTTGAATGTAAAGCCTGAACATTTTGGGAATTTGCACCTCTGCTGCTTATCCAGCCAAACTGCCCAATGACATGTCGGATCCAATCTGACGTCTTTCAAAGGAATTGCTTGAGCTGGTCCTCGGAACTTCTTCATTACAAGTTCTCTTTGTATTGTGCTCCCACTAGGTCGACCACGTTTAGCGCCATTTGCAGGTAGACCCAATTTGCAGAGGGTTTCAGCAAGTTCTAGTCTGAATGTACCCAAATTGAGAAGTTGATCATTTCCTTTTATATTATTTACCTTCTTGAACATAACCCATGAATTTATAACTGCGAGGTCCAGGAAATGATAAAATAAGCGCATGGTCCACTTGCGGCTCTTCATTGTGATGTGATAACGACCTATAAATGAATCTAATAAGTCCACGCCTCCCATGTGGGCATTGTACTCCTTGATGACTTTGGGGCATGGAATAGCAACTCTCTCTTTCTTCGATTTATCAAAGCGTGTGACTGTGGTTGCTGGTTCTGCTCCTACGTAAGTGGAAAGAAGGTTAACGGGCTTGTTATCTTTCCACACAACAGCACTTACGTCAATATCATCCACAGTCGCCACGTTTTCCTCATAGAATCCTCTGGGTACGTTCTTTTTCATTATAGTGTTTTTTTCAGGCAATTTGCAGTTTCTCAATCGGTTTACTCTTACTGTTCCCAGTGAGAAAATTCCTTCCTTAGCTAAATAGGTGACGAGAGGCACAGAAGTATAGAAGTTATCGAAGTATATAATGTGATTCACATTGCGTGGTACCATTCTAGCTAACCTGACGACTGTATTGCCAGACTCTCCCAAATCTGGCTCACCAGGTAAGATGTTATTTTTGGAGCCCCCTCCACTGTAAACCTCAAATCTATGAGCATATCCTTGTAGACTGCAGATGAGATATAATTTGAATCCCCACTTGTGGGGTTTATTGGGCATGTATTGTTTTATGTAATGGCTCATTTTGGTTGCACACATCTGCTCGTCTATGGAAAGCCTTTGGTCTAAGGGAACCTTCCCAAACTGGCAGTTGAGCGTTTCCTCAAGAGGTCTTATTTTGAATAGCCTGTCATAGTCTGGATGATCTTTGGGCAAGCATAGCGTATCGTCGGCAAAATGGAGAGTGGATCTTATTTTTTCAAATTTTTTTAACGGCATAGTATTTTTTATGTGATCATAACCAAATTTTTCACTCCAGTAAGCCCTGGTGTTTGGAAATTTTATAACTGAGGTGTAAATCAGAATGCCTAGGAATTTATTTAGGATATTTTCATTTATAATTTCAGGATTGGAGATTTGTTTCTGGGCTGCGTATATGTTACTTTGTTCTACAATTTGCTTTTTTAGATCTGATGTAAAAAAAAATGAAAAAAAATCATACGGCGTGTTACAAGACATCAATGCTTCCGTTATCTGAGTTTTTCCCCTAAAAATAAGGCTGTCTTCAGCAGTAACAAGATTCCGTTTTCGCCAAACCAGAGGTCGTTTAGAAATCCCTTGTGATCTACTCTGGGGTGCTGCTTCTTCGGCTTCCAAAATAGGAGGGTCTGGGATATTTTCATCGTTGTCGATTACGAGAGGAGGATCAGCATCCACTTCATCAGACTGGGCATTCTCACCTTCATCACTATTTTCAAGGTCTCGAAGAACATCTCGAGCTGTTTGATAATAGTGACCTTCATCCTCTACTTCGGAGTCTGACCCGTCTAAGCCATCTTCTGAATCTTCAAGAGTTTCTAAATACTTTATAATTTCGCTTTCTAGTAATCGCGGCATGCTGAAAAGCAAAATAAAAATCCTTCACCAAACATGCATTTATTTAGCAGGCAATGCGCATTGTAGTTTTCCTACAACATACCAGATTTCGCCTAATTCGACAGTAACATCAAGTGATTTTCAATGTTTTACAACATGAACATGTAATTGAAGATATAATCAAGCAAATAAAAATATGTTATATACTTACATTATATTTTATCAAAGTCCGAACACAGCTACAAAACTTAGTTTCGCGCCACTAGAAAAGTTTTCTTCAAAGTGACATTTGACATTGACTTATTTTCAATGCATAAAAATATTGGATAGTGCCAACATTAAAAAAAAGTACAAAATTCGTTCAGAAATAAGAACTTGTTGTCAAAATTAACAAAAAATTAAAAGAAGGTCAATTTTATCTGTGATGTTTAGTATGTTGTTTAAAAACAACATTGTCCATTTAAGGGTTAAGGTAAATTTTGGTACTTACAAGTTTTCGCGAAAATCTAATCTATCTATTTACGTTTAAATAAAATACTTATCTTTTCTGATATCACGTTGTATAAGAAATGAATTGCGATGTACTATGTTATACGCAGATAAAGCCATAACATTTATTCTTAAATGTTTGTAATAGTATAATTAGGTTACGCTGAAAAGCCTCGTCTTACTTCGCACAAAGACGAAGAAGCAAGACGAAGCGCTCGCGGGTCGTCTCAGCTTTGTCCACATGATGAAGGCCACCGGAGTTTCCGATAAAATTAAGTATTCTATCAGTTATCTGATTAAATTAGAGTAATCCCGCATAAATAAAACGAAAATGTGTCAAGACCACGTCAGTTTCAATAATAAAATTCATATGACTGCCCTTTTAGCTCATTCGGTAATGTATCTGCTTCAAAAGGTGCAGGGTTTAGGTTCAATTCCCACTCGAGACAAACATTTATGTGATGAGTATTAATGTTTGTTGTGTCTGGAAATTCAGTATGTTTTACAGGTATGTATTAAAAAATAGTGTTTAAGTATTCTATCAGTTATCTGATTCCCGTAGTAGTTTGGGGCGAGATGGCGCAGTTTGAAATGACCTAAGATATAAACTATTTATATAGAAGACATGTAGTGAAACTAAATACATATATGAAGCAATTAGAAACATTACGACAGGAACCAAACTTCTTCATATTTCCCCTTATTCCTATGTATAAATGCGCTTTAAAATATTCATAAGCTACTTTTTGTCAACTTCGTTCTAACGCGGCAAATTAACGTTAAAATTAAAATTATTGTCCATAAAATTGCTTTTTCGTACAATAAATATCTAAAAAGCTTAATTTAATAACGTATAGAACATTTTCTTATCTCACAAAACAATTAACAATAACATTGATATAAAATCAAAATATATCAAAAATTTACTATAAAGCCTTCGCCTTTACCTATATCTCCTTACCATAAATTTGTGGACTCTAAAAAGATATTTACGAGTTAGGATTTTAACTGTTAACCCAAAATTATAAGCAAAGAACACTGAGAAAAGTAGTTCATCTTAGGCCGGTTGGCGAGTTATTAGGATTATTGCGTTGACGCTTAGGGTTGTCACTTTTATTTTTAGTTAAATATTATTTGCGTATTATGAGCAGCAATATAAAACTGCGGTAAATAAATGGTCGGTAAAGTGTAAATAATAAAGTGGCCGGTGAGAGCAGGCGAATGCGAGCGGGCGTGCAGCGTAGTGGAACGCGCGCGGCCAAACTCACGGCAAGGCCCAGACTGCCGGCACCCGAATCTCCCCGAGATTATGCTAATGTATGCGTGGCAGTGTATACGTACACGGCGCCCGGTACGCACGCACACAATCAAACCGGCAGCGGCCAATTTCTATGAAGATGACTTACTGTTCTTAGTGTACTGTGTTATAAGTCTGTTTTAACACGAAGCTTCGTGACTTTAGCTTCTGCAGAAAAACTACGTTTTAAATCAAGTTCGTATCGGAAATAGCTCTAAGCTTTTTTATATTTGACAAGCTTGGTGTTCAACATCAGGTGAGCTGTAATCAAACACAAAAAAAAACCTGAATTAACGATTGAACTTGACAGTTTACGTAATCTGACTTATTTTTTTTTATAACATTCTCAAACTGTTATCTTTTTGCAATCTAAACACAAACAGCACAATCGTTACGACCTATTTGTACTCTTCCTTACAAAAACAGTATAAAAATCAACATTAAAAAATTGCATTGACTCAACAATTTCTCGCAAAAATTGACTTCTAAACATTTTAATTACCGCAACTACATTTAAGTCTAACATTAAATGTAAACTAGTGTAATTAAACTAGGTAATACCGTTTTTACGTATAAACTAAGTATACTATAGTTATATCTATGTCATGGATGAATGAGCTGATAGACAGGCGTGACTAATAGATTGATAGACGTGATATCTTATACTGATAATTCAAATTAAGTTATTAAAATGGAGCTGTATTGTTTTGCTTCCGTGGTGGTGCCGGCGTAAGAATAGTACCCCACCCTCTCTACCCGTGGTTGCCGTAAGAGTCGGCTAAGGGATGTAATTGGAAGATGGGCAGCAGCGTCTTCCTTGAACAATCACATCTAACTGCGCTCACCAACCCGCCTGCCAAGCGTGGCGAGAATTGGCAAAACCCCCCAAGAGGAGGCCTATGTCCAGCAGTGGACGTCCTATGGCTGATGATGTGTGTATTGTTTTAATTATTTTATGATACTCAAACTGATGTTCAAACTTTCACGGTGTATATATTTTACAACATGTTTTTAAATACAGTATATCCTTACGGTTTCCTCCTTCTTTTGTAATCAAGGTATCAAAATAAATTGAGTGCCAAGCCGGAATATATCTACATGTAATTTCGTTAAAGATATGTTTTTTACTAAAGGCAATATAGCAAGGGATTTCTGTCGTGTAACAAGTAAACTATTATAAATTTTAAAAAAACCCCAACACAAAAGCAAACATAGCTAAGAACACTCCCGACTGATTTAACTTTCAAACAAAAAAAAAATCAATATCGGTTCATCCGTTCGGGAGCTACGATGCCACAGACAAACACACACACAGACACGTCAAACATAACACCCCTTCGTTTTTGCGTCAGGGGTTAAAAACAACTAAAACTTTGTCGATTCATTACAGAGTACATTTTGACATAATTATGACATATTCATTAGATGTCTATTAGCTCAGTCATCCATGGTGTATGGTCTAGGTTTAACAGGCGCTATCTATATCAGTGTTGCTAGCTAATATCAATTGTACTTAATTATATTTTATTCAAGTGTTAGTGTTACTATCACATGAAATTTCTTCGCAAAACCATGTAGTTTTTTTTTCCAGAATTTTTATAAATTTATTGACTCCAGATGAAGGAACTTCTCAACGGTCAACAGTATAATATTTTATCAAAACACGTTTATTTTGCCCATTTTGAATGGCACCATGGCATATAAAAGCTTGTTTTTATAAATCGCTCACCTAATGAAAAACAAGCATAAGTGCAAATTTTGGTTGTTTAGCATCAGATGAGCGAAATGTTTTTATCCTATTAAACAAGGCGAGCGTTGCGAGCCCTATCACTATTCCACAACCTGAGCATTTTTGTGGTATATTTTACTGAAAAACTATCACGCCTATAGATTTGTGCTTTAACATAGTAATTTAACTTCATATCTACATGTGTTATCTGTCAAAAAATAATAACTTTATAACCATTAAGAAAATAATCATTAACACTTTTGTATTCATTGGTTAGAATGTTATTGTACTACTAACGCCATCTCTTAGAAAACCAAAGAATTAACATCACTGCAACAGAACTAAACTCAATTTAAAAAAAACTGTCTTAAAAATTATTATCCGTTAGAAAAACTACGCGAGCCCTCACAAAGCTCAGCTTTTGCCTAGTTTATACACATCTTCCTACAAAAACTTTTTTTAAATCAATAAAAATCCTTCTGTTTGACCACTATCTTACCTGATGTTAAATGGAGATGCGGTCTACGATGGAGCACGCTTTTCTAGAATCTAGATTCACTTTTGACTTGAAGACATTGAATTCATCGGGGAAGACAAATCAGACAGTGCAATCCACTGTTTAGCGGTTCGCACAATGCAGGGACCAAATACTTTTTGGATGATATCTTTTTCAAGCTAGCTGTCCGGAAGAAGAACAGATATTGGGATAGTACCACTCACACTCGATTTAAGTAAGTTTAAGTAAAGCTGTCGATTTAAGAGAGCCGTTTATCGTCACTGCTCGGGCGAGGTTTAACGTCTTCGACTTGTATCAACTGCTCAATCGGTATGAGGGATAGTTCGCCTCCTAGCATCGGCGGCGGAGGCGTCTGGAATGGAGAAAATAATTTTATATACTAAAACAACAAGATTTTTACTTTCTATTGTGAGTACGTCAATAAATTTGTTCACATAGTATATTCAGAAAACAATAATATCGTGAAATACAGTTTGGGTGTAGCAGCTATATATTTATTATCTCCATCTAAAATTTAATTACACCAGTCAATAATTATAATCACTATCCCACAACCTAAGCGTTTTTGTGGTACACTTTACTGAAAAACTATCACGCCTTTAGATTTGTGCTTTAACATAGTAATTTAACTTCATATCTAGGTGTGTTATCTGTCAAAAAAATAATAATTTTATAACCATTAAAAAAAAATGAACATTAACACTTTTGTATTCATTGGATAGAATGTTATTGTACTACTTACGCCAACTCTTAGAAAACCAAAGAATTAACATCACTGCAACAGAACTAAACTCAATTTTAAAAAATGATTACCAGTTAGAAAAACTACGCGAGACCTCACAAAGTTCAGCTTTTGCATAGTAAATAAAGATGTATGTGTGAATTTAACCCATGACATGCGTCGACTTGGCCGAGCTTTCCAGCGCCTTTGACCTTTTTTTTTACTTTTTCTTTTATAGTAAGTAGTACAAGTATATCACTAGTGACTGGTGTGGTTACTTACGGTGGTTAGGTTGGTCGGCGTGTGCGGCGAGGGAAGCGCGTGGTGGGCGTGGGCTTCACGCGCCTTGCGCAGCCCGAGGGAAAACACCGCCACCGAACGCACACGCTTCACGAGCAGCGCACGGGCACGAGACCGACCTGTTAACGAACAACGACTTCAACCAACACTCGCTTAAAAATATATAGATAAAAAACCGGCCAAGTGCGAGTCGGACTGTTCAAAGTGTTTCGTACCATTATCTATAAAAACGGCAAAAAAATCTGTTGTAAGGGAGCCCCCTTAAATATTTCTTTTAATCTGTTTTTTAGTATTTCTCAGTCTCTGCCAAGCGCTCGAAGAGTCAACACGTCCTGAGGATGCCTCGTGTAGAGGCGAAACACGTGTCGACGACTGCTTACTGCAGCGAAAATAGGATATAAATACTTGGGGTTTTTGTTTTTATTTTAATTAGTGTTTTGTTTAAGCTTTTAAGTTTATGTGAAATTTAGTTTTAGATATTAAGTAAAGTTCCGGATAGGTTTTTTTAATTATCGTCAAGTTTTTTAAATTATTTAAAGTTTTTAAAAAATATTTTCAAGTGTTTTAAATTTTTGTCAAGTTTTTTTAAATTTAAATCCTCATCCTCATACAGTTAAGCGGAAATAAACTAAATATATACCTAGAACACTTTTTAGTATTTGTTGTTATAGCGGCAACAAAAATACATCATCTGTGAAAATTTCAACTGTCTAACTATCACGGTGAGATACAGCCTGGTGACAGATGGACAGACAGACCGACGAACAGCGGAGTCTTAGTAATAGGGTTCCGTTTTAAAAAGCTTGGCATCCTCGCCAAGGTGAGACTACTTCACATCAGAACAGTTGCTTGTACAAAAGGTCGAGGTCGTGTATGGAGTACTGTTCGCACCTGTGGGACGGCTCTGTCAAGTACCAGCTTGAGGCACTGGTGTCAATCGAAAGGCGCGCTAAGAGGTTGATAGCCAATAGCACTTTGGTCAAGTCTCGGCTGCAAAGCCTTAAGCATCGACGTAAGGTCTCCTGTATATCGACTTTCTACCGGATACATTTCGGGGATTGTGCCTGGAGTTGCACGACTTGGTTCCCCCACCCCTTTTTACTACCGGACGGCCAGACAAACGCAACCAAAGCGCCACCCGTACATGGTGGACGTTCCCCATGTGCGTAATAAACGCTTCGAATCCACATTCTTTATTCGCACAGCGAGGATGTGGAACTCTTTGCCGGAGTCTATGTTTCCCGAAAAGTACAATATGAGTGTCTTACAAGAGTAAACAGGTTCCTTCTAGGTAAGCCTGTTCCATCCTAGACCACATCGGTTGCTTAACATCAGGCAGGATGTGGTCAAACGCGAACCTATTACGTAAAAAGAAAAAAAAAAGATAAATTATTATAGATAGATATAAAACTCGAAAAGGATTGACAAAAGAACGACAAGGATCTATGTTCGTCTCATAAATTTTTGTATTGTGGGTGTTGTTTGACTTACTGCTTTTATCCTTAGGTTTATCGTCCTCGCTTGAAGTGGCGCTGGCGTCGATAGATGGCGCGGCGGAGGGAACTGCGTTCAGATCTGGTTCTGAACCGCCTGCGCTCACGCTTCCTGACAACTCCTGTGGACATGACAGAGTTTTAGTGGGCACACGATAAAATTTATACTTTTGCAATATTTTCACAAAACTAGCACTTTATCGAATGTTTATGTATAAATGTTTTTTATGAGAAAGTAATGAGGCAAACGACACGCTCTCCTGATGGTAAGATATAACGCCTGTCCATGACCATTGCAGCGATACACAGAACTTTGAGCAACAAAACAAAGTTTAAGGTTTTCGACGGTTAGTCTCAACAGCCCTGTAAATTTGCTAGTACTCTTCAAAACGGAACACAGTAAAGTTTACACACTACTGCTTGGTGACAGAATATCTGGTACTGCAGTGGTACCTAAACGACCTGCGAAGGAAGTAAAGTACCACCAAGTAAAATTTTAAATCTGGTAAAGTTTGCTCTAAACACTAGCTTATGTAAGTATATTAAAACACCACTATTTTTTACATTAACTCGAAAAAACAAGTTTTGGGAAATGATACAATGCGGAGACACGACTTTTACGCGTTCCCGTCAAAAACAAATACCTAATTTCATGCTACTTGCAAACGAATTTTTTAGTAAAATTTAAAAATCGAATACACTCGGCCGAAGCTTCTAGAATTCTTCTTATCATTTTACAGGCCTTAAGTATGACTTATGTAACTTTGACTGTGACTAATATTTGTTACACAGGATTTTATCTTCAGACAATTGAAAATATGAACAACATATTTGCCTCTGGCAGAATGCACTAAGCGCCATGTCAAAAAAGAAAAAAAAGTTTAAGAAAATTGTGATTCGATTATACTCGTCTGTTTCGTCCTTAAATGGCGACACACGCACATAAAGTGGTGCCATCTAGATTTGCACGATACTAACAAATATCTTCTAGCTTAATTTGCACTTTGTTGTATCGGCATAAGTTTTTTTTTCATCTGTACTTGTTACCTGTAGTGTAGGGTTGATTCTAGGCCGATGTTGAGCGGGGTGCGGGATGCAGTGCGCGGAGCGGTGAAGCGGTTCGTCCCGCAACCCGCGCACCCCTAGCAGAGACAGCGGAGCGCCGGGAGTTCCTTCCTGTCATTACTTGAGGTTTCATCAAATAGAACACGGTTGCAAATCGTTTGCCTATCCATATCGGCCAGTTGAAATAGAATTTAACCTCGCAAACGGACACATATAAGGTTTAGGGGAACTTACTGAGCATAAAATCACAAAATGCTGACAGATCCAGGTGGAGCTTCAAGCACCACCTTGAAAAAAAGTTTTTGGCCGATATCTCGGAAACTATGCACTTTAGGGCAAAAGTTATTGAGACCAATATTGTAGAGAATAAAATTTCGCATCTTTTCTATCTTATGAACTTTTTTGTAAAACTTACCGTTTACGATTTATGGTCCATTTAATGAACTGATTTTTTATCTCGGCCGATAACTCTTAAAATATTGGAAGAAATAGAAAAACCGGGAGCAGCTAAATTCTAACGGTCACCGCTAATCCAATGCTCCGTGAGTGGTGATGGTTATCCCGCCATCAGTCAGTCCCCGTTCAAAAGGCTCGTACTATAGGCAAAGGGATCGTGCCGTATTCTGTTGCCCCGATCAGGGTCAAACCTGAAAACCGTATAATTAAAACGAAAAATATCTGTACTGTTTTTACATTACCTTACGTCGCAGGCTCGGTTTTGTGGGACTAAGTTCTTGCAATAACTGCAGGGAGCCGGTAGTTACAGCGGATTCGTTCACGGTCGACGCAGTGACCGACGCTGCTTTTGGTCTGAAATACGTCGAGGTGTAAATGTAATTGGATGATATTTTTAAACCGATAAGACCACTGGTTTGGTGATAATAAAGGATTGCTATGTTCCGATTAAATGAAACGAAGGTAATGTTGAATGCCCATGTTGTGCCCACCCCAATATCAGTTGGGAGCTCGGTTCTTGTAGTTCTTGACACGTACATTTACCTAGGGCAAGCATTCCAACTAGGTAGGTCCGACTTCGAAAAAGAGGTCAATCGTCAAATCCAACTCGGCTGGGCAGCGTTCGGAAAACCGCGCAGCGTTTTCTCGTCCGAATTACCTCAGTGCCTGACTTGTTTCGGTTTACTATTGTTTTTTTAGACATTGAAAATAACTCTATACAACTAGGTGACGTTATTATAGCTCAATTGAAAATCAAGTTTATTTTATGTATTTTATTAAAATACACATAAAGTTTTTTTTTACATACCGAATTGCATAAGGAAGCACCTGTAATAAATAATAGATAAAAATAATTCGAATTTTTGAGTGTTCACCAGTGATCTTGTATCGGTTTTATAAATCAAGCCTATAACTTAACTAAGTACAAAATGGAAGGGATGTGCTTTTAGAAATATAATAATATGAAGGTATGTATGTACAAGTTCTCAAAGTTTTTAGCTTTTTAGAGATGTGCGCAGTTAAGAAAGACAAGATAGTAAGAAATATATTATCGATAACATCAAATAAATGTAGAATCTTTTATTCTAAAAAAAGAACATCTTCAAATTTTAATTAATAAACTACGGATTTAATTAAACGTTTATTTGATGCCATGAAATGATAAAAATCAAAATAAAAAAAAAATTAATTACCTTATATGTTATCGACTTTATTACCCTTAAACTCACTGTAAAGATCATGAATGTAAATAAAAAACAGAAAAAAAACAATATTTTTTATTGCAAATAAGAAAGACAAGATAGTAATAAATATATTATCGATAACATCAAATAAATGTGGAATCTTTTATTCTAAAAAAAGAACATCTTCAAATTTTGATTAAAAAAATACGGATTTAATTAAACGTTTATTTGATGCCATGAAATGATAAAAATCAAAATAAAAAAACAATTAATTACCTTATGTTTTATCAACTTAATAATTACTCTTAAACTCACTGCAAAGATCATGAATGTGAATAAAAAACAGAAAAATAAAGCAATATTAAATTTTATTGCAAATTAAATAAAACTAATTTTTAATACAATAAGCGTTAAAACTGACTTGACGGAATAAAATGTATTAGGTAATAAAAATGCGCAACATCACTACACACCGATCCAGGCTAACTTGTGCCAAATTAACTGAAACCAAAAGAATAAAATAATACAACTACTATTCTACCACATTGACCTTTAACAACATAATAATGAACGGTAAATATAAAAAATCTATATCTTTCTAATGAAACCACCGTTATAATAAACTTATTATGTCTGATTAAAAACTCTAATTAGTAACTAAGTACAGTCTATGTAATTCTTATAGTGTCAAAGCTAAACCATGTCAAGTATCGATAGTTTAAACTATCGATATTCCCAACACTATAATCGTATTTTCAACAAAAAATAACGTGTGTGTTAAACATGTAAAATTTAATGTGTAGATTTCACTCTTTCTTGTGTATCTTTTGTAATAGCAGACATGATACGATTTAGTTTTATATTTGTTTAAAAAGTTGAATGATCGAGTGTTCTTAGCTATGATTTAAAAAAATCTGTAAATGTATGTGAACATGTTCTTCATGTGTTAACGGGTCGAATTTTGGTAAAGTTGTTGTGTCAGGGTGTTTTAAATTTTAAATGTTGTTTCGACTAGGCACTAAAAGAATCATAAAGCTATCGATCGTGATCGTGCTTACAGATCAATACTTGATAGTAAGTGTTCGTTTTAGCGGAAATCAGTTTGGGTTGCATCATTGGACATAACTGTTTTTTTTTTATGCCGTAGGTGGCAATCAAGCTGACGGGTTGCCTGACAAAGCCAAGTGACAAGTGGGCTGTGACAAGTTTTTTCACCATCCACTAGTATCTACAAAACTATCGATACTTTTTTTTTTAAGCTGACCACAGTTGCTTAGCTCGGGTATCAGTCGTCCGGAGCAGAAGAAAATTTTGCCGCCCTGTTATTTAGGTATTTCAATTTAAAAGCACAAAATAAAATACAGGGATCCCTGCAAGTCAGTACAGATGGTATTGCCAGTCGTTACAATGAGCAAGATGTCACTATTATACATTCATTTATAGAAAGGGGACTCTCCGATTTTATCACACTTTAAGAAATGGAAAACTCCGTGCTCATTTCAATCGGTCCGAATCATAGGAGCGACAAAAATATGAAATGGTTCAAAAATGTACAAGATATTATTAGTTATTGTGAAATTTTGCCGCCCCTGCCGCCCACTACGCTACGCTACTGCGTGACCATATAATATGTTCCCCATGTACCCATGATTCCAACACCGCTAAAGCTTCTTTAACAATGACAAATACCTACAATTAATCGACAGTTTTCCAAAAAGTACTATAGTTAATTATTATTATCGACAGTTTTTCTACGTCAACATTACAAGTTTCACACTTTTTCATAGGATTCTTATTTGTGTTCATTTTAATCATCAGTGTGTACAATGAAAAAACAAAAAATATCGATCTATCTATCGACCATCATGTTTCACAACACTACGCTTCGCTTACCTAAAAGGTGGTATTTCCGGTATCACGCCGATGTTGATTTTCTTCTTCTCTTCTTTCGGCTCAATCTTTTCTTTTTCCGGTTTGTCGTTTGCCTTGGGGGTGGTGGGGGTGGCGGTGCGGGGAGTACCACGAACTGATCGCACGTCATCTTGGCTTGGATGTTCGGACTACAGGAGAAATAACAAGAAATTATTAATCGATTTTTTATGGTAAGTAATATGATTCTAAAACACGTCTACCGCAACGATTAGTATCGGTTCTGCGACAGATATGTCCAGGCCATTGCAACTTTAGCTGTTTTTTAGGGTTCCGTACCAAAAGGTTAAAAACGGGACCCTATTACTAAGACTTCGCTGTCTGTCTGTCCGTCCGTCCGTCTGTCAGTTGGTCTAGGCAGTGGAAATTTTCACAAATTATGTATTTCTGTTGGCGCTATAACAACATATACTAAAAACAAAAATAAATATTTAAAGGGTATATATATCCCATACAAGATTTTTTTTTTTGCCTTTTTCATAGATAATGGTACGGAACCCTTCGTGCGCGAGTCCGACTCGTACTTGACCGGTTTCTTTATAAAGTTTGTTTTATATTTATAAATAAACACTCGAAAAAATACTAGTTTTGGAAAAAATACAATGGGGCAACACGACTTTTGCTGCGTTGCCGCCAAAACTCAGCATTGAATTAAGGACCTCCTGATTGGTGTCAGACGGTCACCTAACTATGCTGGAACGACCTGTAAAAGTAACCTACCATAAGCGGAGCAATCAATTTCAATTTCAAAATTTCTTTATTAATTATATAAATAGTAACATTGAACATATCTAGTGTACATAACATCCTAGATTAACAAAATTTGAGATAGTGAAGCGTTTTCAAGTTTAAACACAGACTTATACAAACTTATAGCTTTGGAGATTAAATAGTGATACATAGGTAGTTTGAGTATAACAATTTTATGGGACGAATTTTATGTTTCATGTAACCTTTAGTGAAGGAATTACAATTTTTTCTGAGACAATAATAGGTATTTGGTAAAATATTTTTAATAAGTGAAATAAATAATTATATGAGGGTAGGCACATAGGTGATATAACAACAAGCAACAAGTGAGTGAAGCATGCGGTGTGTGACGCGCAAACGCACGCCGTCCGGGACGCAGCCGCGCACGCCACTCCGCTCCGCATATCACTAGATAATACGGGTGGGATTAGCGCGCACGGCGGCGGCGGCAGAGGCGCACGCCTGCGCGGGCCACTGTTATTATTCTTCGCTGTCGAGAAACCAGTGATGTGGTAATTTATAGCGTTTGTACCATAAGCGGAGCGAGCGCGTTTTTGATCGCCTCTCGTCTCTGGAACTCGACCTTAGCCATCTCCGTGGCGAGCCAAGCCGGGATCTCCGGTATAGCGAGCCGCAGAGCCAGCACTACGCCGAGGATTACGTGCTAGAAGCAAACGACACAGTCCGATCAATGTTTGACTAGATACGTGTTTGACAACAGCTCACCGGATGTTAAATGACGGTCGAAGATGGTAAACACACCTAAGCAAGAGGTCAGCACCCTCGCCGCGCAATTAAAAAAATTAAAGGCGGGTTAAGAGACTTATCAATGCCGATTTGATCGACAGGCTTGGTGTTTGACCACAGCTCACCGATGTTAAGTGACGGTGCGGTCGAAGATGGTAAACATAACTAAGCAAGGAGTCGCACAATTAAAAAAAATTAAGGGCGGGCTAAGAGGCTTGTCAATGCCGATTCGATTTTTTTCAATTAATAGGCTAGGTGTTTGACAACAACTCACCGATGTTAAATGACGGTGCGATCGAAGATGGTAAACACACCTAAGCAAGGAGAACACGTCCTCGCCGCGCAATTAAAAAGTTAAAGGCGGGCTAAGAGACTTATCGATTCGTTTTTTTTTAATTGACAGGCTTGGTGTTTGACCACAGCTCACCTGATGTTAAGTTACTGTTTAGTCAAAGATAGTAAACACACCTAGCCTGGAATGGAACTGGCTCTCAAATGAGGCTGCCGGAACACACCGTTAAGTGCTTGGAGACAGATTTTTACCTAGAGCTAGCCAGTGGAGTACTAGAAAGTACCCTACTACTATGCTTTCCATCATCAGCAGCTCAAGCTCAAATTGGGGTTTGAACCAACGCACTTCGGTGTGTGAACCGACCGCGCTAACCACCGGGCTATCATTACTTACCTCTAGTGCTACGATAACCAGTATAGTCTGAGCTGGCGTCGCGTCAGGTAACAAGCGGTGTACGGGTCCTGATAAACCGATCAACGCACAATTCACCAGCACCGCCACCGCCACCATCGCTTCCATTGCATGCTGGACCAAACAACAAATACACCATGAACAAATAGACCATGAAAGAAAAGAAAGGAAGCACACATCTTTCACGACACATCACGACGTCTTTGAGAATGTTTTATACCGAAAATACGGAGCTACGTAAAATGGTATTAATTACTAAAGCTGAAAGTAGTTTCTTTTAGGTTTTTCGATATTTCTTTGAGAATTAATTTTGAATGTTTCATATCACTACATAGTCCACAGTATATCACGCTACATACATAATCCATATTATAGCTCTCAAGTTTCTTGCTTGTGTTGTATTTTAAATTTTGTTAATTTTAGGAGTTCTGGTGTTCACAATAATCTTTCTATTATAGCTTTGAGTAAGGGACAATATTACATCACGCTACAAACATAATCCATATTATAGCATTGAGTGAGAGAGCATAATTATTATATCACGCTACAAAAATAATCCATGTTATAGCATTGAGTGAGAGAGCATAATTATTATATCACACTACATACAAAATCCATATAATACCATTGAGTGAGAGAGCATAATTAATATATCACGCTACATGAAAAATCCATATTATAGCATTAAGTGAGAGAGCATAATTATTATATCACGTTACATACAAAATCCATATTATAGCGTTGAGTAAGAAACCATATTATATTATATTATGTACATAATCTATAGAGATTCTAGCTATCTTTCTATTAAAGCATTGACAATATATCACGCAACAAGTATAATCCATATTATAGTATTGAGTAAGAGTCCATATAGAGTACGCTACATACATAATCCATGTTGACTGACCTGCCAGCTGCCGATGCTGTTGACCCTCTCTCCGAAAGGGCGTTGCGCGACGTGGCACAGTTTGAACGCGTCCGCGCGCACTTCCAGCGCGTTATTGAAGAGCGCGCACACGGCAGCAAGTGGGAACGCGCTTGAGAATAACACCACATGACCAAGCTGGGTCAGCATCTCGAGGTACTCGGCGAACGTGCCATCGTACTGTCAACCATAGTTTTTTTTTATTTCAAAGTATTGAGATAGTTTCTTGTTTATCGGTTTTCTACCGGATAAATTTCGAAAAAACAAATCACATATAAAAAAGAATACTCACAGAAAGACAAGAAATCAACTAAACTAATTGATACTCTAGAACAGCGGTCGGCGACCTTTTGGCAGGCAAAGGGTATAAGGTGGCAAAATAAAGTAAAAGCGGCCTCACTTGTGATATTAACCCTAGAAGTTTAATGTCCGTATAATTTATATACGTTATACGTGCGTATATGAATTATATATGTCATATATGTATATCCCACAGTATAGATTTAAAAAAGTGCGAGTCGGACTCGCGCACCGAGGAGTCCGTACAAACCTGTAGGTATATTAGTAAAAGTAGTGTTTTTTTTTTTAATTTATGCTTTTCGCAATTTTCCCTTTGTCTGTGCTATAAGACCTTGCTTCGTGCCAAATTTCAAGAGTTCACGGGAAGTACCCTGTAGGTTTTGATTCCCTTGCGAGTGTCGAAAATTTGCAGCATAAACGGCTGTATGTTTTGATTGCGTTGGCTTAGAAGTTTGATTTTTTCACAGCTCTAAGGGACAGTAAATCTGAGTATTTGATATGAATTTCAGCTTGGTACCTCCGCGCGTTCCTGAGAAAAAGGGTCTTGACAGACAGACAGGCGGACAACTAAGTGATCCTATAAGGGTGCAATGGGATTTGAACTTAGGACTTCCAGATTGGAAGCCAGACGGTCACCCAACTAGGCTGCCTAAACTTAATAACCTTGAATAGTTGTGATTCCAGCTCAGCTTGGTGAATGATCTTCTGTCCCACGGCTGAAGTTTCAGAATCTCGTTTCTCTTCATTCCCTCCGTTCACGGCGATGATGTTCTCGGGAGGTTCGCCCGTTGAGCTTGTACGCTTTTCAAACAGCTCGTTTAGCTGTTCCGATGTTGGTGCTAAAAAGAAATATGTTTTTTTATTATCAGGGTGAGCGAAGCGAGCCCTAACACTATTCCACAACCTGAGCATTTTCGTGGTACACTTTACTGAAAAACTATCACGCGTATAGATTTGTGCTTTAACATAGTAATTTAACTTCATATCTACATGTGTTATCTGTCAAAAAATATAATTTTATAACCATTAAAGAAATGAACATTAACAATTTTGTATTCATTGGATAGAATGTTATTGTACTACTAACGCCATCTGTTAGAAAACCAAAGAGTTAACATCGCTGCAACAGAACTAAACTCAATACTGCAACACATCGTAGTTAATCTACTTAATACTAGATGACACCACTAGACGGCATATAGGCGCCAGGCAGAAACACCCCAGGGTTTTTAGTGGGTAGGCCGCCACTTCGGCGGAGAGTCCCACATAACCACCGTGCCCCCCCCCCCCCCTGGGGCCGGTGGAATCCATAAAGAATTTTCCCTGGGTAAAAAAAAAAAAAAAAGGTTGTAAAATAACAACTGTCTTAAAAATTATTACCCATTAGAAAAACTACGCGAGCCTTCACAAAGCTCAGCTTTTGCTAGTTTATTTATTAATTAATGCTTTGCGTTTGACCGTCATCGTCATTTAGCCTGATATTAGCGAAGATGCGGTTTACGATATAGCACGCTTGTCTAGATGATACGTATTCACTCACGATTTGAAGGCATTTTTGGTGGTTTATTCATCAATGATCATTTTTAGGGTTCCGTACCCAAAGGGTAAAAATGGAAATTATTATTATTACTATAATAAGAAATAATAAAAAAACACAATAAAATAAATATTTAAGGGGGCTCCCATAAAACAAACGTGTTTTTTTTTTACCGTTTTCGTAGATGATGGTTCGGAACCATTCGTGCGCGAGTCCGACTCGTACTTGGCCGGTTTTTATTTATATGTAAGGGCATTTTACACAAACCAAGTAACACTTGTTCTTTGCAAATAGAAAAATAAACTTAAAATCCGTTGCGTAGTTTAATAGGTCTGAGCGTACAGACGGCGGGACGCGACTTTGTTTAATTATATGTAGAGACGAGCAATATTTGTATACTTATACATATATATATATATATTTTTTAAATAAATATATTTTGAGATCTTAAAAAGGGCTCTAACGATTTATCGATTTTGATGACATTTAATAAAGTCCTGCTTATGTAATACTTACGATATACTACGACCCCCAAGGTAACAAGTCTGTTAATTTTCTACAGAATTCGTTTCGGATAATGTGCTAATGTGCTAAAAAAACTAATCGGTGCAGGCGTCTTCTTCGTAATCAGGGAACATACAAAAAAAGATTCCGACAAATTGAGAACCTCCTCCTTTTTTGAAGTGTGTTAAAAAATAAAACGTACCTTTACTTGGGCTCAAAGCGCCAAACACGTCGACGCATATTCTGGCCAGCCTCAAGTTTTCAATCAAATAAGGCAGCGCGGATTCCTTTACATTACCGATGATTTGTCGCGTTATAAGCAAAACTGCTAATTGCTGAAACGTTATAATGGTTAATTATATACACCGTGAAAGTTTGAACATTAGCAATATTGATACAGGGGGTTCAGTACTCGATTGTCGTTCCAAATATAATCAGTGCGAGCGAAGCGAACCCTATAACTATCCCACAACCTAAGCATTTTTGTGGTTCACTTTACTGAAAAACTATCACGCCTATAGATGTGTGCTTTAACACAGTAATTTAACTACATATCTAGATGTGTTATCTGTCAAAAAAATAATAATTTTATAACCATTAAAAAAAATGAACATTAACAATTTTGTATTCATTGGATATAATGTTATTGTACTACTAACGCCATCTGTTAGAAAACCAAAGAGTTAACATCGCTGCAACAGAAGTAAACTGAATATTAAAAAAAAACTGTCTTAAAAATTTATTACCAGTTAGAAAAACTACGCGAGCCCTCACAAAGCTCAGCTTTTGGCTAGTTTAAAAAAATTGGTGGTTAATATTTGACCTAATTATCCTGAGCAATAGCATCAGATATTCTGCCGGTGTGCATTAGTGTGATGCGATTTGAAGGGTACTGCAGCTAGCGAAATTACAGGGCTGTCGAGACTAACCATCGAAAATCTTAAAGCAATGAGCACCAAAGCCACTATACCTTAAACTTTGTTTTGTTGCTCAAACTTCTGTGTATCGCTGCAATGTTATTAAAATTCCTCTTACCATCAGGAGAGCGTTTAGTTTGTCTCGTTAAATTTACATTAAAAATGAAAGTACGTGATTCTGCTATGTAATTCAGAATCAGAATCAGAATTAGAATATTTTATTGTGTAAAACTGTGTACAATATTAGATTATAGGTAATTGATTTATATTATAATTGCATATCGCAAATCTTGAATCATCATGAGTCCATGTCCATTACTGGACATAGGCCTCTCCCAAAACACGCCACTCAGCCCGATCTTCGGTTTTTCGCTTCCATTTACCGCCAGCTGTCCCACGTATATCGTCACTCCATCGAGTGTCAGGGCGTCCTACGCTACGTTTGCCAATTCACGGTCTCCACTCTAGAATACGTCTATATACCCCAGCTGTTATCCGTTCTGCGACAGATATTTCCAGCCTATTGCCTCTTCTGCTTGCTTATACGCTGAGCTATCATGAATTAAACACGGAAATATTACAAATGAGCATTTTTGAGATGAATCCTTGTTCGATTAAACATTATTATATTTTGTAGCTGGGTACTTACTTCTTTCAATTTATCCATATCCTGGAGATAGAAGGCAATGTAGAACAAACTCATAAACGAGTTGAGGAATTGAAACTGAAAACAAAAGACAATTACTATATAATTCATTCTAATTTAAATCACACCAAGGTAACATTATTAGGCCTTAAACATTATTATCAATGTGGAAAGTGATTCAGTAAAATGACGCACAACAGACAAAACTATTTAATCATAGAGAACTCAGAGATGGTCTTAGCAAAAGCACAGGACATTGTCGTAGGTAATAATATAAAAAAGTTTTTTTTTAGAAACAATTGGTAATGTTGTTTATTTTTGTTCAATTGTTTCATCATCTGACAAAAATGTACATATTAATACAAGTGTATGTATATTTTATAATAGTTTATTATTTATTTATTAATATTAAGTAGTATCATATTTATTGTATGTATACTTTGTTTTGATGCGCGCTTACAACCACATCTCATACACTGTGGAGATGGCTGGCAGAAAATGCTTTAACATTAAGTCCTCCTTTTGTACATATTATTTTATAAGTGTGCAATAAAGTATGAAATAAATAAATAAATAATTGAAAACTGAATTGAATTGGTTTTGATTGTTTTCGTTGGTAATTAAAACTTTTATCACTACACTAGGTCTGACCAAATCATTTTTTTTTTTAAATGTAAATGCAATGAGACTAACGAGACGCTCTCCTGATGGTAAGAGATAACGCCTATCCATTACTATTGCAGCGATACATAGAACTTTGAGTAGCAAAACAAAACCCAGGGCATCGCTGCTTTGGCGCTCATTACTTTGAGACTTTCAGTGGTAAGTCTCGACAGCCCTGTAATTTCGCAAGCTGCAGTATACTACAGTATACTATTCAAACCGGAATACAGTAAAGTTTACACACTGATGCTTACGGCAGAATATCTTGTACTGCGGTGGTACATAGACGACCTCCTGCTAAGGACATCTGCCACCAAGTAAAATACTACGCGGGGCCAAAACAAATGATGTTAAAGGGTCACAAAAACAAATACATTTTTGAAGGATAAATTAAAAAAAAATGCCGTGGTGGTGGTCATATAAGAATACCCCACCCTCTCTACCCGTGGTTGCCATAAGAGTCGGCTAAGGGATGTAATCCGGAAGATGGGCAGCAGCGTCTTCCTTGAATAACCACACCTAACTGCGGTCGCCAACCCGCCTGCCCAGCGTGGCGAGTATTGGCAAAACCCCCCCAGAAGGAGGCATATGTCCAGCAGTGGACGATCTATGGCTGACGATGAAATAAAAAAACAGGGACACCATCTCTAATTTTTCTATAAATCAAATAGTTTTGGCAGCTTGCCGCAATAAGCACAATATTTGTGACATTTAGGACTTTGACTTCTGACATAGCAGATAGCCTTAAAATGTTACTTTGGCGTATTTTTATCAAGATAGATGCTACTTATATGACACAAGAAAAGTATTACTAAAATATTATAAAATAAATTAAGCTAATCAAAGAATAATAACATGAGATGATTCTTTTCGGATGTGAATTATCTGATCTGATAGAACTATTTTAACTAGGTAGAAAGTCTTCGTTTGCGTAAAAGGTTGTGGAAATTTCGACGTAAAGTTGAACTACCAGTTAAAGAAAGCATTATGAAGAAATCTTAGGAGTTGGTAGGTTACTTTCTAGTTCTCTACTGGTTAGCTATCATTCTCAAGTTCAATATCTGCCGCCAAGCACCTAGCCGTTCGTGGCAGCAACCACCCTTAAAGTTATATTCGTTTACCATCTTCAACTTATTCGTTACTTAACATCAATTGATTATCGTAGGAAATCCATCTGAGCCCAAACAGATCCATCTGAGCCCAAACTAAGCATAGCTTGTACTATGGAAGTCAAATGACTAATAATATGTATATATATATATATATATTCTTTTTTGTAAATACATACAGAACACCCAGACATAGAGCAAACATTTGTTTATACCACAAAAAGTTTGTCCTCGATAGGTTCGAACCCACGCCCTACAGCTCCTAAAGCAAATATACTACCAATGAGCCAACAAAGGCTGTCATAATCAAACACTTTACTTGTCGTTCAAAAGAAATACTTTCCATTTGGAAAACCATTGACAAGAAAATGCAAGAAAAAGTTTATCTATAAGTTGTAGATAAAGTTAACTGATTTATTTAGTTACTTTGGGGAAATTCATTTTGAGTGTTCAAGGTATATATTTAGTTTAAGTGGAAATAAACTAAATGTAAACTCAAAAAATCTGTTTATTAAATACTAATATAAATTACATATTTATATAGAATAAGATTAGTTTTAAAAGTGTTGTTTAGTTTTGTTTTAGTTACATTGAAATTGTGATTAAGTGTTGTGAATAAAAATAATATTTCATGCTAAGTAAACGCTATAGAAGACATGCAAGCGAATAAAAATCTGCGTGCGATGCTTTCCATAAATTTTCACATTATTAGAAGTTGTTAGGTTACATAGATTTGTTCATAATTATTGAAACAACCTTTCTTACAGTTGTCGACTAGTAGTTTCGAAAGTCTCAAAAGGGAGTCATTTCTCATTCCACGATAGGCCTGTGACCACGGACGAATTCAGCATCTTACTAGCCGTTACATTGCCAATTTTATATTTATGCTTGTTCTATACTGAATGCAATCGTAAAAGTTTTTATCCAAGATCTGCATGTGCCGTTATAAAAAAACTTTTAAAACGATTTTTTTAAATTACAAATAGGCTTTCGTTTAACCGCCGTCTCGCCAGATGTTAAGCGAATGTTTTAATTACAAAACTATTTATGACCTTTATAACCATTCTGGCCAATATAACTATGTAGGCCAACATAACCATTTAGGCCAATATAACGATTTAGGCCAATATAACCATTTAGGTTGATATAACCATATAATGCAGAGATATAATCCCATGGTACATACAGTATGTTTAAGTTTGTTTAATATGCCTTGGTTGGATGACGTAAGCCAAGTCCTCAGTGATTTTGTGGTTTCTCATACGCGGTCATCCTAAGAGTCTGTCGAGCGCAGTACTTAGGATTATGTAGGAATTATTCTTGGTCTATATATGAGTTTGGTAGTTTCCGGATGAATCAATAATTATAATTACAAACCACTTATAACCAACCGCATGTAAGTACTGTTAATGACAGGAAAGCGAAGCGAGTAAGCACATTTTAGCTTCGTAGCGTTTTATACAAACCAATGATATTTTCACAATCAGATGGTTCTCATATTTTGTCTCGAGACGATAGTTTTCTGTTGTCGAAAAAAAATTTTGATGTCATATATATGTTATTTTTTGGAGTCCAGTCCCGTTTGGTAAGCAGAAAAGAGACAAAAAATATGCACTATAGTATAGTAACTACATGTTCTGTCTATCTCTAACGACTATTCGATTTCTATTTAGATTATTGGAATTAATTACTATTTATTTTAATAATATTTTTTTGTCAAATTTAAGGGACTCTAAATAGGTATTTTGCTATAGGATGACAACGCTATGAAGTGACATGCAAAAGTGGTAAAATCGAGTTAACTCAGAACTTTATTAGAGAATTTTAAAACTATTAAGTTAAGAAGTTTTAACTTATAAAACTGGACACACTAAAAACTCACACTCAATCAACAGACACTTAACTTGGGCCAATGGTTCTCTAGCTTATATAAAAAAGTGTACCATATTTTTTGTTACCATTAAAAAAAATACATATCGGTAATATATTTTTTACATCATACTAGAAATGCCTTTGGCAATTGTCTCACCTGATGGAAAGTGACGACGTGGCCGAAGATGGAGCACGTTTGCTTAGGATTTATACCTATTCAATTGTCAGTCATGTCATCTAGTATATCTAGATTTTTTTAACGCAAAACAATATTTATACTTGTAACTAATAAACAAATATTGGAAGATTTCACACAGCGCCGTCTAAAGTAAAGCTTGTACTACGCGGACCAGAAATGTGATCAAACACTTTTTTGTGAACACATATCAGAACCGGATTTAAAACTTTTTTGACCCGGGGCAAAAACTTCATAGTAGCTGTGACATTGCCTCGAGGGGCAGATACCCTGGTTTCCGGTAAGATCCGACTTATAATACTTACGAAACACTTAAGACACAGAACAAACATCTATGTTCGTCACATACATTTATGTCCTGGGAAGGAATCGAACCCACGTCACACAGCTCAGAAAGAAGAACAAAGATATGATAATAATCATGCGTAAATTACGGTACACTAATTGGGAAAACTTCTATTTTCCATTCAAGAGGTCCTAGGTTCAAATCTCACGGCACGCACCTGTCTTTTTTAACCCCCGACGCAAAAAGAGGGGTGTTATATGTTTGAGGTCGATGTCTGTCTGTCTGTCTGTACCATCGTAGCTCTCAAACGAATGCACCGATTTCGATGTGGTTTTTTCATTTGAATGCCAGTGTCCTTGCGATGATTCTTAGCTATATTTGCTTAATTGCGTAAGGGGGTTTTTAAATTTATAATTTAATCACTTGTTTATATAACTTATGTCCGATTCGCCGCTTAAGTTACGCTATTATCGATCAGGTTTTCAAATTGATTGACCATTTTGAGTATTCTTTATAAAAAACCAACAAATAATTTTAGTAGTTTATAGGGTTCCGTACCTCAGAAGGAAAAAAAAACGGAACCCTTATAGGATCACTTTCTTGTCCGTCTGTCTCAAAATCAAAAAGTTATTCATTCAGTTTAGGCCCTGGTAAGGCACTTATCTACCACCGGCTCGTAATTACACTTCAACTGAGAAGACTCCGGCAAGAAACTCAGCAAGGCATTTTTTTTTTGTGGATCTTTCTTTTCATATTAGGTTACAGTTTATACAGTTTACAGTTATAAATATTAATATATTATGCTTACTACAATTGTCACTTAGCCAGGGGGATGCAAGTGCAGAGAGAAGCTACTACAACCATATATTCCTGTCTTCCACGTAATGAGCCACCTTATAGTAGGCTTTGTCAATAAAGGCTGTCTGTCAAGACCTTCTGTCTCCGAAACGGGTGGAGGTATCGAGTTGAAATTAAAACCATATACGCAGATATGCAATCCCTTGCAGCTATGAAAAACTCATACTTCTCAGTAAAAAAAAAGGTTATAGACGTTTATGTCACAAAAAACCGCATATTTCGAACACTCACAAGTGAATCAAATCCTGTAGGATAACCCGTATATATAAATTGTCTTATAAATAAAGAAAAAATATCGAAAACATTTTTAATTTAATCACAAAAATAGGGCCTTTATGCAAATGAATTAGAACAAGAACTTGACACACATATTTTTTTTTTAATACCAAAATGAAACGTGTTTTTATCTAACTTAGCTAATATGCAAATTCAAGAGAACCAATAGCCCAAGTCCGAACACACACTAATAAAATATTCGCACACTACCTAACGAGTGTTGCCATACCTTTGTCGTTGAGCCACCTCGCTATTCTCGCGTACACTTCCTCTTCTATAGCTATAATGACGGCCAGTAGAGCGCGTGGCACCCAAGTCATGTAAACTATATTATTCTCCCACCAATCCTGGAAAAACAATATAATAATAAATAGTAATATATTATTTATATACAAGTTCTTTTTTAAAATTTACATCGTTTTTTAGGGTTCCGTACCCAAAGGGTAAAAACGGGACCCTTTTACTAAGACTTCGCTGTCTGTCTGTCCGTCCGTCTGTCTGTCACCAGACTGTATCTCAAGAAGCGCGATAGCTAGACAGTTGAAATTTTCACAAATTATGTATTTCTGTTGCCGCTATAACAACAAATACTAAAAACAAAATAAAATAAATTTTTAAGGGCGTACAACAAACAACAACAAACCCATACAACAAACGCGATTTTTTTTTGCCTTTTTCATAGATAATGGTATGGAACCCTTCGTGCGCGAGTCCGACTCGCACTTTTTTTTCAATAGTATACAATATTTGAGGACCGAAAAACCATTTTGGTTATTTCCTTGGATGTTTGTTTATTCAAAAGCAGTAATGTTTACACACTACTGCTTGACGGAAGAATATTTGGTACCGCGATGGTACTTACCTAGACAACCTACTGCTAAGGACATCACCAAGTAAAACAAGTAGTAAAAAATATCAAAAACACTTAACAAATGCGCAAAATGCTACGCCAAAAACAAAAAAGAAGAATGTTGTTTCTCACCTGAGCCCTGAGTAGTGCGAAAGTGGCGCCACACGCGACTGACAGGCACGCCAGAATGAGAGGGAAGGAGACGCAGTGGCGCCACACGCGGCGCCGCCACGCCGCGTACTGCGGCTCCGGGCGACCAGTCACGCTACTAGTTCCCATATCTCCCTGCGACATTATTACTCTATGGTCTATTACTGGTTACTCTATGGCCGCCATACTTAGTTTTTTTTTAAATAGCTGACAGGCTAGGTGTTTGTCCACAACTCACCTGATGTTAAGTAACGGTGTGATGTTAAGTATGCTCCACGGAACCCTAGGGCTAGCTACCACCCTCAAATTGAAAATCTGCTGCCCAACATCAACGGTGTGTTCCGGCAGCCTCACTTGAGAGCCAGTACCAATCCAGGCTAGGCGTGCTTTACCATCTTCGACCACACCGTCACTTAACAACAAACACCTAGCCTGTCAACCATAAAAAAAAACTGATTGACTTTTGTCTTGAGACTTTGGACTGGGACTTGGGACTTTTGTCTTTAGACTTTGGACTAGGACTTGGGACTTTGGACTGGGACTTGGGACTTAGGACTGAGACAAGACTTGGGATGGATAATGAGAAGCCTCGACGACGTGTTCCGAATGTTGCCCAGCCCGCCTGTATTCTTCTGTTGACTTCACTCAAAAAACTATTTTTATATAATTCGAACGTCTGCCCTATACATTGCTATATTTCACTTTATTTACCTGAAATAAAGGCCTCGGTTCCACAAGCAAATCGTCTCTCTGGTCCAGTGTTCCCCATTTATATGCCAATGCATTTGAGTATCTAAAATCGAAGAACAATTTATAAGAACTTATACTCATCATCATCATCTTAGCCGTAGGACATCCTAAAGATCGGTTGGAAGCGGCTCGCATCCAGCGCGTACACATCTATCATTAGCGTATCACACTAATATTATATAGGCGAAAGGTTGTAAGTGTGTTTGTTACTTCTTCACGCTCAAACGGCTGAACTTGGTATGTGGGTAGCTGACACCCTGGATTAACAGATAAGCTACTTTTTATCCCGAAAAAACGTTAACACCACGGGGCGCAGATAGTAATATAAATGTTTGTTACTTCTTCACGCTGAAACGTCTGGACGGATTTACGTAATATTTATATCAGTGGTTGGCGCGGTCGGTTCACACGCCGAAGGGCGTGGGTTTAAACCCCAACAATGGGATTGATCTGCCGGCGATAGAAAACATCGTGAGGAAACCATAGCGTGGTGGTAGTACTTTCTAGTACTCGGCTGGCTAGCTACCACCCTCAAGTTACAAAACTGCCGCCAAGCACTTAACGGTGCGTTCCGGCAGCCTCACTTGAGAGACAGTTCCGTTCCGGGCTAGGTGTGTTTACCATCTTCGACCACACCATCACTTAACATCAAGTGAGCTGTGGTCAAACACCTAGCTTGTCAACCTTAAAAAAGTGGGTGGTAGCCAGCCAGACAGTTTTTTCATAATCGCAAAATAGTTATCGCAATAAGAAGTTCACAGTATGGGACTGGACAAAAGGTCTAGTCCATGTCTTGAACTTGTCTCTATCCTAAGCCAAGAAAAAAATAAAGAAATACCTTTTCCAAGTCTCTAGATAAACACACGCCCATAATACATTGAAAAGCGAAAATAACACATAAGCTATATCTTTCCAATTTTCATTTGCTGTGCCAAGCCATATCTGAAATTTAAAAAAAATAGCATTACTTTATTGTTTATACCCATAACATAAACAATTTGATAATAGTGTAATAACTAGCCTTATCGGAGAGATTGGAGCGGTTTTGGCGGGAAACGGGGTAAGAGTCGTGTTGCCCCATGGTATTTTTTTCCCCAAAACTAATGTTTTTTCGAGTGTTTATGTACAAAAATAGTTGTGTTTTTTTCATAAAGTGCCGAATTACAAGCGCGAGTGTGGGAAAGTGATATAATGTGGTGAAACATGACTTTTCGTGTTGCTTTCAAAACTCCATCGATGCTTATAGTAAAGTCGCCATTAGTTTACTAAGGCATGACTTGATTTGATTGGCACGGACTGGACTTGACCAAGACTGGACTTTGACTGTAATTATAGATGTAAGACGTAAAATGCAAAAACCGAAGACAAGGCAGTATAGCTTTATAGATTTAGCCTGCCAGATGGGGCAAATAAAAAAAAAAGAGAGATTGGCAACCTAAATAAGGTAATTAATTGTTAGACAAGTAAATTTTGGGATTTTTTTAAATATAAAATATTTACGACGAATGTGGCGCTCGCCCGATAGTAAGAGATAACGCATGTCCATGACCATTGCAGCGATACACAGAACTTTGAGTAACAAAACAAAGCCCAGGGCATCGCTGCTTTGGCGCTCATTACTTTGAGACTTTCGATGGTTAGTCTCAATAGCGCTGTAATTTCGCTAGCTACAGTACCCTTCAAACCGGAATACAGTAATGTTTACACACTACTGCTTGGCGGCAGAGGTACCTACCTAGACGAAGGGTAGAATCTGGCATAGACATGATAAACCTATACAACATATTTGGATAAAATTAAGATTTATAATACAGAGACTTGGCGAACCCGCTTGGCGCATCTAAAACAAACGGTTAGGAAAGCTTGTTTTACCCGACTGCTAAGGAAGGATAATGTTTTTCGCGTGTTTCTTGTATGTATTTATGTATGTAAATTTCTTTATTACCTCGTATCTTCCAAACGGCCGAATGGATTACGTCAATAAAGGTATCGTTAGATTCGTCTTAATAACCCGCGTCCTTAGAGAGTGGTTTAAAAAATCAAGATGGTAGATTTTTGGCGCGAAATAGTAATACGTAAATTTAAAAAAAATAACCAAACCTATCAAGTAGGGTATCAAAAAAAGGCAATTAAAAGGGGATTACAAAAATATATTTTATATGTATAAATTTAATTAGGAATAATAAATTTGTTTAAAAAGTTTTTTCCTAAATTATAGCTATTTTATTCACAGTCGAGTTATAGATTTTTTGAATTCTTTAGCTTGTTTAAAGAGTTAAAAAAATCGACATCTATGATATGTTTGGGATTCGTCCCCGTATTTGTATTCTCCCAACTAAGCTATCATGACTCGGTTATGACTTACCCAAAATATAAAACCTACAAAAGCAGGCACGGTCAGCGATCTAGTATAATGTCCGAGCCAAGCGAAGTACATTGCTATTTTAACTCCGAAATATTCACTTATTTCATCTGAAACAAATTCATGGTTGTCAACAACATAGGGCGTAGATTCTAATCAATATAACGAGCTTGAGATGATTGTGAAGAAAAACATCGTGAAGAAAAACATCGTGAAGATCACATGGTGGTAAGGTACTTTCTAGTATTCGACTGGCTAGCACCTACTGACTAAGACCTGCTGGACTTTACACATCATCAGCCATAGTTCGTCCACTGCTGGACATAGGCCTCCTTCTGGGGGGGTTTTGCCAATACTCGCCACGCTTGGCAGGCGGGTTGGCGAGCGCAGTTAGGTGTGATTGTTCAAGGAAGACGCTGCTGCCCATCTTCCAGATTGGAATGGACTTAGCTGTAACTTATTTTATGTTTTTTTTTATTGCTGACAGGCTATCTTTTTGACCACAGCTCACCTGATGTCAAGAGACGGTGTGGTCATAGATGGTAAACACACCTAACCTGGAATGGAACAGGCCCTCAAATGAGGCTGCAGGAACACACCGTTAGATGCTTGGCGGCAGATTTTCAACTCGAGGATGGTAGCTAGCCAGCCGAGTACTAGAGAGTACCATACCACCATGCTATGGTTTCCTCGCGATGTTATCCTTCACCGGCAGTTCAAGTTTATTGTTGGGGTTTAAACCCGGCATGCGAACCGACCGCGCTAACCACTGATCTATCATCGCTACAAATCAATCAAGTTGAAAATCTGCCGCCAAGCATCTAACATGTGTTCTGGCAGCCTCACTTGCGAGCTAGTTCCATTACAGCCTATGTATAGATGAAAAACTTCATTATTTTCTTTTTAACCGACTACCTAAATAAAAGGGTAACAAAGTTTTCGTTCTTGTTTCTGACTAACATACTTAGGTTAAATTGTATTTAACTGTATTGTACTGAAATCTTGTATTTAACTATCTTCTACTTACCTATAGGCTGAGGAGAGAGCAGGGACTTAACCCATTTCTTCCTCAAGTTTTCTAAAGCAGCCCTCTCGTGTAGCGGGAACATACTCGCCACCACTCCTCTGCTAAGACACGCTGGCACTGAAATTTAAACAATAAATATTCAATTTAACTAAATTATTAGACCAATTGCCGATAACTTCAAACGGTGAAGGAAAACATCGTGAGGAAACCTACATGTCTAAGTTCTTTAAAAAAAATATCGGCCAAGTGCGAGTCGGACTCGCGCACCGAGGGTTCCGTACAAACCTGTAGGTATATAAGTAAAAGTTTTTTTTTTTTTAAATGTTAATTTAGACTTTTCGCAATTTTTCCTTTATCTGTGCTATAAGACGTTGCTTCGTACCAAATTTCAAGATTCTGAGTTCACGGGAAGTACCCTGTAGGCCACTCTGATAGAGTTATGGGATTTCAAGGTATAGTCTGTCCAGAGTTGACATGTGTAAAAAGTCTGACAATAAGATTTAAAGAGTGTAATCTTCACGTCTGGCGCTGCCTTATAGAATTTTCTAGCTATCATATTGCCCACCACGCATAGTGCGCGCCTCTGTCGTTCAATATCTTAGATGTTACTATGTGGCCAAGGTACATGTACCTTGGCCACATAACTTTCTACAGTCTTTACCGGCAGCTATATGTTAATTCAAGTAATAAACTATATGTGTGCCAAATTACATCCAAATCGGTTCAGCCATATTTGGGTGATTGAGTAACAAACTTCTGAACATACTTTCTCGTTTATAAGTAGGCCTAATTAGTAAGTAGGCATAATTTAAATTGGAATCATATTTAGTTTGGACGACCCTGCATAACACCAGAATACCATCTACGATTCATGTTTGCCTATACATTTTCTTAATACAAGAGAATATGCTGGCGTTACGCCAGTGCCTTGTCAAAAACCATGACTTACTTTATCGATAACGATTTCTTATATAAAAGTAGCGATGCAACGTTTTCCTATTCAAAACCTTGAAATAAACGTGAACAAATGGAGCTATACTTCCTTATTCACAAGTTCTTCAGTTTATTTATGAAAATATACTCGTTTATAACTCGATTGGAATGTTGGAGGTTTAGCGCTATAGACATTTTGCATTTGGTCATTGTGATCATTGGGTATTTTGCTCTTTTATTTTTAACCGACTTTGAAAAAGGAGGAGGTACTCAATTTTTGTTGTGTTTTTTATTATGTTTGTAAGCTCCGTCATAAAGTTATTTTTTAATTTCATTAGATATACTTTCTTTGGAGTCGGATCGTAACCACGGCTATTGCAACATGGTCGAAACTTCTAACAAGCAAAACTAATTTCATAGTATTTGTACGCGATTAATCTCGCTGATAAACATTATACATTATATGTGTTCTAATCGCGTAAGTTTTAAGATTACATTTTGCTCTTTTGTCACTTTTTTTACTCTGTAATTTTTGAGCTCTTAGTTAATCATCATCAGCCATAGGACGTCCACTGCTGGACATAGACCTCCTCCTGGGGGGGTTTTGCCAATACTCGCCACGCTTGGCAGGCGGGTTGGCGAGCGCAGTTAGGTGATTGCACGCAGATTGTTCAAGGAAGACGCTGCTGCCCATCTTCCGGATTACATCCCTTAGCCGACTCTTACGGCAACCACGGGTAGAGAGGGTGGGGTACTATTCTTACGCCGGCACCACCACGACACTCACGGTCTTAGTTAATATACCTATGTATTTATCTCAAATATACTTCTTATTTACTCATAAATTCGTAATTTAGGATTCAAGCTACTTTCATACTAAATTTCATTCAAATTTATTCAGCTACATGCACACACAATTCAATTAAAATATTCAAAAACAGCACATCAAATACAAATAAAAACTTTGAGATATAGGTAAACATTTAACGTTAGTTTGGTAATTCCTTGTAAAGGTTCAATTCGCAGTGATAATGAAAAGTCAAAAACCTTAGATTAGCAAAAAAAAAGCTATTTATATCCCAGTCACACATACACGTGCGTACGTAGGTAAGTACTTGCGCACTCACTCACACACGTACACACACCCACACACGTACACACACCCACCCACACGTACACACTCACACACGTATACGTACATACACAAAAACAACACAGCATATCAACGGTATGTAGATGGCACATAGGTTACTTTTACCACAGGGCGCTTCGAGTTTGAAATATGTACAAGCGTGATTTATGCTTTCAACAGAACCTGTTAGTTTTGGTCCTATGTCACGACCCCATGAATAACCCCGATACGGTTTACTACGTTCCATTGTAAGTGATATTAATCGACGGACCCTACGCACGTAGGGTGACCAACAGTCTCGTTTAATTCGGACAATATGACCGATTTAGGAAAATTTTATTTACAAATCAAGGCTTACTAATAGGATACTTTCTAGTACTAGGCTGGCTAGCTACCACCCTCAAGTTGAAAATCTGCTGCCAAGCATCTAACGATGTGTTCCGGCAGCCTCACTTGAGAGCCAGTTCTATTGCAGGCTAGGTGTGCTATACCATCTTCGAACACACCATGCCTGCCATAAAAAAAAAGTTCCGCTCGCAGTGTAGGAACCGCAGAAGAACAAACCCAGCTCAACAAACAAAGAAAGTATTCTATGCTTAGTATACATTATAAGTTTGTTGAGCTGGCTGTGGAAAAGACGGGATCGTGGTCGTCCGACACAAAAAAAATATATATTAAAGACCTTTCAAAGTGGCTGGTACTAATCGGGGCAATGCCGCCAGTGTATCGGGAACCCTACCTCGCGGCAGCGATCTCGACGGCGTCTTTGCTTTATAGTAAAGTAGTTGTTGCGTTTTGTATAATTATAGATATTTGTAGTTGTTATTTATTTATTTAATTCAATTTTCTACTGTGCTTACAGAGGATCCAAAGCGCACAGTGGGCTAGATCACATCCATATTTACAAATACTTAAATTTATAAAATTTCAAATTACCAAAAAATAATTATACTACATTTCAAAAAATAACTAGGTCTAGAAAAAAAAAAAAAGTTCCGGGTATCTGAGCAATCATATCGTTGAGAGAGTAATGGCGAGTGCTGTAGGAGCGTACTGCGCCGTTTCGGTATGTATAAAGATGGTTCTGGGCATAAATTATTTAGATCTGTCATCAAAAGTCTTCAAAAGCATTATGCCCGGAACTCAGTACTTTGAATGATGGCTTCATGATTTGCTTTGATAATGATAGTATGTGTTCTTTGTCTGGGTGTTCTGTATATTAAAAAACAGTAGGTATTTTTAAAACTTATCTAGTTCCTATAGTAGAAGCTTTGCATAGTTTGGGTCTAGATTGCGCTGTGTGAAATGTCTATTTTAATTTGTAGTTATACATGATCTTTAATTTCATTTCAAAATGTTCGCTAATGTCCGATTTTGTACCTTACCTACCTAAAAGACATGGTTACCCTACGCACAATACCTTGACTATTTGAGACACGCGAACTTATTGCTTTGCAGGTTGTTTCAAAGCGATTTATTTATTATTAGTAGCACCCCGCGGTTTTACTCTTTACTTTACATTAACTATATTTTTATCGTAAACGGGTTGGATTTTTTGAGTGAGGGTGTGGTCGAAGATTGTAAACATATCTAGCCAGGAATTGGAACAAGCTAACTGAGGCTGCCGGAACACGGCTCGCGCACAATGAATCTATACTATATTAATATATCTATATCTTTAAACGAGCAATTCTTGTATATATTCTGAATCTTGGAAACGGCTCCAACGATTTTTATGAAATTTAGTATGCAGGGGGTTTCGCGAGCGATAAATCGATCTAGCTAGGTTTCATTTTTAGAAAACGTCGTTTTAACCGTGTTTTCACCCGAGCAAAGCTCGGTCATCCAAGTACTTATAATAAACTCAAAAACTACAGGACCGATTTAAAAAAATCTTTCACTAATAGAATGCTACAATAGTAACATAGACTATATCGTTAATCGAATTAAATTAGGGATCCCTACGAAAAGTATAATACATGCATATGCACCACATTAGTATCTACATTGCACCCGTGCGAAGCGGGGCGGGTCGCTAGTAACAAATAAAGATAACTCATCATCATCATCAGCCATAGGGCGTCCACTGCTGGACATAGACCTCCTCCTGGGGGGGTTTTGCCAATACTCGCCACGCTTGGCAGGCGAGTTGGCGAGCGCAGTTAGGTGTGATTGTTCAAGGAAGACGCTGCTGCCCATCTTCCGGATTACATCCCATAGCCGACTCTTACGGCAACCACGGGTAGAGAGGGTGGGCTACTATTCTTACGCCGGCACCACCACGGCATAACTATTTTATAAGATAACTATTTTCATAGTATTTTGTGCGCTATTAAGACCCAGTGACAAACATAGTTATGTGTTCAAGTCGCGAAAGTTTAAAAATTACATTGACAGGCTAGGTTGCCCACAGCCCACACCTAATGTTAAGGGACGGTGTGGTCGAATATGGTAAACAAACTTAGCTTGGAATGGAACTGGCTCTCGATTGAGACTGGAGACTTTTAAAAAAATCTTCAAAAATGTCTGATGATCTATTCAGCGTAATCATTTTTATTTTTCAGCATAATCAAAAGCATTACAGCACATTAATAAGCATACAAACCTCCGCATTTATTAGAATACGAGTGATGTTTTAACTTTTTGATTGATCGGCCTGATTTATGACCAGGTTTGTTATAAGCCAATAAAAAACAATTGATCAAATTGTCAAACAAAAAACTGATCGCTTGAGTTTTTTGGCGGGAACGCGGTGAGCGTCGTGTCGCCCCATTGTATTTTTTTCTAAAACTAGTGTTTTTTCGAGTTTTCATGGATAAAAATAGTGGTGTTTTATTTATTTATAAAGTGCCGAATTACAAGCGCGAGTGTGGGAGAATGATATAAAATGGTTAAACATGACTTTTCGTGTTGCTTTCAAAACTCCATCCAGAAGCTTATAGTAAAGTCGCCACTACTTTACTAAGGCATGACTTGATTTGACTGGGACCGACTGGACTTGATCAAGACTAGACTTTGGCTGTAACTATAGATGATAAAGAAGCTGAAAAATGAAGACTACTCACAAAATATAGAAACATTGAAACTGGCAGAATGCACAGAGTGCGATGCCAAGAAGAAAGAGAAAAAAAACTGATCGCTTCCCGTCACGCAATTACGGACGCAAGTTGGGCCCTGTAGTTTGAAACTACTAAAAAATTTAATAACCAAAGATAAGGCGAGTCAAAAGCGTTGAGACCTTTGACCAAAATTAGTTTGAGTACATACAAGGTAATCTTTTGTTGTTTGACTTCGTGCGTTCAATGGCAAAGTGGTCAGATAGTTTTGTTTGCATTTTGCCTATAAAGACCCGTTTGACGTAACCTTAACTTTTTTCCTTTGTAGCGGCATATGATATTGTACTACGTTTTCTTTTTTAAGGCTATTTGTAAGAGATAATTTACCAACTTTTATGTTTTATGAAATTTTATTGACATTCTATTTTTGTTTAGTATGAATCAATCCTGTTTTTATAAACTGTAGACTGGATTGTAAAAATAATCTAGGAACTGACAATTGGCAAAAATGTCTATACTTGGGTAATGTGTCAATCCACTACTGCTATACCGTGAAAGTTTGAACATCAGCAATATTATATAGGGTATTCAGTACTCGATTGTCGTTCCAAAAAATTATAAAAAAATAGATGGTTAATATTTGACCTAATTATTCTGATAACACAAAAATACGGACACTCAAATCACACGCACCGATGCAGGGTAGTCGCGCGCGGTCCCAGATTAGATAAAAGTTCCAGCAAGGCCTATAAATGCTAGTTGTTGCGCTAGCTCGGTGCGTAAGGCTACGCGCTGTCCATAAATTTTGGAGTCTTGGGAAAAACATTAACCAAGGTTTTTTTAGTTTTTTTTTTTGTGTTTGTCTCGATTTCTATCTTTTTATGTTTCATATGACCACTAACTAACATGTCTTTGAATATTGCTAATGTTCAAACTGCCAGCCCGTATATGTACCATAAACTATGAGATCGCGCTAGGATCGGAAGTTTAGCAGTTCAATCTCTTGTCAAGATGTTCTTACCGATGCTCTGTCCCGGTCGTAACGTAAGCGCTGGCTCTAGGGCGTGCTCGTCCCCGCGCTCCGCCCGCGCAGATTCCAACACGTGTTTCACTAACGCGCCACGCTCTTGAGAGTTCAACAATTCAGCTGCCGATGAACCCTAAAACATTAATGTGAGTTACAAAACTGAAATCCCGAAATGCCTGAAATCAAGTAAGACAACAATTTAAAAAAAAACTGACTCAATTCCGCTAAGCCAAAACGGCAGCCTCACTTGAGAGCCAGTTCCATTCCAGGTTAGTTGTGTTTACTATCTTCGAGCACACCGTCACTGAACATCAGCTGTGGTCAAACACAAAGCTTGCCAAACATTTAAAAAAATGGTTAGTTAATATTTAACCCCTTAAATTATGATGTGAATGCACAGTAAATAAAGGTATATTTATGGTAAAATGAACCCATAGTTTAACACAAAGAATTTATATTCTATTCAAGCAATATCAACGTGTTTCGGTAGCATGATAGCATCACTTTAGTGCTAGACCATTCTAATAGCACAGTCTAACCAAACATTGTTCTACCTAAAATAGACAGTGATAGCACGCTAAGCCTCGATTGTCGGTTGTTTCGAAATAGAATCGCTCAACGGGTGCTTTTACAACGACCGAAACGAACACCGACACGATACCAACAAACCGATGTTTTTGCTAGACAATACCTTTTTGTACCGGACTAGGGCAAAATAAAAAAGAAGGGTTTTATTTTTAGCGTCTATGTATGTAGATTAGCCGTGGTGGTGCCGGCGTAAGAATAGTACCCCACCCTCTCTACCAGTGGTTGCCGTAAGAGTCAGCTAAGGGATGTAATCCGGAAGATGGGCAGCAGCGTCTTCCTTGAACAATCTAGACAATCTAGTCAAAACACCTAACTGCACTCGCCAAGCGTGGCGAGTATTGGCAAAAAATGTCTGATATTTCTTGATCACAAATATCGTATCGGCAAAGCATGCCGGAATCGGATAATGTAGAAAAGTTCAAAATTTAGGTCTAAACAGCCTCGAATCGTCTCCATAAACTAAACGAGTTACACAAACGATTCTATACCGCTATCCGATTCGGAAATAATGCTGGGTGTATCGGATATATCTTATACCGATTATTATCGATAACTTAGGCTAATACGCAATTCCGATGTGCCTTCCGTGCGAATTCCGTATTAACTATTCATAGTATCGATTCAAATCTGCCGATATGATATAAATTGCTGCTGCTGTATTCGACTATTTTTGATGTTTGTACATTTGTTTAGATCAGTGTTTTTCAACCTTTTTAAATACACGACCCCTTTGCAGGGGGAAAATTCTAGCGACCCTCTTGCGCCATACAGCCCTGGATCTAGGAGGGGGTTTGATTTAAAAACGCCCGGTTGGTTTTTGAACATATCCTACGTTATGAAAGTATCCTAAGTCGATATTTGCTAGAACTAGGAGCTACACGATCGAGCTGAATAAGCACGAATGGTCGAATGTCAAGCGACCCAAAACACTATGAAATATCTTGATTGTCCGTCCGTTATCTTTCCTTTTTTTTTTTTATACATAATAGGTTCGCGTTTGACCTCATCCTGCCTTATGTTAAGCAACGATGTGGCCTAGGATGGAACACGCTTACCTAGAAGGAACCTATTTACTCTTGATTTGAAGACACTCATATTGTACTTTTCGGGAAACACAGACTCCGGCAAAGAGTTCCACATCTTCGCTGTGCGAATAAAGAGTGTGGATTCGAAACGCTTAGTGCACACATGGGGAACGTCCACCATGTACGGGTGACGCTTTGGTCGCGTTTGTCTGGCCGTCCGGTAGTAAAAAGGGGCGGGGGGAACCAAGTCGTGCAACTCCAAGGCACAATCCCCGAAGTGTATCCGGTAGAAAGCCGATAGACAGGAGACCTTACGTCGATGCTCAAGACTTTGCAGTCGAGACTTGACTAAAATGTCATTGCCTATCAACCTCTTAGCGCGCCTCTCGACTGACTCCAGTGCCTCAAGTTGGTACTTGGCAGAGACGTCCCACAGGTGCGAACAGTACTCCATACACGACCTCACCAGTGCTTTGTACAAACAAAGCAACTGTTCAGGTGTGAAGTACTGTCTCACCTTGGCGAGGATGCCAAGCTTTTTTGCAGCTGATTGTGCTTCCGCCTCAATAAACGAGCCGAAATTGAGAGTCGTCGAGAGAGTGACACCAAGAAGTTCGAAGTGGTTACACATTTCCTATATTTAATTTTAAATGAAAACGTTATTAGCTAATCTAGTACTATTAAAGGAGCTAAATATGTTTTGAGTTCACGAAAACGGTACTAACGATTCCAAAAAAATCGATCTACATATGTCATCGCTAAAAAAACGCGTTTTTTCGAGTTTTCACCGAGCAAATCTCATTCACCTACGTAACTACCTTTTTTTAATAATTTGGATCGACAATCGTGTACTGAATCCCCTGTATCAATATTGCTGATATTCAAACTTTCACGGTGTATATTGTTAGACCTATCACCATATTATTATATACATTCGGTAGATTAATGATTAATCCCGTGTCATTACAATATTATTGTCAATTATAAATGCGTACGTATATTAATATTGATTTTGTATCAATATTATTCAGGCATAGATAATACTTAAACTCGATTATTTTAATAACAATAAAGTAGCATTTGTTTTTCTGGAATGGCAACACCGATGGTAATGTCAGATGAGAAGGGGTTTTAACTTGACACTTCGACTTAAAATAGTTGATGGAGAAACATGTCTCAACAATAAATCTTTTGAAATCACTTAAATCTTGTTTCCATTCCTGAGATTAGGATCTGATCCTTTAATATTAAAATTACTCTTGAATTTAAATTTTAAGCTTTAAAAATATGAAGATTTGAAAAAAAATACGTCTTCGTTATTATTTTATATTTTAGGATTTTACGTCAAACGGAATTTCAATCTGGATACTATAGTATCCGCGGACGGTATATAATGGCTAAATGGTATACGCCCTAAGATAATTGACCTCATATTATTTATGTTCTTTGTGAAATGTCAAATCACTACGTTGTAAGGGAGTTCTAGTTTCGGACAATGGATAGGTATGTGATGGATGGCCGAACGCACTTTGTTCCACCCCACATGTGATATAGTTAGACAAGGGTCGCCTATTTGGGACGAATAAAGCAGACTCATCTTAGTGTAATCTACTGGTTTCTTACTTCTACTGTGGAATGTTAATCATGAATTTGTTTATGGAACATAATATTTAAATTAATAGGATTATTTCTTGGGCTCTGGCGCCCGTAACAAAGTTTTATAACTAGTGTAAGAGCCGGCCAGACCCACAGATAAAATAAATTTGTAAACGCTTATATCAAAACCTTCGATTTTAAATTAAATTTGTCTATTTTTTACTTAAGTCAATAAAAATAAAAATATTAATGCCATATCTATTCATTATGATTGATGTTCCATTCTTTCAATAGTTTCCTTCAATGACGTCATCGAGGTTTCGGCGGGAACGCGGAAAGAGTCGTGTCGCCTCATTGTATTTTTTTTTTCAAAACTAGTGTTTTTCCGAGTGTTTATGCATAAAAATAGTAGTGTTTTATTCATAAAATGCCGAATTACAAGCGCGAGTGTGGGAAAGTGATATAATTGGTGAAACATGACTTTTCGTGTTGCTTCCAAAATTCCATCAAAGCTTATAGTAAAGTCACTACTACTTTACTAAAGCATGACTGGATTTGACTAGCATGGATTAGATTTGACCAAGACTGGACTTTGACTATAAAGATAAAGAAGCTGAAAAATTAAGACTGCACACAAAATACAGAAACATTGAAACTGGCAGAATGCACATGCGATACCAAGAAGAAAGAGAAAAAAATTACGAAATGATGAAACACAGTTTTTTACTCCAGATAAACATGCTAAGTTTAAAAAACACAAATGCTCATAAAAAAGTTATATGCAGTGTTATCGGGATAATGTAAGGATACTAACGTTACCCCATAATTCCAAATCTGTTTAAGCTATCAAAAGTTATGATGGAGTAAAGAAACTCTCATATACATGAACCCTGAAAACATTACACTTCTTTTTTTGCAGTCGTGTAAAAATAACCACTTTACGAGAAACGAACAACAGCCAAGCGATTGGGAAAGGAAGTTCGTCGGTCGTTTTCGTATAGAAATAAGCGGCATAATCCCTTTGTATTTTCCCCATCATTACACCGCACCGTTCGCTGCTTTTAAAAAGATATAAACGTAAAAATGGTCGTAAAAATTCAACAAAGCGTGTTTTCGCTTGTTGGGTTCTAATTCTAAGTTGAGGCGATAAGACCCACGTTGATCCCGTTTGGGGTGTTTGGGATCTTGGTGCTTTCAAACTGTTAACAAAACTAGTGACAATGTACAGGATTATCAGCTCATTCGTACGAATGAGTGAACCGACATGGTAGGTACCATAGTTGATTAGGTTCTGAACTTATTGACCAACTTCATCATCATCATCATCAGCCTATCATAGTCTACTGCTGGATCTAAACCTTCGGCTTTTCGTTTTCAACCACCGTCAGCTGTTCCACGTATATCGTCACTCCATCAAGTCTGAGGGCGTCCTACGCTACGTTTCCTAATTATCGGTTTCCAGGACACTAGCGGTTATAAGTTCTGCGACAGATATATGTCCACTTGTCCAGCCCATTGTCACTTCAGCTTGCTAATACGCTGAGCTGTGTCTGTCTGTATTGTTCGATAGATTTGAAGATTTCCCAATATTATATTCTACTCTTTTGTCTCTTTTAACAGGATTGATTAGGAGTATTCTGGACTACCGTCAGCTCTACACTAAAAAGTGTATGACTATAGAATAATGTTAGTACAAAAACAAATGTTAACAATGTTTTTTTTTTAATTCTTTGATTTTGGCATCAAAATTTATCCATTTTGCTAGTGTCAAGTATTTCAAGTAAAGACGATAATGAAGTTTTGAAAGCAACACGGAGTCATTTTTCACCTCATCCACCAGTAATTCGGCCCTTTACAAATGCAAAAAATACTATTTTCATACGAGGAAAACCTAGTCTTGGAAAATATTTAAATATTTAGATTTTAAGCTGACTTACCTTTTGGAAGCAATGCATGTCCCTCACGGTGAATTCCTTGTAACCGCCTCCAAACTCAGGCTTCAGGAGTTTGGGAAGATGTACTTCTTCCGCTGTTTGCAACAACCTATGATTAAAAAACTTTTGTTAAAATTATATTAATGAATACCTATATCCTATAGGCAGTAAAACAAATTTTTGAAACATATCTCTTCTTCAGCAACTATGAAAGTCCACAGCTAGATATTGGTATCTTTTAAGACTTATAATATACACTTATACGTATAGACATACATAAACTTACTAAATTTTACCGTTTTTTTAGGGTTCCGTACCCAAAGGGTAAAACGGGACCCTATTACTAAGACTCCGCTGTTCGTCCGTCTGTCTGTCTGTCCGTCTGTTACCTGTATCTCATGAACCGTGATAGTTAGATAAAATTTTCACAGATGATGTATTTTTGTTGCCGCTCTATAACAACAAATACTAAAAAACGGAATAAAATAAATATTTAAGGGGGCTCCCATACAACAAACGTGTTTTTGCCGTTTTTATAGATAGGTAATGGTACGGATCCCTTCGTACGCGAATCCGACTCGCATTTGGCCGGTATTTTATTATTGACAAGTTATGTTTTTGACCACAATAGGCGAGCTGCACAGCTCACCTGATGTTAAGTGATGGTGTGGTCGAAGATGGTAAAGCACATCTAGATTGGAATGAAACTGGCTTTCAAGTGAGCCTGCTGGAACACAGCGTGAGATTTTCAACTTGGTAGCTAGCCAGTCGCATACTAGAAAATACCCTACCACCGCTAGTTTCCTCACGATGTTTTCCTTCAATTGCAGCTCAAGCTTATTGTCGGGGTTTGAATCCACACCCTTCGGTCATCCAACCACTGTGCTATTATCGCTATTATTGCTATAAGTCTATTAGACAAGAGCTGCAACATATTGGTCTTAATAATGACTTTATTTGGTTGAACGCGTCTAATCTAGCTGGCATAAGAATATCAACTTAAACTCTACCAATAAGGTAGCATTTCATGTTAGTTGAGCGTTATCGCGGCGCGACTCATACTACATATAAAAAAACACCTTATTACCAAGAACTTAGGGTGGACATTCGCAAGCATACGGAATAAATTCGCGCGGTCATGTGATCCTATCGAATTAGCGTCATATTTGTAAAGTCGCTGTGTATGTGTGTATACTCACACATCGTCATCAGCTGTGATATAAAACGCCGAGCATTGTGAGGACGCGTGCTGCCTCACGAACACACGCAACCGAGGTCGACTCCCGCGCAGCTTTTGCAGTAGCCAAAGTAACATGCTGTCTGGGAGACCTGTGGGAATTATACAAATATCACACATCATCAGCCATAGATCGTCCACTGCTGGACATAGGCCCCCTCCTAGGCGGGTTTTGCCAATACTCGCCACGCTTGGCAGGCGGGTTGGCGAGCGCAGTTAGGTGTGATTGGTCAAGGAAGACGCTGCTGCCCATCTTCCGGATTACATCCCTTAGCCGACTCTTACGGCAACCACGGGTAGAGAGGGTGGGGTACTATTCTTACGCCGGCACCACCACGGCAAATTATAATTATTAATTATACAATTTTATGTAATACTAGCGAACCGCCCCAGGTGCAAGTTTATTTAAAATGTAAAAGTAGTGAGACAAACGAGACGCTCTCCTAATGGTAAAAGATAACGCCAGTCCATGACCATTGCAGCGATATACAGAACTTTGAGTAGCAAAACAAAGTCCACGGCATCTCTACTTTGACGCCACTACTTTGGGACTAGATAGTTAGTCCCAACAGTCCTGTAATTTCGCTAGCTGCAGTACCCTTGAAACCGCAACACAGTAATGTTTACACGTTTCTGCGTGGCGGCAGTATATCAGGTACTGCGGTGGTACCCATCTAGACGACCTCCTTTTAAGGAGACCTACCACCAAATACATAGACAAACTATAGCCTAAGTATCCGATAAATAAATAAAAAAGTAATCCCGCATAAATAGTTGTGATTGTATAAACTTTCCAAAAACATTCCTAAAACGTAACGAAAGACCACGAATGCTATTTCCCAATCGATCAGGTACATAAAAAGAAAGCAAGTAATCGTGAGCGATCGGCGACACTCAATTCACCCTTTTCTAACCTTTCCATTTATCGATCCTCCCCAATTCAATTTCCAATTGGGTTGCTGCAAATTCAACAGAATATAAAACTTCAGCACCAATAGAGGCGTTGTCATTCTACCTACTTACTTCTTCTAAGCCACGCAAAGAATTATGATACGATTTTCAATGTCTTCAGATATATTTTCTTACAGAAAATTTGTATATATAATAAATTCTAATTATACTTTTGTATAAGAAGAGAAATTCAATCATTTGTGTAATTATTATTTTTATAGTTGACACGCTCGGTGTTTGACTACAACTCACCTGATGTTAAGTGACGGTGTGGACGAAGATGATAAACTCATGGAACTGGCTCTCAAGTGAGGTTATTGGCCATACGCATTATTATTAATTAATAAAAAAGTAGCTTGACAAGGTATTTTAGAAGATCAGCATTATGTTAAGTCAACCAGACGATCCAGCCAGTCTTAGGAAGAGTGGCGTTTATTTCTGCACTGTCTTGCAGCACAATCAATTCTGTATTTTTTTTTTGTTGACAATGTTTGTGTTTGACCACAGCTCACATGATGTTAAGTGGCGGTGTGGTCGAAGATGGTAAAGTAGACCTAGCCTGTAATGGAACTGGTTCTCAAGAGAGGCTACCGGAACACACTGTTATATGCTTGGCATCAGATTTTCATGTTGAGGTTGGTAGCTAGCCAGCCGAGTACTAGAATGTACCCTACCAGCAAGCTTTCGTCACGATGTTTTCCTTTGCCGGAAGCCCAAGCTCATTGTTAAGGTTTGAACCTCACTCTTTGGCGTGCGAACCGACCGTGCTAAACACTAAGATGTCGTCGCTACGAACCTAAGCCTAAATAAACTGTACCCGTGCGAAGCCAGGTCAGGTCGCTAGTAGACAATAAGTCCATTCGAGTACTTATTAAGCTAAAAGGTTATTTTCAATGTGTTGAGCGCGAGGCGCCTTGAAAGCTACTCAAGTTCAAGGTTCAGCTGTCAAAGCACGGAAGTGTTTATCTTTGTTCAAGTTCTGAATCGAATTGCTTCCGCAAGGAACATTTAATAGCGCAGTACTTGACTATTACCCAATATACACATCATCAGCCCTAGTACCTGACAGAGCCGTCCCACAGGTGCGAACAGTACTCCATACACGACCTCACCTGTGCTTTGTGTATAAACAAATCAACATCGTGTTTTAAAGTAAAGCAAGAGAAACCACCAATTGCTTGTGTGCGGCAACCTTAAATTTAGTGATACATCAAACTTCAGACACATTGGACAACTGCCAAGAAGTTTATTGAACAAGCCCAGTGAGCTGAAACCTAGCAAGCCATATGTGTTTCCTATTTCTTGCGTATAATATATGTTTATGAATGTCGTTGACCTTTCTGTTAGGTATTGTCGCAAATGGGAATATTACGAAGATTAGTACTGTGGTGGCTTAGTATCAAAATGGTACCTATTAATGTAGCTACATATATGTAAAGTGCTATATGTTAAGGAATAGAAGTTAAGTTTTTCTACTCTAGCAAAGTATACAAGTTTGTGTAATTTGTACAATGCAATTTTGAAAACGAGCCCTCTTAACATAGTCTGACCAGACGTTCTCAACATATCACTAAAATCAAACAATGGATAGTTTTGGGATTTGAACAGTCATTAAATGAAGAATTGTGAGTTGCATTTACTACTTTAACAAAAAAAAAAAAACAAATCAATTATCATGGGTTGGCAACATTTTGCATTATGTGATCCGTCTCTGACACCAAGGCTGCTTTTTAGGGTTCCTTACCCAAAGGGTAAAAACGGGACCCTATTACTAAGACTTCGCTGTCTGTCTGTCCGTCCGTCTGTCTGTCTGTCGCCATGTTGTATCTCAAGAACCGCGATAGCTAGACAGTTGAAATTTTCACTAATTATGTATTTCAGTTGCCTCTATAACAACAAATACTAAAAACAAAATAAAATAAATATTTAAGGGGGTTCCCATACAACAAACGCGTTTTTTTTGTCTTTTTCATAGATAATATAGAATACGGAACCCTTCGTGCGCGAGTCCGACTCGCACTTGGCCAGTTTTTTTTTACATTTGTATTATGATTTCTGACATTTTAAATTTAAAATATTAAATAATTGTTGATTGTGTTTGACGTAAATAAGTATACATTATTGTACCTATATTTGAGTAAATTGAATTAAATTGAAAAGAATAAAAATTACAAGCTTTTTAAATTGCTTTTAAATATCAAAGTGTGTCAGTAATTAAATATAATAGCTGAAAGTTTTACAATAAAGTTATCTGCATATCAGCCTTATAGGGTTAGTAAAAATTTTTAAGCTGGTTGCATCTCAACTTGCTTGGGCTGGGAACGACAAAATAAATATTAAGTTGAATATTATGTCAAACATACCTTTAGGGAATATAACAACAACATCCGTATGCTGTGTTGGTGTGGAGTGCAGGAGAAGGCGTCTAGGGTGAATCAGATGAGAACCAAGTTGACTTGCCATCGGTAAGCGTCTGCGGAGCTCTCGGCCAGCTGAAAGGAATATGTTTAATGAGAAATCACATTTTGTTGTACTGAGTGCCTTCTGGCAGTTAACTCAACTGTGCTTTAGTTCAGTCGGCAGCTACTAGCTTAGCCCTACTTTATGAGAAAAATGTTTAGTTGTGCAGGTTCAATTCCCACAAATATTTGTGTGATGAATGTAAATAAAATTGTTCTGTAAGAAACGCACTAACATCACACGAAATGGTGTTTAAAAAAAATGCATAATTATGTATTATAATCGCAGGTCATCCATGTACGTGCCAGCAAAGTATTATGCAGTATTTAAATAATAGGATGTATCTATATTAGAATACATTCTTATGGATGTTAAACTGATTATATCCATAACTTATTTTCATACTTATTATTGGCACAGCCTATTTTCTATTTGCCTTTAAGGTTGGAAGAGATCCCTTTAAGCGATAAGGCTGCCAATTGTTATACTAGTTTTGTATTAGATATAGTCTTTGGTATAAATAAGAAGTTTATCTATTTAATTTTGATTTTTTTGGCACAGAGCAATCATTTATCAGCATTACTGTCTTTATATTTGAAGGGTACTGAGGCAACATTATAACTGACAGACTATCTAATTAATATCTCAATGTAACAAGATTTGATGCTGTAATACCCTAAACTTTGTTTTATTACTCAAAGTACTTGATACTACTGCAAAGATCATGGATATGAATTATCTCTTATCATCACATGACCATTTCATTTGCGTTGTTACTTTTACAATAGAAAAGTTATCTGGTTTTCATAGTACAAGCATTGTTTAGCTTGAAGTTAGATGAAGCAGTGTGCAATATCATCAAAATTTAAAATAATTCATTGAAACAATAATTTTTCGAAGTATTATCCACAATAATAATAATTTATCCACACTGTTTGATGTGATGTTTTATTTTGAGGATAAAAGTATGTGGTCTTTGTGGTAATGGTAATTTGCATTCTGAATTCAATATCTGTGAAATCATAAATAAGTTAAAAAATATTCACACAAACTTTCATATTAATATAATAGTGGTGTCAATTTTCAAGTCATACTTTAAATTTCGGAAACATTAAATTTAATAAAATAATTGACATTATATAATTCAATATTATTTAAAAACTGAATACTTACTATAAAATAGATTTGCGTATTTTTTTTTGTTTATTAGGTACATTACAGCAAATAACAAAACCAAGTTGCACATTTTTTTTCAAATAAAACAAAAAAATTCTTCAATACTATTCTAGATCAGACTGCATGATCTTGGGCTTATTTCTTAGGCTCACAAAACCACTTTTTTTTATTCGGTACCTTAGTGCGAACGTACAGTTTATTTATATGGATACTTATGAACTACTGCGTACTTACCACTGTCCAATTTATCTTTTGCAAACTCAGCAAAAGATTTATGTTCTTGAGGAGTAGAATGTGTGCTAGCACTGCAGTCATCCTTTTCAGCTGCTCCGGTACTTTCTTCCCCGTCCATGTTGAACTAACAACTACACAACTACGGAATAACTACACAAATAAAGCCCGCAAAAGACCTTCAATTTCTTACATCATCGACAACAATAACGATGGTGTGTGGAATCTATGAATGCGAAACTGCACTGCAACTTTATTGTTTTTGTTGTAAAGACTGAGATTAATGAACTTAGAACAATTACACAGACTGGATTTTGGGCAGTAGGTTTGCCTATTACGTATTAATACTTATTTCGCAATATCTTATTTCTTCACAAAAACAGTAGCGAATGAATAACGACCGCTAGATAGGTCTGCTATCTACGTGCTAGCCAGACTAAATTCAAAATTGATTTTTGGCCGCCATTTTTCCCATACACTATGTTGCCAAATAAAAGCTACCCAATAAACCAGCTAGGTATAGAAATTTAATAAAAAGCAGAAGAGTAAATTTAGTTACTTACAATTTTCATTGGTTACAGTCATGTTTACGCAACAACCAACGCTGCCACTCAATTATTATTCGTCCGTGAAATGAGATGGTATTAATATCTGCTTATGAATCATGTCATCATGAAGATGTTTAAAAAACTTAATATTTTTTTATGGTTCACATTCTAAAAGATTGACCACACGTCACCTGATGTTAAGTGACGGTATGGTTAAGGATGGCAATCGCAACTAGCCTAGAATGGGACTGGCTCTCAAGTGATGCTGCTGGATACACCGTTAGATGCTTAGCGACAGATGTTTAACTTGAGGGTGGTAGCTAGCCAGCCGAGTACTAGAAAGTATCTTAAGACCATGCTATAGTTTCCTCACGATATTTTCCTTCACCGGCATTTCAAGCTCATTGTTGGGATTTGAACCCACACCCTTCGGCATGTTAACTGACTGCGCTAACCGCTGGGCATTCATTGATAAGATTTAAAAAAAATACGGAATAGGTTTGCATATGACCACATCCTGCCTGATGTTAAGCAACGTTGTGGTCTAGGATGAAACACGCTTACCTATATGGAACCTGTTTACTCTAGATTTGATGACACTCATATCGGACTTTTCGGGAAATACAGACTCCGAGAAAGAATTCCACATCCTTGCTGTGCGAATAAAGAATGTGGATTCGAAGCGCTTAGTGCGCACATGGGGCACGTCCACCTTGTGGGGGTGACGCTATGGTCGTGTTATAATATATTTAGAAATGATATAATACAATGTGTCTGAGAGGTTTGAGTAATTTTGTTATGTATGTATGTAGGAACAAAAGCAGCATCTATGCGATTGGAAAGCAAAACAGAAATAAGCCGATTGTTTTATTTGTGCTAAGGCCGGTAAAAAGCAAAAATGAAGTTTGCAACCTGGCAGTACAACTCTAATGTCATGTCAAATGTGTTTTCGGCGGGAACGCGGAAAGAGTCGTGTCTCCCCAGTGTACTTTTTCCAAAACTCGTGTTATGTCAAGTGTATGTATAAAAATAGTAGCGTTTTATTCTCAGATCAAAAACTACGTTTTATTCAAGTGCTGAATGAGACGCACGAGTGTGGAAAAGTGATAATTATAATGTTGTGAAACTTAACATTTCGTGTTATTTCCAAACCCCATCGAAGCTTACCAATAAAGTAGCCACTATTTTACTTGACCGGCCCGGACTAGGCTCAATCATGACTGGATTTTGACTGTAACTAAAGACGTTAGATACAATTTGCAAAAAACGAAGTATATAATTATGAAGATTAGGCACTAAGGACTCGGTATCTATTTGCCGAATAATAAAAAATAAAAAAAAGGTCATGTCAAACTATTTTTTTTTCTTTTTCTTCTTAGCATCGCACTCTGAGCATTCTGCCAGTTTCATTGTTTCTGTATTTTGTGTAGTCCACGTTTTTCAGCTTCTTTATCTTCTTAGTCAAAGTCCAGTCTTGGTCAAGTACAATCCGAGCCAGTCAAATCAAGTCAAGCCTTAGTAAAGTAGTGGCGACTTTACTATAAGCTTCGATGGAGTTTTGGAAGCAACACAAAAAGCCATTTTTCACCACATTAGTGCACTTGCCCACACTCACGCTAGTAATTTGGCACTTTATGAATAAAACACTACTATTTTTCTACACACTCGAAAAACACTAGTTTTGGAGAAATATAATGGGGCGACAAGACACTTTCCGCATTCCCGCTAAAACTCTAAAGTCAAACTATTTGGCCTTGAAGATGTAATTTTGTTCGGATAATAAAATAATACATACCTACAACTGTTTTGTATTTCTTCAGTAAGGAAAGGAAAATCATCTTCGTCATTACAGTACAATTAATCTAGGATTTCATTCCAGAGCTTGAATGTATTTTTTCATTAAAATGAATAGGTATAAATTGTGATTTTTTTGCAATTACAAATAAAAAACTTTAATATTGTAAAATTTACATTTTACCAAAAAGCAACCCTTTTATATCATCAGGCAACCTTCAAAACAATTTGTTACTTGCTTATGAAAAAATTCGGATTGAGAGTTTTTAAATTGGTATTTGTACTTTTAAGTGATATTTGAAGCATTGATCATTTTGCTTGTTTTAATAAATTAAAATTTACTTCTACGTTATGGGAACAAATTATACCAAAATAATTATTGTTAAAATGCTGCAACCTGTAGCAAGCGCAGTGATCATGAATAGTTTTAACTATTTAATGTTAAAATTTTGATAAATGAAAGAAGAAATATTACACTCTAGAAACTAAACGTCAGCGTTAGTGTGACTCATTAAAAAATGACTTGGATCCAGAACAATAATAATAATAATATCGGAACTTATGCATTGCTTAACCTGGCATCATTATGCTTTTTTCAGTTTTTTTTTTGACTGTGTGCTGTTCGTTGTCGTTCTCCGTTCCGTCTCTGTTGTTTCTTCGCCTGTCATTATTTTGCGCGACATTACAGTACAATGGACGTGTAAAAACGACGTCGTCGCGACTTTCTCTTAATTATAATAACGTTATAAACAACGACGCTGTGCGAAAAGAAGAACGAAAATATCGTTGGCTAACGAATAACGATCGTAAGTGCTAAGTACCTACCTTTATTGAATAAATGACCTTTCTTTGTACTTCTGTTACTTGCCGTCGCAATTTAAGAAATTGTCTCTCTCTTCGTGAATATTTTATAACATTTCTACTGTTTCATGAAGTCTTTGTAATTGTTACCAAAGTATGTTGTGCATTAGGGTTTTGGGGCACGTATTTTGTTTGTGTTTATGTTGTTCCACTTTCTATGGAAACAGCTGTTATTTCGTCACTCCTCACAGCTGAGTCGTAATAATTGACGTCGTTTTATCTGATAATTTTGCTGTTTATTTTTCCCACGTTTCTCGTTAATTACCTAACTATGCTGGAAACTTACTTTTAAGGTGTGTGGAATTTTTTTATGTGTTCACTCAAGTTATATCTTATTTTTAAGACATGGCAGAGTCATAGAAAATCTGGAACTTTTTTCTGAGTATTACAATATGCTCACAGAGAATGTATAATATGAATATCCCATGCTGATACTCTCAACGCAATGCACTTTGCTGAATTTTGTCCAAATTGGCTAACCCATTCCTTAATTACATTGTCTTATTGCCATGCAAAATGGCAATATGGCAAGTGTTTTGGGAAACTATTCCCATTGATAGCAGCTTTTTAGATTACTAAAGAACTATAATAATAAAAACCATAAAATATATTAGTAAATCTTTATTAATATATTTTTAAATATATTGTTACTGTGTTAACTTTGCTTGGATTTTTTCCCCCTTATGACATTTAAGTATGTTTTACCATACAATTAAAACCAAGTTAAGGATGCAATCATGCCAGTGTTGTTGTGGATGTTTATTGCTGAGGGTGAACTTAAGTTTTTTATAACATTTTGTCAGGGTTAGCATGATTTAAATCAAATGATTTTTCAATAAAAATTGATGATTTAATTTAAAAAAAAATTGAGAAAAAAATAATTAAAATTAGAGTCTTTAGGTAGGTACATGTGATTTATTCTAAATAGGATCGATTAGTGTCTTTATTGTAATATTTGAACAATAAAATGAATTTTCTGTCTTTTTCCCAAATCCTATCTTTTTGGCGAGGCATTTTTATTCTAATTACAATGTGCAACAAAGCACAAAATCCAATAAATCCACAAAAAATACGAGTGAATGAAGAAAACTACTGAATAAACCAAGATTGTAGTTGCGCAGTGAACTTTACAATATACAGCTCCAGGATTCCCCTTTTCCCCGACAGCAAAGGCCGCGTTCCATATTATGCATTTTTTTGTTAACAAAACGGTATAGTCATTAATATCTGATTAATTGTGATTTATTCATTGAAAAGGCCATGGTTTTTTCCAACCCTGCATTTTGTTATGTAATGTACCAAAGCAAACAAAACAACACTCTGACTCCGGTTCTGTTTGTAACAAATATTGGAGAATACTACTGCAGTTCTATTTTCTTTGTATAAAAAGGGAATGGAGCTGCAAGTTGTTAACAATGATGTGCATGATGACAAATTATAAAAAGAAACAAACAAAACTCGCAATTATATATTTGTAAGCTTTTGACGGATTATTGGTGTTGAAGTGTATAAAAATAGTAAGTACATATTTGTCTCTTAAACTTGTTTTCAACTTAAAGGTCAGTTACATAGCTTTTAATTAAGGAAGTGACATTTTGACTTTTCAATGTAAAAGGGAAAGGTTATGATGCCTTATTGCACAGTAAAAGCAATTGAATGGATACATTTCATCATCATCATCTCAGCCGTATGACGTCCACTGCTGGACATCAGCCTCCCCATTGACTTCCCTAAAGACCGGTTGGAAGCAGCTTGTATCCAGTGCGTTTCTGCAGTCTTCATTAGGTTGTCTGTCCACCTTGTGGGTGGACATCCTATGTTAACCTCTTCGGTCCGTGGCCATTAGTTCTGTGTGCTATGCATTACTACAACTTTTCACTGTCCCACTCTGCTTTATAACCGACTTCAAAAAGGAGGAGGCTCTCAATTTGATTGGTATTTTTTAATACAATATTTACCAATATTTTAAAACCCAGAAGTGTAACATGGAAGGGGAAGGAAATCAATGGCATAACAATATGATGATATGCCAACTTGCACTGAGTCAAATGAACAAATACAAGAGGCATGTAGTTGTGTTTGTAGGAATTTAAAAGGGTAGTGTACATGGGACTGTAAGGCATTTCTGCCAGGGCTGTCAACATTTTGTACAAAGAAAAAAAAATATTTAGGAGAGAGAAGTAATTCACATAATTGTGACTGTTCAGTTAGCTCATTTGGTAGTGCATTTGCTTCAAGAGTTGTATGGCGTAGGTTCAATTCCCACTAAGAATAAACATTTGTTCTGTGTCTGGGTGTTCTGTATATGTTTACAAAAAAAGTATATGAGTGTTCTATCAGTTATCTTGTTCTTATACTACAAGCTTTATTTAGTTTGGGGCTAGATGCCGCTGTATGAAAAGACCAATTTTTTTTTTTTTTTTTTTTTTTTTTTTTTACATATACCTAGTCAGATATTAAACACTCTTACTGATGATGAAAAACAGTATTTCAAATAGCTAATAGACGATTGATATGTTAAAGTAAGTCTATGTTTGTTGTGCAGATGTCAGCGGAATGGGCCTGCCTACCGCTGCTTCCCCTCAGATGCATATTGGAGCATCTGAGCGTGGAGAACGCACTGGCAGCGACTTCTACTTGTCGCCACTGGCGGCAGGCTATGCTGCTATACGAAGGACGAAGGTATAATCTCTAACGTAGCAAAATTTTATTTGCAAAATGATTTTATATTGTGTAAATAGTTTTATGGTTATTAGTGGCCCATCTAATAGCAAGTTGAAGTATTTCAGTTTGTATAGCCTGAGTAGTCATCCCTAGTGTTAGAGTTAACGTGGCTTATCGTGGCTTATCGGCTGTTGTATATAAACACTTTTTCTTCTAACAACACAGCTTGAGTTTCCGGTGAAGTGAAACATAATGAGGAAACAATAGTGTGATGGTAGGGTATTTCCTAGTACTCGGCTGGCTAGCTACCACCCTCAAGTTGAAAATCAGGTTAGGTGTGTTTACCATCTTCGACCACACCGTCACTTCATAAATAAACTTAATTACTAATGTATCTTAATAACTAATGTACTTATAAAACATGAAAAAAAAAACATGGCCAACATGGTGGACTATATTGTCTTACTCTTCTGTTAATGAGATGAGGCTCTCGCCCAGCAGTGGGACAATTGATTAAGACTGCTGCTTCGGATGCGACTCTATTGATAGGAATTTGCATATTTCATAGTAAAGCGCCTTTTTCTTTAAGGCCTCATGTTTCTTATTGACATTTCTTTACACCGTACACCGTTTATTTGTTGTTTCTATGTTGTATTTTTTGTTTTGTTACTTTCTTTCTCTTCTTTTTTTTTTTTTTTTAATTTTTGTATATATTTTTATAATGTTTGGTGTACCTATAATAAAGTTGTATTGTATTGTATTGTATTGTATCGAAATTTCTACATAGTATTAAAAAAGTCGCGCCCCGTCGTCTGTACGCTTAGATCTTATAAACTACGCAACGGATTTTAATGCGGTTCCATCATTAGATAGAGTGATTCAAGAGAAAGGTTTATATGCATATTATAGTTGAGAAAATACGAGAATATCAAAGATTTGTAATGTTATGTCGTAAAAAAAAAATTTTTTGTGCGTTGCAAACGCTGGTTAAACCTTATGAGATTGATTGAAATAATGTTCAACGTTAGTATCTACATTGCTCCCGTGCAAAGCCGGGGCGGGTCGCTAGTAGTTTATATTTCTTATATTGACGTTTCATTATATTGATATGTGTTATGTTTTTGACATTATTAAACATCACATCACACATCAACAGCCATAGGACGTCCACTGCTGGACATAGGCCTCCTCCTGGGAAGGTTTTGCCTATAAATATTTGCCACGCTTGGCAGGCGGGTTGGCGAGCGCAGTTAGGTGTGATTGTTCAAGGAAGACGCTGCTGCCCATCTTCCGGATTACATCCCTTAGCCGACTCTTACGGCAACCACGGGTAGAGAGGGTGGGGTACTATTCCGGCACCACCACGGCATTTTTAAACATGAATGTAAAAATGATCTGTATTCTGTAACTTTGGTGTTATCAATAAAATTTAATTGTAATTGAACCATTTCGCATTTAATTGATCTGTGGCGGAACCATAATTGTATACCATGACAGAAATGAAATATCTCACCGTTTTTTGTAACAACAATGTTGCTATAAATTCGTTACAGATTACGATGTAAATAAAAATACAGGATGTTTACGTTTCATTTCTGTGAAATACAATGCTGCATTTTGTAATCAGCCTTATTATGAATACTAGGAATATAATGTGTACAAGGTTATAAGCTTAGGATACTAACCGATAGTGGGTCATTATACTAATAATGTTGAACAGATGATTTTTAAAAAAAATTTTTTTTTTTTTGCTCATCTCATTGTAAGTCCTTTGTTATATCACAATTTACTAAAGTTTTTTTTAAATTTCTTTTTCACTTTTACTTTTTTTAATAAAGAACTGATAAATGAGTTAGTCGATAGTTTGACATTATTGTCCTATATTTGTTTTCTATATACGACATCCTGGAGAAAGAGCGTTCTGCTTCACAGATAGTTGGAACGTTAAAAACATTTAAGATATTATAATATCAGCACGTCAACACATTTTCAATACATTAATAAGTTTCTTTTCATAAATTAGCATAAAGATTTCACTGGATTTTTTTCAATGCGGGCTGGGGGCGCTTGGCTGCAGCCCAAAAAGCCTTATCTAGATCCGTCCATGCTTATAATCATGTATATTTTCAAATATTGCAGAGAAACATTGACACTCAAAGCGAAGAATCTAGAAAAAAATCTGTACTTGAGCAGAGTGTTCAGAAAACACACGAGAAAATTACACGTTTATATCAACTGCAGTGAAGATCAACTCAACAAGTTTCTCACATTTGTGCTGCCACTGTAAGTATTACAGCTTAAGGGGAGGCTGCGCGATTAAACATGAATACAAACAAGCTTGACAACATACTGGGTGTCTTCAAGTCGAAAGTGAATCTCTTTTTAGGATTCCGTAAAGGAAAAAACGGAACCCTTATAGGATCACTTTGTTGTCCGTCTGTCTGTCTGTCAAGACCTTTTTTCTCAGGAACGCTTGGAGGTATCAAGCTGAAATTCATATCAAGTACTCAGGTCTACTGTCCATTAGAGCTGTGAAAAAATCAAAATTACTGGGCGAAATTACTGGGCTGTTGAGACTAACCATCTAGTCTCAAAGTAATGAGCGCCAAGGCAGCGATGCCCTGGACTTTGTTTTACTACTCAAAGTTCTGTGTATTGCTGCAATGATCATGGACAGGCGTTATCTCTTAACATCAGGAGAGCGACTCGTTCGGATCATTACTGTTCCATAAAAAATATAAAAAAATAGTAGTCGACTAAAAACTTCGAATAAATATAAATAAAGCCCCTAATTTATTTTGTTCCGAAAATCTTGTGTCAACCCTAATTTTGCGTTTACCCGTAACAAAAGAAACCTACCTTGTATAGGTTGAAGTTACATCACAGATAAGTTAGTCAATGGCAAACTGTAGAACATGTTTAATCAATAACTTGTGACGCAAAGGTTGGTTGTATAACTTAAAAGATAAGACTTCATTGTACATTATTGCTGATGTCGTAGATCATTTGTAGAAAGTCGTCTAAGTACTACCGTGGTATCAGTTTCTGCTGCCAAGCAGTAATGTAAGTTTTAAGCTAGCGAAACTACTTGACTATTGACTTTAACCATCGAATGACTCAGATGATGATAAATCAGATCATGATGAGCGCTAAAGCAGCTTTGCCATAGTCTTTGTTGTCTTATTCAAAATTCTGGGTACCGCGGTATTGGTCATGTAAAAGTAATTAAATAAACGAGACGCTCTCCTGATGGTAAGAGATAACGCCCGTCCATGACCATTGCAGCGATACACGGTTCTTTGAATAGCAAAACAAAGTCAAGGCTATCGCTGCTTGCTCATTACTTTGAAACTTTCGATTGATAATCTCAACAGGCATGTAATTTCGCTAGCTGCAGTACCCTTCAAACCGGAACACAGTAATGTTTACACACTACTGCATGGCGGCAGAATATCTGGTACTGCGGTGGTACCTACCTGGACGACCTCCTGCTAAGGAAATCTACCACCAAGTAAATGAATGCCACCAATGAAATGAATAATTAATGTATGAATTTTTTTTACTGGTTTGAAGACACGACGATTGATTACGACCTTATTTGTTGAAATATGATTAGTAGTTTAGGACAACGGACGGCAACCTTTTGGCAGGCAAGGGCCACAAAGTGGCAAAATACAGTTTAATGTACGTATCATACGGTCATATACATAACATACGGTCCCATCCCATATATCCCATCGAATAGATAGAAAAAAAAAACAGAAATACTATTAAAAATTGTTGAAATATAGACAATTTAATTCTTATATTCACAATTCGGTATGTAAAGTTTTTTTTTGGTATTTATTTTATATTTTTTTCTGATAGTAAACTTTATTTCATGAAACTAATTTGAATATTTTGGCTTTTTATGCGGTAGTTGATTTTTAATACGTTTTCAAACTTTCGATAGCGATGACGTCATAAGGTTGACTGAATATCCCTAGTAGGCCTTTGCCATGTAAAACAAAAAATAATATTTTGACACATTTGATTGACTTTGACAATTGACATGAAGTAAAGAATTTTGTTTATCAAAGCTTCTTAATGTTGCTAATCTATTACTTTTTTGTATGGATTATTACGCTATTGCGCCGCTGGCAAATCTATTAAGATTTAAAAAAAATATATGGATCTATTACAGCTGTTTTACAGAAACATTAGAACTGACAGAATGCACAGAGTATGATGCCAAAAAGAAAAAGGACAAACCCAATGAACTTTTTTTTTACGTGATTTGGCAATGCACGGGTGTTATATTTACCTATTTTGGTATTTTATAAATGAAGTAACGAAATTATAGTATTTTTCCGTACTATCCTTAGATATGGATAGTATCTAGTACGGAGCATGAAATAGTTGTACAAATACTGTAATTATAGTACAAAATCCAACGCTGCGTTGACTTGACATTGACAGTTTTTGTTTAGGTTCGCCATTGCTTTTACACAGCGAACTACATGACGTCATTATGGGACTCATTGAAAGTCAAGTTTATCTTGTGTATTTTATTGAAATATACCCCATCTCATAGTTTAGAGAGTTTTAAACGTCAAAATAATGTACAGGAATGTAATATTTCGAAATGGTTTTGGAATCAGCAAAGTATTTTTTTTCTTTACATACCGAATTATAATATTTTCTATCTATAACAATTACGGGCCGCAAGTAAGACATTCGCGGGATGAATGCGGCCCGCGGGCTACGTGTTACCGACCCCTGGTTTAGGAGGTACTCAACAAAAACCTTCACATTACCTTCTTTTTTCGTAGTCAGATAAAAGGAATAACCAGCATTGTGTAAAAGTTACACTGCACATTTGGTATGTAATAGTATCAAATGTCGATCCAAATTCTGTTAGGAAATCGTAATGAATGTAATATTACTGTTTCCTAACATCCTACAACATAATAATATTGTGTAACTTAATGATCTACATACATAACTAAACATAAACAGAGAAACTCGTCGTTAAAATTCTGTAGGCTTAACTTTATGAATAAAACATTTGGGAGTTTTGGAAATGGAATAAGTCTTTTTAAAATTCAATTTTCGAAGGATTTGAACCAAAATTTACATTATGCGGGTAATATGTAAATGTTTCGATTTTGTTTTAGTTAAATTAGAATGTGTTGAAATAATGATTAATACATATTACGGCTATGACATAGTTTTAAGTGGGCTATTTGAATTTAACTAGGTTGTGATAAATGACCTACTGTTACTACTGATAAAGTAAGTCGGTGTATGATGAGTGGTTATCTCTCTTTTTTTTGTCATAGAAAGGAAAGGTTTTTCTCAGGAACGCGTGGAGAAATCAAGCTGAAATTTATATCAAATACTCAAATCTAACGTCCTTTGGAGTTGTGAAAAAATCAAACTTCTAAGCCAACGCAATCAAAAGATACAGCCGTTTATGCTGCAAATTTTCGACACTCGCAAGGGAATCAAAACCTACAGGGTAGGTACTTCCCGTGAACGTATCATGAAATTTGGTACGAAGCGACGTCTTATAGCACAGATAAAGGAAAAATTGCAAAAAGCATAAATTACCATTAAAAAAAGCATAACTTTTACTTATATACCTACAGGTACGGAACCCTCGGTGCGCGAGCCCGACTCGCACTTTGCCACTTTTTATTACGGAATAGGTTCGGTTTGAATAGGAATGGAACACGCTTACTTAGAAGGAACTTTTTTACTCTTGTTTGCTATGATTCAAAAGGTTCTGAATTCAAATTCAAGTTATTGGAGCGAAGTCGAGTTGTACTTTTAAAATCTCTGGTGATCAGCACTCCTCGCTCCATCCAGACAGTGACACGCTGTCTTGAAAATCACATCCACCTACGACTGTTGTCGACCTCCCCAGACCTAGATACATCTATCTCCTTTTGTTAGTGGAAAGTTCAAGGCTAGCGTACAACTAAAAATTTGTAGCGATCGGTGTTAACCGTGGTCGCTTCACAGGTTCACACATTTCAGGTTTGTCTACCATCTTCGACAACAACATCACTTATCACAAACGTCAAACACCTATAAAACGCCTGTAAAAAAAGATATATTTCCAAAGACTTTGTCTAGTGAAGGTCTAATTAGAACTTTTGTTACAGATTTTTTGACGCGAACAAACTTCAAGAGGTAGTTTTCATTGGACCAATATACATGCAGCAGAATTCAGCCGTGCCATTTGCTAAGTTAAAGAGGTAAATATTCAATGTTATTATTGTTTATGATAATAAGTAAAGATGTTACAGATTCGATCTCGTAATAATGAGACAGCGCTTGCTCATAACAGCACGTTCATTAATTTCTTGGGTTTATAGCTTCTGCGACTACAGCTTCGTAAACGTTATATAAAATGATCGAAAAACTGTTTTGTATGTATTTTTTACTGTCAGTTGAGTCAGTGTCGAACTGTTTATTGTGCTCCTGACTGGAATGTCGCGCTCTCATGTTACGCATTCCACTACTACTCTTTTACACTTTCACTTTACAAATTGTGAGACATGTGGAGTTGAAGAAGATGTGTACCACCTCCTGGTGGATTGTATTCGCCTCCAGCGGGAGAGACGGGCGCTTGAGGTGACTTACCATTTGAACAGATTGGACGTCGGTAGTTACAACAGGCTGCTGTCCGAACCCTGTTCTGAAGCAGCCAGGGAGCTTTTCAATTATGTGAGTCGCCTCAAGTGACCTACTTTGATTTTTTTGTGTGTATGCAGGGGAGTGAATTTGTGTATGAGAGAGTGTGTATTAGTATGTGTTGTATCTAGATATTATTTTATTAATTTTACTTATAAGAAATACTTTAGATTATTTTTCCGACCCAAATATCGACCAATAGAATTGCACCATTCGACGTCACGTGGTACAACCTACATGGTATTATACTGATAATTTTTTGACATGTAGGTTGTACCACGTGACGTCGAATGGTGCAATTCTATTGGTCGATATTTGGGTCGGAAAAATAATCCCCCGAATACCACACGAGCTTCAAAATTATCTGGCATTTCCCTCAAGGTGAACCTATCGGGAAATACCCGATAATTTTGAAGCTCTTGTGGTATTATAAGTGAAAATACGATGGGACTGCCATGTGCATGTCACAAAAGTCCCTTAAATAAATTGGAATAAAAAAATAAAAAAACTCTTTAGTTTTTTTTCCGTAATGGCCAGTATTTTTGCGTTAAACCGTTTCCGTACCTCAATAACAGTATACACTGACAAGCAATTATTATTTGTTGTTTTGATTATACAATACATTAAACAAAATTTTTGTTTTGTTTCAGAATAATAACGGAGAGCCTTGTGTTTAAACATTCGCATTTTATACAGAAGTTAGGTTTCATGGGATGTGAAATGTGCGCGGTTAAAGACGACAAGGATAGATTTGTTGTAAGTATCTAGAGTTTATATCACATCACATCACATCATCAGCCATAGGTCGTCCACTGCAGGACATAGGCCTCCTCCTGGGGGGGTTTTGTCAATACTCGCCACATTGGCAGGCGGGTTGGCGAGCGCAGTTAGTTGTGATTGTTCAAGGAAGACGCTGCTGCCCATCTTCGGGATGACATCCCTTAGCCGACTCTTACGGCAACCACGGGTAGAGAGGGTGGGGTACTATTCTTACGCCGGCACCACCACGGCACCAGTATATATACGAGATCAAATACAAATATTTTTTTGATAACACTAGTGTTACAAGTCAAAATATATCGTCACCGTCGCGGGTCGAACCTGGACCAGAGTGGCACAGGACTGAGGCAGATGACGTAACAACAGAGATAAACAAGGCTGCGAATGATGATGAAGTAGTTTTCAGCAAGTTCGGAAAGTTTTGGCAGCCTAGTTGGGAGACCGTCTGGCTTTCAATCTGGAGGTCCTGGGTTGAAATCCCACGGCACGCAACAGTCTTTTCTAAGCTATGTGCGTATTATTGATGATATCAAACGGTGAATGAAACCTACATGTCCAAGAGTTATTCACATTACTCTTTCCTTGAGGGGTGCGGGGAAAAACCGCGAGCGCCACCTCAGGGGCTTTCTTTCTTCTTGGAGTTCTTGGCATCGCACTCTGTGCATTCTGCCAGTTTCAATGTTTCTGTATTTTGTGTACAGTCTTCAGTTTTCAGCTTCTTTATCTTTATAGTCAAATTCCAGTCTTGGTAAAGTTCAGTCCGTGCCAGTCAAATCCAGTCGTGCTTTAGTAAAGTAGTGGCGACTTTACTATAAGCTTCGATGGAGTTTTGGAAGCAACACGAAAAGTCATGTTTCACCACGTTATATCACTTTCCCACACACGTGCTTGTAATTCGGCACTTTATGAATAAAACACCACTGTTTCCAAAACACTAGTTTTGGAAAAAAATACAATGGGGCGACTTACCGCGTTCCTGCCAAAACATGAACGTACGGGACTACTCTTGTCGAACGATGGACCCCCGCGAGTCCATCGCCCAAGGCCCGTGTTTTCTCCTTCCCTACCCTAAATTTAAAACCCTATAAAATGATGTCACCTTAAGTGGTTCCATGTTTATTTTCAGCACAAACAAGTAGAGTATTATTCGAAGCCGCTGTCTTTCGCGTGCGTCGCTTCGCCCGCTGACGCAGTACTGTCGCGGTGTAATGTGGACATGATGATGTTTTCTACTTTGAAGGTAAGAAAGTAAATCATTTATATAAAAGAATAGTTAAATATATAAAAAATTGAAAATTGAAAGCGGCTTGAAGGATACTGCAGCTAACGAAATTACTGAGCTGTTGAGACTAACCATCTGTGTATTTATTTTTTAATTATTATTATTTCTTTTTAGTGTTACATCTCCCGTCTGCTCTTTATTTTATATCGTTTTTCCATTATTACTTGCCTGGAAAAGATCGCTCTTAGCGATAAGGCTGTCACTTGTGGCACTAGCTCATAAGATTATTTTGTTTCCTTTACTCTTTTTTCTTTTTCGGTGTGCACAATAAAGAGTTTCTATCTATCTATCTATCATCTAATGTCTCTAAGTAATGAGCGCCAAATCAGCGATGCCCTGTACTTTGTTTTGTTATTCAAAGTTCTGTGTATCGCTGCAATGGACATGTTTTATCTCTTACCATCAGGAGAGCGTCTCATTACCTTTAAATAAATAAAAAACCGGTCAAGTGCGAGACGGACTCGTGCACGAAGTGTTCCATACCATTATCTATAAAAACGGCAAAAAAAATCATGTCTGTTGTATGGGAGCCCCACTTAAATATTTGTTTTATTTTTAAAGTGAATATTTAACTAGATATTCTGTGAGTATTTCAAGTGTCTACCTGTTGCCGTTATCAATATCGAGCAAAAAGATCACGTTTGTTGTTTGGGTGCCCCTAAAATATTTATTTTGTTGTTTTTAGTATTTGTTGGCAACAGAAATACATCATCTGTGAAATTTCAACTGTCTAACTATCACGTTTCATGAGATACAGCCTGGTGACAGACGGATAGACAGACATACGGACGGACAGCGGAGTCTTAGTAATAGGGGCTCATTTTACCCTTTGGGTACGGAACCCTAAAAAATAAGCTTATATGTTATTATTTCCAGCACATAGTATTCGAATACGAGCTGGTATCAACCGAAGCTTTGGAGACGCTCTCGCAACTAAGCAACTTGAGTCTTCTCACACTGAACGTGATGTTCAAAAGACAGATGGCGCTGCCGGCGGTGGACTGGCGACGTGTTAACGCGGGTTTTACCAAAGAATTGAACGTGGCCGTCAATATTGTAAGTTAAATATCGTACTGGCCGAATGTACAGTGTGATGCCAATAATCAATAAGAAAAACGTTTGAAAGAAAATAGTGTTAAATTATTTGTATAGTATTAGTTTGGCTGATGGATGCTAGATGGCGTTTTTGTATGTGATACTTTTTTTTTAAATTTTCGGCAGGCTATGTCTGAGACCGCCTGTCTTTCAATCTGGAGGTCCTGGGTTCAAATCCCATGGCACTTTTATCTTTTCTAGATTATGTGCTTATTGCCGATAACTTTAAACAGTGAAGGAAAACAGTTCTTAAAAAAAATCTTCTCGAAGTTGTATGAAACCACCCAACCCGCACTTGGCCAGCGTGGTGGACTATGACTTTATCCTTCTCACAATGAGAAGAAATCTGCGCCCAGCAGTGGGCCAGATTATAAAAAAAACAGGGCTGACTCAGACATTCTCACAAAAAAAAATAATTAAACACTACTACGTTTCCAAGCGTTACTATACTTCCATGCTCTACAAAGTTTCAAACAGTTTCCATCCACTACTAAGTGTAAGGAGTACTATTATAGTTTTCAAACATTACGAAGCATTCACTATTAATATCAATTTTATCAATTTTCATGTATTTTATGTAACTTTCTTGATTCATAGTTTTGAGTAATAAACATTATCTTAATGTAAAGAACACATTTTTTTCAACTTTTACTGAGTTTCAAGTACTTGCTGCAATTGTTTCCAAGCGCTACTATCCAGGAGTTCTCAAACGCACTTCTATTTTTTCCAGATAAGCGTGCCACACAAGAAGTTTAAAGCAGTGACGGACAGCGTATTTGTTGAAGGGATGTCGCTCACTTCGCTCAAAGTTATGTTTTGTAAGACTGTAAGTAAAAGCATTGTAAATGATGATAGGATATTTTAAAAAAAAAAATTTTTATAGCCTTTTTTGACTTGTCTAGTGTATCTCAAAGTATTATAAGGCCAATAAATTCTAATTCTTTATTATAAACTGAAACACAAAAATACATATCGTTAAAATAATAACTAACTCCAATCATAAGTTGGTAGGTAAGTGTATCATGTGTGTATATGTATACAGGATTATAAGCTTTGGGTATTAAGCTAAAAGGGGGTTTTTGTAACTTATTAAGAACATATTTTACTTTTTACTATGAGCTCGATATTGATATTGAGAAAATTCAGTTGTTTGTATAAAAAAAGTTCTTTGACCCTCGATGACACATGATAGACTAAAATGATACCTTTTAGTATACCTCAAGCTTATAATCGTGTATAACTTACCTTGATTTTTTTAAAAATATATTATTGTCCCTCGCGGTTTGATTCTTTACATGAGACCTATATGTTAATCCAGGTCATGAAATATTTCCATTTTAAATTTCGTCCAAATCGGTTGATCCATTGATTGATCTGTTGATACAGCTTTTAAGAACTATATGACTTAAATGCATACACACTGTCCCATTAGTAATTTTTTTTTTTTTTAGCTGACATGCTTGGTGTTTGACCACAACTCACCTGATGTTAAGTGACGTTGTGGTCGAAGATGGTAAAGCACACCTAGCCTGGAATGGAACTGGCTCTCAAGTGAGGCTGCCGGAACACACCATTAGATGCTTGGCGGCAGATTTTCAACTTGAGGGTGGTAGCTAGCCAGCCGAGTACCATCCTCACGATGTTTTCCTTCACCGACAGCTCAAGCTCATTGTTGGGGTTTGAAACCACGCCCTTCGGCATGCGAACCGACCGCGCTAACCACTTAGCTAAACTGAGCGAAATAATCGCCAAACTAAGACTGTCACCAACATAGATCAGCATATGTGTTAGCAAGTTAATTTTTTTAGTAGCGACTCCTCAAATCAATATACATCGCTTATTTTTAGGTGAATTTCCATTTCTTCGTGATCAAATCCCGTGTTTTTATAATGTTTCAGTTATACATCCCGTTGATAAGCCATGTGTGTTGTCTGTACAACAATACGCTACAAGAGTTGGTCTGGTCGGACTGTCCATACGACGGCGCAGAGTGCACTAGGACCATCAGATCTAGGCCCGACCAGGTAATTACACAACTTTTACTGCTTTTGTAACGTCCTAGATCCTTAAATTGTTAGTTCTGAACCGGCTCGAAGGACCAAAAAATATTGCAATTCAATATTTACACTATTTTTAATTTACTATTTGGAATCTCAAAATCATTATTAGTTTTAAAAGTAAAAGTTAGTTTTAAATATCAAGGTTATTAATTGAAATGTTTATCGATTTTTACTCAAGCATCTGTCGTGTTGCCAGTTACGGCAAGGGATATAATGTAGTGAAATTTCTTGTTTACGATACAAATGGGAAAACTTTAATAGTAGGGTACTTTTAGTACCCGGCTGGCTAGTAACCCTCAAGTTTAAAATCTGCCATTAAGGGGAGTTTTGGCGGGAACACGGTAAGGGACGTGTCGCCCCATTGTGTATTTTCCAAAACTAGTGTTTTTTGAGTGTTTATGCATAAAAATAGTGGGGTTTTATTCATAAAGTGCCGAATTACAAGCGCGAGTGTTGGAGAGTGATATAATGTGGTGAAACATAACTTTTCGTGTTGCTTCCAAAACTCCATCGAAGCGTATAGTAAAGACTGGTACGGACTGGACTTGACCAAGACTGGACTTAGACTGTAATTATAGATGTATATTGCAAAAACGGAAGACAAGGCATGAAGTGCTTGATTTCAAAAGACGGTTCAAAAACACTGACAAAGTTATAAACTATAGTCATCTATAATGTTAACAGAACTTACAAACTTTTCTTTTCAGGTATTATTGGCAGAGGTGTATAATCAAGTGAACCCTTTCGTCCTTCTGTGCTGGCAATGCGTCAATCTGCGCAGACTTGCTATTCATGGTAAGACATCTTTCACTAAAAAACAATACATTCTTTCTCTTTCACACGTCTCTGTGTATCATAGATGACGAAACTTAGCAGTCAATGGTATCACCATTCGGGTGCCGAGTCAATCGTAATACAGGGACAGCAACTTGGACTTGCAACCTAGGTGTTTTAGGGTTCCGTACCGCAAAAGGAAAAAACGGAACCCTTATAGGATCACTTTGTTGTCCGTCTGTCTGTCTGTCAAGACCCTTTTTCTCAGTAACGCGTGGAGGTATCAAGCTGAAATTCATATCAAATACTCAGGTCTACTGTCCCTTGGAGCTGTGACAAAATCAAACTTCTAAGCCAACGCAATCAAAAGATACAGCCGTTTCTGCTGCAAATTTTTGACACTCGCAATGGTGGTAGGGTACTTTTTGTATGGTTTTTGACCACAGCTCACCTGTTGTTAAGTGACGGTGTGGTCGAACATGGTAAAGCACACCTAACCTAGAATAGAACTGGCTCTCAAGTGAAGCTGCCAAAACTTTGCAGCCCCATCTGCCACCAGTTCTGCGTGCTATGTGCCCTGCCCGCTGCAAGCTTATAACCTTTAATTCTATGCGTTTCTATGTTTGTGCTGGCAGGTTACTGGGTGTGGCAATACGACTTACTCGGCTTTGTGCGACTTCGCAAATCGCTGAAACTGGAAGTGTCGTCTCTGTACCCGAACCAGGATAGATTCGGATCGCGTTCGCAAGACGCCGAGTGCGTGTTGCGCGTCATGCATTACGACACGCCTCCTGGTATCGACACTAACTATATACAGGTAAAATTTTAAGTTGCTTGAAATATTGCTGTAGATCAGCGGTTGACAACCTTTTGAAAGACTTTTTTTTAATTAAATTTTTAAAAGCAATTTAATTCTTATATTTATAATTATAATATTTTCTATTTAGAATTTATAACATTTTAGATATTTTTTTGACAGCCCTGTTAGCTCATTGGGAGTATGTATGCCTGAGCTGTAGGGCGTGGGTTCGATTCCCGCCAAGGACAAATGTTTGTTAGGTATAAACAAATGTTTGTTCTGTGTCTGGGTGTTCTGTATGTATTATAAGTAAGTATTTACAAAAAAAAAGTATTTATGTATCCTATCAGTTATCTGACTTCCATCACACATGCTCTGCTTAGTTTGGTTTGGTTCTGCTTAGCTTCAGATAGTGCTGTGTGTAATGTGTTCTACAATATTTGTTTATTATTTATTTTACAAAACAATTTTTATATTTAACCACTGTTTTTATCTATTTGAATAGATGGTGAATATAATAAATTCTATATAAATGGACTTATTTGAATTCTATTGACTCAGAAATCCCAATAAAATACTACTTGACATTATTTTACCGAGTATGTATATATGTCGCAGGCAATTTGTATGATTTTGCTTTTTACATACGGCGTCGTCCTTTTAAAAACACTCGCAGTTTTGAAATATGCCGAAGGCAAATTGTAAGTTGCCTTCTCACTATATAAAATGCCACAACATTTGATGGATAGTTCAAACGAATTGCCGCTTCAAATTGAAGTATTCATACTTATTGTTTATAAAAGTTTTTTTAATTAATTATTGTTATGTATGTCATGTTAACAGTTCAAATGTTGTTTTTTTAAATACTTGAATATTTTAAAGGAGTGCATATAAATTTACTCTTATTTTAAGCCTTGGTACCTTATTGTTAGAATAAAGTCTGATTAGTTCAACCTGTGTTTTATGATGGTCAATTGGTCATCCTACAATAATAGTCAATGTTGAAATTATTCGGCTAAGTGATGTTATCCGGAAGATGAGCAGCAGCGTCTTCCTTAAATAATCACACTTAACTGCGCTCGCCAACCCGCCTGCCAAGCGTGGCGAGTGTTGGCAAAACCCCCCCAGGAGGAAGCCTATGTCCAACAGTTGACGTTCTATGGCTGATGATGTGTGTGTGTTGAAATTATAACATTGAACAAGTTGTCAGTTTGCCTTCGGCATATTTCAAAACTGCGAGTGTTTTTAAACAGACGACGCCGTTTGCAAAATGCGAAATCATACAAATTGCCTGAGACATATACATTACACATATGTATTTTAGTGATAGTTACGTTATGATATTTAGGCGCCTTATTCATACTAGACGTTGACAGACACTTAGTGTATTTTATGTTCTGTGGCGCAAGCGCAACCTTCTCGCTCTAATATTCGCTCTCTCCTTCTCTCCGTTTCCGACGACCGCGGTATAAAACATATTAGCGTTTAAATTATCAATATGTCAATCGATTTACCGAATTTTTTGTATTTATTCAGGAGGTAAACGATTTCTCGGACCCGGAATGGCGTCCGTATCCTTGGCGCCGCTTGCACCCCGGCCTCAAAATCCGTAGCTCCCCGGAAAGCAGGGCCGACTATATCGTGAAGGAAGTTTTGAAACCACTGGGCGTCACGTAAGTGTGCGTTAGTTTCTAGCTGTGTGCGTGTGCTCGCTATATGCAATACTGACAAACTTTATGTACCAAAAATATTTTTGAAAATGTTTCAATTTTAATTTCAATATTTTTGCAACAATCTTGTTGAAGAAATTTAACCCCTTATCTCTCTCTCCTTTTATAACTTTATTAGCAATTTAGTTGCTTTATGTTTTGTCTTCTATCAAGTATGGTATTGTTTTTAAAAAAAAACGGGAAGTCATCTAGCGTCAAGAAAATTATTAACTGTTTAATTATCATTAAACTTTTTTTATAGACTCAAGCTAATAGCAATATAATTATTTAAAAAAAACAAAAGGTACTTATTGTAAGTTACGCATATTGCGAGTACGTTATGATTAAGCTAGAAATGTGGAGATTTCTTTGCAGATGTTATCAAACTCCAATAAAAAAATTTAACTATTACCAAATGCAAGTCTGCAAAATAACAAATAACAAGTATTTGTGATACTTAATGATGAAATAGCAAAACAATTGTCACAATTTTAAAACAAGCTTTTATTATTCGAATACAGGGACATTTTTAAATAACAGGCTATTAATAGCTTTATGACATTAAAATAACAACTTTATTTCATCGACTTTTCGTAATTTGAACATATTTTTCTTCGACTAATATAACTAAATTATCCTAAAAATATATTAATATATGAAAAAAGCTTACGTAGGTATGGAATACGAAACTTTTTATTTGAGAATTACAAGCTAAAAAAATCTTTGGACAATGTTGTAGAATAAATCTTTGCGAAATGTCATAAACAATAAATGTTGCATATGATATCATTAAGCTGTCTGCAGGCGCGGTAGCCGGTTAGTTAAAAACGACCCTGTATAAAAATGCTCTAATAAACTCACTCAAACCCTTTGGTATAATATTGTTTCAATGGTAAATTTAGTAAAATATATGATAATAAACGGTTTTCATCCGAACTCGGAAATCGGAACATGTATTGGCTCAAACGAATTAGTAAAACTAATTAATAAAATCGATTCCAATATTTGTTCCCTACACATCGTTCAATCAAACAATATCCGTAAGCCGTATATGCTATATTAAAATAGTTGCGTATTAAATGCTATCGCTAAAATTCTAAGTATTTGTTCGCCACGACCTGTATGGCTGGGGAACGCAGGCGAAATGAATATTATGAATATGATCGAGCGGTTGATGCGAAATAATTCGTTTCATTGATCGAAAACCGTACAACTAAATAACATCGTAACGAATAATAAAAGTTTGTTTTATAAAAAATATTACCACGTATTGTTTAGGCACCAATGTTAGAGCCAATAAGCAAATTTGTGCATCAGCCAACAACGTAAATATTGCGTTCAGAGACTGATGTATTGGTGTATTGACTTTGTAATGATACATTGGCACCAATATATTAGTCACGGTGTTTTCAATATTATTATTCAATTTCTGACATACGAAAATAAAATAATTCAATGGCCACTGGATAACTAGTTCCTAAAGATCTGATTTACAAGTAAAAGTTACAAAAATCGCGAACTTAAAAACAATTATTTATATGTATATTCATGTAAAAAGAAAAAAAAGAAAAACATCACTATATACCAAAAGATTTATTTTCAATAGTGTTATTTATGTTAAATTGTTTTCAATTTGAATGAAATGACAATTTATTCGTTCAAAATCGATAACTTTCGTTCAGCTTTTTGAATTTTTTCGATATTAACTTGAACGTTATCTTACGCTAGAAAGAAATTTATCGACTTTGAATTAAAATGGTTACATAACCATAAACAATCGTGATATTCAAAATATGACACGTATCAATGGCCCTACATATTGTATCATTAACTACCTGAGACGGATAGTAAAACGTATAATTAATGAGAGTAAAAGAGATGACAGCGAACTTTTTTAATTCTTCTATATTTTTCTTCTTCTCCAGTATTTTCTATATTAAAAACAATAAATTGGATGTTTGATAAAATCTATTAAAGTGTCATGGGTTGACAACATTTTGATAAGGGCTTCTTTCTCTCTTTCACTCTTATTCAGTTCTTGCCTAGCTGTCTCTTACGCTTGATGTAAGATCAAGCATTATTTTACGCAGTGTGAAGGGCCTTTCATAATGTTATATTTCTATGCTCAGCACAGATAAATATATTTCTTATTATTATACCAAAAGTATTAAAATTATAATCACCATCTTCCAATTTATACAATTATCAAATTTTAAGTATATTTAAGCTTGTTATACAATGTATTTTTTGCCAATAATGTAAGCAGCATATCGTATTAAATCATTTCAGAATTGTTGGTGAATTGAAAATGATTGTGTAGGAAAAAAAATAATTGACGGTAGAAACTTAACAAGTTTCGTGAATGCGCTGTTGTAAGCAAAAATGTCGTTCAAAAACTATGCGCGACATTTTTGTTTATATCAGTAAATTAGTAGTTACGTTAATTTTATAGTAAGTTTTGTCTCTATTAGTTAGTTGTTCTAAATGTGTCATCTAAATATTGTTCCATTAGATGTCGTAATGCCATCATTCTAAAGTATTTTTCATCTCGCCTACGATATAAAATCACACACTTAAAACATTCGGCTAATACATATATGCAATAATTGTGTCGATTTTGTTGTATGACAATTTGCGAAAAAAATTGTCAAGGTTTCGAATGGCAGCATTTTACGATAGTTTCAGTTTAAGCCTTCCAGGGGTACTGAAACATATTTCATATTATATTGGTATCAAACACGCAAGGTTTTTTTGGCAATGGCTCATTAATCTGCATTAGAAGTACGATTTTTATAAAACATGATCATTTCAAGCTTAAAAAAAAAAATACATACAGTCGAACATAGAACCTCCTCCTTTTTCGAAGTCGGTTAAAAATTGGCTTCATCCATACAAAACACAAATCATGTTTGATATATTTGGTTAAGAAATAGATCGATAACAAATTTCAAATTTGTAGATAAATTATAAAAATACAGATAAAGACACACATAATACCAAAATAGCAGATGGGTCATTAGTTTATTTTTTGTGTGTAAGAAATTATA